>OY821740.1:17878813-19128813 GCA_963682055.1 Primula veris
AACTTAAATGTGAAAATATATGATTTCGCAAATTTACCATATTTTACACAAGTGTACATGGCAGTAAATAAATACATAGATCGTACCTGCTTGCATGATTAAATAATATAGCAGTAGCATGGTATTATATATTAGCACAATCTAAATTTACCAATTTACACTAAGCAAGATATTACTCAATATTTAATTATTTCTGCTATATGTGTATATTATAATCATGGTAATTCATATATTACACCACAAACATGCAACGAAGCAAACTTTAATAGTAATTGTTGAATTACATTAGCAGATGTAACACTAAATATATATTATTATTGATATCTGAACCTATATACAGCTACAGGTATTACATTAAATGCGTGTATATACTATGAGTAAATAGTACCACTGACATTTAATACACATTCTATAATTACATGATATCATGTTTTAACTAAACTGAGATAGTTTTTTGTTTAACATGGCAACTAGCAAACATATCTTCATGCAATTTAAAAGTATTATATGTTAACCAAGATACACATCAGTAGATTTTTATTCAATCAAATACCTTTTTTTCAAGTGATACCAAAGTCAATTACCTGGGTTGCTACAATCAAATACCTTTATTCAAATACCTTTGGACTATAAGCTATAATCTATAATCTATAAGCTATAATCAAATACCTTCATCTGTAGGGATTTTTCTTAGGCAATAACAGTGCTATTAGATATATATACGGCAACGACATGTTATCATTGATTTATATATTTACTCATACACAACCCACGGGTGATATACACATAGTTTTGCAAGTTAAAGAAAAATATTATGTACCGTTCACACGGTATTTTGGTGAATATCGATATATCAATAATCCAATTAAATTCGGATAAACCTCAAGATTTATATATTAGCCAATATAAGTGCGTTTACCCAAAATCTCCAATATCCGCGAAAGTATATCTTAGTCTCCGCGAGCAAAGTGCTGATAACGTGTTGTAATACACTATTAGCTACGTATATAGGGAGACAGAAGTAGAGAGAGGGGAGAACAGTATCGTCTTTATTAATGAATGAATATGAATGAATATAAAATACAAGACCTCTAGCCCTCTTTATATAGATAGATGGTTAGGGTTAAAAGCCCATCTGGGCCCATTAAGTAAAAGTTCAAGAGTCCAATAATCTTACAACAAAAACATTATATTTTTACGATATTCATGTAAACTTTTTAAAAATATTATATTTATTTGTGTTGGATCATGTTTACAGAAATACTATCATACACGCCACGAAAAACGTGAATACAATTACTAGTGGAGAATAAAATACTCCCTATTTAAAAAAAAAGAAGAAGGAATATTGTACTCAATTATGAATATTTTACAACAGATCCAGCCTGAGGTGCTAGTGGGGGCCATTATGACTCATGATTTGTACAATATTGTAGTACTGTATTGGTTTTCTTAGTAAACTATATTAATATTATTACTTAAATGGTTACAAGATCCAACCATACTCTATAAAACCAAATTTAGTTGGCAATAATCAACAAATGGTATTTAATTCATAGAGGAAAAAAGAAGGTATTATTAACAAATCAATTTCTTCCGTTTGAACTTATTGAATGTTACTTGCCAACTGTTTTTGGTCTCAAATTTTTTACTCCACGAACTTATACTCCACTAAAATGAGGTCATCAAATTTGAACTAATAATAACATACTTTATCCTCTTATTTGAAATTGGCGCGATTTTGTTCGATAGATCAGCTTACAAATCAAAAGTAATCTGCCTTTGTGAAAACAAATTTCTGTCTTCAAAGTTAGAGAAGACTGCAAAATGTCACTCCACTGTGAATGAATTTTACCATGATTATTAGCAGATAGTATTTGAACTTAAATGTAAATCTATCGAAAGAAACAAAAATTTACAACCGAACTTTGCCTCCTACACGAGTGAGACGGTTTTTTCTTGTACCTCGGAAAGGCGGCCTAATTATCTCACTTTCTATTTAGAACCAAGTATATTGTCCCTACATTTTGTATGTCTACTTTAACCCAATATGGTTGAAGAGAAAGGAACGAAGATTTATCTTAGACCAGAGTCGAACATAACATTTTTTAAAGTTTTTTTCTCGTGATTGAAGCAAACTTATTGATACATGCTAATATGTTATCATTTTAATCAAGAAAGGCATAGGAGAAACGAGCTTCAAGTAAAGCATGTCAATTGTTAAGACCAAGTGACAGTCTCAAGTATGAAAACTTGGGAAATAATTTGATTTTGTTCTCAAAACACAAAACCAAGATTAAGATGTAAAAAACTCATTTGTTAAAAGTTGCATAACTTATAACATTTGGATCCAAATTGGATTACAACAGAAAATCGCACTTCCCCCAGTTCTTACTTCTTGCATCAAATTTTGCTCGATACCTTTTAAGTGGGTGCATAACATAAATGGAAAAATAACTCTCAAATGACCGTAAATGGTGTTAAAAACAAATTTGCAATTGCATATGTAATGTGGGGAAGGCTGTTTGAAAAATTGAACAACGGAAACGGGTAAAAATAAAATTTGATGGCCAATGGCCTTTTTTTTTTCGACCTTTTATTCTTGAACCGGCCGAAACTTTTGCTAAGCGTACAAATGAGGTGTTGAGAATAGTTTACATATCGTTAACGTTCAACTTGTAGAGTTTCTGGTAATCTATAGACAACAACTCATTTTTCCTGCACAAAAGGTAATGGTTAATGGTATTTGGATAACTTCAAACGAAGAGTAGTTTCTGCATTTATTTGATAGTTTTTCTTAGGTATCTTATACCTTGGTCTTGGTCGCCGTTGGCGCACCTCTCCTATCTATTGCCCAAGGAAAAAAAAAAAAGACTTAACTTGTATTTTTTTAATCTGGTGGCATCCGGTCCGTCATTATTTGATTTTTATAATTTGTTTCATTTTTATTGTGAGCTTAGTGTTTTTTTTCCAATTTCATATCGAACGACGAAGATTATCTTAATTATAACTGCAGTTATAAACAATGTCAAACTGTTACTTTAAAAAGAAACACCGAACCGTAATTTAACCAGAACTTTCACAATTGTGACCGTTTAAACCTCATACAAAGCATATATCAGATTTGTCGGAGGGGAAACGAAATCAAAAAATAAAACGTGCCTTGAAACAATGTGAAAAAATGAAAAAAAAAATATAAATTTACAATTTACAATGAATATTGAAATACAGAATCGTGAAGTGGAAAACAACAAACAGAAACAGTAATTCTGGATTTTTAGGAGTTGAAACGAGTTTTATTGTTAAAAGAAAATAGAAATACTCTTTCCGTCTAAAAAAAATATAGTCACATGCGAAACGATGTGTAGGTTTGTCCGACCAATAAATTATATTAAAATTATCGAAATTAAATTTTTTTAAAATTAATTATATAGTTTAAAAGTTAAATTAAAATATAACAATTTTCATAAGGGGTCATTTTCCGATAGGAGGAGGGAGTAGTAAATAGTAAAAATGGTAAATAGGAACTGAAAAGTGTTAAAAAAACCCAAACAAAGAAACAATGGCGAAACAACAACCCATACAAATGCTAGAGACCTTAATCCTATCCTCCCTCACCTCACCCAAACTCTCCCTCTCTAAAACCCGACACACCCACGCCACGAAGCTCCTCTCTCTCTACACACACCACCACTCTCTCTCTACACATACCACCACTCTCTCTCTACCCTCACCGGACCTAATCTCATACTCCTCTCTCATTTACGCCAACTCGAGAGCCTCTCTTTTCGACAATGTGGCTGTTCTGTTTGCGGAAATGATGGCAAATGGTGTTCTGCCAGATGCTTATCTGGCGCCGTGCGTGATCAAGGCGTGTGGGTGTTCGTTTGATTTGAGGCTTGGGGGGCAGGTTCATGGGCTCGGTTTGGTATCTGGGTTACTATCGGATTCGTTTGTGGTGTCCTCGTTGGCTCATATGTATGTGAAGCTTGATCGGTTGGAGGATGCACGCAAGGTCGTCGACGAAATGCCTGAACCCGACGTGGTACGGTTAAGTTGCCAATTCTATTAGTACTGTTTTTATTTTGATAATTTATAATACTCCCTCTCTTTGTGGCGCCAGGAATAGAACCGTGGTGGTGAGTGTGGTATACTAGGGTCTTAACCACTTGGACCAACCACCTTTGTGCTATTAATCTCGTTTATTTTGTTTTATGATAATTAACCTTTATTTTGGAGGGGTATACTGAGGTCCTAACCACGTTGGATAACCCACTTTGCTCGGTTTGTGTTAATCTCGTATACCATATAGTGTATAGCATGCTGGAACCACAAAATGTAGATGGGAGGAGCCGATTTTCTATATAAATTTTTATGTACGCTATATGAGTTCCCCCCATAAAATTGTGAAATTGTGGGGGTGGGGGAGTTAATTTTTGAAGATTTTGATCAAAATATATTGAAAAGATTTAATTTTTACTCAACATGCGGTCCCCGATTGTCCCCGCCTAGTTCCTTCCTAATACTAGTTTCTGCTGTTAATCACGTTTATTTAGTTTTATACTAATAACTAGTCCTTACTTTAAAGGGGTATACTGAGGTCCTAACCATGTAGGATATAACCCACTCTGCTCGGTTTGTGTTAAATCTCTTAGACCATATAGTGTATAGCATATTGTACAGGATAACGATACAGCGATTGGTAATATATGTGTGTTTATGTTGCTACAAAGTAATAAAATTAGGATAAAAGTAGTTACAAATTATTCTTTTTTAGTTACCCAAACATTAACTATTATATATGTATGTAAAGTATGTATGTGTGTCACAGTTTAGTAAAAGCAAAACAATTTGATAACTTTTTTAAATACCAATTTGATTTAATGCAAAAGGCCATAAAACTTTTCTTGATGTGCCTGTAATTCATCAATTTGATTGTTTGAGAGCACCATTTCAACGTAAGTTTATCGGTACCAAACAAGCAGATTTCTTTAGCATAAAGTAAATATCCAAATCTTTTACAACAAACAACAAGCGAAAACTACCTTTGCCGTAATGCAGAGGAATCAAGAGAAACCCTAGAGAGAGTGGGAGGGAGGGAGAGACTCGAAAATCGACCAGGGTGAAAGACAGTTGACGTGGCAATGCTGGTGAGAGGAAAAAAATAAAATGATGGTGAAGTTAAAAGTGATGGCTTTTTGGTACCCATTGTACATGTTGCCACGTATGTATGTATGTTGCCATGCATCTTGATTGTGCCGTATCCAAAAACGTATTGGTGAAAAGTCAACGATATGCCATTTTGTTTATCCGATACGGGTAGCAGAGTATCCTTAAAATATCAGTATCGTATCAGAGTATCCGATACGCCATTTTCTTTTATTGGAGTATGCGTGCTACATAGTTTATAGCTACTCCGATTTTAGGGAGGTCTTGCACATATTTTTTTTCGTACTCATGTTTTTTTTATATACTTTTAACGTTATGGCGCAGTGTATGTGCATAGAATCGAACACATGACCTCATATTTGATAAACATTATGTTTTACAAAAAAAAATCGAGCTGTTAGTGGAGACAACTTTTTAATCGTTCTTATATTTCTCCAAGCAGGTGCCATGGAGTGCATTGGTATCTGGTTATGCTCGCTTGGGGCGTGTAGAGGAGGCCTTTGGTGCTTTTCGTGACATGGAGATCATGGGGGTTGAGCCAAACACGGTGACTTGGAATGGAATGATCGCAGGGTTCAATCGTAGTGGCGATTTTTTAAAATCGGTTTTAATTTTCTTGGAAATGCATAGGCGTGGGTTTTCATTGGATGGGACTAACGTGTCTAGTGTCCTTTCTGCAGTTGGGGACTTAGGGGAAGTGGCAACCGGGGTTCAAATCCATTGTTGTGTGATCAAGCTAGGGTTTTGTTCAGATAAATACGTCATTTCTGCCCTTATGGATATGTATGGAAAATGCTCGTGTAGTCACGAGATGATACATGTGTTTGACGAATCAAAACAACTGGATTTATGCTCTCGAAATGCGTTGATTTCAGGGCTTTCAAGAAACGGATGTGTAGACGAAGCTTTAACTGTTTTTAGAGAATTTAAGAGTAAAAATATGGAATTAAATGTCGTCTCATGGACCTCAGTGATCACTTGTTGCTCTCAAAATGGTAAAGATACGGAGGCTCTGGATCTATTTCGAGAGATGCAATTAGCTGGGGTTAAAGCAAACTCGTTGACAATCCCGTGTTTATTACCCGCTTGTGGAAACACTGCGGCTTTGATGCAAGGGAAAGCGGCTCACGGTTTCGCTCTCCGTATGTGTATCAATCTTGATCATTACGTTGGTAGCGCGCTTATCGATATGTATGCAAAATGTGGTAGAATCGAAAAAGCTCGTACTTGTTTTGATGAAATGCCTAGTAGGAATTTGGTTTGTTGGAACGCGATGATACGTGGATACGCGATGCACGGGAAACCCAGGGAAGCTATCGATATTTTCCGCTTGATGATCCGTAGTGGACAAAATCCTGATTTTATAACTTTTACGTGTATATTATCCGCTTGTAGTCAAAAAGGGTTAACAGAAGAGGCAAAGGGTTATTTTGATAGTATGTTGAGATTATATAATGTTGAACCACGAGTGGAACACTATGCTTGTATGGTGAATCTTCTTGGTCGTGTTGGGAAGCTTGAAGAGGCTTATACGATGATTAAAGAAATGCCATTTAAACCAGATGGGTGCGTTTGGGGAGCTTTATTAAATGCTTGCAGGCTTTATAATAACGATTCTCTCGGTGAAGTGGCAGCTAAAGAGCTGTTTGTTTTGGAGCCTGAGAATCCTGGTAACTATATTCTTTTATCGAATATATACTCGTCTCAGGGACGGTGGGTGGAAGTAGATAGAGTGAGGAATATAATGAAAGGTAAAGGGGTGAAAAAGAACCCAGGTTGTAGTTGGATAGAGGTGAAAAACAAGGTGCATATGCTTTTAGCAGGAGAGAAATCTCATCCTCAGATGAACCTAATTATTGAGAAATTAGAAGAAATAAGCGTTGAAATGAAGAAAGAAGGGTATCTTCCGAAGGTCGATTATGTACTGCAAGATGTGGAAGAGCAAGAAAAAGAACAGATTTTGTGTGGGCATAGCGAAAAATTAGCTGTAGCTTTTGGGCTTTTGAACACTTGTCCCGGGACTTCTCTTCATGTTATAAAGAATTTGAGGATTTGCGGTGATTGTCATTCAGTTATGAAGTTTATATCTAAATACGAGGGGAGGGAGATTTTCGTTAGGGACACCAATCGGTTTCATCATTTTGAGGATGGAGTTTGTTCCTGTGGTGATTATTGGTGATGAGATTAACGCTTTGTTTGGTTGCAGCTTTGAAGCTCATCTTTTCTTCTTGCAAGTTAAATTATAAGTGGTTGACTAACTTGACCATTTAAATTTTCTTGTCTTTCAAGCCTGAAGTCAAACTTTTTTATCATCCTCGAAAAGTCCAGCCTATTTGCTCAAAAGCAGCTGCGAAAGGAGCCCCAAGGCTTCTGCAACTTAAAAGGGGTGTGTTTTCAAGAGAGATTATTGGTGACAAGACTACAAAATAGACATTAGAAAGAGAGAACTAGAATTTGTCCATTTTGGAGCTTGAAATGAGCAGTTGTGGTAAATGACCTTGATGGGCAAGTTAGTTTTTTGTTGCCTGATTCAAAACCGAAGATACCAAGCTCGATGAATTGATTGGTGTAAAACATAGGTATGTGTGTTTGCATTTTGTTAGGAACTAGTACGAGCGGAGCCAACATTACTATTCCGGGATTGCCAAATATGAAATTTTGCAAATTTCTCCTAGAAAAAATTACATTATCGCATCGTAGACTTGTGGTTGCAGCCCCCTGCCCCTTAAGGGGTCCAACTATGTGAACTAGGATACCTTTGCCTCCTTGTTCGTATCAAAGTACTGGGATTTGGAAACCCGTGTAAGTTTTCAAGTATGAAAAGCTTGTGTACAAGGATAACCATTTTACGCGACGAGTTTGATGATCTTGTCGACTTATGGGGTGGCGGCTTTAAGGGATCTTCTCCAATTATGGCCGAAGCTTGGACACTTAGAATGGCTTGCTATATGGCAAAAGAAAATGGGTGGACAAATGTTGAATTCGAAATGGATAATATAAATCTTGTAAGATGTTGCACAAGGAAAATACATGATCCCCAATGGGAAATTGATGTTATAGTCACCCACATACTTTCCTTAACAAAGGACATGAATTGGAGTTTCGATTGGGTCCCGAGATCGCTTAATAAACCGGCAAACCATCTAGCCGTGTATGCTAGATCTAGTTCTAGTAAGTTTAGATTGCAATGTATTCCCGACCGTTTATGGTCTTATTTGTATGACGATCTATGTTAGTGAAATTTGTTTCTCTTAAAAAAGAAGAAGAGGATAACCATTTTTATCAACAACAAAAAAGGAGAACCATTGAAACTGTTTTGAGTAATCAAAAGACTTCTTTCCAGAATTCGACCTGTTGTTGTCTTTGAAGAACATACATGAACGAAAGTGAGATTATTGTAAATTTTAAATAAAAGTGAGATTATTGTAAATTTTAAATATTTATACACAAGTGATAATTGAAAAGAGGGTTAATGGTAATGTTTTCGGATGGAAAAAGCGAGGCAAGTTGAGGATGTTTCATTGAAAATGGTGGCCGTGGCCCCGACTATCTCTAGCTAGTTACTTTGTTGGTTTGACTATAAAATTTCTCTAAGAATTCAGGATTATTTGTTTGTGATAATATATATTTTACTCTACAAAAATGACATATTACAACCAACTTTTACATTGGCTTTTCATTCTCAACGAGACAAGATCAATAATTTTTTAAAGTTTGTTGCACGATTACTATTTTACTGTACAAAGTACATGGATTAATTATAAGTTTTATTTAAAATAATAAAAACCATTTTATTACTTTATATATACTAATTACTCTTACATGAATTTACCATGTAATTTATTTTTAAAACTAGACATAATTTTTATATAGTTACTACACGTCAATGAAAACAAAACATGGTTCACCGATTTTAAAGGCAAGTATTAGGTTAATTAGTCCATTACATGACCATTCACACACGGTTCAACTATTTCTGAACAAGTCCAATTTTGTAAACTTAAAAAAAACACCGTTCTATTACTTTCAAAGTTTATGGATCAAATAGAACGTATATCAAAATGGTCAATAATATCTTATAACACAATATTTTTTGACGTCTTGATTTATTGTCTCTATACAGTCGATATGAGTCGAGTTCATTCGAAGTGCTAAACACATAAAACTTTAGGTCCGAAAAATTCGGTGTGGGACAAAACCGGTATCTAGGGCAAAATGTGTAGCGGAATGATATATGCCGAAATTCCATATAAGTAACTAACCACAAAACAGTGTGGCATATCAAAACCTTGGCAGAATAAAACCAATGGAAAAATCTCTGATCGTAGGAAAAAGAGTGCAACAGTGGTAGTAGTAGTGATCAACCACAAAACGTGTGTCTTATCAAAACCTTGCGAGAGTAAAACCCAGTGGGAAAAACCTCCGGTCGAATGGCAAAAGAGAGTAGTAGAAAGTATACAACAATATACTCCTCCTAATTTCGGCAATTTTAAATACGATATAATGGGAACGTGTCTCACTACAAACATTACCAAGAAAAAACCCAGTGGAAAAAAATAAAATAAAAATCTTGCACTAAGAATAAAAAGAGTAAACAAGCATACAACGAGATACTTCCACTCACTTGCACTCAACAGGATGCGAGGATTCATCTTAAACATAAGATGTCTCAAGATAACTTAGGCAAACTATGATAGTTGTTGGCCCGTAAGCGGTTAAACCTTAGAGGAAGCTGAATAAGGTTTTAGGCGTTTTTCGCAGAATTAAGTCTTAAGCGCAACTAACGAGATTAAGCTACCCAATAAATAAACGTATGCAATAATAATCAATATTAAAGTTAAATCATTTACACAAAACAATAATATAGATGCGGAAAGTAAAGAGTAGGGAAGAGATGACACCACGATATATAGAGGTTCGGCAAACCCGCCTATTCCTCTCATCGGTATTCACACTACCAAGTATTTCACTATAATCTTCTTCCCAATATTACAACCTAACAAGCTAATCGACCGATTAATCTCTCCATCACTCTATGAGTATCCCGAATGAAAAAATTTAGAGCTTTTAAGCAACACTCGCTTACAAAGCCTCTACCCGATCACTCGCTCACAAATGAGTTTATAATTCACTCTACAATTTGAATCGAAAGTGTATCGCTCACTAACAAATAATATATTGGTGTTTATATGATTACAATAATATTACACTCAAGAATTTATATGAATACAAGTGAGAAATATGTAGTATAAACTATTTTCTTTATTTGATCTTGTATTGAATTTCTATGGAGATCGGGTGTGTGATTGGTGTGTTTATGAGAGTTATTTGAGGGTTTTTGTAGACAAAAAATGTCTATTGGATCTCTCATGACCGTTTGGAGTGGTTACGAGTTTTATCCAATGGTTAAAGCCACTTTTTGAAAAAGCTAAAAAGCTGTTTTTTGTGATCTGTACTTTGACCCACCGGTGGGTGTCTTCTGACCCATTGGTGGGTGAAAACTTGTTTGGTTCTGGAAATTTGACCCACTGGTGGGTGATAAATGAGAAAAATTCTCTTCGTTCTGTCCACTTGACCCATGGGGTAGGTTTGTAAGACCCATGAGGGTTAGCACTAATTTACTCGTTCGGACTCCGAATCGACTTCAGTTCAAACCGTTGACTTCGTTATTAATTGCTCTATCATTTTAAATCCTGAAATATACATTATCTCTTTTTGAAAAAGGTCAAGTATTAAATAATCGAATAAAGAAATTGTAAAATCATTAATACATAATCAAACGTATAATCAAAATCAATTATTGAACCCATGGTTCAACAATCTCTCCCATTTTGATTATGACAAAATAATGATGATTTTACAAGTATAAAATGTATCTCCTCCATTTTAACAAATCTCATTTCTCTAAATATCAATTTTCTCCCCCTTTGCCATTATTAAAATGCAATAAAAAAATTTGAGGTTTTGTGGAGGGTTTTCAAAAAAATAACAAAACATGGAAATTTTTATCATGATGCATATTACCCAACTAATCATATATATATAAATATTATAGAGTAGAGTGTACCCAATCTGTGATGTCGAGTCCATTCTCTAATGGCATTTGCATTGAGTGTTTTCAAGTCCGAATATTTGATAACATTTGTTGGTATGCCTTCCATTTTTGTCGATTAATGGTACTTCATTCTTTATGGTAGAGTCGATTTTCTTTACTTCCACGAATTTTTTCGGTGTTGTCAACCAATTGTTGATTTTCTCCTTTTGAACGGTGATACCTACAACACGTGTTTTGTTCTTTGGTCCCCAATTTCTTTTGATTTAGACATTGTTAGTGACATGGGTCTTTACTACCCATTTCAAATCCTTTCTATTCACACGAAAATGATAAGGACATTTAGAAGAAATATGCTTATTTCTTCTACAATGTACACAATGTATAGATTTTTTTGCATAACGAGAACTATACGAAGGAATATGCTGAATATAAATTCACGTTACTGCTTATGGAATACGTTTTACAAGCTAGTATTTTGGTGAATGATCGCTTCAATGTCAATTTCAGACATGTGTTCACCATAGACGTCATCACGTCTCAAATGTGGCGGCGGAATAAAATCGATGCCTTAGCCTTCATCTCGAGAGTAACAACAAATTCGTATTTTACTCATCTAAGATGGCATCTAAAAAAAACTGGGTATCACATGCCCACACATTAGGGTGACTAACATGTGGTGACGGAAAATACCTCGCCTAAACATTCATTTCGCAAGAATGTTTTGCAATCTCTTCATCATAGATGGCATCCAACATAGGTTGAGAGTTCTGGATTAGTTATCATATAAAACGACTGGTTTATATGTTTATGGTTTGCAGAAGCACAAAACTTGTTTCGAAACGACAGGTTCGAAAATAGTTTTGCTTTTCATGTGAATAAGTTCTCATTGATCGAACGACGGGTCGATACCAAGAAACCAATTTGGCAAAGCATACATCACTATATAAACACACTCGGGGAAATTATAATTTAGTCAATCCTTTTTGATAGCTCTACTTGAACACGAGCCGGAAAAACGGTGAGTGTGGAGGTCACGAATGCCACTTAAAACCCGACCTCATTAGGATATCGACTTTTGCCTATATCTTTCCTAGACATCGTATCCAAATTGGTGAGTCTAGTTGGTGAAGGTTCATAATTTTTTCAACTTAAATGTGAAAATATATGATTTCGCAAATTTTATTATTGAATATCGAAATCGTCCGGTCGATATCAATATATTTGATTGGATTAAACCTTACAATCAATTATATTTGGTCATACATACAAAATATCAACATGACAGTTATAATATTACATGAAAGTGATTATTAACATGGTAATTCTTATTCACTTGCCTTTTAATTAATTAACATGTATATGGGCGGGTGTATATTGACTGAATATAGGTATTATCAAACATACATAATGTTTTGTATAAAAATAATTACTACAGGACCACACATGTAATTTTAGTATACTAATACTTTTAGTTTCAGAGTTATTACATAGTCAGTCCAAGAGTTTCAGGCAAATTACAGTTTGGACGTACATATTTTAACATAACAATCCATAATTACAGCGTGAAATATTTATACAATTTTCAGAGTTTTTGATAATTTACCCTACTGTTCATTAAGATAACAGCTTCGGCCTGTTTCAATTATCATCTAAACATGTTTATTCCGTTCTTCATACTTATGTTATCCATACTGTACATTCATAAACTAATGAATTTTGATTTCTCATATGACATCTATTCTATTTTTTAAACACATGTTAACCAGGAGTAGATTTTTCAAAACAGTCATGCTTATGCGAATGATATACAGTGATTGCAGTTATTCTTCTTTTATCAATCCACATGTGAAGAAATATATCTTTGCTAATGCAGTATTACACGAACGAAATCCCCAAATTTATTAGCATTAGTTCCACTAACTTGTAGGGTAATATACATATTGAGACGTCCACAATTTATAGCATGCAATAATCTAGTGATACGCACTGTTATAGTGTTTAACAAGTAATAAGTCACTATCAACATGCGTCTACAGTATCATAAAAAAAATTTAAACCGTATACCTTTCACACAATATGTTTTTGAAGGTCGATATAGCAATAACCAAATAAATTCCGGATAAACCTCAACTTTTATACTTTATACCAAGATTTCTATCTTTTAGTCAAATCTCCGAGCGTGTATACTCTAGTCTCTACGAGCAAAGTGCTGATCTGAGACGGATACAACTAGGGGCATGGGGGATCACGTGCCCCCAAAATTTTTACTATGTGAAATTACGAAATTGCCCCTGGGGTAATATATAATTAGTTAAATAAAAAACTTTAGTATATAAACTAAAAAAAAAACTATATTATATATTCTCTCTCTAAAGAAACATATAGAAGTGACGAATTGTAAAATTTTCAACGGCTATAGTAATAGTATTAACAGTAATTTATCTCTCAATTATTTTGCCCACCATATGTCTCCGACTCAGTTTTCCTCTCCGTCTAGCTCAAGAGCTATTGCGTCATCAAGTAATTTAGAGTTTATTCTTCAAATTTTTTATTGAAGATATGCTGAAATTTGATAATTTTCTTTAATATTACCGTTTTTTTTATTTGTTCAATTGTTTGAATTTTTTATTTATATTCAAAAAAAATTAAAAATCTAATTGTTAAGATTTTGTAGAGACTAAACAATAAGGTTCATATAAATATATTGTTGGTGATAAGAGCTTATGTGTGGGGATAAAAATCAAACTTATGAATATTTAACAAAAATATTATGAAATAATTTATTCTCTTTTTATTTATAAGCGGTTGTAGATGTAGTTGTATGTATGTTATTAACTACTTGGTTTGTTCGTTTTTTTTTTGTATGTTATTCGTCTTTTTGTATTTTATATATTTTTCTCGATTTAACTATGTGATTGATTCATATTGAAATTGTGCCCCACAAATATAAAATGTTGGATTCTTCCCCGGTGGTGATAACGTGTTGTGTGACATATTATGTAGATATAGATATAGATATAGAATATAAATGGACAGACGAATTGTTTATTCATTAGTGTTCAAATATATATCAACAGACCGGCCCACCCAACACAAACCCCTTGTAGAGTAAGTTACGATGACCAATAATATATTTACAGCCGTTTTCGATTTTTATACTCCAATATTTAATTAGTCGAGAACAATCAACTTTAGACTACCTTACAAAAATTCTCCCATTAGAGTAACCGCACAAGTTTCCTTACACTTTTATTTATATTTAAGGTAATTATCATTATTTTTATATTTTTAGTATAACAGTTTAATTTTTCAACTTTCCTATCAAATTTATTATCATAACTAAATATTACTATATTTTAATATACTTCTATCAATTTTTTTCAACCCAAATTAATTTAACAGAACAATCACATTAAATAACTTATAAGTTTTCTCGTATTTAAAGTAAAAAGTACATTTTTACAACTTATAAGTAAACGTTTTAGTTTATACAAATTATCATATTTTTTTTTATCAATTTATCTATCAAAACTATACAACTCATCTTTTTATTATTTTATTAATTTATATGTGAAAAGTACAAATAAATGAGAGAGAATGAGAGATAACTAAGAGAGATAAATTATTATTTTAATCATAACGGAACATCTTGATCTCTTATATTTGAGTGATATTTGATTTCATGTAAATTTAAGGTAATGGATAATAAAATGATGCTTGTACAATTTTAGAACAATTTACTTCGTATTAAGGTAAACTAGTAATTGTGCCCCATGCGTTGCGTGTGCGACGCGTAATGCAATAAAAATATCGAAAATAGGTATAGTTATAATATAAATATATGGATAAAAAAAAGCACAGTTTAAGATTTAAAATAATGTTTGTTTGTTAAGGAGTGATTGTGCGACGCGTAATGCAATAGAAATATAGAAAATATGTATAGTTACGATATAAATATGTCGATAATAAAAAAAATATTTTAAGATTTAAAATAATATTTGATTGTTAATGAGTGATAAATAATTTTATTATTTTATTATTTTTATATTAATATAATATTATTATAATTAATATAAAAATAGAGTAACCTATACTATAATATAATATTATTATAATAGAATGACAAATATAGATAAATAGAAAAGGTTACTAATATACTAACGGATGAGGTTTTTATTAAGACAACATAGCTTTTCTCAATCTCTCTCCTCCGAGCCCTCACTCTCTCTCCTCCTTCTCTTGCGGCGGCGCCGAGATTAAACCACCACCGTACGATGGGTTCTCAGGTGACAGAATGGACGGCTGATAAAACTCGACGAACGTTCATAGAGTTTTTTTAGAATAAGAAGCACGTGGACTGGAAATCGAGCGCTGTTGTTCCTCTCAATGATCCGACTCTCCTCTTCGCTAACGCCGGTATATATATATATATATATATATATATATATATATATATATTTTTTTATTCCCAGTTTTAATCAATATTTATGTATGTATGTAAATATATATTGTATCATATTTTGTTTCAATTGAGGTTGGATATATGATTGGTTTACTATCTTCTGTAGAGGTAGTAACTATTTTTGTATGTATGAAATAATGAAGATTGAGGTTTAATTGTGTCGTATTTTGCTTATATCGAGATTGGATTTATTACTGATTTACTATGTTCTGTAGAGGTAGTAACTATTATTTATTGTATGTATGTGTGTGTGTGGGGAATATAGAAGATTGAGGTCTAATTGTGTCGAGTTTTGCTTAAACGGAGCTTGTATATATTATTGGTTTACTATCTACTGTAGAGGTGAATTATATTCGTTAGTACGTATGTATATCGGTGTTTTAAAAGGCGGCTGAGGCGGCCGCCTAGGCGGTGCCTGGCCGCCCCTACTTTTGCTAGGCGTTTTAAAACAGTTTTTAAATTGGGCCAACCAAAATTCTGATGGGTAAAATAGATTAGAATAGATATATATAGAGTAATAAAAAAAGGAAAACATATCTTAAACATAGTTTCTCTTTACGGCCTCTGTCAGGTATATCTCTCTTTGAATACGACGAGTCCGAAGATGATTAGGCTTCAAAACTAATACCGATCTATTCTTTTGATATTTTGTTGATTTTGGATTATATTTGCATTTACTTTTTAAGTTGCTGTTTGAGACATTTTCATGACATATTTTGCTCATGTTAAACTGGTCGAACATTAATATCATAATATTTATTGCTTTGCTATGGTATATCATTAAGCTGATAGATTTTAAATGCTTGATTTAACATGATAATACTGTTTACAACATATATGTTGCATTTAGAATCGAAGAAAAACATGTAAAAACGTTCAAAAGTCTACTGTCTGTTATGGAGGTAGAATTTTTTTTAATATTATGTATATATATGTGTGTGCTGGAGGTAGAATTTTTTTTTAATATTATGTATATATATACGTGTGTGCGTGTGTGTATGGGGATTAAGAAGATTGAGGGTTAATTTTATCATATTTGCTTAAATTGAGGTTGCATATATTATTGGTCTACTATGTTCTATATTACAGTCAGTGTGTGTGTGTGTGGGGGGGGGGGGGGGGGGGGGGGGGGGGGGGGGGGGGGGGTTGGGGGGTGAGTGATAAATAATATTGGGGGTTGATTGTGTCATATTTTGCTTATATTGAGGTTGGATATATTATTGGTTTACTATCTTCTATAGAGGTAATTCTATTCATCTATTGTATGTAATTATGTGAGGGGAGTGTGTGTGTGTGTGTGGAGGGGGGGGGGGGGGGGGGGGGGGGGGGGGGGGGGTGGTGGTTTAGAATAGTGAGGTCTAATTGTATCATATTTTGCTTAAATTGAGGTTAAATATATTAATGGTTTACTGCTAGTAACTATTCATCTATTGTATTTGTATGTATGCATATGTGTGTGTGGATGTATGTGTTTTTGTGTGGGGGTAATAAGAAATTTAAGTCTAATTGTGTCATATTGTTGACACGTAAAATTTATGGATACTAAAAATACGCCACGTGTCTTTTAAACAAAATTAAATTGATTACCAATCTCTAAATTTAAATAGAAAAGAAGTTATTATTAATTTAAAAGAAAAGAAATTATAATTTATTATCATATAAAATTAAGATAGTAAATTTAAATAAAATAAAAGTATTTATTTTCCTAAAAACCCATTTAGTATGGAGCAAACAAAGAGTTTTTAAAATTATAGAACTCATTAAAATGTTTTTAAAACATAAATACTAAATTTAAAACAAGTGATAAGTTTTGGTTCTATATGAAAATGGGCCTAAACTTGAGGAGGTGGCCTTGCAAATAAAAGCTCACCCCAAAAGCTATAAATAGAGGGGTGGGGGTGACATAATTCCCCCAATCAAAAAAGCCTTGAAGACTAGAGAGAGAAGCTCCTCCACAGCCGCCAGGAAATCAGCTCCGCTCCTCCACGACCGCCAGGAAATCAGCTCTGCTCCTCCACAAACGCCAGAGGATCAACTTCTAGGGAGAAGCTCTGCATACTCCGGCCTCAACGAATGTCTTCAAAATTTGCAACAAATCTGCAATAAACTTGGTATTCGATCTTCAAGAACGTCTAAAAGCAGCAAGCAAGGCGTTTCTAAGGATCAAAATCTTCAAGTTCTTCACCAAATTTGAAGAACTTCTGCAACAAATTTGCCTTCGATCTTCAGGAACGACTACAAGCAATAAGCAAGACGTTTCTGCAAATTAAAGTCTTCAAAGTTCTTCACCAAATCTGAAGAACTCCACCCAAGAAATCTACAACAAACCGGCATTTGATCTTCAGGAATGACTATATAAAGGCAAAAACACGTTTTTCTATATCAAAATCTCCAAGTTTTTCACCAAATCTGAAGAGCGTCAAGATCATCAAAGAAATCAACAAAACTGCAAAGTTATTCATCAAATCCGAAGAATTCTACTCAAGTTCAACAAACTTAACAAAATTCATCAAAGAGTCTACAACAGCATTTCGAGCCATCACAAATTGTTCGAAGAGGAAAATCAAAGGTTTTCATTTCTATATTTTCTTTTAGAAATTATCAGAGATTGTACCCGCAAATTAATTGATAAATAAAATTTATTTTGCTTCGCATTTATGTTTCTTGTCTTCGACACAGTGAAAAATTGTGTGAAACACATATATTGCTTAGACTGAGGTGGGATATATTATTGGTTTACTGTCTTCTATAGAGGTAGATTATATTCATCTATGTATGTATGTGCGTGCATGTGTGCACGTGTTATTTGTTTGTGTGCGGGATGAATAAGATTATTTAAGTTTTTTCATTTTTTGTGGTGTGGGTATTGCTTAATTTGGGTTGGAGATATATTAAAAATATTGTCCTAATGCAAAATTTAGATTGCTCTATGTTTATGTGAATTCAGTATTACTTTAATGTTAATGTAACTATTATCTATCATCTATATTTAAATATAAACTTTTTATATCTATGTAAAATATTAATCACCTCAAAGTCTTGGGATGAATGTATAGTTTGATGGAGAGGAATATGATGATGTAAAAGATAATTAGAATAAAAGCATGTATATGTGGAATGTATGTGTTTGTGTTTATGGTTAGTAAAAAGATTGAGCTCTAACTGTGTCTTATTACTTAAATTAGGGTTGTATATATATAAAAAAGAAGAAGCAGATTCTATTGTTCCACTATCTTTATCTTTATCACTTTACTGAAGAATACACCTTATTTAATCACATACAAACATTTTGGAAAAAGGAGACTGATGTCTAATTGTGTCAATTTGAGGTTGAATATATAAAAAAATAAGTAGATTCAATTGTATTACTATATTACTTTAAATTTGAATCACTAATCTGAAGAAGACACTTTATTTAATCACTTACAAACATTTTAGTTGAGGAGATTGAAGTTTAATTGTGTCATATTGCTTAAGTTTGAGGTTATATATATATAAAAAGATTTAAAGAAGTAGATTCCATTGTTTTACTATTTTAATATAAGTAACTAAACTGAAAAAGACACTTTATTGAATATCACACACACACACACACACAAATTTCAGAAAAAAGAGATTGAAGTTTAACTATGTCATGCTCTGCTTAAATTGAGATTGCATATATATGAAAGTGAGTAGACTCTATTGTTTTATTTTCTTAATGTAAATTACTAATTAAAATAGGCACTTTAAGTAATGACACACACACATACAAACATTTTGGAAAAGAAGATTAAGGGTTGATTGTGTCATATTGCTTAAATTTGGGGTGTATATATAGCTTGAAAGTAGTTTTTACTTTATCTTTATATATTTGGTTATTTTAATTTGTTTAAGTGTGTAAGTGGGTGAATCGGTAGTTTAAATTTGGGGTGAATTGGTAGTTTAAATTTTGTCATGTTGCTTAAATTTGGGGTGTATATATAGCTTGAAGGTAGTTTTTACTTAACTTTATATATTTAGTTATTTTAATATGTTTAAGTGTGTAAGTGGGTGAATCGGTAGTTTAAGGCTTTGATAGGATTGCTTGAGCTGAATTTGAAGTGGATGTTGATGGAAAAAAATAAGGTGGTGAATCAGTAGATAGTGGTTTTTGTTGTGTTCTGTTGCTTAGAAAGGGGTTGAATATGTAGAAAGAAAGTAGAATTTTCTTAATATTTATTTAAATTCAAAACTTATATTTTTCATATTTAAGTATGTATATGTGGTGAATTGATTGTTTGAGGCTTTGGCTGTATCGTATAAGCTTATTTTGGTGTTGGATGTTGAAATGAAAAGGTGTTTTCTTTACTAGCAACCTGTTTGAATCTGTGTGTGTATGCGTATATATACGTGGTTATGTGGTTTGTGGTCACATGATACTTTGGTTGTATTATATCGATTAAATTTGGAGTGGATTACAAAAGGAAGATTTTATAGTTCTATGTTTTTGGTCACTCTTATTAATCAGTGGTTGTGTCATTTTGTATTCACACCTTTTATTTTAGACAATGTAGGTGAATTAGAGTATTGAAGTGTTGCTTGTATTTATGTTGTTTTAGACTTCTGGCGTATAATTTGTCTTTTGGAATTATAGAAACAGAGTTTCTTCTGTAGCTGGCTCTTCTGTATCTATTTTCAAAGTAACTGGAAATAATTAAATTATGTGAAAGTAATGAGACGGGAATTCTGAATAGCTACTTGTAACATGGAATTGTGTCAATGTACTGTTTGTGAAAGTTCTTGCGTGAACCATTTGATTCTAATTCCTTGAAGCACATGAAGCTTGGATTTTGAAGAATGATAGCTGCTTCCCGATTTTAAAATTTTCCGAAGTTATATGCTCTAGATTGTCCTAAAAAAGCGATGCCTTTTCCTTTGGTGATAAACATTTACCTCTTCTTCTCGTCGTAAAACCCTTTTGTTTTCCTGGTAGGCTTTGTTAAATCCTTAATCTCATTGTTGCCGTTGAAAATTGTTCCTAAAATTAGGCTTTTCAGTATTTTTTTTCCTGGTTTTAATGTTTAACGCTTGTATATTGTTTCATGATAGGTATGAACCAGTTTAAGCCGATATTCTTGGGAACTGTTGATCCTAACAACCCTTTGGGAAAGCTCACTCGTGCTTGCAATACCCAAAAGTGCATTAGAGCTGGTGGGAAACACAACGACCTTGATGATGTTGGGAAAGACACATATCATCATACATTATTTGAAATGCTTGGTAATTGGTCTTTTGGGGATTACTTTAAAAACGAAGCAATTGAATGGGCATGGGAACTTCTGACCAAGGTAAGCAATTTGATTTCACACCTTCTCTAACTTCTTAAATGTAATATATTATTGTCCTTTTACGAAATTTATGAGACTTTTACGATAATATAGATAATCACATGTGTAAAGAAATTTTGTAACTGGTCAACTAAGGTTCTTATTTTCACCATCCAGTTTACAAGGGCTATTGTTGTTGACTCATTGTTTTCTCATACTTTATGCTATGTTGCACTTCATAATGCTGCATGCATTATTTCCCTGAGAAAACAGAACTCTCTCAGTTGAGCAGAAAGAATTGAGCTGGATTATCAGAATAAGTGATTTGCCTGGTGCTAATTAGAATTAAAAATTCCAGGGGATGATTTCCTTCACTTCAAAAATTGTGAAGCTCTTAGGTTTTTCCCCCTTACATCGCACTATTCCCCTTTGTTGGATTGACATATTGTGCAAGATATAGGGCTTGAAGCGCAAGTTAAAATGTTGTTGTTAAGTTACTTCATAGACACAAATTTTTCGGGAAATAAAAATGTGCCATGTGTCTCTCGTGAAACAAAATAGCTAATATTTTAATTTAAAACTTAGTATTTTTAAATGAAATGTATTTGATCTTTTATTTAACTATCAGACAAAACAAGAAAATAACATTTTATTTTCCAAGAAACCAAGCTTTATTACAAAAAAGTAAATATGTTGACTTTTGTTACTCAAGTGTCAAAATACAAACCCAGAATAAAGTTTGGTAAGGTTACTTTAAGGGCCTATTTGATCCTAAAGTCTAACTATGGGGGGGGCATTCGTGCAATTAAGACCATCTACCAGTTACTATAAATACTAAATAGAGAGCCAAGTTCAATAGAGAGCCAAGTTCTGCCTCAATCTGAAGCCTCAAAGATTTTTCGAAGACTCCTAAGATCCTTCAAATCTTCCGTCAAATCCAGCCAGAAGTCCAAGCAAATCTACCTCCAGATCTGCTTAAAATCACAAGTTGGAGGCAAAGATGAAGCCAAGTCCAATAGAGAGAAGTTCTGCCGAAGCAAGCCATCAACCAGAAGCCTCGAAGGGTTTTTGGAGATTCCTGAAGATCCTTCGAAGCTTCTGCCAAATCCAGCCAGAAGTCCAAGCATATCAACCTCATGGAAAGTCAAAGATGAAGCCAAGTCCAATAGAGAGAAGTTTTGCCGAAGCAAGCCATCAACCTGAAGCCTCAAAAATTTTCCGAAGGCTCCTGAAGATCCTTCAAAGCTTTCACCAAATCCAGCCAGAAGTCCAAGCAAATCTACCTCCAGACCTGCTTAAAATTACAAGTTCAAGGCAAAGATGAAGCCAAGTCCAATAGAGAGAAATTCTGCCCAAGCAAGCCATTAACCGGAAGCCTCAAAGACTTTTTCAAAGACTCCTGAAAATCCTTTAAAGCTTCTGCCAAATCCAGCCAGGAGTCCAATCAAATCTACCTCCAGAGCTGCTTAAAATCACAAGTGGAAAGTCAAAGATGAAGCCAAGTCCAATAGAGAGAAGTTCTGCCGAAGCAAAGCCACCAACCTGAAGCCTCAATGTTTTTTCGAAGACTCCTGAAGATCCTTCAAAGCTTCCGCCAAATCCGGCCAGAAGTCCAAGCAAATCTATCTCCAAATCTGCTTAGCCAAGTCCAATAGAGAGAAGTTATGCCGGAGCAAGCCATCAACCTGAAGCCTCAAAGATTTTTCGAAGACTCCTGAAGATCCTTCAAAGCTTCCGCCTAATCCAGCCAGAAGTCCAAGCAAATCTACCTCCAGATATGCTTAAAATCACAAGTGGAAAGGCAAAGATGAAGCCAAGTCCAATAGAGAGAAGTTCTGCCGAAGCAAGCCATCAACCTGAAGCCTCAAAGACTTTTCGTAGACTCCTGAAGATCCTTCAAAGCTTCTGCCAAATCTATCCAGAAGTCCAAGCAAATCTACCTTCAGATCTGCGCAAAAGATTAAATCACTAAAATTATATTTCTTTCTCAATTTTCCTGTCTTAGTATATTAGCGAGTAGATTTTGTGTGAAACAAACTTCTGTGTGTATGATTGTACAGTAGTTTCCCCCTCTAATATGAATCAATATGTTGATCAGGTCTACAAGCTACCAACTGATAGAATATATGCTACCTACTTTGGCGGAGATGAGAACGCTGGGCTCGCTGCTGATAATGAAGCGAGGAATATATGGCTTAAGTTTTTGCCATCTGAGCGTGTACTGCCGTTTGGTTGTAAAGTATGTTCTGTTATCAGTTTATTTGTTCATACCTGTTTCTTTTAATTAACATTTTGTCGGTTCAGTATTATCATTCAGGCTAGTTAATCGTTGCCATTCTTTCTTTGTTATTTTAATATTCCCAAATTCATATGCATAAAAGCTGTGTAAATCATCCTTACTGTAGTGCTGAACGTCACTAATTGTAGATTGTCTGCATGAAGTTTAACATACCTTAAGCATTTGTTAGTAAGGACACAAGTTGTTATACATTAAGCGTGTATTGATGTTTTTTTTCAAGCTATGCCAGCTTATTGATTGTTTTATACATATATGTTATTCCAACTCATTAATAGGCATGGACATTTTGGACAAGTATTGGTTTGTGTATTTAAAATGTGAGTTAATTATTAAAATGTTTGGAGTTTTCCTATTAAGATTTGTTCATCATAACTAAGAGGCGGTTCTTATTCTGATAAATGTGTCTCTCTCAAACTATCTCCCGTTTTTTTCTTTGTGGATATGTACTATTGATTATATACTTACTATTCTGTACTTTCTGAGTAGGACAACTTTTGGGAAATGGGTGACACTGGACCTTGTGCCCCCTGCACAGAAATACATTTTTGATAGACTCGGAAATCGAGATGCTGCATCACTAGTCAACAACGATGATCCCACATGCATAGAAATATGGAACCTTGTCTTCATTCAGGTTTCAAGTCTTCTCTTGCGTATTTATCTTAACGTACTTCTGGCTTGTGGTTTGTGTCCACTAACGGTTTTTCAGCAATTTAGTTTCTCCATTTGCTCAAGTTTGGGCCTTTTTTTTATATGTTACTAGTTCTGTCTTATTTCTCCCCTTTCCGTGTTCTTATTTGCTTTTATAGGACTAATTTTTACTCTAATGTCTTACTTTTTTCAGTACAACAGAGAAGGAGATGGTTCGCTAAAACCGCTTCCTGCCAAACACGTTGACACTGGAATGGGTTTTGAAAGATTAACTTCAATTCTCCAGAATAAAATGAGCAATTATGATACAGATGTGTTCGTACCCATCTTTGATGCCATCCAACAGGTATTTGTAAACGACTTTTTCTATCTGTCTATCTATTTATAAAAGTCCAGCTGATTCATTTTTTTGAAATATCGATTGCCGTCCAATAGGGGTATTATGTTTCCAGTTCTTCTCAATTAAATATATTGTTTAATTTATTTTATTTTGCAAAATGGCACAGGCAACTGGGGCTTCTCCTTATTCTGGCAAAGTCGGGTCAGATGATACAGACAAAGTTGACATGGCATATAGGGTTGTGGCTGACCACATCAGAACTCTTTCATTTGCCATTGCTGACGGTGCTTGCCCAGGTGAATGGGAAATTTTGGCGACATTTGCTGATAGTCAATGCGTTTTAAATGATTTTTCTTTAGACTTTTAGCCATTTGCAGTTTTATTGTTTTTTCCTCTATTTCTAAATTACATTTTAGAAGCATGACAGCAACGGATAACTTTATTCAAAATCTCAATGTGCAGGAAATGAAGGGCGTGATTATGTGTTGAGGCGTATTCTTCGTCGAGCAGTACTCTATGGAACTGAAATCTTGAAAGCTCAACCTGGGTTTTTCAATGGGTAAGGCTGGAATTTTGTCCTCATTTTCTTTGTTACTTATTTTTATTTTCATAGCATGTCAATTCAATCATCTTGAGTTTATATGTGCTAGTTGAAAGTGGTTATATATTTAACTTTTAATACAACTTTCCCAGAATTGTACATTTTATCTACATTTGTATTTACATTTGTTTTTTAAACCAGGCTTGTGAAGGTGGTAGTGGAAGTGATGGGTGATGTATTTCCTGAGATTAGACAACATCAAGCGCATATTAGAGATGTAATTGCTGAAGAAGCGAGTTTTGGAAAAACATTGCTTCATGTAAGTTAAAGCTTCTGATGAGAAACAATCTGGAGTAATAAAAAATTAAAACATGGTTTGGTCAAAAGTATGAAGATTTTTTATCTGCCTACGAGGGAATCCCAATCAAGAGGGAAGAAACCATGTCATTCAGGGTTCCTCTTCAGTTAATGTTTTTCTGTTTTTCATGGACCATCTTCAAATTAAAATTTATTTGCGGTAATAAATCACAAGATGATTCAATCAAAGTCATTTTTATTTTTGCCATTTAATAATTATCATTCTGGACCTCTCTTTTCTTATTTTCTGTCGTATTCTTTCGATTGGAAGGATTACTGTATGGTAACATGGGCGGTTATTTTTGTACATTCAGGGGATTGAAAAATTCAAACGGACTGTTCAAGATGTTAGAGGGAAAATATTAAGCGGTCAGGTAGGCTTACAGCTTTCTAGCTTTTGACTCTGGTAATATCCATCTTTTGTTGTAGCGTACTTCGTGAATTTGAGACTATTGAAGCTCTATTACCATATTTCATCATTAAGCTTCTGTATATCTTTGACTGCATTCAATCATGTGATTATTACCCTTTAGATAAGTTAGATTTTTTTAATGGTATTTTTTTAACCTTTGAGAACTATTATATTAGTGCGATGCCATGCTTGATTGTTGTTTATGTTGCTTATTTAAAAAGAAATATTATGTTTACATATCTATCTATCAGCTTTTAACAATTTCGACATCATAGTCTAAAGTTGCTCAATCTGGACACTGATCTGTTTAAACAACCAATCTGTGCACCGACCTATCAATATTTACGATTTAGACATCAATCTACGCAAATCCTCAGAAGTAGCACACCGACCTATCGAAATTGACGAGTGCTAAAAGTTTAATTGTTAATGTTGGTATACTAATTATTCACTTTGGTTGTTAATACACCACCCTCAACGATAAACTAGTAAATAACTAGTGGTTAATTGTGTAAATCTGCCTAATTTTGTGAGATCAATGAATTAATAAATTGTGCAATTCTATACTCTTGTGTACTAATTGTTAAAAACTGATTGGTGTGTATTTTCTCCTTATTTGATATTTTGTTTTGCTTAAAGGTGAGAGCGTGGTGTTCTTTCCTGGAGCATAGTACATCTAAGATTTGTTTTTTGCAGGACGCTTTTCTTCTGTGGGACACATACGGCTTTCCCTTAGATCTAACTCAGGTCAATAATATACTATCCGTTCTATTGTTCCATAATTCAAAATTGGGTTGTCAATGGAATTTTAACAGACGTTTTTCCTCTCTTACAGTTGATGGCTGAAGAACGGGGTTTTCTAGTTGATAAAGAAGGTTTTAATGTCGCAATGAATGAAGCTAGGGAAAGGTCCAGGAGTGCTCAGAATAAGGTCTGAAAATCTTTTACGAATTATTCTCTATTTGTTTCACCTTTAGGAACCGTAGTTAGTAAAACAAAGAAGAGACATTTGAAGTGCATAATCTGCAGTCTAGTAATAAGCTTTTTTATCTTACTTTATGCCAATTTCATTGATTATGCTGAATTAGTTTTTTTTTTTTTGCAGCAAGCTGGTGGTACAATTCTTTTAGATGCAGATGCTACCTCAGCATTAAACAAGAGAGGAGTTGTTTCTACTGATGATAGCTTCAAGTTTTACATGGTTTGAGGTTTGTTAAATTCTGATGCATTTGAAGTTCTGACAGTTTCTGGTTATAGGTACAACTTGAATTAGTTTTTTATTTGTGCCAACTGCCAACTGGTATGCAGCCAGCTTAGATTTACATGCTGGATAGGTCTGATGCATTTGGAGATTCCTTTTTCAATAATTAATTTAACTATATGGTTGTTCAATTCCAAAATTATCTCTTCTTATTAGCATTGTCTGTATGGTGGTTTAATACCATATTTGTGACGAGTAATGATACTTTCACTTTAAAACTCCAGACAACATTCACATGTCATCAATCATACATGGCATGGACCGAAAATATCATGTTGTGAATATGATTAAGTCTTAATGAGTTTATTATACTCTCGTTTTGATTATTTGATAGTGCCACATACAATGGAGTGTTGTCTTGAGTGTAAGTGGAGTTAGCTATCGTTGCTTGTTTGTAACTTAATGAAAAACGAATAGTATACCTTATGCACCGCACCCTAAGAAGCATTTACTAAACGATCCCTACATTTATTGAGAATTGGATCTAACCTTTGCTCTGCAAGTCATATTGGTTATTCTGCTTTTTGGACGATTATAAGGTACGGACAATAGTTGCTTTTTTTAAAATTACTAAGAAAGAAAATTTTGCTTGGTTTATTTAAAAATTGCAAGACTTGTAATGAGTATGAAAGCTTTCATTAAGACTACCAAAATATTAACACATTACCTGTTTGGTGATTCCACTATATACTGAAATTTCAGGATCATGAAAGTACAATAAGAGCTATTTATAGCGGAAAAGAGTTCGTGGAAACCGCTGTCGGTTATAATGAAGTTGCTATCATTCTTGAAACGACTAATTTCTACGCAGAACAGGGTGGTCAGGTATATCATAACACGTCTTCAGCTTTTTCCTTTATAGAGAATAGACATCATATCATGTATTGGGGCCCAACAGGTTTGCATATACCTGAGAGTCGGAGATGTTTTAATGACACTGGATTGCTTATTGTACTCCTTAATCTGTGATGCTGAGATGCATGTGAATTTATGTCATTCAACGATAAATTATGTAGTCTAAAATGCTTCTTTTTACCATAGATATTCGATACCGGATCACTTGAAGGCTCTTCCGGATCTTTTCAAGTATGCAACGTCCAAATATATGGAGGGTTTATTGTTCATATCGGTTCTTTCTCTGGAGAGAAATCAAAATTCTCTGTTGGTGATAAATTAATTTGCAAGGTAAATATGTTATCTAACTTTATATATATACATGTGTGTGTGTGTGTGTGTGTGTGTGTGTGTGTGTGTGTGTTTGATTTGTTATTGTCTTATTGAACATTGATCTATGATACATGCAGGTTATATATATAAATATATATGTATGTATGTATGTATGTGATTGTGTTCCTTCTAATTGTTATTGACTATAAAAATTGACCTATGATATGCAGGTTGACTATGAGAGGCGCAAGCTCATCGCTCCTAACCATACATGTACCCACATGTTAAATTTTGCGCTCAGGGTATTCTTCTACCAAGATGATATAATTCTTTGTGCCTAACCTATACATGTTAGTTTCTGCTTTAATGTATTCTTCTCAACCTTAATGCAGGAAATACTGGGAAATCACATCGACCAGAAAGGATCAATTGTTCTTCCTGAGAAATTGAGATTTGATTTCTCTCACGGTAATGTCAATTATTTATTCACTTATTCGTTAGGAAATATATGTATTATTGTATTCACATTCGTTGATGCACTTTTTAAAATAAACAGGCAAACCTGTGAAACCTGACGACTTGAGAAAAATTGAGTCTATCGTAAATGAGCAAATAAAAGCTGAACTCGATGTGTTCGCCAAAGAAGTCACTCTTGCAGATGCCAAGCGCATCAACGGTTTGAGAGCGGTGTTTGGTGAAGTAAGCTTTCGAATGTGGAGTATAATTTTTTCTAGTCGAATCATAGTTGGTTTATCAGTCGCTTTATTCAGATTATCTTATCTTTTTCATCTGATTCAGGTCTATCCTGACCCTGTACGAGTTGTTTCCATTGAGTTTTTTGCTGAAATGGCCTATCTGGGACTGAAAAATCCCAGAATGGGCTACCTTTCTTTAAAATTCCCAAAATGGTCTACTTTTGAAAAACGACCGATCGAAATGTTAAAAACGACCGGTCGTTTTTATCATGAACTCTCTGGAACAATTTGGACCAAAAACGATCGGTCGTTTTTAACATTTCGATCGGTCGTTTTTCAGACCAACAACGATCGGTCATTTTGTACATTTCGATCGGTCGTTTTTTTTGTGAACTCTCTGGAAGAAATCATACCTAAAACGATCGGTCGTTTCTCTTGTGAACTCACTGGAAGAAATTTGATTTGAAACGATCGGTCGTTTTTTCAGAACGATCGGTCGTCTGTGGAAAAACGATCGGTCGTTTTTCACAGTCGACCGATCGACTGTAAACAATTTACAGAATAAGAATTTTTTGCACTTTTCGACACTGATTTGGAAAAAAATATATAAAAACATGATCCCCTTTTTGAACATGATCTCTTAAAAAATGATGTCGTAAATTATCGTAAATTAATATGTTTAGTACGAGAGTGTTGGATCGGATTTTTCGGAAGATTTATAGCACAAGTATTATCACATAAAATGATGTCGTAAATTAATATGTTTAGTACAAGATGTGTAGGTGACGTTTTACTAAACATCCGATTTAAAACAAGTAAATGTCACAACATCCGATTTAAAACGAAGTTAAACAAAGCTAAACGATTAAGGAAAACGAACGATCAAATGCAAGCGAAAAATTGGCCATAGTTTTGCCTAAAAACGGTCAATCGCCACAAATGAAAAACAACACAAATAACCCAATCAACTAGATATATATGCGCACAAGTTATAATAACATCAAAATCGCATTTCTAGAATTATAAATACGCAATCTGACAACGTCATACAATTTAACACGTAATGATAAATAGCAACATAAAAAAGATTCATAACATAAATGCAAAGCGTTTGCTACTTATTACATCAAAAACAACGTAGTTCGAAAGGAAATGAAAAACAAAGGAAATACAACGCAAAATAAAAGAGGGTATTTCTCCCCATTTGACATCATAAAAAACATAAAAAAAATAACCGCCTAGTCGCGGTGGGAGGTCGCGTCATCCTCTTCGTCTTCGTCGTCGTTGTTTGGCTCGGCAAGGTTGGGAAAGAAGCCGTTGAACTCTGCCCTTTGCTCGGCGCTCATTCGATCAAGTTCGTCGAGTTCTTCTTGACCCGGTTTCAAGAATCGAAACATACGACAGGTCATTTGCGCATTTCGATATTGGTTCACATAGAGAGCATTGTAGAATTCTTCGGTACGCGGAGGAGGGTTGGAAGATCCGACCTTGGCTTTTCCTCGACCTCGAGAGGGATGGGAAGAGGAAGGGATGTGGGAGGGGGGAAGGGACTCGGAGGAGATAGGCACATCCTCACGAGCGGTTTGCGGTGTGTCCTTAGGGCCGACATACTCTTCCTCTTCGGGGGTAAGAGGAGCATAGTCGGGGCCGGACACCCGCTTGCGAGACCAAGTAATGGTCTTGTCGGTAGTGTTGAATTTAATGGACATTTGGGCAAGATAGGAGGTGTCCCAAATGTGTTTGTCCTTATTCTTGAACAAGGTTCCACCGGGAACGAGGTTCATGTCTTTTAAGATGGCCGAAATCAAGGCACCGTAAGGTAACCCATTCTTGGATTTCGTTTTTAGCGAATCCATCTTAAAGAAGATGAGTGTCGCAAAGTCAAGTTTGACTCGGCGATGGATGCACCCTAGAATGAAGATGTACTCATTGGTAACATCCGTGAAGTTTGAGGTATGGGGGAGGACAATATGGGAGAGGATATGGTAGGCTAATTTATTTCGGAAGAGAAGGTCGTGGGCTTTGTTAGAGCGATTGTTGTGGGCGGGATGAAATAGCTCATCTTTGAAATCGGTAAAATTAACGATGTTGAGCATTTCGCAAAGTTCGTCACTTTGCTCGTACACCCCTCGGCATCGAGGTGTAGAAGATTTCGTAAACGGTCTATATCGTAAACGAAGGGTTGGCCATTCAACGATGAACGCAAGCGGAGTGCGTCATCATGACCCCTATCAAGAACTAGGTTATGGTAAAATTCATATATATTTTCAATGAAGAAAGGCTCTTTTAGAGTAAGAATTACGTTGAGTTTTTGGAAGTTTAAATCTTGCATAAGAAGGGGAAAACTTTTAAGAAATAAAGGCATGTCTATGGTAAAGTTAGTCAATATAGATCTTTTACCCATTGTAGGTGGATAGAGAGGAGGAAGAGAGCCGGAAGAGGCACCGGGGCCCGAAGGTGGAGCGGTGGAGGAGCCGGTTCGTCGACCGCGAGGAACACGCGTCGGAGGCACGTAGTCGTCCTCATTTTCATCAACGAGGGAGGGTTGCGTCGCTTTCTTGGTACGAACCATATTGGAATTTATTACGGATAAAAAAATTGGGTTTTTGAAGAATTGGGATTTTTTAAGAAAACGGAATGAATCGAGAGTGATTATACGGATAATAAGAGGAATTGGGTAGTATATTTATAGAAAATTGGGATTTTTGGGTGATTTGATGAAGAGAGGGCGAATTTTTTATATATAAGAGAGAGAGATAGTTTTGAGATAATGAAAATTAGGGTTTTGAAAGAATTAAAAGGCTGAAAGACAGAAAAACGATCGGTCGTTTCCTGAATCGATTGGTCGTTTTTGGAAAAAATTGTTCCAGTGAGCACATTAAAAAAACGATCGCTCGTTTTTTCAGAACGATCGGTCGTCTGTGTAAAAACGATCGGTCGTTTTTACAGAACGATCGGTCGACTGTAACCAATTTTCAGAACAAGAATTTTTGCACTTTTCGACACTGATTTGGCAAAAAAATATATATAAAATTAGTAAAATATATATATAATCAATCAATTATATATATAGATATACAAGTCACACATCAAACATGCCTAACTCTCGTCGAATAAAACAAAATTGTTCCTCGTTAAGGGGTTTTGTAAGAATATCGGCTAGTTGCCTATCGGTACTTATAAATTCAAGTATAATATCCCCTTTTCGAAAAATTAATATGTTTATCTTCTCAAAAAACAGTATGAAAAAACACTGAGAATAAATATAGATATTTCATCTTAAAAAAGACAATTACAAGCGGAAAATTAAAATAGTACAAGATACATATTGTCTCGTTTAAGCTACAGCTAAAATCATAAGCGTCGAGCACGTATTGGATACGGACACTTACGACAATCATGTCCTCGCCCTTGACAACTAGAACATCTCATAAGTGCTCGTCTCTCCGACTGATCCATACCATTATGAATACGAGTAGATCTTGGACGACCCCTTTCTCTTAAAAGAGTAAGATCCGGAAGAAATAATCTATCACATGAATCTCAATAGTCTTGATGCCGAAGTGGAAAAAATTGCGCCGAGTACGTACCTTCGTATGATTCAAGAGTGTAATATTTTACTATGTAAGCTTCCCAATCAAGACGGTTTGCAGCTCATACGGAAAAGACATGTGAACACGGGATTCCATCACTCTGCCACTTACCGCAATCGCATTGCCAAAGTGAAAAGTCGACAACTTGAGTATTGCCTCCCCTGGAATTTCTTGAACTTGTACACGGAATAAACCCCTCTTTCATAATCGAATGTAACATTGGTATGACCAATGTCCGACTTACGTTTCTCTAAAATTTTGAGGATATTGGGACCATATCTTGTGCTGCTGTTTCTCATCCCCATTATTATCTTTTTCCGCTCGCAAAAATAGTGTACCAACTTATAGAAAATAAGCTGCACAGCAGCATTGATTGGTAAATTACGAGCAGTTTTTAAAACATTATAGAAAATTTCAGCCATGTTTGTGGTCATGTTACCATGTCGCCTCCCTTTATCATGAAAATATGACCATTTTTCCGCAGGCTCTTTTATCAACCATTGATATGCTTGAGGATTCATCACTTTTATTGCTTCCATGATTCTTTTCAATTTTATTTCTTGTAATTCCCAAATGGCGTTCTCCACTAACTTGTGTAAGTCAGGATCTCCTCTGAAAGCTTTCTTAAAATTATCAAAAAAATGATTTGAACAATATCGATGAACAAAACCTTGACCATGCCAAACTCCTCTCACTACACTTAGAATACCAGCATGTCTATCCGAAATTAGACAAATATTCACGCGCTCTTTAATCACATGTCGCATAATGTTACAAAGAAAATAGCTCCACGAAATTGTACTCTCCTCAGCAACAAATGCACAACCAATGGGAAAAACATGATTATCTGCATCCGAAGCCATGGCCAACAAAATCTTACCTTTATACTTCCCATATAAGTGAGTAGCATCAATAGTGATAACTGGCCTACAATACTGAAAAGCATCAATAACGGCCTTAAATGTGAAGAAAAATCTGTTCAATACCTCACCCACTGGATTTCTTACCACATCGTAAGCTGGCGTTGTCTCATAATCCGCTACGGTACCGGGATTATACTTTTGAAGCGCTTTCATAAATTTAGGTAAAACCTTATACGAGTCTTCCCAATTACCAAATATCTCTGCGATTGCTTTTTGTTTACCTAAATAAGCTTTTTTGTATGAAACTGACATTTCAAAGCGGGCATTCACAATCTCTTTAACTAATGAAATCTTCATCATAGGAACTATGATTAGTTGTGATGGCATTTCGAATGGTTTGGGCAACAAGATTGGAATCTAACTGTGGATGATCATTTGTAAGCTCGGCATGAATGCATGTATGAGGACCATTGTACACCGACACTTCAAAAAATCCATGTTTTTTTCTTAGTGAAGCTCGTAGTTTCCATTTGCATTTTTGAGTTTCGGCCAGTTTACAACGAATTTCCCAAAATTTTGCCTTCGAACTTTTAGTGCAAAAATGGATGTTACGTTTGATTGACCAAAGTTTTATTCCCTTTTTCAACATTTCTTTATCCCTAAATAAAAGACCAATAAAAGGATCATTAACTTGAGGATCCCAAAATCCAGGATACATCATATAGTTTCGTCTCTGGTTACTATAATTTTCTTGAGTGTCGAACGGTTCATTAAACAAAATTGACATTGGTTGATGCATAGGAATTTCATCGGGAATAGTATTATTCGGCAATTGTGACCCAATTGATTGGTCGTTTTCATCCTCATCCATATACGAGCCCATTTCACATGATAATCCTTCATAGTCAACTTCTTCTACATTTTCTTCGTCATCGTCAGACTCGTATTCGCTAATATTGACGTCCGGATCTTCATCATCTGGTTCATCCCCAAGTTCTATCTCAATTATATTGTTCGACCAACCAATATTATCTGACAATCGACACACTGCATCCAAATGTGTCAAATCTGGTTCGTTGTTCTTAAAATATACCTCTGGCATTGGCTCTTGTCGAATGGGTGTTCTACTTGATGTACCGATTTCATTAGTGGAAAGAATATTATAATACAACCCGCAATTTTGATCAGAAGAGTAAACTTGCTCAATTTCAACATATAACTCTATAAATGTTCTTCCATTTTCTTCTATTAACTCGAGCATGGTTTCCAACGAATCATTATCATCAACAGCCAATCGCATATATTTAAACTCAGTAAGTGTAGTCAGATATGGATAACGACATGTTAAACTCAAACGATTTGAAGTCGATGATACATCAAGTACCTTAAACAATTTTTCCAAAAATTTGTCGTATGTCGTGTTTCTAGATACCTTAAAATTTTTTTTATAAGAAATATCATAAGATAACCCCTCGCTAATAGTTTCCATCATCGTACCTCCCTAATAACACATAATTGTAGGATTTTTCATTTCGATAACCACACGGTCAAACTATCAATTTTACTCAAATAATACTCAACAACACAACAAAATAGTGGAAAAAACCGAGTCTTTACAAAATATTGAGTCTTATAGAAACATAGTCTCAACAAAATATTGAGCTTTTACCTGTTTTGGAAGAGCTCTGAGATTTGCCCTAACATATGATGCGAGAATAAAAATGATCTAAAAGCTCTGTTTTTTTTTTTACAGTACAGTAGCTCTGGGAAAAGAGATGAGTTTTTTTAAATAAGAAGTATTTCTGAAAAACGACCGATCGAAATGTACAAAACGACCGATCGTTGTTGGTCTGAAAAACGACCGATCGTTTTTGGTCCAAATTGTTCCAGAGAGTTCATGATAAAAACGACCGGTCGTTTTTAACATTTCGATCGGTCGTTTTTCAAAAGTAGACCATTTTGGGAATTTTAAAGAAAGGTAGCCCATTCTGGGATTTTTCAGTCCCAGATAGGCCATTTCAGCAAAAAACTCGTTTCCATTGGTCAAAATGTTGAGAATCTCCTTTCTTCTCCAGATAGTGAAGAGTGGTTGTCTATTTCAACTGAGCTCTGTGGAGGTAGCTTGTTCTACCAGCCTGTGATTTTAATTTTCTGTTAATAGATAAACCATTTGTTGATTATAGAGTCTGTTGAATTACAGGTACTCATATTACCAATACACGAGAGGCGAAGGCATTTGCTCTGTTATCTGAAGAGGGGATTGCTAAAGGTATTCGCAGAGTAACTGCTGTTACAACAGATGGTGCTTTTAAGGCCTTGGAACTTGCGTCGTCACTTGAGCACGAATTAAATGAAGCATCAAGTGCCGAAGGGACTCTCTTGGAACAGGTTCATTGCTTTTTTTCTTTTTCTTTTTCATCTGGTTCCTCTTTCTCCAGTGTTGTATGTAAACTTGACCGTCTTTCTTTTCCAGAGAGTAACTTCTTTGAATAGTCGTGTGGAATCGGCGACCATTCCAGCAGCCAAGAAAGCTAATCTTAAGGCGAGAAAATCTGTACTTCAGGTGTTTATCTAAGCTGATTGCTTAAGCAAAATGTTTTTTTTAATCGTCATCGAAGTTGATTCTGATTTCCGGTTTAATAACAGAATCAAGTGATAAAAGCCAAGAAGAAGATTGCAGAAGAAAATGTACAAAAAGCCGTGAAGGTTGCAATTCAGGATGCAGAAGTTGCTGCTTCTAAAGGAAAGGCATTTTGCATAGCACGTGTTGATGTTGGGTCAGATACCACTGCTCTTCGTGAAGCTGTTGTCAAGGTCATGGAACAAAAGGTAATTTTTGTTAGTATTTACACATTTATGCCTATTTGTAGCAGGACATGCTTTTTTCCAAAAAATTCTTGCCTCGTTAAAAAAGCAGGGTGAGTTATAACCACCATCCCCATACTAAGAGATTTTATTTATTTATTTTGTCCTCATAATTAGTTTCTGTTGTAACATTATTTTCCTCATAGCTTGAATAAGTTACTCCCCCATGGTTTCAGTCGTAAGAGGATTGATACCCATAGTTTCAGTAAGTTACACATGGAGACCACTTGGGTAACCTAATTAAGAAATAGTGGAGACCAATAGAGTTTTAATTGAAACTATGGTGACCAAATAGGAATTCTACCTGGAATAGTTTGACCATTGGTGTTGCTACTGAAACCGTGTCAATCAAATTGATATGAAGTATGAGGCTTAGTGCTGTACTTCATTTAAAGTAACCTGTAGAAGCTAATTAAAAGGAGTCATAATTCACCCAAAGTTTTTTTTGTTTACTATTTCACGACTTTGTGTGGTTTACAGGGGATAGCAGTGATGGTATTCAGCACAGATGAAACCTCAAACAAGGCTTTGGTATGTGCTGGGGTCCCGGTCAAGGGAGATAAAAGCAAGGAATTGAAGGTGTTGGATTGGTTAACAGAAGGTCTTACACTTCTTAAAGGAAAAGGAGGAGGTGGCAAAGGCGGACTCGCTCAAGGCCAGGTTAGATATATTTTTAATTTATGAACTGGAATTCCGGTATCTCTCAATTCTCATTTAGATCGGGAAATAGTTGAACTCGAATTGTGGTTATGTTATGTTCAACTTATCCACCATGCCAACTAGTAAAATTGCTACTTGTTTTTATTGTCAAAGAGAAGAAAGGAGGTCATTGTGGACAAATGCTTTTTCACACGCTGATTTACAGTCAGCTTTCAATTGCAGATCTATTTCATAGGCCGCTTAATCACCCAATTTACTTTTGATTACAGGGAACTGATTTGACACAAGTAGTTGATGCGATGAAGATGGCAGAAAAATTTGCTGAAATGAAGCTTAAACAAGGAGCGCTCTTCATTTTTAAGTATTTTTTAGCATATTTTTTTACATGAAATAGCTGAAATTGAATGCGACAGTATATGCTGTCTGATTTGTTTACCACCACAAAGCAAACTTATTTGTACAAAACAAAGATAGAAATGGTTGAAGTGGATTTTTCTCTTTTAGCTTTCACATCAGTTTGCTGATTGTCTCACTAAATCTTCTTAGTGATCAGATGGTTGTCGTTTTTCTTCAGTTGTTTAAGTTCCTGTTCCTATATAAAGCTTTTTTGTATTGGTGACCTCATCTAGTTTCTGGTCATTTACGAGTATTACTGTTTAGAAGCAAAAATCATGTCATTGAAGGTTTTTGACTTTTGTCAAGGCAAAATTTTGGCGCATCAATCTCAATGGAAAACCTTTTTCATGAATAACTACATCAAATCAAATTGTTGTAACCATTACAAGTAGTGTTGCATGCGGTTGCGAAAATCAATAATGTTTTTAGTCATCTTTTTCTGTTTACGGTTTCGCTTCCTACTTTGCATATTGGAAACTGATGTTAGTGTAATGTTTGGGAATGAACAGTACGATACGGCATGAGGTGTACGATACAGCATATTGTCGTGTCCGTTATGATTTTTTTGTTTACCACTTGAACACACAAGCCGAACACGATTAAACAATAACAAGACACAGCTAGCTAAAAAACCGAGTTAACACTATATACGATTATAATATAATAATATACTCCATCTGTTTCTTTTTTAGTATCCCCTTGTAAATTGCTGCCTTTTAACGGTGTTAAATTTTGAAACATAAATCACCAATATTGTTCTTATAAATATCATAATTAAAGTTCTTGCGGGTAATTTATTTTTTAAAAATTGGTGGTGGTTTACCCATGAATGGTAAGTCTACTGAGTTTTTATGTTTATTTTCTTAATGTTTTTTTTTTCTTTTGATATTATATAAATGACAAGAGAGTAACTTTGTTACTTCATAATACTAAATTGAGAAAACGGACCATTATTTCGAGACAACCCTTGACAGGACGACGGAGGGAGTTACAGTACATCACATAGATAGGACTAATAAATTATAAAATCAATAAACCGTTTACTTCTGTTACATAGCATAAGCATAACACATTATACATGTATTGAAATCAAGAAATCATCGGGTCGAGTCGTGATCTATGCTTATATGTGTCTATTGTCTTCCCTTTTCGTTCTTGACTTATGTATTTGAAATTGGTGAGGCAGCGCGTAAAGTCGAGGATCGAAAGGTGACTAAATACGAAATGTATTGCGTATCAAACGGCCTCCTTTTTTGTCCTTTTATCTTGAAGTCGATAAGAGGTTTTGGTTCGCACACTACAGAGATTTTGAACAGACTGTCAGTCAAGCTGACATCGGTTAGAAGAGTGTCATCAGTTAAACTTACAGATTCTATTAGACAACAACTCTGTTTCACAGTACAAAAGTTCATCACCTACGGTTTTATAATACCATTAATGTACCTGTTTTAACATCATGTGTAACATTATACAAAATTTATATATACATTCACCGAACAGAATATTCAATATAGTATTGATATATATACACATAGAAGAAGGGCAAGAGTTAGCTATGACGGCAGCTCTATCTTATTCTTATTTTGTAGTATCTAATATTTCTCCTCTCAAATTAAATAATAATAATTGTCTCCTTCTCCCCAAATCCAGTTTTGCTACCTCTCTCTCCTCCATCTCTCTTCCCAGGTACATATACTTACATAATATTTACCTTACATATACTAGTATTTTTTCAAGATTCTACTTGGGACTATTTCACTTGTGCTCTTTCCACTTATTTCACTCTTTAGTCTTTTTAGGGTTTTTTACAGTTACTACCCATTAATTGTTTTGATTCCGAACCATTATACGAAGATAATTTATTTATTTTTAATGTAGATAGGGTATCCCTTGTGTACTGTTAGGTCCTAGATCCGAAATTCTAGTGACATATTGTTTGTCATATTGGAAAATATAGTTTTATATATTCATAATAAACTCTCAATATACATACATGTATTGTGTAGCGATTAAGTTCAAGTAGTGCATTCAGTTGAAACTGACTATGCTGGACAGATTATGTAATATTCGATCAAATATATTCTAGAAGAATCAAAACGTGTTGAACAAGTTTATATGATTTGAAGGCATAGAAAGAATATATTTTCTTATTGGAATAGAAGACTCCTTATCAAGTAAGGAAACATCAAAAAAGGAAAGATCATTTGAAGATATCTTGAAGACAATTAAATTAAAGATCTGTATAATTTCGAATTAAACAAGATCTGTATAATTTCGAATTAAACAAGATCTGATTTGTTAGAAGAAAAAGACTAATTAACTAGAAGATATATATCTGAAGATCCAAGTCGGGCAAGGAAAGAAGATAAAGGAAATATTTTTCTTAATGATCAAGTTAGGATCTTTTGTAAATGCTATATATAAACTCTATTAGCCTTTAATATTTCGTGTATTGAATACAATGTAGATATACTGATATTATAGATCAACAACACCCGTTGTACATGAGAGAGAAACAAACTTAAAAAGATCATGGCGGGATGCCATTAGAAATTGATAGTTGTGAGTTAGAGATGGTAAGATAGGCATATACGTGAGGGAGTCATATTATTGTAAGTCTCGAGTCTTATCATTGTTCATTTCAATATCAATAAATACTGAGTGAGGGCTCCAGAGATGTAGACAAGGTGATCATGTCGAACTCCGTTTAAAAACGTCTCGTGTTCAATGTTTTTTATTAACTTCATTATATTCGTCAGTTGCAATTGTGGTTACAACTGTAGTTGAACTGAAAATGCGTAACTGCATTCGGAACTTCGGGCATATGTTTTTTCATGTATAATTTCACTGCTTCTAGAAAATTTAGAGAAATTTGCTGTTTTAGTTGTTACTTTGATTTCGGTTTTGTATATCGACTTGCGAAGTATTAACAACTAGTACACTAACCGAGCCCTGGCTTTCGTACACTATGTTTGCAAAATTTTGATAGGACAGTTTATGTAATATTTGGGATAGATAATTAGTACCGTAACCTGTGTTTTTTTTCTCTTAATTTTCTATATGGACAATTTTAGCTACTTTGCATTTAATTCTATTGTAAGTCTCTTTCGGGTTTATCTTGTATATAACAACCCGTTTCTTCATTTTCGAATTTCCATTTTGTTTATACTAAAGCGAGTTTCTTAGTTCTAATACAATTTCTCGAAGCGATTTATCTGTACGAATTTTCGAAAACGAGTTTTTTTTGTCAGAAACTGGTTTTGACTCAATATCCTTGCCTTTTCCATTTCTCTTATTAATATGGTTTTGATAGTAAGACAATGCGGTTTTATGAGTACCATTTTTTGCCTATTTGTTTAATCACAAAATTGGCTACCTTCTAAAGATTTTGGGAATTTGGCAGATTGTCTACGACATCTCTACAACATCGACGCTTGGTTTGTGTTGCTTCCTCAGCTGCGGGAAGTTCAAGTTCAAATAGCGATGTTAACCCATATGAGGTGAAATTTATTATTAAATAAAGTTATCGAATATTGTGCTGTTCACGTCTTGTTTATGGAACTCCGTTTATCTGTGTTCTGCTTATAAGTTGCAGTATATTTGGCTAAACACCTTTCCCTTTTTGAGTTTCTGCACTGAAAAGATAACTTTGATAACTTTTCCCTTAATTTCGCCAAGCCAACTGAGCTTTTTTATGGCTTAAAATATAGAAGTTCCAACTCTACGAACGGTACTTAAATCTCGCCATGAATGAGCCAATGGTTGTGCTTAAATTTGTCGATACACAATCCGATAAGCTTCACATTTTAAAATTATCGCTTTTAGACTTAATTGTTTGTTCTTAATTCTCATATGGCTAATATTATTGTATACTAGATACTAGGTGTAAGCCCCATTGAAGGATTTGATGCAATTAAAAAAGCGTACTCTAGAAAACGCAAGGATGCAGAGAATAGTGGTGATGAAATAACTGCTTCCCAAGTAAGTTGGTTACCTTATTTGTTTTCTCCTTTCTGTTTGGTTCTGATTACTTTAATCTATATCCGTGTGAGCTATTAATAATTTTTCTTACACACTTATCTTTATGATGTATTATTTTCCCAGTTAGAGATGGCGTATGACAAGATTATGATGGCACAGTTAACTAACCGGAAGAAGGGTGTGACTTTTGGATCATTTGAGGTAAATTATTGTAATCATCCATGGTTCCTTCAATCAATTCCTTTTGCCTGACTTACCAAAGAGAAATTTTATTTTTACCTTGATAACTTTTCTTAAATTTGTACAGTTATTGCCTGTTGGTTACTAAAACACTTATCTCTTTTAAAATTCTTCTGCATCTTCTTTAATTCCTTATGATATTTTTTCCATTCCCCATTTGCCGTTTGCTCTTTACTGTTTCAATGTAAACATTGAAGGCTTTTGTCTAATTGGGATGATCCTCACTTTAATTTTCTTAATCAGGTGTCAAAAGATATCAAGTACGCCGATAAAATGCCATTTTTACCATGGGGACCAAGGTCTGTTTCAAGAAGTTCATGAGCATTAGAATTGCTTTTATATTTGGGTTCTTTTCGTATTTTTTCCATTTAATAATCATACACGTTAGTTCTGCCCTATTATTCTCGATGCACGTGGATATGTTTAGGCAATTATCTGACAAACCATTCATGGTGTCTTTATCTTTTGTTTTATTTCTCAAGGGTACACATGGCCAATGGGCTTACGTTTGAACAGTAGTCTCCAAGTTAATTAGATACATTACCTTTGCTTCTTAAAAAGTAGGTCTAGCTAAAAATAATTAAAAAAGCATTTCTTGAGGGACCGACTTTTTGCCAATTTAATCAGTGTTTGATTTGCTTATTCATCATCACAAAAGCTCTCCTTTTGGGGTTGATGGTTCAAAGTTTTATATAGTGGCAGTAAATAGATGACGTAATTGTATCCTACCTCTAGTGTTCTACAGTTCTGCTCCGTAGATAAGGAATCAATATTGGCACACACCTCTAGGCTGAAGCTATGAACCCACACATACTGAGTGTGTTGAAAATTATCATTATCCAACCAAATAGCTGTAAAAGCTTCAACTTAGATATATAGCATAGCAGAACGCCATACCAACCACTCAATGGTTTGAATTCATATGTTTATATTTCTACTTATCATACCAAATTTGTCATCTCTCACTATCAGTCACTTAGTAGTTTTTTTGGAAAACCTTTTTCTACTTGTTATATGATCCATTTGATGCTGCGTATTGCAGGTTCAGCAAGTCCAGTGTCAAAGATAATCGAATCAATTTAGCAATATCTGCTGTTTTTGTAAGTGATCAAATTCTTCATCATGCTCGTATATATTGATGATGAATCTTCTTTCTATCAAAATGATTATTGTACTCTTATTTTTACTACGACTACAGTAATTTTTACTGTCATTGTTATTGAGACCCAGACGAATGCAGATGAAAATGTTTCAGATTTAAAAAAATCAGATTGCTCTTGATCATTACTTTTAAGACCTCAGAAATGTAGTGACTTGTTATTTTCTATATAACTCAAGAGGAATTGGTTTGCTGCAAATGTCTTGTTTATGTTATAGTCACTTCACATTTGGACCTGAGAAGTGATCAAGAGAATTGACTTATTTCCTAAAGTTTATGACTTTACAAATTGTGTGCAATAACAACTTAAGAACGGTATCATAAAAATCAAACTCAAACATAGCTGACAGCTGTATTCCTCTTATAATTTGTGGACTTTTGCAGACTGTATGGATATTTATTGTGCGAAATGCAGAATGGAAACCTTTCCAGTTCCTATCAGCTGTATTTGTGTATAGGATATTTGAAAAGCTTAAAGCCTTCGAACCAGCTACTTCTACAACTGTTACTGTGAGTCTAACTTTTCTTTTAAATTTAGAGAGTAATTTTAATCTGTTGCCACATCTTCTTGGTATTGGACCCTGTTCTTTTTTTCTCCCTTTCTTTTCGATTTTTCAATTGTCAAGTATTATTTGGCTTCAGGAAAGTGGTGAAATTGATGATGGAGGCAGAGGTTTACGAATGGGGAAAAGGCTGCTTCGTTCTCTATCACTCGTGCTTGGTTGTGTAGCTGCTGCCTCTTTGGTATGTACCCGTGACAGGAATATGTAAAAAATGCAATATATTTAACTCACAACTTATGCTACTTCTACTTTCTACTCTGCATTTGATCCACGAATTTTCACTTACCCGTGAGACCAAAATTCTTTCTAAATACACTTCATTTGATGAAAAATCCTTGGCAACATAAGCTTACCTGTTCTACTTATGTTAAAGAAATTTCAGATGTAACAAAGCCACAGATTTGGAAAACCTTTTACTAAGTTGGACTTTCTTGGACAACACTAGCTTCTTGAGGGTTATTAGTTTTCGGTATCGTGGTTCACTTTTCTAATCAAATCATCTTCCTCTGAGTTCTTTTATTATTATTATTACTTCTTGCTTAATGAGTTGGGAAATATTTTTGCAGGGATACACCAGTCTGCTGAATTTGATAGAGATGAGTGGTAGATTCATCCCCGCTGTCTTATATAATAACCAGGTATTAATAGCTTCTCCCTTGAGAAACCATACATTCACATTGTATTCGAACTACCATGAAGATAGAGAATCCTGGGTAAGGAGAGAGATTCTCCACAAAAATGAACAACCCATCAGTTCCTGGCATTTGATTGGGGAGAAGAAGAATCTGAAGATCAATTCTTAGTTCAGACATGGCTTAGTGATGAGAAATTAAGTAATATTCAGAGCTATTTTTCACCTTAGCAAAGCAACTAACAAAATGAATATTTTTTCTGTAGGAGAAACTTTAACATCTATCAGACTGTAGAAGTATGCTGAACAACGTGGATTATTTAAGTTCTTACTCGTTAATTATGCTAGATAGAACAACATAGTATTACTTTTGGTAAATCCTAATTGTTCGAGCTTGTAAACTCACGTTTTCTTTATGGTACAAGTGGTTCATCTTTTGTCGTCGCTAATCCCTTCTTATCAACGGTAGAAACAAACTTACATGTGCAAGTAGCTCTATCTTCTTGGCATACAATTAAAATTCCATTGCTCATCGCTTTGGAATTGTCTTTGTGCAGGAACTATTTGTCACTGCTTCAACATCAGCCTTGCTTTATATACTTGCAACATATTACAGATGATCACTTGTGGTGTTTAATAAGTTAGTCGAGCCTTGGAACTTACCTATATCCGAGATTTTTGTGTTGTCCTTTTCCATTCAGTCTGGGAATCTATGCTGATGTGTGCTTATTCAGGGTTGAAGATAGCTTATGCCTAGCTAATTTTGTTGAGTCTGTTTAAATCAGATGATTGCTATACCAATGGAGTTTTTTCATTTATAATCCAATTATGCTTTTTATTTATCATATGTATCTTCTGGTATTGTGGTTCAGCAAGGACCGAGATCAAGTATGCTATGAGAGAAATCTTGCTCTACTTACAAGGAAGCTTATTTATGCAGTTATTTTTACTACGAATTTCAAGACTCAATAACTAAAGAAAGAAATGAATTCAAAAAAGGCACAGTGGAACTGTAAACATCTATGCTTGCAAAAAATAAAGTCTTCCGTACAATGTTGTCTCATTTCCAAATGTATGTATTGAGCATGAATAAAACGAGGAGAGGAAAGAATCGGGGAAAAGAAAGAGAGTATCAGAATTGGATCATCATGTGATTGTTGATAATGTTTTTCTTGTTTTTGCTAAAGCTCTTCGGTGCATTATTTTTTTATATCCTGGGGATGTTTTACACTCGGTTCTAGAGTTAATAAACGACCTATTGATAGAGAAGATGACGACACTTTATAAAACGGAAGCTGACTACCATTGATTCAGTACAATAGTAGTCCAGAGTTGGTAAAATTAGACCCAAAGAGCAAAACATTAAACATGTATCATAGAGGGTGTTCTTTTTTTTACAAATTTTGTACCTTGTATTTGTTGCGGGTTTATCGATTAGTACCTTACATTTCCAGATTTACCAATCAGTAATCTGAATTAACGTTCTTTTAGAATTTTGATCTTTTTATGTTTCCATCCAATTATGGATGGAAAATATCCATGTTATTATGATTTTCCATCTAATTATGATGGATCATTCACAATGGGATGAAAAAGTTCAAAAAAAGTAAAAGTCGAATACAGGTTCAAAACAGAAAATTTGATAATAAAATGTAGTAAAAAAGAAAAAAGCAACAATACAATGTATACAACCCAATAAATCCCATAGAGTGTCGGGTACATAGTTATATGGGTTTTATAAGGCAAAGGAAAACACAATGACATAAAAAAATGTTTATTTTTCAGAAGCTGGAGTGTATTCTAGTAATGTTTTATATGTAACGTTTTAACATTGGGACATTTCTATGATCTTTAAAAGTATCGGGACTTTATTGCAACTGATTAAAAATGTTGCTGTAAAAAAGCCATACCCATAATCATATATATATATATATATATATACAGGTTTTCATATTTTTTATTTTTTATTTTGGCATATTATAATCTGGTTTAAATAATAGAGAGAAACCACGTTCACTATAGCGCCACCAGACACCCATTGCTGGGATGAAAAAGAATGATACCAAAAATTAGATTAAAAGCCCTAATTTAATTAAAAATCTTATAACCCAACAAAATTATTATCTCAGAGCTATTGCTTTCTCTGAGATCAATGATTCTCTGCATAAGGGCTTCTAAATCCATTGCAAAATCTAATTCCAAACCCATCTTTCTCTCTCTAAAGGTACGCTTCATTCTCTCTCACTCTCTCTCTAACTCCCCTTGCCCTTGTTTATTATCGAAAAATAATTTCGACCATAAAAACCAAATTCGAAATCGACCCACTAAAATTGATACCGGTAACGTCATTTTGAGTATATTAAAGGCGCAACCTTGGAGCTTTCGCTATAAGAATTGGGTAGTTGCCGAGGATTTGAAATCTGTGATTTTGGAACCTGAGGTTTTTTTATGGGTTTTGAACTATATTGGGTCGCACCCAAGTGAGGCACTTCGTTTTTTTAGGTGGGCCGAAGGTCAATCGGGGTTTATTCGCTCCGAATTTGCGTTTTGTACTATTCTTAGGATTCTTGTTGAGAATAAAATGATGGGTTCGGCTTATTTTGTGATGGATAATGTAATTAGTATGCATTTGGTTGGGATCGTGGATGTTTTGATTGATGGGTTTTTGGAAAGAGATGTTTCGGTTAAAATTTTGGATCTTTTACTTTGGCTGTACACGAAAAAGGCGATGGTTGAGCAATGTTTGTGGGTTTTCGATAAGATGGTGAAGAATGGATTTTTGCCGGATGTTAAAAACTGTAATAGGGTTCTTAGGGTACTTAGAGATAAAGATTTGGTCGTAAAATCTAGGGAGTTGTACAGGGTTATGACGGAATGCGGAATTAAGCCTAGCATTGTCACGTACAATACGCTGTTGGATTCGGTTTGCAAAGATGGTGAGGTCCAGCAAGCTATAGACCTTTTATTCGAGATGCAAAGGAGAGGTTGTTCTCCAAACGACGTTACATATAATGTTTTAATAAATGGGTTGTCGAGAAAAGGGGCGTTTGAGCAAGCTAATGAGCTAATCGAGGAGATGTTGAGCAAGGGGTTAAGAGTTTCGGCTTATACATATAATCCCTTGATTTGTTGGTATAGTGGAAGTGGTATGCTTGATGAAGCTTTAGCTTTGTGGACAGAGATGGAATCTCGAGGCGTTCGTCCTACTGTCTCAACGTATAATACGTATATGCATGGACTATGTAAGATGAGGAAAGTGAAAGATGCTAGGATAAAGTTCTCTGATATGTTGGTAAATAAGCTGACTCCTGATATTATGTCGTACAACACTTTAATTTATGGTTATTGTTTGCTCGGGAACATCAATGAGGCTCTTCTTCTGTTTTATAAACTAGAAAGTAGAAACCTTAAACCCACTGTGGTAACTTATAATACTATTATAGATGGCTTTTGCAGAGTCGGGGAGTTGGGTGAGGCTACACGAATAAAAGATGATATGATCCATTATGGGATCGTTCTCGACATTTTTACTTATACTATTCTGGTTAATGCTTCATTTAAAATTGGAAATTTAAAATTAGCACGTGATTTTTTTGATGAAATGTCACGAAAAGGGATTGAACCCGACCAATTTGCGTATACGACTCGAATAGCCGGTGAGTTAAAGTTGGGTGATAGATCGAGAGCATTTAGTATTAAAGAGGAAATGATGGCAAAAGGGTTCCCACCTGATTTAATCACTTATAACATTTTCGTCGATGGACTTTGTAAATTTGGAAAAATAAATATCGAAGAAGCATTTTGTATATTGCAAAATATGGTTAGAGACGGTCTCATGCCTGATCATGTAACGTATACCAGCCTCATTCATGCTTACGTTAAGAAAAAGAATCTCATAAAAGGTAGAGAATTATTTGAAGAAATGAAGAGGAAATTGTTACTCCCTTCTGTTGTTACATACACGGTGATGATACATGCGCATATACGCCAAAAAAAGCTAGGATGGGCATATATGTTTTTCTCGGATATGCACGAAGAGGGTGTTTTGCCAAATGTGATAACTTATAATGTGTTGATAAATGGGCTTTGCAGATTGAGAAGAATGGGTGAGGCTTATAGATATGTTTCTGAAATGGAATCGAAAGGTATATTCCCTAATAAATATACATACAATATACTTATAAATGCGAATTGTTATTTATACAAATGGGATGAGGCTTTGAGGTTGTATACAGAAATGCTAAATAGAGGGGTTAAGCCTGATTCCTGCACACACGGGGCATTATTTAAGCAACTTAACCAAGATTACGAGTTGCATGCCGTTGAATATCTTGACCATGTTATTTTAGGTGGTTAAGATTATTTGGAAGAAACAATTATATGAGTATTCCTGAAATTTTGGATTCAATATTGAACTCGTTTCACCCTAGATGGAATTCACGCTTGGGACGTACATCGATATCCGTTGGATGACTTTACCCGTAAGTATTGCTTGTTTTTAAGTTACTCAAATAAGCAGGGTTTATTAAAATTTTGTCCCCTATACTAAAAATTCATTTTAGTACTGTTTAAGATGAAATGGTTAAGTTACTACCATATTGTATACTTATCTGTCGATTCAGTAATTTTCCTTCCATTTATCTAATGGCAGTATATTAGATTGACCGAAAAGTATAGTTTGTGGTACTAAATTTAAAAGTAAAGTGTAGGTTTTGGGTCACTGTCGAGCACGAGCACAACTTTACATCCATTTTAAAAAAATAAAAATTAAGTTCAGTTCAGGGAGCTAAATAAAATGTAGCTGATCGTCGAAAAATTGTATGGCTTACGTAGAAGTTGTAAACACTTAAGTTGATAGGCTTACATAAACGCTTGGAAACAGTAAAAATCTCAAGAAGTATACAGTATACTTATAATTGGCAGTCAACTTATTTTTTCTTATAACCAGTAGAGTAGTAATGATGCATATAACTATAGGTATACAGCCAAACAATTATTTGGTTCTGGCGAGCTTTCTGATCGTCGAAAAATTATATGGCTTACATAGAAGTTGTAAACACTTAAGTTGATAGGCTTACATAAATGCTTGGAAACAGTAAAAATCTCAAGAAGTATACAGTATACTCATAATTGGCAGTCAACTTATTTTTTCTTATAAACAGTAGAGTAGTAATGATGCATATAACTATAGGTATACGAGCCAAACAAATATTTGGTTCTGGCGAGCTTTAAGTGAAGAGTGAAATACATGCTTTTGATTGTACCAAAAAAGAGAAAAAAAATACATACTTTTGCGTTGCTTCGGATTCTTCTGATTGCATCTATAAGAAGAAAGTTACCTTTGAAGTATGAAAAATTATAAGCCGTGCCCATAGTTTGTAAACGACTTCGTAGGTGAGTATGGTTTACCGATATGTTTCAAGTATTGAAAAGTATGAATATCAATTGGCAGGCAGCCTAGTTTTGCTTGTAAACAGTAGAGCAATAAGGTTTCTTATAACTTATTTAGTATATAGCAGTATTCACATCAACCTCTCTATAATTTTCTTCAAATGGTGAATGAAAATTCTACTTCTTATCATTTAAAGAGTCATTTACAATTCACATGATTCTCTAGTCTCCCTAAAACATCTCTCTATTTATATATTATTGATTTTTTCTTAAGTACAAAAGCAACAAATGAATTAAGTGGGGTCCAATAATCTACTTTTTAGATTTTGAAGTGAAGTATTTGTTTTCCATTTATAAAGAGATGTCATGGTTCTCTCTAACAATAGAGAGTGAATTATGAGTTTGATGTGAATGGTTTTTTATGCCTAAACTCCTCAAATTTTGAAGAAAGTGTATTAAGAATGAGATGTGAATGCTCTAACAGGGTATTTAAGTTACTCAAATCTTGATATTTCTGAAAGCTTTACGCCTAGAGTAAAATATATGCTTCTTTTATGTAGAACAGTAGAAGTCCATCCATTCCCCACTAAAAGCCCTATTAGTAAGGAAGGAGGGGGGCATATATTAAGACTTGGCTTTGATAATGCTGATATGAGACAATTCCAACATTTTAAGTTGCTAACATATCATTTTGTTGTGGCTACAAGAGGAAAGTTATATTACTTTGAACGGTACAAGGCGTGCTTATAAGTTGTATCAACTTCAATTGCTAAGTTGTTAATTACCTAAAAACTTGGAAACGAACAAATTGTCGATATTGTACTTATAAATTGGCAGCTAATGTAACTTTTCTTTTAAATTGTAGAATAAAAGGAGTAATTAATAAGGATGTTTGTAAGTATACCTAGCAGGGGATATTTTCTGGCGTCCATCTTTTTTGTAAGGTTTTAGTAAAACATAAGACTTCAGGAATAACTTGAATTTTGCTTTGTATTATATGCCTACTTTGGTAGAAGCTTGAAGAAAGTCTTCATTAGAAACTAAAACTCGTAGTAATTACCATTTACCTGTATATCTTCTTAGTCTTCATCATTATTATACCGTTCTCCTTTGTTTTCTGCATTCTCAAGTCATCTCCTTTCGTTGGTGGTGTTAGTAAAGATGACGAATCTCATATGCTTTTTTATGTCTGTCAGAGTTATCAACTCATCTGTGAGAAATATCCTTCTTTTCGCGAAAGATCTGAAAATGCCGATCTTGTAGTGGATATCTCCTTACATCCGTGGAAAGACTTTAAACCAGATGTGTAGGTATAACATTGCTTGCTCTTTTCCCTCTTTTATTTTTCAATTTACGATGGTTTAGTTTTACATTTTACTTGAACCATTTGAAAAGATGTTCAGTTTCATTTTTAGAAAGAAATTTCCCCAAAGCTTCCTTTATAACTTTCACTGTTCTCACTAACGAGTGCATAATCTTTAAGCTTTAAGGCGATATAGTCTAGCAGCTTAGTTAACATGAGGTAGGCTTTGTTAATAGTACTTATGTAGATAAATATGACAGGTGATATTGTTCTCGGACATATCGACCCCTCTTCCCGGAATGAACATACCTTTCGACATTGTAAAAGGGAAGGGACCTATTATATTTGATCCTTTGAGAACAGCTGAAGCTGTTAATCAAGTGAGAATTTGTACCCGAGGAGTTCGTTCCATATGTTGGACAGGCTCTAACAACCTTGAGAAAAGAAGTATGTGTTTTCATTATTTCCATTTCCATCATATTACTGGTTCTTAATTGATATCACTCATTTGTTGATCTTTTTTTTATTTTAGGTTAATAATGAAGCAGCAGTATTGGACTTTGTCTGGGCTCCCATCACTTTGGCGTTGTATTGTGTTGAAGGTGGCTCATCAAAACATTTTACAAAGATAAAGCAGCTAGCTTTTACTCAACCTAAGGTAAACGTTCCAATCAATAACCGCCCTTAGAAGTAAAAATCATAATGAAACTGTTTATTTGCTCTCCCAATATTCGATAATTTTCCTAAATGTATGTTAACTAATTGAGGAGAATTTCTTAAAGAAAAGGGGGGGAATTAGCAAAAGATACAATTTAGAAGACTTTGTTGGTAATAAGAGATGGTGATCTTTCTTTCACTTCAGTCCTCTGAAGAGGCCATGTTACAATTTCCTGGAAATCAATTGGCAAATTCACAATATGTTTGACGGAAGAGATATAAAGATTAGCCTCTAGACTTTTTGGATATCTGAAATCACCCGAAAAGAAATTTATATAATTCTGTCCATTTTTTCTTCTGATCTAAATTTTTTTTCTGGAATTTTCAATAGGTCCTTCATGCGCTACTTCAGAAATTTGCTACATCCATGGCAAAATGCATACATTACCAAACCGATAATGAGGCACAAGCAGTGCAAATCTCACTCGTGTAGGATTTAACAGGGTATTGTGCATTTAAAATTGGACGTGGCATTTAGCCGAATACGAGCTTCATCAACTTGTTTTGATCTTTTCGGTTATCTATATAAAGGCCATTAACAGCAATAGTCAAGAAAATCTTTTCTTTGGGACTATTTCTCTATTTTGTGCATGCCATCTTTGCGCAGATGCATCTGTTACTAATGAATCTTTAGTAAAAGGTTAAACACACCAGTGTGTGGTTATTCATTCTTTCATTCTTTCATTCTTTCTGCTATGGTATGGTAAATATCCAAGAGTGTACTGTAACCAATAATGTTGTAATTTGGGGAAAGAAATCGAAGCATGGTCTTCTTTCACATTTTTGTCTCTGAGCTGTGTAATTTTTTTTACCTATATCTTACGCCTAGAGAAATTTTTGTCCATTCTTTAAATTGCAACATGTATGAGTGCATCCGTTTTTTTCGCATCTTGCTTCTTTTAACACTTAGTTTGTTTTTTATACGTTCTTTTCTACCGTTTGGCCTATCCTCTATCTTCAGTGCATCGTTTTCTTTTGAAAGGGCATTTCCAGCATGCGGAATCTATTTGCTTCTTGTTAATGACTTTGACCGCTGTACCATCTTTTCTCATATAAGATGTTATCATGTTCTCCTTTTCCAAAAAAATGTTTCATGCTTTGATTTTTTTTCCTTTTCCTTTTGGGGTTTGTATTTTGGCATCACTGGAACACAAGGTTCTTTGTTTTCTAGGTATCGTTGGCGAGAACTGCTTCAGTGGGCAATAGATAACCGAAAATTGTTGTTAACATAGATCTTTACACATATTTGTGAGTTAACATTGGGTCAGATCTTATATACTCCTTGATTATGTAACCTGTGATGTTACTGAACTTGTCTATTCATTCTCTCTCTCATTGCTTCGTTTGCCATGTCAATGGTTCTGGTCTTGTAAGCCTGATTAATATTGCTATTTCTATTTTTCTTATAAAACAATTTATAGACGTATCAATTTTCTTAACAATAACGTGATCATTAAAAAAATTATTATGGTGGTCTTCCGCTGTGAGTTAAAGTACAAAGTATAGATTCTCAGTCTCAAGGCTCTCTCTGTCAACTGTTTACTTGATTTTACATGGTTCAATATATTTTGATCATCACATATCTCACTGGGGCCAGTATAATTGTGTGGAGATTATCGTAAAAAGCATGACCATGTAGCTCTCTGATAGTCCGATGAGATTAAACAAACATTAGAGAAGTTACTAAAAAGTATCACACACGCATAACTTGATACTATTTTTATGCGAACACCCGATTGTCAATAAATATGGCAAATCTATAATCACACGTTATTAGAACAAGGTTAGCTAAATGTCATTTTTTATCTTCACAACATATTAGTGCACTCACATAATATAATCATTATAGTCACTGATGAATCTTAAAACTCTACAAGTTTGAATACTAGTCAGCCAGATAATGGACCAATTCGTATGCCCCACATGTAACTTGAAGTAGGATGATTGATGAACCAATGATGGGTGATGAACCACAGACGGGTTGATAAACCAAGAATGAGCGATGAACCACATACGGGTTGATAAACCAAGAATGAGCGATAGAACAAGGATGAACGATGGACCAAATATGAGTGATGGACCAAGGATGAGCGATGGACCAAGAATGAACGATGGACCAACGATGAACGATGGACCAAGGATGAACGATGGACCAATGATGGGTGATGAACCGCATATGGGTTGATAAACTGAGGATGAGCGATGGACCAATGATGAACGATGGACCAAATATGAGTGATGGACCAAAGATGAGCGATGGATCAATGATGAACGATGGATCAAAGATGAACGATGGACCAATGATGAGCGGGTGATGAACCATGAACGGGTTGATGAACCACGGACAAGTAACAAACCCTGAACGGGTGATAGATAAACTAAGGATGAGTGATGGACCAATAATGAATGATGGACCAAATATGAGTGATGGACCAATGATGAGCGATGGACCAATGATGAACGATGGATCAAAAATGAACGATGGACCAAGGATGAGCGGGCGATGAACCACGAACGGGTTGATGAATCACGGACAAGTAACGAACCCCAAACGGGTGATGGACCATGAACGGGTAAATCAATATTAAGCCCCAAAATATGTTTAAGTATTTGGATATTAAGTGTCTAGAAATATTAGTAGAGAGAGTAATTTTGTCCAACCCCTCCTATGATGGTCTTGCCTCTTTATTTATAGTTAGCTTCGTGGAGTTTACTTTCGTATATCATCCATCCTATGAGTTGGGATAGTGGGTAGTTGATAGATGTAACTACCACTCTACCCATGATCTGGAGCATGGGCGGTTACTCGTTAGCTCATGATTGGTTCTCATTGCATTTTGTTTGCTGTTTTACTTGGCTTCTCTTTTATGGGTTTGGACCTTAGTCAGACCATCACCTATTCGGTCGGGATCTGGCGGATGGGCCAGACTCTTACCAACAATAGTTCGGCCCATCTTTGATTCTTGGGCTCGAAACGTGGGCCAAGCCCATTAATTAATATATTCATCAAAGTCTCCCTAGTTTCAGGAGTCTGATGAATCGGGCGTCCAGAACTAAGAATGAATTTTTGGGTGAGTGGATGAAGGCGAGACTTGAATTACAATCTATTTTTTCCAAGACCAACCACTTCTGAACCTCAAACCTGTTTCGGCTGAGACACATTACGTGTTTTCCCTTTTAACTTTTTTTTTTCCGGTTCTTAAGCGTGTTTATTTTGTTCGACACTTGATATATTTCGGTTGAAAGTGGAGAATGGGGACAGTTAGGTATGACATTGCTTACTATAAGGGCTATGTGTCGGACACTCTATTGTTCAAGGGGGGTTGGAGGAACACTAGTTCGAAGATTAGTTTTGTAGATTGGATACATAAATCTTGGATGCATCTGTCGTTCTTGGGTATTAATCCCGATGTTGAGGAGGTGAAGAAGGTTTCATCTATGATTTTGTATACCGAGGTCAGGCATGTAGAGTTGTGAAACCAGTCTTTGAGGGACTACGTTCTACCTCTGTGTACAAGATGAATGACTTTGCCTGAAAGGCCTCTATGACAAAGGTAGAGCTGACACCCATTTTATGATTCCTCACGTCCTAATGGTTAGAACCTCGACTTCTTCTGCTACTTGGTCTGGATCCACTACGCGATCTTAGGTTAGTTTTAGTGTAGGTTTCTATTTTGTTTGAGAGTAGGAGATCTTTATTTTGGCTAGCTATTGAGAATTTGGTCATCGGTTGTAATTTTGGCTCTTGAAACGATTAATCATTACAACAGACCTTTTTTCCTTTGTGTTCACATGTTGAGATTGTTTTCTTCCTTACCGCAAGTGTTATTATTTTTGTATTCATTGTGTTGTCGGACGGTATATTACATGGTATATTACATGCATCCGTCTTCCTACATTGTAGCTATATAGTCCGGACTACACGCTTGGTGTAGTTTTATCGGAATCTTTATGATGTATCTGAACAATATTTAGAGATGTCGTATTACCAGATGTTTTTGTTTTTTCTCCGGACTACACGCTTGGTGTAGTTTTATCAGAATCTTTATGATGTATTTGAACAATATTTAGTGATGTTGTATTACCGGATGATTTTGTTTTTGGTCCGGACTATACGTTTGGGTAGTTTTATCGGAATTTTTATGATGTATCTTAACAACATTTAGTGACATTGTATTAACAGATGATTTCATTTTTGGTCCGGACTATATAGTTACAATGTAGGTTTGTCGGGATTTAGATGTATGATTAGTAGAGATAAGTATTGCTCCATAACCCTTCTGTTTATGTGAAAATAAATTGAAGTATTAGAAGAATTTGAAGATGAGGGAAATAACTATTTGCTCCAACTCTTTTTTTAACAGATGTCCGGAGGATCGGCCATCTGGTTGACCATAGCCATGTGATGGTCTAAGCCAGCCTGTCTTGGAATTTACATCCAATATTTTGGATCATTTATTGGTAATTGGTGACCGTGTCCCCTGGGTATTACTTTCATTCCACTATATGAAATGTTGAGTAGTCGACCATTAGTCGGGCTGACCGCCCGAAGAGGCACTTGGTCCATTAGGTGATTTGACACTAAACTTACACTCATAAACCAACTGGTCAGCAAACAAATATTTGTTCAGAGTATGATTGGTTGAAATGATATCAAGAGTAAGCAATGATTGCAAGTTTATTTCATTTGACCGACGATTGGCCCTACACGATACGTGGTCCAATTGGTCATTTGACACTAAACTCATACTCATGAATCGACCGGTCCGTCAACTAAAATTTCTTTGTTCATAACACCATCCAGTTGAAGGGTCGAATGTCGGCCAAGTGGCCTTCTTGGTTTCTTTCAGTATGAAGGTTTTTGGTTCTTTTTGCTCTCATTCTTATGCTACGAGTTTTTGTCAAAGGTCTAAAGCTCAAACATGTAGGATTGGACTCACCATTTGGTCCAGATCATTAGCATGAGGACTCATCGTATATCGGTCAGAGGTCCGACGCTAAGACATCATGATAGGACTCACCCATTTGGTCCAGATCATCATCATGAGGGCTGGACGCCTTACCCATTTGGTCCAGATCATCAGCATGAGGACTGGATGTATATTGGTCAGAGGTCCAACATTCATACATGTAATTGGAATCATCCATCTGTTTAATACTATTAACATGAAACTAGACATATATTGGTTAGAGGTTCGATGCTCATACATGCGGGACTGGACTCATCCATTTGGTCCAGATCGTCAGTATGTGTGTAGAACATATGTTGGTCATATTCGAGGTATGAAATGATATATTCATGATTATGTTGGTGGTGCTTTGACTCATCCATCTAAAAATTGGACTCCCATGACCTATCTTCCAGTCTCTCACTCGGAACCATTTCATCTACTTAAGGTTCCAGAGACTGATGGTGTTCGTTGTTTGGGTAAGAATCATATTTATTCGTGTGTTGTAACAACGACTACATGTGTTATTCAACGTGGTCGATTAGGCATCCATTACTGGTTAACTAGACTTAGTTCAGGAAACCAAACTGTGCTTGTCAAATGGTTCCCACAGACGGTGCCAATTTGACGAAGCTTAAAACTCCACAAGGTTGAATCCTAGTTAGCCAGATAATGGACCAATCCGTATGACCCACGTGTAACTTGAAGTAGGATGATTGATGGACCAAGCATGGTTGATAAACAATAGACGGGTTGATAAACCAAGGATGAGCGATGGACCAAAAATGAACGATGGACCAAGTATGAACGATGGACCAAAGATGAACGATGGACCAAATATGAGTGATGGACCAAGGATGTGCGATGGACCAATGATGAACGATGGACCAAGGATGAGCGATGTACCAATGATGAACGATGAAACAAGGATGGGTGATGAACCACATACGGGTTGATAAACCAAGAATGGGCGATATGCCAATGATGAACGTTGGACCAATTATGAGTGATGGACCAAGGATGAGCGATGGATCAAAGATGAACGATGGACCAAGGATGAGTAACGAACCCCGGACGGGTGATTGACCATGAACGGGTAAATCAGTATTAGGCCCCAAAATATGTTTAAATATTTGGATATTTAAGTGTCAAGAAATATTAGTAGAGAGAGAATAATTTTGTCCAACCACTCATATGATGGTCTTGCCTCTTTATTTATAGTTAGGTTCGTGAAGGTTACTTTCGTATATCATCCATCCCATGAGTTGGGGTAGTGGGTAGATGTAACTGCCACTCTACCCACCATCTGGAGCATGGGCGGTTACTCATTAACTCATGGGTGGTTCTCATTAATTTTTGTTTGGTGTTTTACTTGCTTCTCTTTTATGTGTTTGAACCTTAGTCAAACCATCACCTATACGGTCGGGATCTGACGAATGGGCCAGACTCTTATCAACAATGGTTAGGCCCATCTTTGATTCTTGGGCTCGAAAACATGGACCAAGTCCATTATTTAATATATTCATCAGTCATGTAGTAAAGTTTTTGTTTAAGTTCGGATATTGGCCTAACGCGGCAAGGTGTCATTTCCTTAACTATCAACCAACTACTTTTGTTATATATACTTATGTGTTCCCTGTCAATTTTTGTTTTTCTTATCATGCGACACAAGTTAGAACATGGAAAAATCCCAAAATCCCGATCCGACCCGTGTACTCACCCGACCCGAATTTATAATTAATTTTATATTTTATATTATATAACATGATCTTTTTTATTTCAACACCAACATGTAAGTTAATCTATATCAAATGGAAGTGATGAGAATCGAACATTGTACATCTAGCATGTAACGTAAGCACTCTACCATATGAGTTACAACTCTTTTTATTTCATATATTAGTTCTAATTAGATAAGTATAATATAGATTTGTAGTTTTGAATATATGAAACTATTAAAATAAAAAATATACTTAAATTAAAAAGTTTTATTGTTACTTAAAAGGATAAGTGATCATTATTTTCCGATTATAATTACTATAACGATAATGTATTTCATTTAGTAAGATAATTGTTGCTTTTGTGAATAAATTTAAATGCTAAAAGAATTTGATAAAAAAACGTATCAATTTTTTTATCTACTACATTATTTGTAGTTTCACACTATTTTTTCTACTACATGTTAATTTCTTTTTTCATTTATTAGGAGTGTTATTTTTAAACTATGATTATATTTCGTGTTAATAACATATTTAGACTTCTCAAATGAAAATTGTTAATAAAAAATAATCTTGTCGTAAAATAAAAAAAATATATGGAATTCCGAAAATTCGGGTCCCGAAAAAGTCGTGTTCCGACTTTTATCAGCTCAGGGTCGGTATTTTTTTTTCACTTGTAAAAGTAATCGGATCGGTATACGGTTGATGTATTTAGAAGTTGTAATCTCGAGCATAACCCATCCCTACTTTTAACACCCTTGTATCTAAAAAGTATATCTATGCTATTACTTTATGTGAAGAAGTCTTATGAAGCCTTGAAACAATTATTTATAAAATAGTCCTATTAATTTACAAAATTACAAAATAATAGTAGACACTTTTTACAGGAGAATTAAAAGAAAAATAACTGTCATCTAATTATTAACTTATCTTCTCACAAATCTCTCTCTTTCAACCATAATTGTTCCTCTATTCGTTACATATTTTTTTTTATTCACACCGATCGTGTGAGCAGGTGCGCTAGTGTATATATATGTATATATATATATATATAAAAATACAGGCTCTTCAGTCCCGGCCAGCTACAAATCCGAGTTGCGTCATGTTGGAAAAATTGTTGGAAAACATGTTTTTTAAACATGGTTGTTCCGAGTGGTCAGAGACCATCTTTGAGTCAATATTCAATGCGACTACTCAGATTTTCTGAGACCACACTCAAAGCGTTTGAGTAGCTCGTGCGACGAGTTTCGCAACGGTATATCGCATGACCTATTTGGAGAATGGGTGTGAATGATAATTGGACTCGAATGCTGGTACTCGAAAGAAGCAATATAGCCAATGCTGGAAAATGAGAAAAAAAAATGGGATTTAAACCATGAGGGTTATCTCATATTGTTAAATCATGAGTGATTTTTACACTATATATACAAGTCCATCCCATGTAGTTGTTAAACTAACAAAGTCCACATACCCATGAGTGGGTTAGTGTGTACCACACACGCGCGCGCTCGCTCGGGACTCGGGCCACGGGATTTGGGGAATGTCTCGGGTCTTGGGTCTTGGGTCTTGTACTAAACTGAAATAGGGACTTTTGTATATTCACAAGAGCAGTCCCTAAAGTTTCAAAGAGTTTGAAACTCCAGCAGTTATGGAGGCGGATTCTGGGGATGTAACTCCCAGAGTTAAATGACCACATTAACCACCCACCAACAGCTCGACCTTGACTCATCGCCAGTTTTCGGCGAGTCATCCGAGACGTTGTACCTTGGGATCGAAGCGCCAACGCAACCAGAAACATCAAGGTGGTTGGGTGAATATCGGTTAAGGGCATACTGTTAATAGTAGCCTCGTCTATTTTAATTTCTATTCTATCCATTTCAATTTCCGCATTTAAATTCTGCTATTTATATTCTGTCCTTTCAATTATGTATTTTTTAATTCAGTATTTTAATTTGTTGTACTTAGCTGTAGCTTTTCTATTCTGTTTGTACCTTTCTGTAATTTCTTTAAAATTCTATTTTTTGCTGTAATTTAAATTCTGTAATTTAATTCAGTAATTAGAATAGTTTCAATTCAGTCCTGTAATTTCAATTTCAACCAGAACAGTCCGGCTGTTAAGTTTATACTTTTCAGTCCGACAGTTTCTATTTATTGCAATTCAGTACATCAGATTATTAATTAATAATAATCTGATAACGTTTGCTTTATTTACTATTCAGTACCTACATATTGTAATCGTTAATTTCTATTCCAATTCGAAATTAATAAAGATTACACTGGTTTTTGTTTATTCTTACCCTTTAATTATTGTTAATTGTTATTTCGTACACGGAAACCAACAATCTTAACCGATATTCTGTTTTTTCTTTCGTGTATTAATTAATACAATTATTTATTTTTTAAAAGGAATAATGCTTTTTTGTTTTCAATTCTAAATCATATTAGAAATTGAATTACAAAGAAAAATTCCGAACAATTTTATTTTTTTTTAGAATCTTGTTGATACTACCGTATTGGTATTCAATAAGAATCATTTAATCCTTTTAATATCAACCGTATTGATATTCAAAAGGATAAAAAGTTTAATTTTATTGTTTGATTAAAATTTCTTTTACAAACCCAAATTTCAGTTTTGGGGTTTTGTTTATAGAATTTGTTGTACACGTATCTCATACGTTTATTGTATTATCGTTTAAGATGACGAACACGTCGCCTATTGAGTTGCCTATCAGAAGTGAGCATGACCTAGTTGTTGGTGGAACTGTCCATAACACTGGGGGCGATGCGAATGTGGGGGCTAACACCGAGGACGTAGCTGCAGCGGCTGAGGCAGCCGCGGCTGCGGCAATGGCGGATGCTACAGCAAAGCTGAGGCTGCGGCCGAAGCAGCGGCTATGGCCAAGGCCGCGGCCAAGGCTACGGCTAAGGCTGCGGCTAGAGCCAAGGTTGCGGCCAAGGGCAAGGCACCGATGTATTCGGCTGTGCCTACTTTGCCGACTTCTCATCTGGAGAAACCGGAAAAATTCAGGGGAGACAACTTTAAACGTTGGCAGCAAAAGATGTTGTTTTATCTCACGACCCTGAATCTGACCAGATTTCTAAAGAAGGCTGCTCCCGTCCTAAGTGAGGACGATCTGGACGAGCAGTCGTTCTCTGCGGTTGAGGCATGGAGACATGCTGACTACCTATGCAAAAACTATATCTTGTGTGCTCTAGATGACACGCTGTTCAGTGTTTTCGAGCCCAAAGTTACTGCAAAGGAGCTGTGGGAAACTCTCGAAAACAAGTACAAACTGAATAACGCTGGCACAAAGAGATTTGTTGTCACGGACTTTCATGAGTACCGTATGACTGACAGCATGGGTGTCATGGAGCAAGTTGAGGAGCTCCAACTCATTTATCATCGCCTTGAGGCTGAGGGGCTAGTGATTAATGAGCCTTTCCAGGTAGCGCTCATGATTGAGAAATTGCCACTATCTTGGAAAGACTTTCAAAGCTACCTGAAGCACAAGCGGAAGGAAATGAGCCTGGAGGGGCTCATTGAGAAGCTCAACATCGAGGTGAGCAACCGTCGCTCCGTAAGGAGAGTCGGTGGTGCTAACATCCCGATGGCAAATGCCAATGTGGTCGAAAGCTCCAACGTCAAATGGAAACGTTTTGACAACGGAGGCAATGCTGTTGTCGCAAAGAAATTTACGGGAACCTGCTTTGTTTGTAATAGGACCGGTCATTGTGCCGCGGACTGTTACGACAATAAAGGCGCTGTTAAACCCCCCCCCCCCCCCCCCCCCCCCCCCCCCCCCCCCCCCGAGGAACTTCAAGGGCAAGTGGAAGAGGAAAACTCCAACTCAGGCACATCTGGCCGAGGGAGGACGAGATGATAACCACTTCACTGTTGTGGTCTCTGAGGTGAATCTCGTGGGGAGCAACCGCAAAGAGTGGTGGCTGGATACCGGCGCCACAAGCCACATCTGCTCAACACGGTGGATGTTTAAGACATACGAGGCGGTAGAGGGAGAAAGCTGCTTCATGGGAAATTCTGCTACTTTCAAGGTGGAAGGAAAAGGAATGGTGGTGATGAAGGTGATCTCGGGAAAAGAGCTAAGGTTGACTAATGTGCTCCATGTTCTGGATATCCGTAAGAATCTTGTATCCGGATCGGTGATGGTGAAGAACGGGTTCAAGCTGGTTTTAGAATCCGATAAAATTATAATTACCAAAAATGGTGTCTATGTAGGCCGTGGCTATATGACCAACGGCATGTTTAAGTTAAACGTAGGGACACCTGCTCCCAATAAATGTGCTAAAGCTGAGGCTAGCACTAGCGATGTAATGACTGTTGCCCAAGAGGCCAATAATAATAATTATGCTTTTGCTTATTTATTTGAGTCATTTCATTTGTGGCATGGTAGATTAGGTCACGTGAATTATAATTCTTTAAAGAAATTAATATCACTAAAACTAATACCAAATTTCGTTTTTGATAAGCAACACAAATGTGAGATTTGTGTAGAGAAAAAATTAACAAAATCATCGTTTCAACATGTTGAACGAGAAAGTGAACCTCTCGGTCTAATACACACGGATGTATGTGACTTAAAGTTTATACAAACACGAGGAGGGAAAAAGTACTTTATCACCTTTATAGATGATTGTACTAGATACTGTTATGTTTACTTAATGAGAAGTAAAGACGAAGCAGTGGAGAAATTCGCTCTTTATAAGACCGAAGTTGAAAATCAACTCAATTGAAAAATTAAAACATTGAGAAGTGATAGAGGCGGTGAATTTGAATCACCGTTTGAACAGATATGTGCTGAAAGCGGCATTATACATCAAACCACAGCCCCCATACACTCCCGAGCAAAATGGGGTTGCTGAGCGTAAAAATAGAACGCTAAAGGAAATGATGAATGCTATGCTAATCAGTTCTGGGTTACCCCAGAACATGTGAGGGGAAGCGATACTTTCCTCAAACTATGTTTTAAACAAGTTACCACATAAGAAGCGAGAAAAGACTCCATATGAATTATGGAAAGGTCATCAACCCAGTTATAAGAACCTGCGGGTTTGGGGTTGTCTCGCGAAGGTCCTAGTTCCCACTCCTAAGAGGATGAGAATTGGTCCTAAAATGGTGGACTGTGTGTTCATCGGATATGCACATAATAGTAGTGCATATCGGTTTCACGTACACAAGTCGGACAATCCCGATGTGCACGTAGATACGTATATGGAAAGCCGAGAGGCCTTTTTCTTTGATGATATCTTTTCCCCAAAATTACCTACATCTGTACCAACTCAAGAGTTGAACAGTGAAGGAAATGTGGGGGCAAGTGAACCGACAGAGGAAGAGGAAGAGCCTCTGTTGGCCCGTGTGCGGCTAAACCTTAGAGGGGGGGTGAATAAGGTTTATGGCGATTTTCGCCTAATTAAAACTTAAGTGCAACTAACACCCCAACTTACGCAATTCTAAGCTTATGCGTTAATAATCGTTAATAAATTCAAACGCAAGCAAGCAAGAATAAATATTTGCGGAAAATAAAAGTTTAAGGGAAGAAGATGACACCGTGATTTATAGAGGTTCGGCAAAACGCGCCTACGTCCTCTCCTCGGTACTACCGAGTATTTCACTAAAAATTCTTTTCCCGGATATTACAATCCTAATGAGCTAATCGAACGATTAAGCTCCCCCTCACTTTATGAGTGTCCCGAAATGAAAGACCTAGAGCTTTTAAGCTTCACTTGCTTACAAAGCCTCTACCCGATCACTCGCTCACAAAAATGAGTTTATAAAACACTCGTTACAAATTTTGTTACAATAATGTAACTACACTCACTATTCTAATTGCTTCTAAATAAGTTAACTTGTGAGTTTTTGATGATGATTGAGCTTGTATGGCTTTTTCTTCAATTTCCCTCTTTCTCGAATATTTTCACCAAAATGGTGATTTTTAGGGTTTTTATGAGAGAGGTTGAAGGATGATGTTGTGTATGATAATTGGTGGTTTGGAAGAGAGATTGAGCTTGTATATGTAGACCAAATGTCTGTTTTTCTGGGTTGTGACCGTTAGAAGTGGTTGAGGCTATATTCAGTGTTTTAAGCTATTTTCCAGAAAAAGCTGAGAAGCTGTTTTCGAAAACTGCAGAAAACGATCGGTCGTTTTCTACAGTCGATCGGTCGTTTCTAGAAAAACGATCGGTCGTTTTTCAGAAACGATCGGTCGTTTTTATACTGGACTCACTGGAAGAAATTAGAACAAAAACGATCGGTCGTTTTTGTACAGACGATCGGTCGTTCTTCAGTTTTCTCTGTTTTCTCGTTAATCTTCAAAAGCCCGTAACTTCTTCGTTTTAGCTCCGATTCTGGTTCCGCTTGAACCTGTGGCTTCGTTTTTCTGAGCTCTATCTTTCTGGCGTTCTGGAATTTACAAATTCTCTTTTTGGAAAAGACAAGCATTATATCATCGAAATAGAGAAATCGTAAAATCATTAAAAACATAATCAATGTTATAATCAAAATCAATTATTGAACCCCATGGTTCAACAGCCTCGACGCAGCAAAAGGCAAGGAAGGAAACTTCCTTTGGACCTGATTTCTTAACCTTCATGGTTGAAGGCGAACCGATGACATATAAACAAGCTATGTCAACACCGGATTCCCAATATTGGGAAGAAGCCATTCAAAATGAGATTGAATCAATCATGCAAAACCACACTTGGGAACTAGTGGATCTTCCGAGAGAATGTAAGCCCCTAGGTCACAAGTGGATCTTCAAGAGGAAGTTAAGGGTTGACGGCACGATTGAGAAATACAAGGAAAGACTTGTAGTAAAAGGCTTCAGGCAAACTGAAGGTGTCGATTATTTTGACACTTATGCTCATGTTTCCAGGAAAACATCTATCTGAATCGTCATTGCTCTCGCAGCTTTGTTTGATATGGAAATACATCAAATGGATGTAAAGACGGCGTTTCTAAATGGAGAACTGCAAGAAGAGAGTTACATGGAACAACCGGAAGGGTTTGTAGTTCCTGGTAAAGAGCACCAAGTGTGCAAACTTGTAAAGTCTCTATATGGACTCAAACAAGCGCCAAAGCAATGGCACGAGAAGTTTGATAGAATTATGCTATCAAACGGTTTTCGCATTAATGAGTGCGATAAATATGTCTACTCTAAAGGAAGTAGAAGAGACTGTGTCGTAGTCTGTCTCTATGTGGATGACATGATTATAATTGGGAGTAATGATAGAATCAGCTCCACAAAGAAAATGTTATCACAACACTTCGATATGAAGGATCTGGGTATAGCTGATGTAATACTTGGTATGAAGATTACCAAAACATCAGAGGGGTATGCCTTGTCACAAAGTCACTATGTTAAACAAGTATTAGACAAGTTTGACATGGGTGGTAAAGCGATGTCTAGAACCCCAATTGAGTTCAACTGTAACCTGAAAAAGAATTTCGGTAAGAGTGTGAATCAGTTGGAGATCTCTCAAGTCATATGCAGTCTCATGTATATAATAAATTGCACTAGACCAGACATAGCAAACTCAGTGAGTAGACTGAGCAGGTACACCAGCAATCCGAATGAGGAACGCTGGAAGGCCATAATAAAACTTCTCAAATATATGAGGTTTTCAGCCGATTACGGGCTGCACTATACCAGATATCCAGCGGTACTGGAAAGGTACTCAGATGCCAACTGGATATCAGACTCCAATAGCACAAGGTCCACGAGTGGATATGTGTTTATAATGGGAGATGCTGCTGTGTCTTGGAGATCCTCCAAACAGACGTGTATTGCAAGGTCAACTATGGAATCTGAATTCATAGCGTTAGACTTAGCAACCGAAGAGGCAGACTGGCTGAGAAGTCTATTGGAAGGAATTCCAATATGGCCAAAACTTGTTCCCGCAATAAGCATGCATTGTGATAGTCAATCAGCTATTGCGCGGGCTCAGGATCATATGTATAATGGAAAGTCTCGACATATACGTCGGAGACATAAATCTGTAAGGGAATTGTTATCCAATGGTGTGGTATCCTTAGATTTTGTGAGATCAAAGGAAAACATAGCGGATCCATTAACAAAAGGCTTGGCTCAAGTAGGAGTCGAGACGTCATCGAACGGAATGGGATTAATGCCCATTAAATTGGTGGCCCCCCCATAGGCAACCCAACCTAAACGGAATATTTCCTGATAGGTTCAAAGGAAAACTGAACTGTGAGGGCAACCGAACAAAGCACTCGGGAACCTGGAGTTCATAGCCCATTTTCGTGATGACAGAGTGATAGACCTGTACCATTGTAAGGGTGAGCTTGAGGCTCTTAATGATCCAAGTAACTCGACGGTCGAGTAAAGTGAGTCAGGACACTTTCGACTTGGAACACCTATAACGAGTGTGTAAGGCCGGTACCATGTGATGAGCTTGGGCTAATTCACTAGAGCACTCAGTTGAAGTTGGCAAGGCAGGCCAGGACAAATATGGACAACAACTAAAGGGCCTAGTACGTGGGTAGAGAGGGCACTGTGCGGGTGCCATTCTGGGATACACAAAGCTTGATGGTTCAAAGCTTTACAGCTACCTAATAGTAGTATTATGGGTGGTACTCCGCTACGGCAGGTTCAAGGCGCACGCTACCTGACCTTAGGCAGTGAACTTTTGCGGTTCTCTTGATTTGCATTTAGGACATGGGCTTTCGAGCCAATTGCATTCATGTGGGGGATTGTTGGAAAACATGTTTTTTAAACATGGTTGTTCCGAGTGGTCAGGGACCATCTTTGAGTCAATATTCAATGCGACTACTCAGATTTTATGAGGCCACACTCAAAGCGTTTGAGTAGCTCGTGCGACGAGTTTCGCAACGGTATATCGCATGACCTATTCGGAGAATGGGTGTGAATGATAATTGGACTCGAATGTTGGTACTCGAAAGAAGCAATATAGCCAATGCTGGAAAATGAGAAAAAAATGGGATTTAAACCATGAGGGTTATCCCACATTGTAAAATCATGAGTGATTTTTACACTATATATGCAAGTCCATCCCATGTAGTTGTTAAACTAACAAAGTCCACATACCCATGAGTGGGTTAGTGTGTACCACACGCGCGCGCTCGCTCGGGTCTTGACTCTTGGGACTCGGGTCACGGGACGCAGGACGCGGGATTTGGGATTTGGGATTTGGGATTTGGGGAATGTCTCGGGTCTTGGGTCTTGGGTCTTGTACTAAACTGAAATAGGGACTTTTGTATATTCACAAGAGCAGTTCCTAAAGTTTCAAAGAGTTTGAAACTCCAGCAGTTATGGAGGCGAATTCTGGGGATGTAACTCCCATAATTAAATGACCATATTAAATTATGCGGTTTCAGAATTCCTCTATATGAGGCAGCCATCCCCTCACATTCATACACACGAAAATAACATCTCTTATCTCTAAACAACATTATTTTTTCCATAGCATTTAGAAACCAGAGAGAACCACCCACCGACAGCTCGACCTTGACTCGTCGTCAGTTTTCGGCGAGTCATCCGAGATGTTGTACCTTGGGATCGAAGCGCCAACGCAACCAGAAACATCAAGGTGGTTGGGCGAATATCGGTTAAGGGCATACTTTTAACAGTAGCCTCGTCTATTTTAATTTATATTATGTCCATTTCAATTTCTGCATTTAAATTCTGCTATTTATATTTTGTCCTTTCAATTCTGTATTTTTTAATTCAGTATTTTAATTTGCTGTACTTAGTTGTAGCTTTTCTATTCTGTTTGTACCTTTCTGTAATTTCTTTAAAGTTCTATTTTTTGTTGTAATTTCAATTCTGTAATTTAATTCAGTAATTAGAATAGTTTCAATTCAGTCCTGTAATTTCAATTTCAGCCAGAACAGTCCGGCTGTTAAGTTTATACTTTCCAGTCTGGCAGTTTTTATTTATTGCAATTCAGTACATCAGATTATTAATTAATAATAATCTGATAACGTTTGTTTTATTTACTATTTAGTACCTACATATTTTAATCGTTAATTTTTATTCTAATTCGAAATTAATAAAGATTACACTAGTTTTTGTTTATTTTTACTTAGTTCTTTAATTATTATTAATTGTTATTTTCTATACGGAAATCACACCCTTTTAAAAGTTTTGGACAGTTCTGTTCCATTAAAAGAAAAAAATCCAAATAAAAAACAAACAGTATTACTAGTAGATTTTAAGAAATGTAGAGAGAGATATAAACAAAAACAAAAAAGAAAAAGAAAAGGAAAAATGGGTTCTCGATTAAAAATGGAAATGGAGGATGATTCAGTAAAATTAAGTGTCACTCATTCCAATCTTAAAACCTTCTCTGCTGATCTCCGCTTTTCCCTTCTGGTCTTTTATTTTATTTATTTTTCTATGTATATTATATACTATTATTCTTTATATGGGTATACTTGCTCATATGTGCTTATTTCTTACTTATTATTATCTGGGTATTGTTCAATTTATGTAAAAAGTATACTTTTAGCCTTTTAGGTTATTGGGTAGTAAGTAACTATACTTATTGTAAGTGTGTTGGGTAAAAGAAGTAATTTTTTTTTATTAATTAGTGAATTTGTTTGATTATAGTGCAAATTAGTTAAATGATGGAGTACTGTTTCTTCCGGAAAAAAAGTGTACTTTTTTTATATAGTTTTTTTTTTTTTTTTTGAAAAAGTGAGCTAAACAGACTTATATTCACTAATGTAAATTATAAATATAGTAAGTAGCTTTTAGGTGCATATATAAGTGTATATAGTAGCTGATCTCCGCTTCTCCCTTCAGGTCTTTTTTTTTAACGTACATTATATATTATTATGTAAATGGGTATATTTGCTCATATATGCTTATTTCTTATTTTCTTATTATGTGGGTATTGTTTAGGGTATATAAAAGGTATACTTTTGGGTGGTAACTATACTTATTGTAAGTGTGTTTGGTAAAAGAAGTAATTTATTGTACTGAATTTAGTCAATTTGTTTGATAATACTTAACAGTGCTAATTGGTTAAATGATGGAGTACTGTATATACTTTCTTCTGGAAAAAAAGTGTACTTTTTTTATACTTATTTTTTTAAAAAGTGAGCTAAACGGACTTATATTCATTAATGTAAATTAAAAGTATAGTAGCTTTTACATTGCTTACTTCTAATTAGCTTGGTATTTTTGAGTTTATTACTTTATTCTGAAATAGTGCCATTTCCTAGCTAATGTAATAATCTATGCAAAAGTAAGATTATTTTTTTTACTATCTGCTTGATAAGTGATGGAGAGGGTATCTGTGTGTGTTTATATCTATATGATAATAAAATGTGTTTGCAGATGACAATTGAAGGTGTAAAAGATAAGCTTTGGAAGAAATGTGGAACTTCTGTTAATTCAATGTGTCTTGAATTATATGATGACATGGGTGCCAAAATCTCTGATCTTAGTGATAACTCGAGGCCTTTCGGCTTTTATTCTCCCCAGAATGGGTCAGTTCAATTTTTGTTTAGTTGTGGTTAAATTTTTTAGTTGATTATAAAAAATATATATATGTATGTATATATATATACTTTATATTTTTATAATCAATAACCCTTCCAAAGTAACCCACGTTGGGGCGTCAGGATTTAAACGCTGGTGGGAAGTGGGGTATACCATTTTCTCGACCACTTGAACCAGCCAACCCGACTTGCTTGTTATGTTGGCTTATAAGTTTCTCTTTGTTTTTTATAGATTCCGCGTACATGTAATAGATTTAGACCCATCATCTGTAACCTCTGGTGGTTGGCTAGAAGACACTTCACTAATCGAGAAGTACAAAATATCTGACGAGAACTATGAGAAACTTGATGGTTAGTTTCCTAAATTCCATAAAGTACCTTTCACGAAAGTTTGTTTTGATTTATAGGATTTACAAAGTAAAAGTTAATATATGATCCATCTTAATATCGGTTGGTTCTTTGAAGGGCCATAGCCTTAAGTTGTTCTCAAGCTGAGAGAACTCAAAAGTTGATTTTCACGAACTTGAAAATTTCCTTATGTTACCTTGTGAGTTGAAAAGGTGGAGAATCATGGGGTTATGGATGTTAAATACATGCAACTGTCATATAGTTCTAATAATGTATACTAGACTACTAAAATTTTGATTTTATATATGGAACAAACTTTTGTTTTAATTCAGTACTCTCCAATCAAAACTGTATCCAGACTAGTCAACTGCATGGTTTTCATTATTTTTTCCTCAGTTTACACAAATTTTCAATTAATACTTATCATTTTTCAAAATTTTGGCAATATTTGACTGTACAAATTTGAGAAAAGCGTGTAAGGCGAGGATACAATATATTATTGACAACAGGGTACTAAATTGATAGAGCGTAGTTGTTTCAGTATACCAAAGGGCAAACCGGTGCTAAACCTTCCGCTAAGCGCGGGCTCCGAGAGGAGTTGGGCCAATTTGGGACTAATGTAGACAGCCCTCCCTTGCATTTCTGCAAGAGGCTGCTTCCACGACTTGAACCCATGACCTCCAGGTCACGGTTCACTAATTCGAAATTTCCTAGTATAGTCTACAAAGCTAAACTACGTAATTCTGGAGTCTGCTAAACCTTAATAATCACTTCATTAAAACAAAGAAAAACAATAGTGTTTGTACCATTGTGTGATGTTATTTCTTTGAAAGTCAAATTAGTATATACTTTCTCATAGTAGTGTACAGAATCAGATAAGATGAGCTTAATTGGTGAACTATTTGGTAATGCAGGAACTTATAAGAAGTTCAAAGAAAGGTTGGCTCGTCAAAACCCTTCACCTCATCAGACCAAAGTAAGCTAGTGATTTTTATTTAGTTTTTGTATTTCGCAAATTGTTTATGTTAAGCATGTTAGTTTAGTCATGAAGCTTTTTCCTCACCCTAAAGAGTAAAGAGCTGGATTCATTTTTTGTTTTATGTTTCTTTTGTTGGCAAGTGTTTGTTAACCTACATCTGTAAACTGGTAATTTTTTACATAAAGTTGTTCATGCTCTTACTGCAGGTGACAAGCGCCTACCTGGGGGACCAATGTTCCAACATTAAGGTAAGCCTTGCTTTCTGTTATTTTCGCCAATCTTGCCTTTAATACCGAAACAATACTCATTAGAGCAAAGATTCTAAGCAATCTTCTTTGCTCATAGGCATCAGATCCAGGGACAAGAGAAAGCCACCATGGCTAAGGCCTTTGGGCTCCTAATCCACAAGTGCCTCAATTTCGCATATAACTTAGCTTTTAATTTCACACATTTGTTTTATTTGAATTCGTAAATATAAGGTTGAGGGGTCTCAAACTTTGAAAACTTTTAGTATTGAAATCTAAGAGGCCCTGATATCCAGTATAAATTGCGCTCATACGATATATGATAAATTGTTGTCTTAGACCACAAAATTTATATGGTTCGATGTTTACTTGGTGCATGCATACTATATTGGGGTCGGTATGCTCATTACACCATGTTTGGCAAAAAAAAGGAAGGGGAATCTTAATTTTGGCAAGGTATAAAGCCTCCAAAACACTGAAACTAGTCCTCGTCATATTCCTCCAATTTGCATTAGGAAATTGTGCTGTGAGATCGTGGAGAAAGGACCCATGTTTTTTTTCTTTTCTTGGGAAGGTTAGTTTCTTTGAGAAGATGTGTTCTACCTGTGCTACTTAGCGGATATTTGAAGCTTAGAACAATTACGTTCGCTTAATACAATATTTTGTTGTGCTTTTCAAAATTATCTCTTAACATTCTTTCTAATCTATTTTATTGTTTTCCATTTTCGTTGTAATTACAGAGCAACTACAATTGCTTAATTCTTCTACTTTTGTTGTAAGGTTGGTGATAGATGTGAAGTTGAACCTGGAGAGAAAAGGGGTGTCATCAAGTTTGTTGGCCAAGCAGAAAATCTCGGACCTGGATTTTGGATTGGAGTGCAATATGATGAACCATTGGGGAAACATGATGGCATGTAAGTCATTTATCAAGTCTTTCACGGCTGAAAACCTGTCTTTAGCTCTTTGAATGAAGTATAATGACAATACCAGTTATTGACAAAGTAAAGGAACTCTATTTAAAAATTAGGTGCACTTCGGAATTGTAAGATATATGTTCTTTCTTAAGATCCATTTTTTGTAGCCACACCAATCAAGATTTTTTACGTTGTAATTTTAAACTCGAGCCTTTTGATTTATTGTAAAACCTGAAGTGTTTTTGGTTGATCAGCTAAAAATAAATATGAGGTTTTCTGGACTGATAAGCAGAAGAAAGCTTGGGATGGACCCTTTTTGTCTAAAAAAATTCAGCTAATATGCTTAAAGAACTTCAACCAAACAAACTCAGTTTGCCACCACTTACAAGACCATCTATACTACACAGAGAATGCATTTTGAATCCCCAATTCCCAACTATTCACATGTGTGTGCGTGTTTGGAACTTTATACATATTGCAGGGTGAAAGGAACGCGCTATTTTGACTGTCCTCCAAATCATGGTGCTATAGTTAGACCAGACAAAGTAAAGGTATACTTCTTCCATTTTAAGAATTGATTTCCGCAGGCTGAATAAAGTTATAAAAGAAGTTGAATTGATGTTAATTCTTGAGCAGCGTAAATGATGCACTCTTTGCTAGGCTTTAAGGCAATCCTGTTTAGTTTGATCATCAACTTCACCGCAAAGGCAGAGTCGAACTTAAAGTTAATAAAACCTCATATGCTTTCTTAATGTCCATTGTTTTCCCGTAGTTTGGCAATGCAAATGCTATTACTGCGTTATTTACCTTTCAAGTTTTCTCTTTTTTTATGTCTTCATTGATTTATAGTCAAGTTTTCTTTGGGTTGCAAATTGTTTTACATATCTAATGCTTTTGGTGGTCTTGTTACGACGTCGGGGTGTTTTACAGGTTGGTGATTATCCAGAACGAGATCCGTTTGACGAAGAGGAGATATAGAAGTGATGAGTTGTTTAAGATATAACTGTTCTTACAACAATATTCCACAGAGAGAATGAGCTGTTAAACATGGAAAGGTGCTAATTAACAGTTGGCCTGGTTTTATTGTGAAGGTCATCGCAGAAGAAAAAAGGGATGATGTTTGCACTTTTCGCCTTATTTCAGCCTTCAGAGTAGACTTTGTGAGTCAATGTTATGTTTACATGCTTCGGTCGTGTTACAAGTTCTTGTGACTTAATTATTTCCTTGATTATTATGCCATGAGTGATGAGACTATATGCTTCTGCCAATCTCCTGTTAAGCGTACATCGGCTGCTCGGTATCTGAATATTTATTTACCTACTGCCAATCTCCTGTTATACGTCTATTTTTTGGAATTACAAGTATTCTTGTACCCCAAAACTTATAAAAACCGATTTTGGATCCCCAACTTTCGTTTTCTTCTTTTAATCAGTTCACCCAACTATAGCTTTTGTACTATTTAGTACCCCCAATTTTATTTTATTCATACAACAGTGACTTTGTTCTCCATCCATTGCATACCATAGTTTTCTGGGGGAGTATTAAGGGGTGAAAAATACAGAGATTATTTAATCAATATTTAATAGTATTTTTAATGAAACTATAAACTTTCTCTTTGTTATTTTAAAAATATAAGGGATATTTTATATTACAATAATAAATTATTCTATCAAACTTGAGGTTGTTTATGTTAAATAGCCCTTTTTTTACTACATCAAAAATAAATAAATAGAAGTCTTGACTATTTCGATTATTTCGCTTATTTCGATCATAAAATGACGGTTTGGGTTACAAAATTGGAAAAAAAAAATGAAAGTTAAAGGGTGCAAAAGCACATCCAACCCTTATTTCTTGCATTTGGCCTTTATTAATCAGACGCATAATTCCGAAAAACAACAAAGAAAAAATAAAGTGAATTTATGAAAAATCAACTCAAACTAATCCACAGGTATCAACACTTTGTATGTACAAGACAAATGTTGTTAGGTTGTCAATCTCAAATAAAACTACTGTAATTTTCAACTCTAAAATCCGTTAAATTGGAAGAGAAATCCCTTAACGGATGCCGGAAAATAAGACCCTGTTTCTCGTCTTCAAAGGAAATAAGTAAGAGAGAGAGAGAGAGAGTAAACTATAAGCTAGATGATTTTCTAGCCAGTCTCTGCCTAAAATTGGGTACAAAAACTGCAAGAAAAAAAAAATCAAGAAGGGGAGGATTTTTTTCCCTCTTGACTCAGAATGTTATCTTTCACGATGATTAATCTCTTGGTTAAGAAGCGTAGTTACAAGCCCTTGATCTGTAGTAGATTTATTATCACCAAAAATGCGGTATAATGTCTGTAGTTCTTCAGGATTTGCCTTGTTAAGTAAACTCCCAAATGCTAAACCAACTTTGGGTTCTTGCTCATTAAACACGTTGCTTTTCGTAACAGAGTTTGATACGAATTCGGGTGTTGGAGTTTGTGGCATCTGCATTTGAGGGTGAGACTTCCAGTATTCTGTACAAACTTGATTTCCGTCCAGGGCTTGAATAACCTAGCGCAATCCCAACAAATTGAAGATAAATATACAGGCACCCAAAAGAGACAATCAACGACGAATAGCAAATAATGACATTACCTTGATAATTGATGGAGATAAAAATCCAAACATTTCTAAGCCATCAAGACTTCTGGGAGGCTGTAGAGAATGAAGCTTTGGTTTTTCTAATTTATGTTGTTTTGTAATTTCTTGGTTCACTCTCTCCCGCACCATGTTCCAGCATTTATTAGCACAGACATGAGCAAATACCTCACTTGGACAATGCTCTAGAGAAACCTAAAAAGATCAAGTATCAAAACACAAAATAATTAATATCTTTTAGTTTAGAGTCCCATGAATAATTAAAGAGTCTCAGAAAGATCGCAGAAAAACTAGTGGAGTTTATAATTGTTCCCATGCAAAAAGGTTCAAGAGAAAAAGTTAACAGAAAGCCTTTTTCAAGTAAATATTAATGTACCATGAAAAGAGGTCTATCAAGTCCTCCGTCCAATATTTCCGAAACATAGTAGCACATGCTTGTAGGATCCAACACATTTATGTACTTCACTCGAGTTTTAAATCCTGAAAAGACATACGACGTAGTCATCAAAAATATTTCGCTAATAGAATTTTAATTTTCTTTTTAATGCTAATAGAAATCAATTAGACAGTCCAAGTGTGGCACATACCCATTGGGAATATGGCTCGACTATCACACCAGAACTTCCCAGAGTGCACTTTTCCGTACGCCAAAGGCTCAACATTGCAATTAATTCGCCGCACCACCTTCGCAATCCGAGGACCCTTCTGTCGGAAGTACTGGTCCACATTTTTTTGAGTGTTTGGTGGTATGCATGATATAGTAGGCACGCCATTAATTAAGTTGGCATTTAATCCAATATTATTTCTATTCTCAGCACCGAGCAAGTTAATCTCACATAGTCGTCCATGTTGAGAGTCTCTTCCACCGTTTGCAATATTACAGTCACCGGTACTGGTACTTTTTGACAGAGCACCTTTATCTAAATCCGTAAGAGTAGAAACTCTATAAGAAAAAGGGTCAACAGGGTTCGACTCGGTAAGCATTTCACATTTTACGGGGCCCAAGAATCTAGCAGGATCTGAGATGGCACCGGTAGTTGTTGTTCTAGACTTATTAGTGGTCATTATATCACCTGGAAAAGTCATCCCTTCACAGTATTCTACTTTTACTGGAAATGCTTCTTTTCCTCTTTCAGAAATTGGCAAGTTCGACACCTCAGCCTCATCATCACTAAGTAAAATGACATTGTTTTCCAGAGAAGAAGTTCTCTTCGCTTGCTGAGATGTCTGAGGAACCGAATCAAAATCAGCAAATTCTTTTTTTGTCATAGAGTACTTTCCCAACTTCACTTTAAGCACCGGCTTTGGCAAAACAGATGGTACCTCTAAAGCCAGCACAACATCAACTGGCGATTCTTCGCTTGATGAAGATGCTCTACCTTTTACTTCACATGATTTCGGTACCTTATCAAGATTTTCTCTCTTAATGATAACTTTCAAAGAATTCACAGGCGGTTGTGAACTTGTTTCAACCACGGACCTTGGTTCTGGTCTCTGAGATAAATTTCCATTTATTTTCGAGGTTTTGCTTTGAGTACTTTTAGACGGCTGTGAACTTAGAGCCAATCCAAGATCCAACCTTGCCCATCTATATACTGAACTTAATTTTCCCTCAACAGCATCAACTAAAATATTCAATTCATTGACATCGTATCGGAAGAGATAGAATTTGGAATCCAAAGAACAGGTACATAAGTGGTTGGCATGATACAAACATGTGTATCTATCTGGGGAGCAATGGCAGCCGACAGCCGACAAGTGCAAATCAAAAAAACATACGAAACATTCTCTCTCGTTAGTCGCATCGAAATCAATATCCATTTTAACTGCATGCGAGGAAACGCAAAGAGAATTCCTCCTCGTCAGCTCCATATCAATACGGGCCTGTGTACACGACATGCAATAATAAAACAACTATAAAGTTACCACTAAGTTACATGATTCGACTTACTACTATTTAGTCACATCATTATAACTGTTTCCCATTTATAGGGTACTATTCATAGGAGTGTAATCACTAGACTTTTTTTTTAATAAAGGGTCCAATAAAGTTACTTTACTTTTAATCGGCATACACTTCGATTTAAATTAATAGATTGATGTTTAGTCATAATCAGAAACGGATTTCACTTTTGATGGGCTTACACTCCAATAAACCGATTTTGGATATGCATCGGTATGGAATAATTATTCACATAGAGACAAATATGTCACTTGATTGTAAATTGCCACTTTAGATAAAATACGACAGGGTTAAAATAATTTTTAATTATATAATACTCCTTATCTGAAACAAGACAAGTAATGGTTAATTTTGACCTCACCTTGAGTGCTTTGGACAAAATTCCGTTTTTTCCACAAACACTCTCCCATTTCGTATTATCCGCAATCTTTTTCTTGAGCAAATTGATTTCCCAGTGAGCTTTAACAGCTTCTCTAGCTGCCCCGAGCAAAAGTTTGTCATGAGAAACTGACGTTTTTCTGCCTTGTTTACGGTAAAGCTCAATAGCATTATGGCCATGTGGTAACCAATCCACAGGAGCAACATTCACTGCTTCTGCACAATTGAAACCACAGTTGAACCCAGAATGATATGCTCGAGGAAATGTCAAAACAAACTCCCCAGGATTTTGAACACATCGATATACAGGTACCCCTTCTCTTTTTAGAATGGTGGGAGATAACTGTGTCACCTGCTCACAAAAAAAAGAAGAGGGTTGAGGGTTGAGGGTTGAGGGTTGAGGGTTGAGCAAAAAATCTATATATTTATTAGGCTGGATAAGAGCTTGGTTAATTCAATATTTTCAACTACAAATTCTGGCTTTTTCCAAAACCCGAGAAAAGGTCAGCTTCTAAGCTGACCAACAAAGTGCAACCCAGTTTTAAAATAAAAACTCAAGAAGAAAGAGAGCTTAAACGCTGCAACCAACAAAGCAGTCCTTGCGTTTTTGGTTTCAATGTTAGACTACATTTGGTTGATCAGCTTTAAAGCTGAGCTTTGTCTGCTTTTTCGCCAGAAGAATCTAAAAGCTTTCAGCTCAATGAAGCAAGCTTTTCCACACAAAAAAAAGTACAGTTCATTTACTTAAAAGCTGCTCGCAAAACAAGCCATGTTAAGTGTAGATATGTGCGAAAAGATTTATGAAGAAACAATAAAATTTACCAGTTTGTGCAACAAATCAGGCTGTTCTGCGAAAAGGTCGGGTAAATGTTTTCTCATAGCAGTTTCTAATTTAACAGCTTCTTTGCCAGGAACACCATACCATAACTTCGGAGCACCCCAATGCATATAATTTAACGAGTACAAGTAGTGATCTTCGACATGCTGTTCACAAATACAAGTCAGATAATGAACCTTTACAGAAGTAAGTTAAGGTGTGATTGTAAAGAGCCTTAGGGAATTACCCAACAAAACGAAGAAAAACACATCCCTATATACAACCATGGCACCAGAACACCAGATATGTCACTGCTTTCGTATGAAAGGACAGATCCGGGGAGCCGAGGGAAATTATTCAAATTCCAACCTGATTTCACATACTTATTGATCGAATTATCACACCCTTGATGCGAGTTTGTTGGAAAACCGCTACCAAAAACACCAGTTTCCAAGTCGGCCCCATACAACACCTTATTTAGCAGACAATAACAAAGATCAAGTTCAGAGATAAAAATAATTTAAAAAAAAGAAAAGAAAAAACGATAGAAAAATTGATAGAAAAAGGTCAATTATGCGCAAACAAACACCTCAATTTCTTCGGTAGGTTTCTCCACCATCCGCCAATACTCTCCCTCAATATTTTCAACTGAGGGCTCCAAATAATCTTGATCCGTAACCATGGCATTTTCTGTGTCCGTCGTATTTTCATCTTTTCGAAAATACTGTACCTTGAAATCCTTTGCGTAGTTTTCAAAATTTTGGAGAGTAAACTCAGGACCAGGCTCAAACCCAAAATATTCGGTTGCCGTACTAGTAGTATTCACCAGGTTCTTTGTACATCTTTTTCGTTTCTTTTTATTGTTGTATGCCATCAACATTTTCTTAACTGAATTACGATTTTGAAGTTTGTCGACTTTCTGGACACGAGTTTGAAATTTTGATTTTTCCCACATATTCTTTTCCAGAAGAGCGCATGGAGGTTTCCACGAAGGAGGTGGAACAATTCGACATATTCCATATTTTTCGGCGTTAGGCCTTATGCTTGCAATGTATGCTATAGTGTCTTCAAACTCCTGAACATAATACATAAAAGTTAGCATCCATAATTTACCTCTGAGGGATTAGAATACTAACTAAAAAACAATTATCTGTTGAATATACAAGGTAAAAACAAAGACGGTAAGCAAGTACGAGAGTGTTAAATTTGGATAGAAAAGAATGAACTATTGCAAGTGAAAAGATGAGACCTCTTCGGTTGGGTAGAATATGGGAGCATTTTCAAGATCAGGCCTGCGAGCCTCTTCGGGGCGCCATTTTGCAGTAACCTATTTTAGAAATATAAAACCATTTATAAGAAAAAAGACAAGCAACACTTTTATGCTCAAACTAATTACTGATTAGCATATGCTGTTCATGTGATAAAAAGTGCTTCAATTGGTTTAATGGAAGTTCTATTTGAGTTTTACCTTCTGACAATTACTGCAATCTTTACACCCACGGAACATCCCTTTTGGAAGGCAAGAATTTCGTATCAGGTTCTGCAAACAGTGAAAGTTGAATTTGATATACAATGAAAAGGTTATAAACTTGCTGTAAAACTCAAAATATATTTCAATCCTAAAGATGGTGAAATTGATCAACCTGATCAGAGTCGAACTCATCCTCAGAGCAATTTTCCAAACGACTATAGCTTATCCCAGATCTACGCCTAAGATTTCTTGTATTTTTTGAATCCTTGGACTCGTCCTGGGTTTGAATAAGTTTAGAGTGAGATACAGAAGCACTTGTCGAAGCAGAACAATTACTGATTGTTTCTTTCTCTTCGGTCTTTTTGGCATTGGCAAAAGACTCAAAACCAGGTGGAATTAATGGAATCTCCATAATATCTTCTTTAATGCAAGGAGGCCTAACAAGTTCCGTCGCCATCATAACTGTAAAATCTGCAGAAAAAAATTAGTTAAGGAATTGATCGAAGACATTTTAGAACCAATCATATTTAAGATGCTCTTATCATTAGCATCAAAAAATTGAAATTCTTCGTCGATCTTAAGCGTGTATTCTATAACGATCAAATTAGCTACCTCCTTAACATATACTGTCTCTCTGTATATTCTACGAAGTCTAGATTGAACTGTGATCCCGAACGATCTGAATCACAATTAACTCTAACTTAATCTCTTACCATAACCAGATTGTACAAAAGAAGCAACTTCTCTATAACCAAAAATAACTCGGATCTGAACTGAAGTTCAGCGATACATTCGAGATTTGTCACCAAAACGTGTCGCTGATCGTGCGACTTCAAACAGTATTTATTTCTTTTGTAGGTGATTTATTTATTATTTTTTCTTCAACATTTGGGATAGAAAGTACGTTTCGATGATATCTAGTAAACCAAAATTAACCCCAAAAACACACATCAGATCGTCTCGGGCTTTTTTAAAGAATTAATAAATCTGGATCAGATAATTACAATTGACAAAAAAATTTAACCACAGATATACAAAGCGATTAACGACATTCAATTATTTTATCATACATGCAACCATGAGTAATAAAAGATCATCAGAAAAAATCCGGTCTCGATATTCGATACTTACGAAATTTTCGACGAATAATAATATTTAGTCAATTGAGGCAGAGCTAGTCAGATCTCCAATCCACAACCTGAATGTAACAGAAAAAACAATTAATCAACAAAAAATAACATTAAATCAATATACCTACAAAATTAAAGCTGAAACACAGATCTAACCCTAGATAATATTCTTGATTTTGTTGATGAAATATTTACCACCACACAATCCTTAATCAGCTATTTTTGGCCCCAAAATCAATTTATATTAGATCAATTAACTGGAGAAGTAAATCAAGAAATAAACCTAATTTTGGAACTCAACAGATTGGGGAAGAACAGCCAAGGTCTGAAAGTATCATCTGATAAAATAAATAGATATTCAAGATATTTATCAATTGATCAATAAGTTTGGATTAGGTCTATCAAAACATAACGTTTGTAACATATACATGTAACATGTATCATGTATGTACATAAGATAGGTATTATTAATTTGGGGGTGTACCCTAGTTTAATTTTTGGTTGGAGACCTTTTTTCTAATTCTTTTTTCTATTTTGTTTTAATTTTCATGAAATTTCAAGTACCTAAAATATCATCTGTTGTATGTATGTATCATGCCATGTCCTTGTTTAATCAAAAGCTAGGTTAAAGTTATTGTAGAATTTTCCCTTTTATTTAATGAAATAATCTCGGTTAAATATTTTTTTAGGAAGCACTATTAATATTCATTAATGAGTCATACGTGACCAATTAGAATAGGAGTAGGAGAAAACTTATCTAGTAAATATGTATAGTGGAGTATTTTATTTTATTTTATTTTTAGTAAAATGAAAAGGTTTATTGGATTAGTAATTTACGTACCTTTTTATTTATTTATGGGGGGGTGTCTATCTGAAGAGTACCCGGAGTTTGGGTATGGAGTGGTATTAATGTATTATTATCGTTTAATGGAATATGAAGATAAATAATAGGGTGGTATACATGTGATATTAATGTATTATTATCGTTTAATGGAATATGAAGATAAATAATAGGGTGGTATACATGTGAATAAGTAGATAGAGAGAGGAAGTTGGACCAAACTAGGGGTGCCAATAGAAAGTAGTGGAATTGGTCCTTGGTATAGACTCAATTTAATTTAATTAATAATACTTGAGTTAGCTTGTGGTGGTCTGTAACGAAAACCGAAAACCGAAAACCGAAAACCGAAAACCGAAAACCGAAAACCTGACATTTTATCAAGAGGAGAATAAAGCATGGTATTCCTAGAAGTTATTGGAGCAATAATTAACACTACTTTAAATTTTATGGATTATGGTGAAATATTACACCATAATATATATGTTACTAATTACTAATATGATTTTACATTTCAACTGCAAGTTGTGCTCTAATAGAATACCTCAAAAGTGGTTATTGCCGTGTCCCTTCTAATTTCTATAAGACCTTCTTCTTCCAAACATCTCAATGATCTTTATTTGGCGGCGGAGAAGCTAAGTGGGGACGATCGGGTGCCACGGCACCCCCCATAATTTTAGAAATCACAAGTGACGCAATTTTTTTTTAGTACAATTTCTTTTTAGGTGTAGATTTGGCACCCCCATAAAAATATGTTACTTGTACATATATTTTGGCACCCCCCATTTACACATCCTGGCTTCGCCTTGGCCATAACTTTTACCATTGGAATATAGTTAGTCATGAGATGTTCATATTGATTTACAAAGTCATATATGTGTCTTACTATTGAATAACGAAAGGTTAAATGAACTAAGTCGAAACTCGTATTTTTATCATTGTAACTTAGTTGAATGCTACATGAACTTATCAAAAATTGTCATATCATACTATCAAACTTGTCCATGGTCATTCATTCGTAATGTTATTATTATTCTAGCTAAAGAAAATGTGCGTCTTAATTTGATGGCTAATTGATGTTTTGAATTATGCTAGCCGAGTTGATTAAAAGAAAGAGTTTCGATTTTATACTATATTTTGCCAGTCACATAGACGTTCTTAGTTGTGCATTATGATGTGCGAGCTTAAAGTTGTAATCCCACCATTGTAATATGTGTGTAAGAGTTATGTTGTGTAATCTTGTATCAATGTTAATAGCATAATATTTATATATTAGGATCATATCTTTATCACCTCCTTGCTTGTATGTTGTTTGATAAATTATTTCTTCGTGTTTATCCTCATGGCTCATATGTGAGAAGTTCATGTTGACTTAGATGGAACATGATATGGGTGGTTACTCGAACGTACGAGCCCCATATTAGATATCAAATAGTTATTCCCGACACTTGTGATATTGGTAGACTGGGTACGTTCTAAAACAATACACAAGAAATGCGTATGTATATTTATACTAATTATTAATTAAATGTGTACGTAATTTAATATTTCTAATTTTTCTTGTTTATACACAACCATTAAAGCTAGAAAGTCGATGTTAAAAAAATAAAAAGGTGACACAAAAGCTTAATTGACAATTACATTGTAAACATTGCAGATCAAACGGTTACATCATCTCTACGACATATGCCCCTACAACCTCAACAACGACAAAAATGACATATACCCAACCATGCATACACATTAAGTGTAGGGGTGAACATAAGTCGATTGAACTCGATCTAGTTTTTTTTCTATTTCCATGACATCTTACACGTATTCAACTGCGTGTTTAAGTGTTAATCTAGTAGCTCATAAGTTACGACTCAGGTTATCCTAAAAACATACACACAAAAATGTATTTACATGTGTATTATTGATTAATTGCATGATTTGTATTCCTTAATAAGTTAAGTCCTTATGATCATATAAGTTAACCAATTAGACTACGTTTAGTAGTAGATTTTAAAAAAAAAAGTAGCCTAATTAGATGAAAAAAAATCCAATAAAATAAAATTGAAATTTCGCCGATCGTATGAATATGCCTTTTGAAAAAGCTGACTTGTAATTTCATAGTTCCTTTTTAAAAAGAAATAACCTAGTAAAGACTAACTTCGCCATATAACTTAACAAACAACTACAAACTTGGTAACCATCAACATGGAGAATAAAAATAAAACTTTTAAAATAATTCTAACATACTTTTGAAAAATATAAATATTATCAAACAAAAATTTTATAATTTAAGAAGATAAATTGCCGAAATACCCCAATATGAAGTCTCAATGAAAGAATCTTGAGAGGGTTAGTTTGGTAATTACAAAAGTGACGTTTGGACTAATATTCCTAATACTACCTCACCTAGTATTCCTAATACACCCATTTATCATCATTTGGTATCCGATAGTAATTGTAGTCCAACCATTAATTTACATATCAAACATATGATAAACGGGACCCGCGGGATAGTGAATCATATCTCACTTCTATAACACACTAACCAAATGAGGTCTTAGTATTAGTACTAGCATGGTGGCCCACGCTGCGCGTGGGCAGTTTTCCATCGATTTGAGATTGTACAAACATTCATTCAAAAACAAGTGTATAAATATAATACTCATGAATACAAAGATTGACAATCAAAAACTTTTCTTTATTAATGTTTGTAGCCACTAAACATTACTCATGTACAACTGGAAAGGCAATGTATATAAACAATTGATAGATCAGCTCATATAGACCATGCATGAAGAGGCAGGCCACATAGAGTCCGATATTATTCATTGCAAATGTTAAGTGTACGTAAATGAAATTTAATATAAAGAGACCATAACGAGTTTATTACAATTCATTTTAGATTTTTCCTTTCACTAATCAATCGAAGATCATGACTCAGTATAAGAGAAACATCCCTGCATATTCGTGTTATGCAGACTATTCCCCAACTTTATGAAGTCGATTCTACCATCTGTCATTGCAATTCGCAAGTAGGATTGACTACAATCAAGCTGCCTGTTATAGCCGTCTGAGAAATCAAACAAATGATATGTTAACAAATCAATCAAAACATTCAAGTGGATATATATTACGCAATCAAAATATCCAAAAAAATAATATCGCACTCTTCATCATGGTTTCGAAACATAATACAGTTTAAGATACCAAGACATTAATATGGAGTGAATTAACTAATTCGACATCTAAAAACTCATCTAATGAACTATAAAATAAAGACCTCCTACAAGACCAATTCAAATAAGTTGAAAAGTGGAAATAACTAAATTTAGATGACCAAATTCCTGAAAAGCTGTAACCAAACATGCACAAATTTCAATTCTCGGCGGATTTAAGATTGTTCAGCTGACAGCAATATGGGCGAGTTTTGAATATTTATGGCACACGACCAATACACAAAAAACTTAACAAATTCAAACGCTCAACCGCATAAGTAAGGGGTGATAAAAAAAAAACCTTAACAAGAGTTATATTGAAAATATAGTATAATAGCGTGTAACTGAGAGAGAAAAATGGATGATAAAAAAATTATTTGAAATAAAATGCAAGTAGGAATTAAATTTGGCCTCAGTTGGAGTTGTATATATTTACAATTAGAGTAATGATGGGAACGTAATCAAACATAAACTTTCAAACACACAAAGTGAAGCTTTCACATTGCTTACAGTTCGAAAAAGGATCATTTTCTCCTTCGATGTTTCTGTATCTCTTTCAGATTTTAAATCGCTAAGGTCACCATGGACGCGATCCTGATCATGGTGGTATCGTTAGAAATAGTCTGCAATTGAACGGTTTCAGGGGTTTGCTTCTTTATCAAAGTTTTGAGGATTTTACTCTTATTATTCACAAAATTAAAATCACTATCATGGTTTTGTTGACTATGCACTCGATTACCATCACATTCTTCCTCGTGTTTCAAAGGTCGTGAGATCCGTAAAGTTCCTAAAAAAACTTGGAAATTGTCTTTCTTTTTTGTATATTTGTGAGCTATACAAGGATTTTCGGGATTCAAATATGTGGGTAAAGAAGTTTTCTAGGCCATTAAAATAATAAGCCATATAGACTTAGTGTTTCCCTGGCTTGAAAATATAAAATTTCACGTTGTCCATTCTTTAACTTTTCCTTCTACTGTATTTAGGAATTTGAAAAAATGGACCAAATGGAGGTAATTACCCTCCTCTTTACGTGGATTAAAAGGCTTAGTAGTCTACGAAAAAATTAGGCTGAAGCGTGAATAATTTAGTGTACAACTTTTAGCAATCTTCACCCCCACAAACTCAAAGAAGTAAATCTTTCAAGACGATTAAATAAATATAGTCCATCTTTTGGTAAAAAAAACACAACCTAAACCCTAATACTAAACAAGTCATAGTTCAAACTAATTCGCTAAAATCCATTACCATGACTAAAGAAAAAACCTACTTCAGATGCTGAAGCAGCTGAACCCTGCTACATAACCAACCTTACCATTAATAAAGACCAAGCTATGAGTAAATACATTGGATTAAACACTTCTTACCAGGAAAACCAGAGACTCCGGCAGAATGAACCAATTGTCAATTTTAGGGTTTAGCTTGTGCTTAAAAGTTGTATGTGTATGATTGGTCAGCTAAAAACCGAAACTTTTCTATTTCTTGTGGAAATAAGATGTCAAAAGGTTGTAGGCTGAATGAACTCGCTTATTTTTGTTAATCAAAAGTAACCTGCTAATTTAGTTAAGCTGCAACCAAAGAACCCCTAATTAAGAAATTGAACCCGACAAAAAATCAATTTTAAGTCTTCATTCTTTGATTCAGAGTACCCTTTTCTTGTTTGACCAATTACGTACGCATCCAAGAGTAAAAAGTTTAAAGCAACTACTTGATTTAGGCTTTTAACTCCTACATCTTATGGTTAAATGACTTTACACCACCATCAGGGTATATGACGTCTTAGTACTATAATTAGTATTTCACCTGTTATTGATTCACGAAACCTAAGCGTGATACATTTTCATATCCATATATTTAGTGACATTTAGTTGAAGAGAACTAATTTTTAAAAATTACAACCAAAAACTGATAAGATGATCCAAATCAATGATAGGAACTACACTACCACTTTTGCTTTTACGCTCATAATATGTTTGTTTATTTTGAAACAGAAAGACAATATTCTTAGGCAGAAGTAATTCATTTAATGTCTCATTAGTACTGCTTTATTATAGGACGATTATTCAGAAGTTTCGACAAAACAAGATAGACAAAATTATTAGGCAAAAGTAATTCATTTAATGTCTCCTTAGTACTTCTTTATGTCTCCTGATGACATAACAATTAAAAATTTATACATAACTAATTATGAAGTTTCGACAAAACATACTATTTGTGAGGTGTATTTATACATGCAGACATATTTTTACGCATGTTTTGTAACTTATACTCCCTCCGTCCCTATATTAATAAGGGACGTCCTTAAATTTCAGACACTCTCAAACATATCAATTAATAAGGAACAACTCGAGTAGCTCATAGAGTTCATTTCTCACATAAATTATATTATTATGTATTCAACATCACTGATGCAACCAACATTAATTCCAACATAGAATATCCAAGCATATGTAAAAGCACCAAAAACCAAGGAAATATCAAAATGAATTAAAGAAAAATAGGGGCGACCTGTAAACTCGAATTTGTTGCTCAATAATTGATCTATAGCTACACTTAAGCATGTTGTTTAAGTATAAAACCTGAAAAAAAAAAAAAAAAAAAAAGGAACATGGAACAAATAGTATGTACATCCAACTAATATTGGTACAAATTTTTTAATTTCATACACTGTTTATATCCACGTAACTCATGCTTAAAAAAAATCCCCGTAACTCATTCCACCAGTTAGTGACAAAATATATTAAAGCATCAACAACACAATCAAAACATTGAAAAGAAAATGTTAGGAGTAAACTATAAGCCTGGAAAAAAAAATAGTTTTTCCGGTCCAGAAAATAAACAAAACTCGAATTTTAAGCTATAAAACCAAGTAGAATGTCAACCGTCATGTATTAAACAGAGAACCAAAAGAAAGGTGAACTTGAAAATACAACCAAACAAGCCCTAAAAAACCGTACTCCGTATAACTGTGAATCCCAAATCATATCGTACTCCGTATAACCGTAAATCCCAATTCTATGTAATCTCAAATCATAACAATAAACTCTCATACAATTTAAAGAGCACAATTAGATTAATTAAAGCATGAGTAAATTAGCAACGATATAAGAAAAGCAGGAGATATAAACAGATGCAACCAAAGAGTAGGAATATGAGTTCGATCTAAATTAATTAGGATGTCCGTAAGAAAAACCTCTCGTTATTGCCTTTTATCTTTTCCTCTATCGCTTTTTGGCAGGATGTCAAATGATCAAGGGCAGAATGTTAAAGTGTGAGTTGTTATATTAGTTAGATTAGATATGTCACATTGACGTGAGAAAATAAAGGCGGTGGACGATGGGTTTTTGTCTCCTTATATTAAAGTCAAAGTTAGTATATTAGTAGTTAAATTATAAATTTAGCTTGGTAGTTAAATTAGTAGTTAAATTATAAATTTAGTTTGGTTGCGACTCACATTAGAGTAGCACATCAAAAAGAGACGGACCAAATGATCAAAGTACCAAAGGCATGATGTCAAAGTGAGAGTTAGTATATTAGTTAGATAGATTAGAATATGACTATGGTATACTCCTAAAAGTCAAGTGCGATAAGTTTATAAAGATGGATGAAAGACCCCAAAATAAGATGGGGATATTAGGACCCGCGAGCGATCCATACTTGGGTGACCATATGACGAGTCCGTGACTATTTTATTAGTACTTCTCCTTACTATCTTGTTTAGTTCATGTTTGGCTTGTTAGTTCATTTGTTATGATTATTTGCTATTTGGACCTAATTGGTTGCACCTATTGTTAGTGAATTTTTTGAACATATATTCTATAGGTGATTTCGGGCCAGAAAATTTGTTACCAAGCATATAAATAGTAATCCCTCCATTTCAATTTAAAATGTGGAAATTGTAAATTTTAAAATTAAACTTAGGTATGTATTATTAACTTTTGAAATTTAGAATTTGAAGTGCTGTATTAATTTTGGATTGTGGCAAAATTACAAAACTTGTATGAAATATTGAAGGGGGAGGATGCTTTTGATATTATTATCAGTGCGATCAAGTTTAGATTAGAAATTAGAATCTCCCCCAAACTCAAACAAACAAGCCCTAACCGAAACTAATCTCTCTCTCTTCAAGCAATGTCGAACGATGGATCATCATCAACGCCGCCGCCGTGGGCAAGCACCGTACCGGTTCCTATAACGGCGTCAAATTCGTCACAGTTCACTTACGCTAACGGATCTTATTTCCCCGTCCCATTCCATCTCCAACAACAGTCCTACGTGGCACCTCCTACTCCTCCCTCTGCCTACGTGGCACCCGGAGCTTACGCTATTCCCCAACAGTACCAGCAGCAAGCCAGTGTATCTATCTATCTCATATATACATATACATATATTTATATATATATATATATATAATATTGTTGTTGTTGATTTCAATTGATTGTAGATTTGTTTGTGTAGGATATAATTAAAGTTGCCATGCCTTAATTATTATTATTATATATATATATACACATATACTTATACTTATACCTCTATATACATACACATATACTTATATATATATATATGTATATATGTATACTTATAATTCTCTCTCTATATATATATATACATATACTTATACTTCTATATATATATATATATAGATATTTAATCTTCTTGTTAATTTCAATTGATTGCAGATTTGTTTCTGTAGGATATATATCAGCTTTATCTCCAACCTAGCAAAGATTTTAGGTGAAATTTTAGAAGGCTAAAAACAAACATTACTGTATTGGTGAATTTATTGAATTACAGTTGATTGATTTTAGGTGGAATTTTAGAAGGCTAAAAACAAACATTACTGTATCTGTGAACTTATTGGTTTCAATTGATTGGAGATTTATTGATTTTAGGTGGAATTTTGGAAGGCTAAAAAAAAAACACATTACTGTATTGGTGAATTTATTGATTTCAATTGATTGGAGATTTTATTGAGTTTAGGGTTAATTGGGTTTTGGTACATTAGTCTAACCAGGCTTTTTTAGTTTTGCCTCCAACCTAAAGCTAAATTTGTATGTGGAATTTTAAAAGGTTATCAAAACAACGGTAGTTTTATTGACCGCAAGGGTAATATTTGGGTGAAATTTAAAAGGATGTCAAAATAACCGTAGTTAAAATAAACGCAAGGGTTCATATTTAGGTGAAATTTATTCTAGGTACCGAATCACAATCCATTAGAAGGTTACTGTAAACTCAAGGGTAGTGTAATGAGGTTATTTTAGTGTAGGGTAGATTTTGGATTTATTGCATATTGGTACTGGTACACCTGGCAAAAAGTTTTTGGTAGCTTTTTGCGTGATACGATTTATTTGAAGATTATATTTTAAAAAAAAGGTTGTCTTATTTACATAAGGGTAACATTATATCGAATTTTGTTTGGTTCAACTCCTTAGAATATGTAAGGTTGTCAACACAAGGGTCTGGAATACAGTTGTCAGGAAGGGAAGTGGAAGCTGGAAGCTATAAAGGAAACAGGAAACAATAATGTGAAACGTGAAAAAAAAATAAAAAATTTATAGGATTTACATGCGAAATAATGAGAAATGGTCGAAGTGGGAAACAAGGTTTTTGGAAAGTGGAAACGAGTTCTGCATCTCCGATAGCTGCCTTCAGCGTTGCAATTAGTTGCAAATTTGTTTATCCGGGGTATTATTACGGTTACTTACGTTTTGGTACATTGATCTATATCATGCCCTTTCAATTATGTGAACAACCTAGCTAGAAAAGTTGGTGGCATTCTTGTTCAGTGTGATTTGTTAGAATCATTTAGGAAAAGCTCAATAGACTATTCTTTCTTGTTGTTCAACCAGGGATTCTGCAGAGTTAGTATAAATATCCTTATGTTAAGACAGCCTTTGTATTGCATTTGACAAAATAAACACGTACAAGATAAGATAAATACGTAAATGAATATTAGACCCTTTATTTGCAAGATTTAAGGCATAAACATATAGACCCACGTAACTTCAAGATGTTCCAGCTCAAATTAGGGTATACTTATGTTTAATTTCATCTTGGGTCATTAACCTATCATGCCTTTTCATTTTTGCGTTTTACTTAGCAAAATTTCTTAGGTGCGACTTATTAGAAGCTTATCAACACAATGATAGTTTTAGCACAAGGGTAATTTTAGGTGGAATTTTTGTTAGGCACGATTTAGTAGAAGTTTAATAACCCAGGGGTAATTCTATTGACACAAGGATGGTTTTTAATACAAGAATATCATTTAAACACAAGGGCAGATTTAGGTGGAATTTTTGTTAGGTAAGATTTATTAGAAGGTTATCTACACAAGGCTGTTTATTATAAGAGTAGTTTTATTAACAAATGGGTAGTTTTATTAACATGAGGGTTATTTTAGGTGGAATTTTTGTTCGGTACAATCTGTTAGAAGTTTACTAACACAAGGGTCTAAATAATTTGTATTTTTTTAACGCGCACCCAATTTCTTTGTCAAACCCAATAAAAGGTTCTTTAAAACAAGGTAGCAGTATTGCAGTTCTACGCTACACAAGCTCTGCAGAATTTAGGGGTCTTAATACTTTGTCGTTTTTTATCTCGTGCCCGATCACCTTGTCAAACCCAATAAACGCTGAAAAGTCTATGTTTAGTTTTAGTTCAGCCACTGACAGGACGTAATTGGTAGACTGTAATACTGCCACCCTTGTGTTGACAACCTTTGGTATTGGGTTTGACAGAATAAACAACTTCGAGATAAAAAAGAACACTACAGATTATGTAGACCCATTCTGTGAGAATGAAGGCAAAATATATATAGGGCCCATGTAACTTCCAGATGTTCTTGCTCAAATCGTGATCTCACATTTTGGTTTTATGCTTGCATCCCTAGATATTGCATTTTTCGATGTTGTAGTAGTAGATAAGAGGTTGGTTTGTTGCATATATGCAAACAAGATTCTCTGTGTGAAGAAAGTAGGGACTCAATTTTATTTCTATGTAATTCATCCATTTTGGTGATTTCACTAGAAGAAGAAAACTCGGGGTCTCTTGAATTTCAAATATAGTGTTTTACTGATAAGATACATAAGCATGGAAATAAAAAAGACTATTATTCTCACAGGGGTTTAAAGATAATAAACTTTTTTAATCAGAAAGTGGTCATGTATTCCCACAAATATGGTGTTTGATAATACATGTATAATTTTTTGATAAAACAATGTCTGGCCCTCAAATGGTCGACTCGTCACTTAAAAAACTCAGCTGCTTCCATATAGTTCTGTTTTCAGATCATTTGCTCAAGTATTTTATTGTACAGGCTCAGCAATTATTTCAAAGGGATGCCCAGGCTATCAGGCCAGAAGCTCTAGAAATAGTCAAAGCTGCTCTAGCCAACAGTGAGATTGAGCACAAAGCAGAGACGAAAAAGAAAGCAATACCTCGCAAAGCTGCTGGTCAAAGCTGGGAGGACCCTACTCTTGCCGAGTGGCCAGAAAGTAATATCCATTTCTTCATCTTTAAATCTGATTTTTTATGTTATTGTCTGTCAGGAATTAAAAGATGGTTTATGAAAGCGTTTGCTTGTCGAATAACCACTGTGACCTACAGCTCTCGAACTTTAAACATCATGTTTTTGAACTTCTATCATAATGATTTTGTCTGTTACGAGTTTCAAGTTAACATGTGTTGGTGTAGCTATGGTGGGTGAACCCTGAAAGGGAAACGATAGTAGTACAATATAAGTATGTACATAATGATATGGCAATTGTGAAAGAAAAATTATAGTCGTACAAAATAAGTACTTACACAATGCTATGGCAGTTGAAATGCTGTAGTTTTGACCTTTTAGCAATGGTCTTTTTTTTTTTGTAAATGTGAATAGGTGCTTGCCAATCAAATTTAGGAAGTTTCTAAGTAAACAAATCTAAAAATTGTGTTAAGAAGTTCTGCTTAAGTTTTTCCGCTTGTAAATCGTGTGTAAATGGACCTTAATCTGTTTCTTGTTATATATATTAATACTCTACTGAGTTTATGACTACTTATGCAAATAAGTCATTGATCATTTCCTAAAGTATTTTTTCTTTTTTTCATGTTTGTCTATCAATTGTTTTAGTCATTTTGAAAATCAAGGTCACCGATCTTTATAATTATTCAAGTTTTGATTTTTGTCGCTTATACTTTCTGTTTTCTACCATATATCTAGCAGTTTAACGTTTGTCTCTTCTGTTGTGACGTGAAGCAACGTTATTGATGATTGATCTGTTTCCCTTATTGTGACAGATGACTTCCGAATATTCTGTGGCGATCTTGGAAACGAGGTGAATGATGATGTTCTCTCCAAGGCATTTTCACGATTTCCTTCGTATAACATGGCTAGGGTAAGTTCTGTTAGAACCACGCCAATTGCCCCGTGTTGCAATTTTGATGATTTGTTTTCAAAATAGTTTCTTTGAGCTTCTTGTATGTCTTCCTCAGATATATATGTGAAGTGCATGGAGCTTTGCAGTATCTCATGTATGTTAAGGTAGGATTTTACATTACACCATTTGTGGCGATCCTTAGAGCACATCCTCCTGTTTGTATTAAGATAAATACTATCTGTTGGAAATATTATGCTAAATTGGATGGATTTGTCATTATCTTTAGGTAATTTCATGGATACTTGATGTGTTAGGGTGTAGGAGCACTTGTAGAATGTTGAGGGAAAATAAATGCTGTTAAGACCCGGGTAGTAACGGCCTCCAAGAAATTGCTTTCACTAGCATAATAAGGTGAACGAATTTCCCTCAAGGACTCCAGATTAGTTTTTTTTTTTTTTGGAGGGGGGGGGGGGGGGGGGATGGGGATTTGGAAGTTATCTTTCCAGTGTGTGGTCATCTTTGCTCTAGAGTAATGCTAGTTTTGTTTTTGATTCTTTTGTGGGTTTTCGTTTCAAATTATGAAATTTATCATACAAGTAATCTAGTTTTCTGCTTGTTAGTTGGCATATTGACTACTTTGTTATGCCTGCGTGCTAGTTTCACATGCCTTGTTAATTATCTGAGATTGATCTGACAAACTAACACCATCCTTACAGAACTTTGAGCTGGCTTCTCAGATGTATATCTTTCTTGGTTAGTACCTCGGAGCAGATTAATTTCCTCAATTCAATGGATTTTCATAGTTGAAAATTAAACACATTTATTAAAATTTTGCCTCATGATTAGCTAATGCATTAGCTCCTCTAGCATTGACATATCTATTTATAATTTCCTCTATATGCATCTAAGGATAATTTTCTTGTCTTGTACATAAAATGTGGGAGGAAGATTAATTAGCATATCTGCATTATTTTTTGGTCGCAGGTCATCAGAGATAAGCGTACTGGGAAAACCAAGGGTTATGGATTTGTCAGTTTTTCGAACCCTACTGATCTTGCTGCAGCAATTAAGGAAATGAACGGTATGCATATCTTAATCACTGTCGTAGCTGTACCTAATCTTGCTTCATCCTTGTTTCTTGTGCTCCTTTTTTTCTGAAGCAATAAATCTTTAAATATCAGCCGTAGATTCTTATCGGACTAGAAACAATCAGTTGCTGATATAAGTTCCTTTTCAACCAAATTATTTACGAGTGGGATCAACTCCTCCTCAATAGATCTATTGTTACTTGTTAGTGGGTTTGGCCTAAAAACAAATGTGATTTTATTGAAAGTATCGTGCGTCAAAATGCCTTACTTGAACAGAATCTGTTTTATAAAACGTACCTCTGTAGTCTGTATCCTTGTTTATTTATAGTTCGTCCTTTTGCTGTATGTGCATTACTTTCTTACCTTTCAGAAAAAAAACGTGCAGAAAACCTCACAGATGATTATCGTTTTAGGTAAATATGTTGGAAATCGTCCCATCAAACTGCGGAAGAGCAACTGGAAAGAGAGGACAGATCTTGAAGCCTTGGAAAAACAAAAGGTAATTTGACTATTTCATTTCACTGGTTATATTTTTTTCACTGAAAATGTATGTCTCACTGCATGTGGCCTCTCTTACTGTAATTTTTTTGTCGTTTCTGCAGAACCATTTTAATAAGAAAGGAAAATTCAAGAAGGGCAACAAGTGATGGTCAGGGGCAGCTCTGATATTGAACAGTTGAAGTAGTTGCAAAACTTAAATCTTAAGCTTTCGTGTTTGTTAAATCCTTGATATATAACTTTTTAAGTCGCTGTTTGAATGATTCTTAAGGTGTGTAAAAAGTCTATAATTTAATCAAGTATTAGCATCTCTCTTCAAATACTATTGCTCAATGAGTCATTGTTTTTAATTTTATGTCTCAATTAAATCTAAGTGGTTTTGCATTTTTCATCTTTTCAAGTAAGAGTTGGAAATTGATCATGCTGAGCCGCCCCAGAATTTTGTCAAATTGAGTTCATTGTTTTTAGACAGTGGTGATGTTGATTTAGCTGTGGTTTACTAAAATATATATTGACCTTTTTTTTAGAGTACCATTTCTTACCTTTTATTGTATATCTATTATCTAAGAAAAACTATGCCAATGTTAGGATAGAATTGATCGGCCTCTATAATAAGTTGCCTGAAACAGTAACTATTCATCATGGTTATTTAAGGTGTAACATTGAGACTCTTGTTGATCGTAGCTACACTAAACTCGGATTGAGTATTTCTTATGTTTGATTGTGAATTTAACAAAAATAACTATGGAAATATTAGGATAGAACATTGATTATCTGCGACAACACAGCTGCATGAAACAGTAACAATTCATCATTGGTTATTATCAGGTTTAATTGAGACTTGTCGATCGTAAGCTTTGCAGCTAAAAATAAACTCGAGTTCGCCTCAAATTAAAAGTCTGCATGCGCATGTGCATATATGGTTGGGCGCATATAAGAACTTACAATGTTAATATCGAGCTAAATTAGCGTCTTTCACTAATCATATAGAATTAGTATATAAATTGCATCTGCAAATCTTAAGGGAGTAAGGCGTTGTTTGGTTGCATCATTGGACGGTCGAGATTGGACTAAAAGTGCCACTGAGCCCACAAATGACGTATTTTGGTTACGTAAAGTACAACAAGACTATTAGTATAGACCGAATTACAAATGATGTAACTTTCAATAGAAGTAATTGTAATACATAAGAGGTATAGCATTAGATTAGTACAATCCTATCCGAATTATTAATCCGAACTTCATTTCAAATATCGGCCTCAATTCGGACTGGACTAGTAGTTCCAGCACTTCCCGCACTACTAATACTGCAACCAAACAATCAAAGTCAAAGTCAAGATTAATAAAAGAAATATGAAAGAGAAATAGGAAGGTATGACTTTGGGACTTGAAATTGGTTAAAGCGTAAATATGGGGACTCTTGGAGAATATCATTTCATAAACCCTGGCCAAGCCCTACTTACTAGAGAGAGGGAGAGAGAGAGGATAGGACAGGAGCGAATTCCGGCTAAATTTAGTAATTTTCTTTAACTTATTAATTTTCAAAGCTGTTTATATTCCGTTTATTTACTCTGCTAATATAACTGGTTGAATTGTTCCATTTCGTTGCATGTTTGATATTGACTATTGGATTCTGCTTTTTTAAATTCATTTTATTTTTTTCATTCATGTTTAAAAATTAAGCTGTGGCTTTCTTTTGTTCCAGACTATAATTTTTTCAAATGAGATTTTAATTTTCTATTCCTGTTATTTGTTATGTTTTTTGCTAAAATAGTTTAAATTAGTAAAAGCTTCTGATATTTGCAAAAAAAATGGTATTAGTTAGAATTTAGAATATTAAATAGCTTGCCTTTAATACCATACTTGCAAAAAAAATGGTATTAGTTAGAATTTAGAATATTAAATAGCTTGCCTTTAGATGGTATTAAATAGTTATTTTTAAATACTGTTTTGATGTCCTCCATTTCCGCGCTTCTTGTTTGTTTCAGGTTTTAAGCTCAGTTTTTATGCTTTTAAGTTAATATATTTCCTGTTTGGCCAGCTTGATGCATGGGTTTTTTCGGTTTCTTAATGTAGTTCTTAAGCTGATTGAATCTAAATTTCGTCTCGACCTCAATTAAGTTAACTTATTTTTTAAAAGATCTACCATTTCTTTGCCAAATAAGCTTTAGGAAAAGATATTGTGCAGATCTCAGAATTAAGTTCACAAGTGTTGACAATTCTCTCTTTTGTATTTGTCATTTTTACATGTAATTTTATTCTGTTGGCAGAGCTTGCAGCACCACTTCTACGATTCGTTCAAGTATTAAATCGGAAGCTTAGTTTGTTAGCTGAATAAGATTGAGAAGGACAGGATTACTCACTCATTAGTCATTTTTGTACACGATGATTATTGGATATAACTTATAAGTGAGATATATGAAAAAATAGGGGCGCACTGATGACACACTCCAATTTTGAAGTGTTTATTTGTTGAAAGGAGAAAATGGGCTACTCGGTTATTCTTCAAAAAGTGCCGGTTGATGTTTCTAGTTTGAATGTGATTTCTGATCAAAAGAGCATTGGTTCTAGCATGGGCTGTGGTTTGTTTACAAATCTGTCAATAGATAAATCCAGAAGAAGTGCACTTTCATTACAGTGTAGTGCCCAATTAACAGGTCTTTGTCTCGATAAAGTTGGAGACAATCACCAACAGTATCGTAGTCCAGATAAAAATGTAGTCGGCGTAGAGAAAAAATTCCGAAAGCAAGTATACATGGACGGACATCTCCATTTATCTCCAGATGGGCCTTTTGTCGAAAACAATGAGGAAAAGAACAATGAAATCCTTCAACGCTTTTGTACTCGGGGGAAATTAGTTGAGGCAACTAAATTAATCGAAGTTATGTCTCGTCGAAACCAAATCCCATATTTCCCCTCTTGTATAAACTTGATTAGAGGCTTAGTAAAGCTTACTCAAACCGATAAAGCATCAAAAATCTTGAAAGTCATGGTTATGTCTGGTGGGATCCCCGATATCATCACATACAACATGTTGATCGGTGGTTTGTGTAAAAAAGGACACTTAAATTTTGCCATTAGTGTCTTAGAGGACATGAGTTTGAGTGGGTGCTCACCTGATGTCATTACTTATAATACCATAATCCGTTGTATGTTTGACAATGATCAGTTTGACCAGGCTATTGTTTTTTGGAAAAATCAGCTGAGAAAAGGTTGCCCTCCGTATGTGATTACGTATACAATATTAATTGAGCTAGTATCTAGGCGGTGTGGTGTTACAAGGGCATTAGAAGTTTTAGAAGATTTGGCAATCGAAGGGTGTTATCCTGATCTCGTGACTTATAATTCACTTATAAATTGCGCTTGTAAGCGAGGAAATTTCGTAGATGCGGGTTTGATATTGTATAATCTTATATCATCTGGGATGGAGCCTAACGCTGTAACTTACAACTCTCTTTTACATTCTCTGTGTACACGTGGCTATTGGGATGGAGTAGACGAGGTTTTCTCGTTCATGACAAACACTTCGCATCCACCAACTGTTGTGACTTATAATATATTAATTAACGGGCTTTGCAAAGACGGATTTTTGGAACGTGCCATCGACTTTCTCGACCAGATGGTGTATCGAGGATGTTGTCCCGATATTATTACTTATAATACACTCCTTCGTGCTCTTTGCAAAGAGGAAATGGCAGAACAAGCTCTTCTAATTCTTCAATTTCTAAACGATGCTGGTCATTCTCCTACTTTGATAACTTATAATATTGTGATAGATGGGTTAGCGAAAACGGGGTATATGAAGAAGGCAATGGGGTTATATAAGCAAATGAGGGATAATAAGATTTACCCAGATGATATCACGAACCGGTGTCTTTTATGGGGATTTTGTCGGGTTCATATGTTTGAAGAGGCTGTTGTGATTTTGAAGGATATGGTGAAGAGGAACCATAGAGTGAGAAATGGTGCTTATAAATGCTTAATACATGGATTATGTAAGGATTTGAAAGCTGATATTGCGATAGAGGTGTTAAACACGATGATTTCTGATAGGTGTACACCTGGCGAGGATATTTATTTGGAAATAGTGAATGGAATAGCTTCGGCTGGTATGAACGAAGAGGCTGCAGAACTGAGACAAAAATTAGTCGAATTGAGGGTTCTCAGGCATGAAACAATCTTTAGCTTGAATTAAAAGACGAAATTTTGGTCTTTAGCTGGATAATAGATACATACACTATCACCGAAGGTTTTTTTTCTGTTACTACCGTAAACATGTCCAAGGAATGTTTTTCTGGTTTTGGTTGTTTATCTTTTTGCTGTAATTTCCAAGGCCTGGATGAATGATTAGTACATTTACTTTGAATAGTTCTCTATTGCCTTAGGCTATTCCATAGTATTTTTTCATGTTTGTCTCAGACTCTCGGTTTTTATTCGTATTTGTATGTTGAAAAGTGATAACTATTGATTCTCCTCGTTCCCACACGCCATTGTGGCTAATTTTCTCTTGATCAGTATCATTATCTGCTTTATGAAGTAAGTCTGAATTTGAACTTAAAAAGATATGCCTACAACTTATAGTAGGAGTATGCAAAGTTGTCATCATCAAGTATATAAAATGTTTCGAAGCTTGGATATGCAGATTTGAAGTGAATGTATTCAGAAAATGTTTCACCAAAGTCATAAAAGCTATATGCATGTTATCATTATTTATGATGTTAAAGTGATTATGGAGATGAAAATTAAAGAAAATTATGACGGCATGATTTGCGTCTAATCGTTGCGATGCTTAAACTAGATACGTAGGTTTTCTATTTTCTAGTAATAAATTAGGGACATGTTTGGCTGCAGCTTTTTAAATTAGTAACCTGGTCCCCTTGATACTCAGAAGTCAGAAACTTAAAGCTTATATCTTTCTTAGTCGCAGATATTTTAAAAAAAGGTGAGCTTTGAACTTTTTTAACAAAATATCAAATATATTTGTTTTGAACTTTGATGATTCAAATCCAATTTCTTACAAATAAATATTCTTCAATAATGTTAAACAATAAATCAAATGGACTTCCATCTAGCTGTAAATACATTTCCACCTAAATGTTGCACAATGATATCCAAGGCTCGTTTGAGATGACTGATATATTTCCTAAAATGTTTAGTTAAATAATTTACTAAAATTTCAAATATCGACATTTATTTGCATGCCATTAATTGATACCGATTATAGATTTATTACAATTAATACAACTTAAATTCGAAATAACTTTAGATGCGTAAACTCGCATTGGTTTTTATGAAACAAAATCTTTGGCTTACATTAACCACTACAACATACTTATTTTCTTAATATTTAACCGAATTAGATAGTATGAGACGTAATACCACCAATTTACAACTAATGCATTATAGAACAAGGTATTAAGTATTAGCCGGTGTTTAAAAATGCGTGCCTAGATGAAAATTAGATGGAGCATATACGGTACACGAAAACTAAAAAGCTAACAAATTAGACAGAGATTAAATGAAATTAGGCATCAAACGACTAAATTCGACCTAAATTCCTCCTTTTAGAACATTGTTATCGGCAACAAATTTACCCGTATCATTTCCTTTTTCCTTATGAGGTGCACTTATTACACAGCAAAAATTCTCAATTAACGCGCAGACCGTAGATATAATCTACGGTCTGGATCATTCAATACAGACCGTAGATTTAATCTACGGTTTGGATTAGATGATCCAGACCGTAGATTATATCTACGGTCTGTGGCATTTTTTGAAAATTACACAGTCAGTCCCTGCGCTTCCAAATTACACAGTCAGTCCCTGCGCGAAATTACACAGACAGTCCCTGGAAAAAACAGAAACTTTCGTTTTTTTTAAAAAAAATATAATTTTATTCTACACTCTCTCTCTTTCTCTCAAAACCCCTCAATTTTCAACCCAAAAAATCACCCAAATCAATCAACCACATTAACTATCAAATTTATTAACAAAAAACCCCAAATCATCAATCAAACTTATCCATAATTCAAGAGTATATCTTTTATTCTCTAATTTATTATGTATTTTGTGTAATTTAAATTTGTAAAATAGGAAAAAATATATAAAATATGCAAATTCATAATTCACTTAGCTATATATCATTGTTTGTTGTTTGTTTATATTAATTATAGAAATTTTAATAATTGTTGATATTTTTCCCATTTTTGCATGTTTTTTTATTTTTTGTAATTTTAATTTGTAAAATAGGAAAAAATATATAAAATATGCAAAACCATAATTCACTTACCTATATATAATTGTTTGTTGTTTGTTTATATTAATTATAGAAATTTTAATAATTGTTGATATTTGTCCCATTTTTGCATGTTTTTTTATTTTGTTTGGTTAATTTGAATTGTTGATAATGTGTTTGGTTATGATTAAAAAATTGAGTTATTATTGTTTGGTTTATGATTAAATGTGTTTGGTTATGATTAAATGTGTTTGGTTATGATTAAAAAATTGAATTATTATTGTTTGGTTTATGAAAAAATGTGTTTGGTTATGATTAAAAAATTGAATTATTATTGTTTGGTTTATGAAAAAATGTGTGTTTGGTTATGATTAAAAAATTGAATTATTATTGTTTGGTTTATGAAAAAATGTGTGTTTGGTTATGATTAAAAAATTGAATTATTATTGTTTGGGTTATGAAAAAATGTGTGTTTGGTTATGATTAAAAAATTGAATTATTATTGTTTGGGTTATGAAAAAATGTGTGTTTGGTTATGATTAAAAAATTGAATTATTATTGTTTGGGTTATGAAAAAATGTGTGTTTGGTTATGATTAAAAAATTGAATTATTATTGTTTGGGTTATGAAAAAATGTGTGTTTGGTTATGATTAAAAAATTGAATTATTATTGTTTGGTTTATGAAAAAATGTGTGTTTGGTTATGATTAAAAAATTGAATTATTATTGTTTGGGTTATGAAAAAATGTGTGTTTGGTTATGATTAAAAAATTGAATTATTATTGTTTGGTTTATGAAAAAATGTGTGTTTGGTTATGATTAAAAAATTGAATTATTATTGTTTGGGTTATGAAAAAATGTGTGTTTGGTTATGATTAAAAAATTGAATTATTATTGTTTGGGTTATGAAAAAATGTGTGTTTGGTTATGATTAAAAAATTGAATTATTATTGTTTGGGTTATGAAAAAATGTGTGTTTGGTTATGATTAAAAAATTGAATTATTATTGTTTGGGTTATGAAAAAATGTGTGTTTGGTTATGATTAAAAAATTGAATTATTATTGTTTGGGTTATGAAAAAATGTGTGTTTGGTTATGATTAAAAAATTGAATTATTATTGTTTGGGTTATGAAAAAATGTGTGTTTGGTTATGATTAAAAAATTGAATTATTATTGTTTGGTTTATGAAAAAATGTGTGTTTGGTTATGATTGTTTGGTTATCATTGTTTGGTTATCATTAATTGGTTATAATTGAGTTATCATTGTTTGGTTGTCATTAATTGGTTATAATTGAGTTATCATTGTTTGGTTATCATTAATTGGTTATCATTAATTGTTTATCATTGAGTTATCATTGTTTGGTTATCATTAATTAGTTATGTTATCATTTTTTGGTTATCATTAATTGAGTTATATTTGGTTATCATAGTTAGGATGGCAGACCCAGCAGACCCAGGTCCACATATTAAAGGGAGGTTGGGTATTTTACGACAGACCGGTCACATTTCTAATCAGACTTGGGATGCTGGCAGAGAAGCGGGTAGAGGAGATGCCAATAAGATTAGGGTTTATAATTATAGTTGGCAGATACCGACGCCTGAAAGGGTAGTTCAGAATATCATTAGGGCTGGTTTTTTCGGTATCTACAGTATAGGTAATTATACCGTAGACCGAGGGTTGCTTACAGCCTTAGTTGATAGGTGGCGTGATGAGTCGCACACGTTCCATTTTGTCGGGGGAGAGTTGGGGATATCTTTACAGGATGTAGAGATTATGCTTGGTGTGAGGGTGGATGGTCTTGCTGTGACCCGGTCGGAGCGGAATGACACGAAGGCGAGCAGGTTGGCTATGATGGAGAGTTTGTTGGGTGTTAGGCCGGCTGACAATCAAGTCGATCAAAACTGTCTGACAGTTAGACTTGATTGGATGTTACAGACCTTCGGTGAATTACCCCCCAACCCTAGTGAGGAGCGTTTACTATATCAGTCTAGGGCTGCCATGCTATTATTACTGGCTGCACATGTGTTTTCGGATAAGAGCAGTGATCAGATTCCACTCTGGCCTCTGCCATTTCTGGAGGATTTTGACACATGTGCTGAGTATAGTTGGGGATCAGCTCTCCTGGCCTGGTTAGAGGCTAATCTATGCAGGGTGGTACGTTGTAAGACAACCGGAGTAAGTGGGGCGGTGATGTTTCTGGATATGTGGGCGATTACTAGACTACTGCCGGTTAGACCGTGTGAAGAGCTGCCGGAAGATGTCGAGCCACCGGAGGGCTTGCCTAGGTTCCCCCTCGGTTACAGGTATGATATTTATTTAGTTTTTGAATTGGATTTGCTTTTTTATATTATTGTGTCATCTATCATTTACTTAGCTGCCGGTGATATTTATTGTTTATCGGTTTTTGTTTGTATATTACAGATGGAAGATGTGGAGGCAAACTAATGTTACGCCATATGTCTACGGACATAATGTGGTCCACATACGTGACCAGTTTGACAATATGTCGCCTGAACAGGTAAATTTTAACTTTCGTATTATATGTAACTTACGTATTATATGTTGTATATGTTTGCATTGGTCTTATGTTCGCACAATTTATTACTAGTATTTTTAAACAATTGTTTTTATATTCTACTTTTGCTGATAACAGATAGTGTGGCAACCTTACGGGGATCTCAATCAGTATCCGGAATACTGCACGCGGGGCCGTTATATGTGGCATTGTTCTGTGCCTCTCATTTGTAATGAGAAGATTGAGTACCACCCCGCGGACAGGTTCATGAGACAGTTCGGTTTTGTGCAGCGGGTCCCTACATATATTTGGAAACCCAGACGTGGTCACGGCAAGGATAGAAGATATGGGATTGCGCAAAAACACGACTGGCCTTTACTAACCGGAGAATTTATAGCCGTGTGGAATGACCGCCACACCCGTCTTATTAACGGCGAATATGGCACGGGGACGTCACCGGATTACATGAAATGGTATAGAGAGCGGACCCGCATCTTCATAAACCCACCTGAACTTGCCCCGCCACCGCACGGTTTCCGGGAGCATACAGGGTTGTTCAGTAAAATGGTAACAACTAATTAAAGTTTATTAATATTTGATTGTTATTTTTCTGTTTGTATATTTCAATACTTATAAAATCTTTTTTGATTGTTTTTTTTTTCAGAAAGCGGTATTGCGCCGAAATTTCAAATCGTTCAAAAAGCATAAATTGAAAACGGAAGTGGACTTACTACGAAAGGACTTCGCTGAAATGGGATTGAATCCGTACGGGTCAGCTGATGAGCAGTCGGATGGGGAGGATGACGATGACGACGACGACGACGATGGTGATGACGACCTACGTTACGACCCAAGAAATTACACTAGGTCGGCAAGTTGTCGGCGTCCCGACGAAAGAGGCAGAGGGGAAGGCGAATCTAGTAGCGGCGGTAGAAGAACCAGTGGAGGTCGACCCCCGACTACAGATCAGGGTCCGGGTCCGAGTTCAAGCGGTCATGGTCGTCGTGCTTCTTTTGCTGGGTCGGGCTACGTTCAAGATGATGTCCCGTTCGATCATCATAGACAATCATTTGGGTCGTACGAGCATCATCCTAGTCATCAGTCAACTGACAGTTGGAGTCGAGGGTTGACAGTTACATCCCACGAGCGTGCGCCGCATCCAGAATCGCAGCAGCGACAAAGACGGCGTACGGAGCTAAACGAAATCGAAGAGTCTGCTGAGCCGTCACCCGATAGATTAACATCGGCGGGAAAGATGCTCCCTATGTCCAACTTTAAAACATTTAGTCGTTACAAAAAAAAATAAATGCACTGTTTTTGTATTTGATTTCTATGTTTGATTTGTCAGTTTTATTCTTAGCTAGGGTTGGAATATTATAAATTCGTAGGTTTAATTTGATTTCTATGTTTGATTTGTACGTTATAATTTCGTAAGTTTAATTTGATTCGTATGTTTGATTTGTATGTTTTAGGGTAAAAAATATTCTGTATTTTAATTGATAGGACCAATATTGAGTTTTTACAAACCCTAAACCCTAAACCCTAAACCCTAAACCCTAAACCCTAACCCCTAAACCCTAACCCTAAACCATAAACCCTAAATTCTAAACCCTAAACCCTAAACCCTAAATTACAAACCCTAAACCCTAAAACCTAAACCCTAAATTCTAAACCCTAAACCCTAAACCCTAAATTACAAACCCCAACCCCTAAACCCTAAACCCTAAATTACAAACCCTAAACCCTAAACCCTAAACCCTAAATTCTAACCCCTAAACCCTAAACCCTAAATTACAAACCCTAACCCCTAAACCCTAAACCCTAAACCCTAAACCCTAAACCCTAAACCCCTAAAAACTAAATATTCTGAAATATACATACAAACCGTACATTTAATGTACGGTTTGTACAAATTTCATACAAACCGTACATTAAATGTACGGTTTGCATGTTTTATGTGCAAACCGTAAAAGTAATGTACGGTTTGCACCCCTGATTTGAGCAGCGACGTTTTACGAATGTACTTTTTACACGGAATCACCGTTAATAACGTAAAAAAAAAATAAACTACAAACCGTAAAAGTAATATACGGTTTGTAGTGTAAATTACATTGGATACCATATCCATCAAAATAATTCCGACAACACATTATCACTTTTGAATTATTATGACTTGCCAACCCTATCCGAAAATGACTACTCAATGCATTATTAAAGTTTCGAAATGACTACACCAAAAATTCACTACAAACCGTAAAAGTAATATACGGTTTGTAGTGTAAATTACATTGGATACCATATCTATCAAAATAATTCCGACAACACCTTATCACTTTTGAATTATTATGATTTGACAACCCTATCCGAAAATGACTACTCAATGCATTATTAAAGTTTCGAAATGACTACACCAAAAATTCACTACAAACCGTAAAAGTAATCTACGGTTTGTAGTGTAAACTTACCCTATAAATATGACTCAATTTTGCCAATTCTAACAAACCATAAAACCAAACACAAACACATTTCAAAAATCTCTAAAAAAATCCTCATTTCTCCCCAATAAAATATACAAACAAACACTTTTCCGAAAATGAATTACAACTATGGTTATGACAACAACCAATGGAATAACAACAACAATGCGAATTCATCCAGTGGCTCAAACGATGAGCTAACTGATTATTCGGAGCACTTTGAAGTTGATGAATTGACTTGGGAAACAAGGGATGAAATGCTTGCTGATCTTGCTGATGTGGCTGGAAATTGGGGTTTCATCCTTACGATTCGTAGGTCTGGAGGGGGTGATGGGAGCAGAACACCGTATGTTGATATTGTGTGTGATAAATCGGGGGTTTACGAAAAAAAGAAACCATCTTCCGTAAAATCAGGTACAAAGAAAAAAGACTGTCCATTTTTCATTAAAGGTTACGTAGTTAATGGTGAATGGATGTGTCACGTAGAAAATGGACAACATAACCACCCACCCCCAACTTACCTCCAAGGGCAAGCACGACGTGCTCGTTTAACCCAAGATGAAAAAGAAATTGTTAAAACTTTAAGGCAAAGTAGTTTTAAAGTTGGTGCAATATTAGAGGCCATTAAAAATCGAAATCCTGAAAATGTATCAAACACTAAAACGATACATAATTTTTTGGCCGGACTGAAATTTAAAGAACGAGATGGTAGAAACCCGACACAGGAACTTTTTAATTTGTTGGATAGACATCGCTACACATTCTACTATAATATGAACCCATCAACCCATTGCCTTGAGAACTTGTTTTTTGCACACCCCGATTCTATAAGGATGTTCAAAGCTTTTCCTGATGTCTTGTTAATGGATTGTACATATAGGACAAACCGTTTTAATATGTCATTTCTAGAAGTCGTAGGAATGACATCAACGAACCAAACATATTGTTTAGGTTTTGTTTTCATGAGTGACGAGACACAAGAAAGTTATATATGGGCATTGGAAAAATTTAAAGTTACATTGGAGGGGTGTGTACTACCTAGGGTGTTTGTAACCGACAGGGAAATGGCCTTATCAAATGCTTTATCCGTTGTTTTTCCCGATTCTCATCATATTTTATGCACTTTTCATATTGCAAAAAATGTTTTGAAAAACTGCCGTAAAAAGATCCCTGACGAGGAGTGGCAAACGTTCCTAGATGATTGGGGTTTATTGGTTGATTCTGAGTCGATAGAGGAGTACAATTATAACCGAACTAATTTCAGTACCTCTTACAAATCGTACCCTGCTGTGATTAAGTATGTAGACAAGCTTTTAAATGATTATGCTGAAAAGTTTGTTGCATGCTATACCAACCACACAACACATCTAGGTAACAGAACTAGCAATAGAGCCGAACAACAACATGCTAAGCTGAAAAGATCCCTTTCGACAAATACTGGCACGCTTGAAACTGTTTGGGTAGAGGTGAATAGAATTTTAGAAAAACAGTTTGAGGATATTAAGACGAAGTTGGATAAATGCAAGTCTTATTTTCCACATTCTGAAAAAACGCCTCTATTTATAAATCTTAGGTCGTATATCACACACTATGCCTTTGATTTATTATTCCAAGAACACAAAAAATGTAGTGGGCAGGCTGATGAGAATTGTTCTTGCGGTTTTAAATTGTCTCACGGTTTACCTTGTCATCATATTATGAGTGAACATATTTTATTCGGGAAGCCTCTTCCTCTAGAATATATTCATCCATTCTGGAAAAAATTAGACGTAATTGATGATAATGGGAACACCGATGATTATGGGGTAGAGGGTGATCTAGAAGAGTTTAAAAGTGTTTATGCTAGCAAAACGAATGTTGAAAAACGGCGTATGAAAACACAACTCCGAGAGATAACCGTACCAGCCAGAACATCAGTCAGTGACCCCGAAGTGAGAGCAAATAGGGGGAGACCTAGAAAAGGCGACAAATCTAGTAAGAGGGATAAGTCGGGATGGGAGTATGTGGAGGAAGAGAGTGCTGGTGCTAGTAGGGACAAGGGTAAAGGCAAGGCGGATGAAACACCGGAGGTAAGGGTAAACCCAACTAGGAGGCCGCGAAACCAGAACCCTAAACCCACCCCCAATAGGCCAACCTTCCTGTACAGTGACCAAATATGGGTCATGTTACATAGTTACATCGAAACGGTTTATGATGTGCGTGGGGATGGTAACTGTGGGTTCCGGGTACTTGCAAATGCGACGGGTAAACAGAATGGGGAAGATGATTGGTACGCGATAAGATGTGAGTTGTTTCAAGAGCTGCAGCAAATGAAAGGTGTTTATTATGAGCTGTTTGAGAATCTTGACTTTGAAGCTTACCGGTATGATTACATTTTATCAAGTTTAAATTTTTATCATCCTACAAATCCCGCACCTATTGACAAATGGATGAGATTTTCGTCTTATGGGTTTTTAATTGCTTCTCATTACAATATGCCAATTGTATTGTTGTCCTTATGGGAAAATCAAAATGGAGGGGTAAACCTGTGGAACTCTACGTTTTTACCGCTTTATACTGGTCCGCCTCAGGGAACGACATATTACATCCCGACTGTAATGGTGTTCGTCAACAGTTGTCACTATGCTCAGGTTATTCCTAAAGAAGGGATCTTCCCAATGCCAGGAATTATAGCAAGGTGGGAACAAACACGCACTGAGGCAGCTGCGCCATGGAAGGAACTTTTTCGACCAAATTTCAAATTATATATGGCGCTGGAAAAGCAATCGGGAAAGAAAAAAGCAAATGAAGAACCTATAGACCTAAGTCCATAATCGGCTTTTTATTTTTAATTTTATGTAAATTACTATTTTTTCCAATTTGTTGTAAATTTATATGATGTAAACAAATGTTTAATAAATTTGTTTTATGAAATTTAGTTCTATGAAATTTTGTTGTAAATTTTGTTTAATTTTGTTGTAAATTTTGTTGTAAATTTTGTTTAATAAATTTGTTTTATGAAATTTATAAGTTGATATTCATGTTTGCATATTGAGTTAATTTATTTTATGAAATTTATATAATTTATGATTGTTTCATTCAATAAAATTGACGATTGACACCAAATTGACGACTTAGTTAATGTTTCATATTGCGTTATACAAGTGTTAAAAAGAAACCAAATGTACTTCACAAAAATTGAGAGATTGTTAGAATATTAGTAATTTATTTTATGTATAATTTAAAAAAAAGGTATTTAGTTTTTTTATTAAAAAACAAATCATGTTTAATTTGAAACAAATATTCAGTATTTTAATTTTAATTAGTAGAATTTTAATTTATGTAAAAAGAGTAATTTACATAAAATTAAAAATAAAAAACTGATTATTGACACCAAAACTTCTCAAAAATTGACGATTTAGTTAATCATTCAATAAATATCAACTTATACAATTGACAAAAATATAACATGACCCAAAAATATAAAATTTATCAAATCAACTTTTTTTGTGTAAATTTTGTGTTTATTTTGAGAGTTTGTTAGAATATTGGTACTTTATTTTATGTAAAATTTTAAAAATAAGGCATTTAGTTTTTTTATTAAAAAAAAATCATATTTAATTTGAAAAAATTATTCAGTATTTTAATTTAAATTATTTCATTTTTTTTTTAATTTTTAAAGCAATTTTTCTGAAAAACACACAGAGACCGTAGATTAAATCTACGGTTTACAGTGATCCACTGTAAACCGTAGATTTAATCTACGGTTTGCATTAAATGAATACAAACCGTAGATTAAATCTACGGTTTACAGTGGATCACTGTAAACCGTAGATTTAATCTACGGTTCACGCGTAAAAACAGAAAAAATGTAGTACAATGAGCTCACCTCTTTCCTTATATGATTACTCGTAATCGTATCCCATGCGTTGCGTGTGTAGCGCGTAATGTAATAAAAATATAAAAAATATGTATAGTTATGATATAAATACGTGAATAATAATAAAAAACATATTTTAAGATTTAAAAAAATATTTGGTTGTTGAAAAATGATAAATAATTTTATTAGTTTTTATTTTTTATATTTTTACGTGAGTATTATATTATTGTAATTAATACTATTTTTTAAAAAAAAATGGTTAAATGATAAATTCATTTGACTGTATTATTATAATATAATTATTAACAGTAATTATTAAATAGAGACCACTGTACCTAATCTCTCCCCTCTCTCTCTCACACACACACACACACACACACAGGTCCTGAATCGCTCTCCCTCTATATCTATATACATACACATACACATACACATACACATACACATACACATACACATACATACACATATATCTGATCTGTAACAAACTCGTTTTATCAAATCCTAATTTAATAATTTCCCAGGTTTCATTTTTCACAAACGGAAGCATGGATGTGGAGATCAGCAGCGAGGGGGAAGGAGGAGATGGCGTCATCGTTCTAGACGCGGAGGCGCTACAGCTAGCCGAGGTTTCTCCGTCTGCTATTAGAGCTAACCCTTACGTTGCCGAGAAGCTCTTCGATCAATGGCTCTCTCTCCCCGATTCCGCCTCTCTCGTATTTCCCTCCCCTCCCCTATTATTATTAAATCTGTTTACGAGTATCTTTTTATTATTATTAAATCTGTTTACTATCTTTTTATACGATTTCATTTATATCTTGTTTTATGCTTTCGTGGTTTGTAGGCTTATTTGGATTCGGTTACGATTTGCATTTTGTTTTGCTTTGGGCCAGATTAGACAACTAGTATTGGACTCGTAATTTTAATTTTAATCTTTGTTTTGTTTTGTTTCTGGATGTTTGGTCGTGGATTTTATTCTCTGCTTATTCGAATAGTCTGATTATTATTTACATTCTATTTAGTTGGTCAGATTAGAAAGCTAGTATCAGAATCTTAAGAGCTTCTTTTGGTTGTTTAAGGCTTGTTTGTTTCTTGCTTTTTATTCTGTGCTTATTTGAATTTTCGAATGTCATCATCATCATCATTAAACTATCCCAAGAATTTAGGGTCGGCTGGATTTTCAAATATGATTTGCATTTTATTTAGTTGGTTAGATTAGGAAACTAGTATTGGAATTTTAAAGCTTCTTTTTGTTGTTCCAGGCTTGTTTTTTTCTAGCTTTTATTCTAGTTTTTGCAATTTTATTTAGTTGGTCAGATTAGAAAAGTAGGGTGTATTGGAATCTTAAGAGCTTCTTTTGTTGTTCCAGGCTTGTTTCAATTTAGTTGCATTCTCTCTCCCCAATTCCGCCTCTGTTGTATCCCCCCCCCGCCCGCCCTTATTATTATTATTAAATATGTTTAGGAGATTATTTTTTAATGCGAATTATAACAATGGATATGTTGTTTTAGGCTTTCGTGTTTTGTAGGCTTATTTAGATTCGTTTGCGATTTGCATTTTGTTTCGGTTTTGGTCAAATTTTAGACATCTAGTATCAGACTCGTAAATTTTGTTTTGTTTTTGTTTTGTTTCTGGCTTGTTTGGTTGTGAGTTATATTCTCTGCTTATTTGAATCTTCGGCTATTATTTGCATTTTATTTAGTTGGTCAGATTCAGATTAGATAGTATAGTCAGTATTGGAATATTAAGAGGTTCTTTTTGTTGTTCTAGACTTGTTTGCTTCTAGCTTTATTCTTTGCTTATTTGAATTTTTTAGTATGATTTGCGTTCTATTTAGTTGGTTAGATCAGAAAACTAGCATTGGAATCTTAAGAGCTAATTTTAAGAGCAGACCTTTACGTGGTGGAGAAGCTCTTCGATCTGTGGCTCTCTCTCCCCGGTTCTGCCTCGATTTTAATTTCCCCCTCCCCTTTTTTAATTATTATTATTAAATCTGTTTAGGAGTATTTTTTTTTAATGCGATTTGATGTTGTTTTAGGCTTTCGTGCTTGTTATAGGTTTATTTGGATTCGGTTACGATTTGCATTTTTTTGTGGTTTTGGATAACTAGCATTGGACGATTAAATTTGTTTTATTTTTGATTTGTGTCCGGATTAAAAGAAAACTTTATAAACAGCTAATACCAGCTTTGTTATATGGTAGTGAGTGTTGGACGATTAATATAGCAGATGAAATTTGAATGGGTGTAGTGGAGATGTGGATGTGTAGAAAGAGCAGAAAAAGATAAAATTAGGAATGAGATATCCGGTTTAACTGAGTGTCGCTCCGATTGAGGATAAAATGAGAGAGAGTCGATTGAAGATGTTTTGGTCATGTGATAAGGAGACTTGTGGATGTACCGGTTAGGAAAAGTGGAGATATTAGTGTAGGAAACCAAAAGAAAGGTTGAGGTAGACCGTAAAAAACTTGGATGCAAGTGATTTTTAATGACTTGAGTATAAGACAAATAGATGATCAAATAGCATTGGATAGAAATATTTGGTGGAGGAAAATTCATTGTTGTGAAAAAGAATGATTTCTCATCTGGTTTTCATATAGCTGACCCCAAATTCTTGGATAAAGGCATAGTTTGATGATGATGACAATGATGTCAGATTAGAAAACAAGTACTGAAATCTAGAATCGCTTCTTTTTGATGATTGAGGCTTGTTTGCTTCTAGCTTTTATTCTCTGCTTATTTGAATTTTCGAATATCATCATCATTATCAAGCTATGCCTTTATCCCAATAAGTTAGGGTTGGCTGAATTTTTGAATATGATTTGCTTTTTATTTAGTTGGTCAGATTAGAAAACTAGTATTGGAATCTTAAGAGCTTCTTTTTATTGTTCCAAGCTTGTTTGCTCCTAGCTTTTATTCTTTGCTTATTTGAATTTTCGAATGTAATTTTCATCTTATTTAGTTAATCAGATTAGAAAACTAGTATTAGAATCTTAAGAGCTTCTTTTTGTTGTTCCAAACTTGTTTGCTCCTAGCTTTTATTCCCTGCTTATTTAAATTTGTGAATATAATTTGCATCTTATTTAGTTGGTCAGATTAGAAAACTAGTATTGGAATCGTAAGAGCTTCTTCTTGTTGTTTGAGGCTTGTTTGCTTCTAGCTTTTATTCTCTGCTTATTTGAATTTTCGATTATCATATGCATTCTATTTAGTTGGTCAGATTAGGAAACTAGTATTGGAATCTTAAGAGCTTCTTTTTGTTGTTCCAGGCTTGTTTACTTGTAGCTTTTATTCTCTGCTTATTTGAATTTTCGAATATGAGTTGCATTCTATTTAGTTGGTCAGATTAGAAAACTAGGGTGTATTGGGATTTTAAGAGTTTTTTTTTGTTGTTTCAGGCTTTTTTTTTTCTAGCTTTTAGTCTCTGCTTATTTGAATTTTATTTAGTTGGTCAGATTAGAAACTAGTAGTGGGATTTTAAGAGCGTCTTATTAAGGATGATTGGTTATCTGGGTCAATAAAAGCTACTACCTTTTTACAATATGGCTTAAAAAAACCGACTTCTTTGCTTGAAAAATGCATATAGACTAAACTGATATTATCATCAATTTTCTCTTAACTGTTCCGTTTTTTAGACGGTTTCATGTGAAGGCTAATCAAAATTTATATTACTTCAGGCTTATAATTGCATCTTTTTACTTAATTATTACTTATAAGTTACATAACATTTGCTTGCTCGGGTTTAAAATTAACCTTGTTTGATTTTATGGCCTGAAAGAAGTTAGTACTTTTATATTGAAGCCTTCTTTTGATTCGAGATATAAGCTCGTTTTTTTCTTTCTTCTTTTCTTTAATCCAGACTGCAATTTTCTGCGGTTTTAGCTTCAAAAGCTAGAAGCTTTAAGCCGGATTAATGAAACCAAGATTTATCAGCGTCACAAAAATTATAAACTTTTGTCGGCCTTAAATAGGTCAACCTGCTTGTTGAAAAAGGTATTCGGAAGAACCTGTTCATATTGCAAGTATCTGCTGTGTTTTGGAAGCTTGATGTTTTTACCATTACGACATCTTTACAAGTTTTAACCAATTTGAATATTCCTTCTATTAATTGTCAAGCATGTGTAATGTGCAATGTTTGTTTAGTTTATTTGTCCAGAGAAGTCTTTAATTCGATATATTTAATCAGGTCTTAAGTTGCATGTTGCAAGTGACGTATAGGTGTACTCAGATATGGTGACATGATAGATCTTTTTATTTTTAATTCGCACCGGTTAATGGTTATGGCTTTGTCATGTTCCTAATTCAGTCCATGTGTAATAATAAATAAGCGAGCTAGCATTATGGAACATCTCGAAAACAATTAAGCCCTCATTGTAGAATGGGGAGAGTATTTGTCCTAACTAAATTTGTAACCTGTATTAATTGTCAAGAATTTGTAACGATTGTCTAGTTAATCGTCAATGCTTTATTCACTATATTAATTAGGTATTAAGGTTCCTGTTGCAAGTGACGTGTGTGAAATCATATATGGTGACATGATATGTCTTTATTTTGTAGTAATAGACACAGGTTATAGGACCTTAATAAGCTCTTAACTCGATCCTTGGTTCAAAATCTTATACAATCGATGTTTTCACGTAATTCCTTTTCATTTTATATATTCTTTTTGATACATGGGAATTACTGGTATTAGAATAGATAAAAGGCTGAATAGTTTTTCATATATGTCATTGGTATTTATACAGAGAAGTCATAATCTATAATTTAGGTAACATCAACCTAAAAGGAAATATTGACAACTATCAATTATATCTAATATATACTCCTAGACTAATAAGGAAACATATTCCTAGAATAATAAGGAAACCACATATAGATAAAATCTTCATAGCTGTACATGCCAATACTCCCCCTCAAGTTGGTGCATAGATATCACACATGCCCAACTTGGACAGTGATGCATAGAAAGGACCACTGCTAACGGCATGGGTCATCATATCAGCTAGCTGATCTGCGCTTTTAATGTATGGAACATTGATTCGTTCCAGAATCAATGTTGTCTTTAATGTAATTTCTGTCAAGTTCAACATGCTTAATTCGATCATGTTGTACTGGATTATTTGCAATCTGAATAGCTGCGGTATTATCACAAAAGAGCACCATAGGTTTCTTTTGACCAAATCCAATCTCATCCAAAAGAATTTTAAGCCAGGTTAACTCTGTAGTCGCATGATGAAGAGCATGATATTCAGCTTCCGCACTAGATAAAGACACCACTTTTTGTTTCTTACTCCTCCAAGTCACCAAATTACCTCCGACAAAAGATACATACCCTGAAGTAGACTTTCTGTCCAATCTGGACCCAGTAAAGTCAGAATCTGTATACCCCGTAATATCAAGGTGTCCATGTTTTGAAAACATAACACCTTTACCTGGAGAGTACTTTAAGTAAGCCAAGATACGGTTTACAGCCTTTATGTGTTGGTCACTAGGATTGTGCATGAATTGACTTACAATGCTAACTGCATATGACAAATCAGGCCTAGTGTGAGTAAGATAAATCAACTTCCCGACTAGGGTCTGGTATCTCTTCTTATTCGTGAGAGTTTGATCAGGATAGATAGCCAGAGCATGGTTCACTTCAATGGGAGTATTTATAGGTTCACAAGCAGAGTTACCTGTTTCGTTCAATAGATCTAACGTGTACTTTCTTTGAGAGATGAAGAGTCCTTGCTTAGACCGAGACACTTCAATGCCTAAAAAATATTTAAGTTCCCCAAGTCTTTCATTTCGAACTCCTTCGCCAAATGGTTTCGAAGCTTATCAATTTCAATGGTGTTGCTGCCTGTTACAATCATGTCATCAACATAGACAATAAGCAAAGTAATATCATCACCTTGTCTTTTATAGAATAAAGTGTGATCAGCCAAAGCTTGCTTAAATCCATATTTTTTCATTGAGTGGCTAAACCTGCCAAACCATGCTCGCGGAGATTGTTTCAAACCGTACAACGCCTTTTTTTAGCTTGCATACTTTTCCTCCTTGTGGTGTAAATCCGGGAGGCGGATCCATATAAACCTCCTCTGTTAAGTCCCCATGCAAAACTGTCGTAACGACCAGTCGAGATTGACTGCAAGTGAAAGTATTACTCGAATTGTATTCATCTTGGCCACGGGAGCAAACGTTTCTTGATAGTCAATTCCATAAGTCTGAGTGTAACCCTTCGCAACCAGTCTACCCTTGTACCTTTCAACTGTCCCATCTGATTTATGTTTTACTGTATATACCCATCTACACCCAACCGTCTTCTTTCCTTTAGGTAACTCAACCATTTCCCATGTGGAGTAATTTTGTAGAGCTTTCATTTCTTCTACCATTGCGTACTTCCACTTTGGATCTTTACTGGCTTCCTGAAAATGACTAGGAATATACACCGAAGACAACTGATGAGCAAAAACGAGATGAGTTTCAGACAAGCGATGATACGAAATATAATCAGAAATCGGATAAACTATATTAGAAGATGATTTGGAGAAACCAAACTTATCAGGTTCTTTACGATCACGAAGAGGGTATCTCCTATCAACAGTCTTTCCATTCGAGGTAGCAGGTTCTGTCGTTATAAGAATAGAATTATTATCTAAAGTTGAATCTACATGAGAAGGGACGTTTACCTCATCGTTAACCTCGGACGACTCATCTGATGGCAAGGTAATATCATTACGAGGAGTAGAATTTGCTGGGGGAACGACAACATCATTCTTATTCCTTCTTAAGTTTTTTCGAACAACCGCGCTGGTCTTTCTAGAGGTTCAGATTCAACGTTAACATGATCAGGTTGATCTGATTCACTTGCATTCTCCCCCTTACTCAAAATAGTTGGATCCTCTCCTTTATCGGAGGTCCATATTCGTTTCGCTTCTACCCATACACGTTCCTCTTCTTTACTATTAATATCCCCCTGAAGTGGAACCAACGGTACATCTCCAGAAAAATAGATACCTGCTCACAAAATTGAACATCCATAGACACAGTATTTTCCTGAAGGGGGATGAAAACATTTATAGCCCTTTTGAGAATTCGAGTAACCAAGGAAAACACATTTAAGTGCACGAGGATCATCCCTGTGAAGAATGCACATGAACATAACACATCCATAAACTTTCGGACAAAGGTTTAATGCCGAAGGAATAGAGTGAAAACGAGATAGCATACTCAAAGGAGTTTGATAGTCGATGACACATTCGGTTAATAAGAAAGGCAGCGGTCATAACAGATTCTGCCCAAAAACGTTTAGGAACACGCATAGTAAAGCATAAAGCTCTAGCCACCTCAAGAAGATGACGATTCTTACGCCCCGCCATACCATTCTGTTGCGGAGTGTAGGTACAAGTTGTTTGATGGAGGATACCATTTTGTTTGAAAAAATCAGTAATGTACAAATTAACAAACTCAAGACCATTGTCGGAATGAAAAACCTGAACCTTGGTATGAAATTGTGTGTCAATCATCTTATAGAATTGAGGAATAATAGATTGACATCACTTTTAAATTTCATCAAATATACCCATGTTACCCTACAATCATCAATAAAAGACAATATCTGGGACCAGAAGCTGTTGAGTTAGAAAACGGACCCCAAACATCAATATAAACACAAGTAAACGGATAACGACTTTTATTGAAACTCACTTTAAAAGAAACACGATGATTTTTAGCATAATACATTGTTCACATCTTAAACTCGAAACTGGAACATTGCAAAATAACCAAGGAAACCAACGTTCTAAATAATTAAACGACGGATGTCCCAAACGACAGTGCCATAATAGGATCTTCTCTTTAGCAGAACTTGCTCTCTCTACTTTAAAACCACGACCGGATTCAGATTTGAACTCAGTCGCCCCCTCAAAGTAGTACAAACCTCCTTTTTCCTTACCAATGCCAATCGTCATTTTCGTAAGATTGTCCTGAAACACACATTGAGTAGAGTGGAATATCACAGAACAGTTAAGATGTTTGGTAATTTAGCTAATAGAAAACAAATTATTAGACAGGTCGAGTGCAAATAAGACAGAAGACAGATAATTTCGAAGAGAGTGAGACATTCCCAGCCCCGATAATTGGCATAGGAGTCCCATTAGCAACCTGTACAGACTTAACATGCGAATATGTTAAAGAATCGAGTATCGAAGAATTACCAGTCATATGATCAGTAGCCCCCGAATCAATAATCCAAGTAGCTAAACCGGAATTACCTTCTTGAGCAGATATTCGAGATACATGAGAAGCAGAAGATTGGTCTGTGAAAGCATCCTGGGAAAACTTCTGTTTTTCCTCTCAGCTTGCTTTAGCTGAAACCACTCTGGATAACCATGCTTCTTCCAACAAACATCAACTGTATGCTTTGTACTATTGCAATGAGTACAAAAGCGGGATTGAGAGTCGGTAGAACCAGTAAGGGGAGAAGAAATAACTGGCTGAGCTTTGCTTCTTTGAAAAGTCAAAGCCGAAGCCTCAGAATGATCTTCAGTTCCCATCGTGATCTTTCTTTGCACTTCATGACGAACTAGTGAATATGCTTCTTCCAGACTTGGCAAAGGAGATCTAGCCAGTACACGACTACAAACATGATCTAAGCTGTTGTCAAGACCAGCAAGGAACATATATTAGGCCAGTACACGACTACAAACACGACTGCAAACACGCTTCCTTTGTTTCTCAATATCAACTGCACACGACATATCATTAGGCCTTCGATAATCAAGATCCATAAAGTTAGAGTTCAACTCGTTGTAGTATTCAGCAAGAGGCCGACCACCTTGACGCAACTGAAAGCACTTCTTCATCAGTTCATAAACCTGAGAAGAATCAGAGGCGTCAAGATAGCTCCTCTTAACAGCATCCCAAACTTCCTTGGCCGTTCCACACTGCACAAAGTGCGAAATTAAATTTTCGCTCATGGAATTAATGAGCCAAGACTTAACTAGGGCATCTTCAGCCTCCCACTCGTCATAGCTCAACTCATCCTCTTTAGGCGCAACTTTTTTTCCTGTAATATAACCCTCTTCCTTTTTCCAGCAATATGCATCTCCAAAATCTTAGACCAAACACGATAATTAGAACCATCCAATTTAATATGGATAGCAGAAGAAGTCTCGTGAATGGTTAACGTGGAGGACATCTTGTTTTCAATGGTTTTAGTGTCATCGTTGGCACCCATTATGACAAGGTAGGTGACAAATTATGACGGCTAGGGATTAGGGTTTCAGCAAAAAATTAAAAATAAAAATAGAGGCAGCGGAAGAATAGTCTTTTTATGGCTCTGGTACCAAATAGATAAAAGGCTGAATAGTTTTTCATATATGTCATTGGTATTTATACAGAGAAGTCATAATCTATAATTTAGGTAACATCAACCTAAAAGGAAATATTGACAACTATCAATTATATCTAATATATGCTCCTAGACTAATAAGGAAACATATTCCTAGAATAATAAGGAAACCACAGATAGATAAAATCTTCATAGCTGTACATGCCAACTATTAGCATACTGCACCCAGAAAGTAGAGAACAACTGAAATAGATAAAACTTCTGACCTGTTATGGATGTAAATATTTTTTAACGTAAAGTTATATATATTATGTGAACAGGTGAGATCACTGCTTGAGAATGCTAAGGCGGGTGTTGCTTTAAATGTCTCTGGAACATCTTCTTCGAGTAGTCCAAAAGCTGCTTCAAATAATTCATTACCCTCCATGTTTCCTGCGGGCAGTGCACCTCCTCTTTCTCCTAGAAGTTCATCTGGTTCTCCTCGTGCTCCCAAGCATAGAGCGGGACCATCGAGTTTAAGTTCCCCTTTAAGATTAGTGAGTGAACCAGTTAAAGAACCAATACCTCAGGTTCGTCATCGTCTGTTGCTTTCTTGTGGTGCTAAGTTTATTTTTGGAATTTCACTTTGTCTCTAAATTATGATCTTTGCCCCAATTCTGTACCTATACCTTTGCATTTAAGCAGTTTTGGCCCCTAAACTCTTCTGCATATTTTGTCCTTAAACTTTGCACCGGTAGCTTTCCATTTAAGTATACTAGTGTTTTATACTTTAAAATAACTTTGTTTCTATTTAATCATGTTTTATACCCAAACTTTAAGAATCCTATTTAAAGTTGTTTAAATAGAAGTAAAATAGGTTTAAAATATGTGATACCCTTATAATTTATGCTAAAATAATGGCATTAAGTTTAGGGACAAAAAATGTACAATTTGTTAAGTTTCACGATTAAAAATTCATAAAAGGAAAAAAAAAAGAGGGGGGGGGGGGGGGGGGAGTCCGAGCATAAAGCATCATTTGGACTAAACTAGAAGATAACTTTTTTCCCTTCTAGTTTTGGATTCCTAGCATCTTGAGTTGTTCTTATAATAACCTAAACTGTTGTAAACTGATGCAGTTCTACTTTCAAAATGGTCGTCCGCCTCCGAATGAAGTAAAAGAACGGTGCTTGTTCAGAATCAATCAGTTTTTCTATGGTCATTCCGATGGACTACAAATCCATGGTGAAATTTGGATAATAGATTTCTTTCTTTTAGTGGATTGTTCTTCAATATTATTGTTTAGGGAGGCCATCTAATTTTGGTTAATTTTTTCTATGCCAGAATTTAAACCTGTTACGAAGGAAATTTGCAAGCTTCCATCATTCTTTTCTACTATATTATTCACAAAGATTGACGCTACTGGGAAAGGGGTAGTGACAAGGTATGCTGCTTTTGAACAGATTTAAAAGGCATTTTACAGCTCGTAATAATAAGCTAGTTACAAATGCGATTTTACCTTTTACGTTTGATTTATTGGTAAACTATGATGACAGTAGTTTTTTAGTATCAACATCTTGAAATGCAGTGACATTCTATAGAACATAAACATATAGTTAAATATATGGTGTTATGACCCTTAATTTCTGACATGTCCCTGACATCCTATCCTTTCCCATAGATTCATTTCTTTCTAAACCTCTCTCGCATACTATTGATTGCTATAGTAATTATTTTTATTCTCTATTTGTTTGTTTTGATGAAATACTGGCATGAAATTTGACTTTGGTGTAGAAATACAGGCCACTAATGCGACTCTAAAGAAAAGCTGTCTGCTATGAATTTCAATCTGTGTAGAGAATATGCCAGAAGATAATGCAATGCTTTTTTTTTCTGAATTATATTTTTTCAGGGATACTTTTGTTGATTATTGGGTCAATGGCAACATGTTGACAAAAGATACGGCTACCCAGATATATACAATTCTAAAACAGCCAGAACTCAATTACCTTGCTCAGGTCTCAATCATTTTTCCTATTCTCCTTACATTATTGATGAGAATTGTCCCTTTTGGACTCTATTTTCTCCATCAGGGAAATTCTCTTAAAAAGTTGTACTCTAAATTTGAATTGTTAATCAATTTTCTGTAGGATGATTTTAAACCGGTTCTGCGGGAACTTTTATCTACTCATCCAGGGTTGGAGTTCTTACAGGGCACACCTGAGTTCCAAGAAAGATATGGTATGCTATATATGGAGTAACTAGTAAATATGGTTTTTACTCGTATGCGTGCTCTTTGATTTTATTCCATGGCAAGTGTTCTCCAAGAATATACTATGTCTAAAATTGTCACCCTTAATCACTGAGTTGCACTTTTGGTAGGATGCTTTGAATCCGCTCCCTTTGTGGAGGACTCTCTAGTCTCTACTTATTGTTCTACCATGGTGCAATATGTTTAATTAGTTTGCTTTTTCTCGCTGTATAGAAGAAAAAAATAATCTTGCTACTTCATTGCCCAGTTATTATTAAAATGAAATTGGGTGACATTTGAGAGATTTTCTTTACTTTATGTGAAATTAGTGTAATTAACGTGACATACAATATATATAATAGTGTCTCAAATGTAAAGAAAAAAGTAGGAATAGGTTGTAACACATGGCGATGACTTATCGACCTAAATAGTACTCCCTCTGTCAGTCCAAGCTATCAACAGCCTGCATCATGAACAAACGGGTGGAGACGAGGTTGTGGACCGGTCTTCACCACTCCATAATTCCATTCATCAAACAACTGTAGTAATAAGTTAATCATTTATCGTATATGTCATTTAACCTAACCCAGTCGGTGACAAATGGTTTTGTCAGGCTCCAATTTCTTCTACTTTATGTACCTATAATATAAGTATGCATGTTTTAATATGTATACTAGCTTTTTATGTAAAGGTATGCAAGTATCTCTTGTATATGTATACACGTGAATATTATCTTGTATGACTACTTCACAGTTAGAGAGAGAAAGTGTAGTATCGTGTTTATATGTTTTGGATGGGAATTACATGATGATGAATGGCTTTGTCAGGCTCCAATTTCATCTAATTTATTTACCTATAATATAAGTATATATATCTAAATATGTATACAAGATTTGTATGCAAGTATCTCTCTTATATGCATTCAAGTATATAGTATCCTGTATGACTACTTCACTGTGAGAGGGAGAGGGAAAGAGAGTGTATTATCGTGTTATATGTTTTGGGTGGGAATTAGATGATCATCAACCATAGTTAAACATTGTGTGAATAAGCCTTTTTGGTTTCCTTAACAGTGAATCACTTTGTGCTTATTGGCTAACGTGTGTTTATAGACTTATAGTACGTCTGTCTTTTCCATGTATGTGAATGGATGAGGTGTCCTTTTCATAATGGTTGAGTTCTCTCCTTATGAACAAAGGAGGTTTAGATATATGCTTATTGGGCCTTGATTAGGGGTTGCTACTGACCCATATTCATGGTAAAAAATTTGGTCTGTGACGGGTTTTCAGTTTAACAAATGTACTGAGAAATAGCCGTTGAAATAGACCTTTTCTATGCCCATCAGTAAAATTCTTTTTGAGTTCAAGTGTAATGTCTGATAGATGATACATCTGTAGTATCCCCCCTTCCTCATTTTGCCTGGAGCTCATTTATCTGATACTTGGATGACTTTTTTGTTTTTGATGTTCACCGTGAGAGAAATAGTCTTCTGATGTTTACCTTCACCACCATTGTACTGACCCTTTTCAGATTTGGTTTCTTTCCTGTTGTTTATAATAATTATTTTTTCTCTTAATTTGCAGCTGAAACTGTGGTGTACAGAATATTTTACTACGTTAATAGAGCTGGTAATGGTCGCCTGACTCTTAGGGAACTCAAACGGGGAAATTTGATTGCTGCAATGCAACATGCAGACGAAGAGGAAGATATTAATAAAGTCTTGAAGTAAGTTAGTGAGTGACCTTTCGAAGTTTGCCTATGGCCTGGTTTATTTTAAAAATCGTACAATTGGTCTGCTCTCTCATTTTAAATAGCTACGAAGTTGTCGGCACTGAAGATTAGTTTTTTTAGGGTTTTACCTCATATTCTGTGTGGAGAGTAGAGGCACAAAGTTAGAGCTGCGTTCTATCAACTTGTTTTGTTTAGGTGCCAGAGTATTATCTATATTATCTTATTCTTATATAACCTCTGGGGCTAGTATAGTTTGTCCTCAAAAGGCTTGCATGTGGGTGGGTGGCTGCATACCTTTGTTTATTAGTCATCTAGCAAGGAAATTATTGTGATGTTCTGAATTATGTAATTTGGAATCTTTCTCTACAGATACTTCTCATACGAGCATTTCTATGTTATATACTGCAAATTCTGGGAGTTGGATACAGACCATGATTTTTTAATTGATAAGGAGAACCTTATCAAATATGGCAACCACGCACTCACGTACAGGATTGTTGATAGAGTATTTTCCCAGGTTTGTGTCTTTTGTATATTGTTATATTGTTTTTCAAAATTTATAATACTGCAAGTCAAAAAAATTGTTGCTTATTGATTTCATTGTATGTTATCTTTTTTATGATTCAGGTTCCTCGAAAGTTTACTAGTAAGGTTGAGGGGAAAATGGGATATGAAGATTTTGTTTATTTCATTATATCAGAGGAAGATAAATCGTCTGATCCTAGTCTGGAGTACTGGTATGTAATTATGCAACGTGTATAGGACTTGATTTTATGTGCTTTCTTTTTCTTTTGTCTTTCGTGCACCAAGTTGGTTGACTGATCATGGGTTCAATTCTTGCATGTCTAACCCTTCGTAACAAAGAGTTGTAAAATTTGCTTGTAGCATTTTTAAGTTAATTTTCTCTCTGCCTGAACTTCATTTTTTCTTAGAAATTTTTTAGCCATCTAGATCCATAACAATGTTATACCAAGCTCCTCTGAAATCATACTATTTGTATTTCTTAATCAGGTTCAAATGCATTGATTTGGATGGTAATGGGATCATAACTCGTAATGAAATGCAGTTCTTTTACGAGGAACAGTTGCATCGAATGGAGTGCATGGCACAAGAGCCTGTGCTCTTTGAAGATATATTATGTCAGATAGTGGACATGATCAAACCAGAGGTTAATCCATGTTAACTTTTATCTTTACATTAACAATTTTACTGATGGTGTCCGTCTGAGTTCATACGAGGTAAATTATAATGAACTTGTCATATGCACACGTTATTGGGTTGTGAGGTGAGCATTTGATGTTTAAGTTTTATTTTTGCGGAACCATCTTTGTAAATATTAACCTACCTCACAAGATGTTGATTTTAAAACTCAACATTTGAACCTTTAATCTCTTGCTACTGCCCATGATACAGTAAAGTAAGGTTCACAACTTGGAAACTCTAGACCACACTCCTCACATCAATATCGTACGTGTCACTGGAAAGAAAATACACAGCAAGCTTCATACCGCAAAAATGAAGTTACGTATTTTTTTTCAGCCCCTGCAACGTAAGAATAAGATGCTGACATGAGAGTGTGGTCTGGAGTTTCAAAGTTATAAAAATAGCAAGACTCTTATCATAATTCATATGGATGTTCCTAAGATTTATGTGCAGACCACTACTTGTGATAACTTAGTGTTATCAGTAGGGACTTGAGCTTTAAAGTTATGAATCAAATTAACTACTATGATATTTGAATGTGACTCTACGTTCTCATTTTACCTGCAGAATGAGAGCTACTTTACGTTACGTGACCTGAAAGGCAAAAAACTTTCAGGAAACTTGTTCAACATCCTTTTCAACCTTAACAAATTTATGGCATTTGAAACTCGTGATCCATTCCTTATTCGCCAGGTAAGGAACTATCTCTTTCGTGGTTCTTCGGTACCTGATACAGTCTTCAGGTTTGAAAACTTGCATATAGTAATGACTCTATGTAATATTTGCAGGAGAGAGAGAATCCAAGCTTGACAGATTGGGATAGATTTGCACACAGGGAATACATACGACTTTCAATGGAAGAGGATGCTGAAGACGCCTCAAATGGGAGTGGTGATGTTTGGGATGAATCACTTGAGGCTCCCTTCTGATTATAATTTTTTTAATGGTGAGCCTTTCAGATTTTCACAAAACTTTATTTTGACTCTGTGTTTGAATTTTTCATAGGGGCATCAACTTGTTATTCATTTCGTGTATGACTGACTGAGTTATATCATGTGTGGTTATGCAGTTGTGAAGGAGCTGTTGAAAAAGCTTGTAATACGGTGGTCATTTTTCGGATTGGTGAAAATATGCAGCACAAAAAGGTATTAACGTAGTTTTGGCGAGATTCAAGACAATGCCAGCCACATCGTTAAGGGTCTGACTTTGATCTGCAACATCCCTGGCAGGAAAGATAAAATTGTGGTTATTCCGGCTTCCTTTGTTCATCGCATTTAAATATAAGTTATATAAAAAAAAATCTTCTAGATATTCTTTGAATTTTAGTATTCGGTTTGATGCTTGTTTTCCCCCTCTTAATGGTTCAATTCCAAGGGTGATAGGTTATCTTTCGTTTTCTTGTTTTGTTTTTCTCCTCAGTTTGTTTAGAGAATCAGATTTCCCTTTTTTGTTTATGAAATTTTACAGTTTGTTGGCATATACAAGTTTTTCATCTTTCTCGGAGCTAAATTTCCTTTTAGTTGTTGAAACGAAAGCAAAAAGATCAATGTAATGTTTCTATGAAGTTGTTTCATTTTTCATTTAGATATTGAGAATTTAGATTTAGTAGTAGTTGTGTCCATGACTGAAGATTGGATGTTCGTTGATAGGGGGTGACTTAATCTATGCAAGATTTAAATGGTTGAAAATGTAGAGGCGTGGCTACATAGGGATAGAGGTAGTGAGACGGAGGGGGACCAAAGTATATATGTAGAGCACCAAATTTTAATTTTATTTATTTATTTTTGGGGGTAGGCGTCGTGATTTTTATGTATTTGGGGTATTTATAAATGAGGTAATCGGTGCTAAAAGTAATGGTTTAGCTTTGCAATTAATGAAAGTATTTCTTCAAGTAACATTTTTTCTTTTTTGCATTAATTTGCATTTATTTATTTCTTCATGGACTATATTGCAGTATGATGATCAATTGTGGGCACTTACTTTGCTGTTGAAGTTATATTCTATTTGAAGAAATATTTTTCAAGGTTAAAGTAAAAGTAAAAGTCTTGAAATGGAAAATGATTGGCTGGTTTTGGTGTTTTACAGAAAAATGGGACCAATTATGACAAAACATGGGACACTCTGAAAAGAAGTACACCAATTGGAGGTGTTCACGTGAGCATTCGCTGGATTTCATCCTCCTCCGTATATTGTTGACAAAAGTGTATAAAACGTCCATAAACTACATTTAAACTTTAAACATGCCAATATTCTTAAGTAAAGTATTTTGGAAGAAAATACTGATTGGGAATATATTTTCTATTACTATTCATTTATACCTAGCTCTTAAGAGTTAACCCACTGCTATTCAAGCTAGTCAATCGAGTGAAGAAATTGATCTTATCATGTATGTGGTGTGGTGTGGTGTGGTGTGGTGTGGTGTGGTGTATACTCATTCAAGTTTTGATATACCACTACCTTGATTTCAGGGGCTTATGGCTCTGTATCGTAAATGGAGACCCTAGTAGAGGTTGTGATTGTGGGGTTCTCCTCCTTTGATTCGTTGAGTTGGGTGTAAGCTGCCTAGCACACCACAATTTAGTCACAATGACACGGTCTCGTTTGGTCGTGGGTTAATCACATTGCTAATAAACCGGTAGAATTATGAATGAGATTTGAAAAGTAGGACGGAAAAATAGTTCATTCAGTAGTTGACTATTCCTAATACCACTCTTGTGCAATTGGAAATACTCAATTTATCAAGTTGATATTTAGGCGGGATATAAAATTTGGTGTTAAATTGTGTTGTCAAACATAATATTTACGGGGTCCATCAAACTCATAATCCAATTCCGAGTTGCCTAATAGTTCGGAAACTGTCATTATTTCAACTTTCAACTTAGCATCTACAATAGTTGTGTTACACATGTGCATGTTAACTGCCACATATATATGTTAATTTTAACAACCATATAAGTGTCACATTAGTGTATTTTTTTAACAACATTATCTATTGATTTATAATAAATAATTGATTGCGGATAAACAAAAATATTATAGTAAACAAATAATAAATGGAGAATGTGTTATTTTTTGCTTTATTGTAAAATTTAATATAGGAGTTAGTCAACCAAATTGACATGTGATCACTTAGCTATGTTAACTTTGTTGTTAAATATAAATGTTAACAACATTAACTTTAATGAGTTAGTTAACAACACTATTGTGAAGGAAAACATGTATATTAGGTAACAAATTTATCTAACAATCAACTTAATATCACTATTACAGATGTTGTTATGTTTGAGATTGAAATGATGTACTAAACTTTATCTAAGAGCATCTACATTATCATGTTTTTTTTTAAAAGGTGCAAAAACTCTTTATTTCTTACAATGATTGTTGACGAGATGGCTAGATGCCAATAGAAATTGCAAGAATCATGTAGGATGAGATGCGATGAGCCGATGATATTACAACATTGCGTCATCAGGGGCGGACCCAGGGGATGGCCGTGACCATCCCTGACGATCCCCGACGGTGATTTTTAATTTTTTTAATGTGTAATTTAAATTTTTTTAAGATTTATACATTGATTATTTCCCTTAATTAAACAAAATAGTTGTTGATGTAGTAGTAAAATTGGCTTTAAGGTAGTGGAAGGTTAGAAATTCAAATAATGTTAGTTGTTTTTTCTAAAACTTTATGTTTTTTACTTTGAAATTATCAAATTTCGTAAATGACCATTATATTTTTCCAAACAAAGATTACTAAAAAAAATATTTTATTGTCCAATACCCTTTTTTTAACTTTATATTTATTTTATATTATGTTAAACATAGAAAAAATTCTTTATTTTTATATTAGATCTTATTTATTTTATTCTCTATTCGACATATATTTTACATCACGGCCTCTCCAAAAAAATCATCGTGATTCCACCCCTGTGCATCATACCATATTTAGCTATGATTCTTTTTCATATTGAAAGGTAATTTTCGAGGACGAGTTCTGTCTATGTAGAAGTTAAAAGTGTTATACGCTACTTATGCAATGGTAAAATCAGTATTGTTGTCTTCGATTAGGACTTAGGAGTACTTGTTAGTCGCAGCCTGCAGGCATGTTCATGTGATGTAAAAATAATGAGAGAAATATTGAATGAACTATGAGGCGTAAAACAATATTGAGACCCTTGTCCAATATCCGTTTTAACTTTTGAATTGTCTCATAAAAAAAATAAGAAAGGGAGAGTGAACAAAATGAATGCAAATCGGTGTAAATAGTTAGCGTATCCGACTTTCCATTTTTAATCAGGATTGGAAAATTTGAAAGTCTATCCAAATGTGGAGGGATGGATAGTGAGAATTTTCTTAGTGTTTTATTTATAATAAATGTTAATTTTTAGAAATAAGTCAATATTGTCAATCCAATTTTGTAAAAGCAATAACACTTTATTATATAAAATGAGAACTTTCTTGTGTGATATTATTGGACTTTTGAGCGTTAGTCATAGTGGGTCTAAGTTGGTCTTTCTAAATTGTATAATTCTAACATCTACTATATAAAGAAGGTTAGAGTTTCTGTATTGATTCATTCTGATTAATAAAAACTTACTATTGCCTCTCTCTATGTTCTCTCTATATCTCCTATATAATATATATACTGAGCGAAGACTCACAACACGTTATCAACATTGTTCTTGGAGATCGGAGTACGGCTAGGGTTCTAAATATACAATATAAAGCCTGAGGTTTATTTTTTTTGATTTTTTTTTTGATTTTGCTATATCGACATTCACCAACATACCGTGTGTAAGGTATCGATTTTTTTTTCAAAACTCAATTGATTCCGTAATACTGTAACAGTTGTATGATAAATAAATAAATATATTCAGTATGATTAGGGGTAGTATTTTTTACCGACTTGTACCAACCGACCACATTTCGAGCCGAACCAATCAAGTCGGTACCAAAAGTTTGGTATACCGACATTACGGTACCGTACAACCGAACCTATCTTTGAAAGTCGGTTCGGTTTCGGTATTCGTTTGGAAAGTTCGGTATGGTACCGATTCAAACCGAAATATTAAAATACACTATATAGACAAATAAAATTAAACACTTATATACACTTAATTATTAACGTTGTTATAATATACTTATATTACTTTCTCTAGTGAATACTTATAATATTTTTATTTATTTATAAATTTTATTAGAAATGTCTACTAGTATTTATTCTTTTATACAAAGAAACAAAAAAGGTAATGATAATATAAATAAATAAATATTTTTAATATATTATTTTTAAAACTTTATACTATGTTTTTTTTTTTCAAAACGCACAATTTTTTTATCATCACTTGTAAACTCTAAAGTTTGGTATAAAACCGAAACCGAACTGAACCAACCGAATAGTTCGGTATACCGAATTTTTTGGTTCGGTAATGGTATAAAAATTCTCAAACCAAACTAGTTTGGTACGGTATCGGTAAGTAGACAAAAAGTTCGCTACCGAACCGATGCCACCTCTATATATGATGCTAATAGTATACACGTGTTAGAATTAATTGTAATTGCATGTATTGTTCGGAATTAAATCCCACTGCCAGACGTAAAGGATATGTTCTGCTAGTATATAAGCTAGTATATAAGAAAATTCATTAGGATTTTGCCACTACTGCGGTGATTATATATGTTATGGTAATAGTCAGGGGGAAGCTAAGTGGGGACGATCGGGTGCCACGACACCTCCCATAATTTTAGAAATTTCAAGTGACGCAATTTTTTTTAGTACAATTTATTTTTAGGTGTAGATTTGGCACCCCCCATAAAAATATGTTACTTGTACATATATTTTGGCACCCCCTATTTACACATCCGGCTTCGTCCCAGGTAATAGTAACAAGTAATACTAGCCACTGCCATGTAATCTACTTAAATTGTAACTACAATAGTATGCAACTTTGAAATCGCATGTACAGGTTTTTACACCGCATGAGTTAACTATTTTTATAACACTGCATGTGTAATCGTAGCAACTTTCATAATTACTTGTTTACATGCTTCGTGAATGTATGCATGTGTATATTTTATGAGTTATACAAATTGCATGTGTACTTGATTGTAGAAAAAAATCCCAGAAACATTATATATTAATATGTATGGTTGATTGTTTAGTACGTAAAATCCTTGTTACATAGTTCTGGAGATTTAGAATTAACCAGCATAATATTTGTGTATGTATGCAATATACTACAAAATAGTACTGTAATCTGAAAGTTACCATGTAATAATATTTGATATTAACATGTTATGGTTTAATCTTGAAAATTACCAAGAATAGAATTTATGCTTATGGTAACAACATATTTTGATTTAGATCGTGCTAATTAATTAATTAATTACCATAAAAGTCTAACTACTTGCATGTATGTAGTGTGATTACCATGTATGACATGCATATACATTGTACAGCGGTAAATATATTTGTTTTCTTGTATGCTGTGATGTATCTTGCGAATTACCATGTATAAAATTTACATATAAGGCAATAGATTTATAAAATATTGAGTAATATATTGTTAACTGTAAATTGGTAAATTTAGATTGTTCTAATATGTACTGTCATGTTACTCCGATATTATTTAATCATACAAGCAGATACAATAATCACGGTCATGTACTATTTTAATTAATGCTATGTACTTAATGTTATGTACACATATGTACAATATGTAAATTTACGAAATCATATATATTCACATTTAAGTTGGAAAAATTATGAAAATTTCTCAAATAGGCTCAACTATTTGGATACGATCTCTAAAAAAGATATAGGCGGATAGTTGCTATCCTAATGAGGTCGGTGTATAAGTAGCATTCGTGTCCACCACCCTCACCGTCTTACCTGGTCGTGTTCAAGTAGAGCTACCGAAAGGGGTTGACTAAATAATAATTTTTCCGAGTGTGTTTATATAGGGGGTTTTATAGGTTTAGTACACCAAACTATCTGCTTTTAACGATTTGGGTACCCACATTTCAAATTTTCCAATTTAGGTACCACACTATAATAACTTTCCAATTTAGGTACCACCGTCTAAATAAATCACGGAATCATGTCACGTGACATTTGACAAACATTAATTTGATAATTTTGTACAAAAATATGTCATCCTAGAAAAACTTTCCCCCCAATTTCACATATAATAAAAATTAGCATATAATTCAAATTTTTGTTATGTGTGAAATTAATAAAAACGTTTTTATAGGATGACATATTTTTGTGCAAAATTGTCAAATTAACCTCTCAAATTAATGTTTGTCAAATGTCACGTGACATGATTCCGTGATTTATTTAGACGGTGGTACCTAAATTGGAAAGTTATTATAGTGTGGTACCTGAATTGGAAAATTTGAAAGGTGGATACCCAAATCGTTAACAACACTATAGTTTGGTGTAGTAAGTGTATTTTTTCCCGTTTATATAGTGATGTATGTTTTGCCGAACTGGTAGCTCGGTATCGACCCGTCGATCGAATAACGATGTTGGCCCGTGCGGCTAAAACTTAGAGGGGGGGGGGGGTGTGTTTGAATAAGGTTTTAGGCGCTTTTTGCGGAATTAAAATTTTATGCGCAACTAACAACCCAACTAGTTCAATATATATTTGCGACAATAAATATGCGATGATAATCTATGAATAAATTGCAACATGCGCACAATCACAAATAATATAAGTTGCGGAAAGTAAATAGTAAGGGAAGAGATTGACACCACGATATATAGAGGTTCGGCAAACCCGCCTACGTCCTGTCCTCGGTATTCATGCTACCGAGTATTTCACTATAATCTTATTCCCAAGATTACAAATCCTACCGAGCTCGTCAACCGATTTGCTCACCCTTTACCCGATGATACAATCTTGATACAAGTGCAAGGGTACACAAAATACGAGTCAACGACTCCCCCTCAATATATGAGTACCCAAATATTTAATCTAGAATTTTTAATCAACACTTTGACTTAAAAGTTTCTGCCCAAACACTCCCTCACAATTGAGATTATAAGTTTGCTCTTTACAATTTTGTTACAACAATATAACCACACTCATTATTTTATTTCTTCTAAATAAGCTAATTGCTGAGTTTTTGATGTTGTTTGAGCTTGATCACTTTTCTCATCGTTTTCCCCTTTTTGAGATTTGTTTGTTCAACAATGGAGTTTTTTTTTGTTTAACATAGAGAGAGACTGAGTGATGATGATTTGCATTAGATACTTTTTATGAATGTCAACTAAGTATCGTAAGTAAATTGCTCCCGGTGTGTTTTGGAGAGGGATTGGAGTGTATTTGAAGATCCAAAATGCCCATGGTCCATATATGCCGTTTAGAGTTGTTGGGTGCATTATACTAGGGGTGGGTTAGGGTCGGGGCCCGACCCGTAAATACTCAACTCGTATCCTGACCCGATTACTTTTGAAAGTGAAAAAAAAACCGGCCCGACCCGACAAAAGTCGGGACCCGACTTTTCGGGATCCCGTAGGGTCGGGTCCCGATTATCCCGACTTGAGTATGAGCCGAATTTTTTGGTTACATAATCGAAATATTAGCACCAACTACGTATAACATACGGTCAATGAAATTGTAGATAAAACGAGACATGAAAGACTAAAAAAAGTCATAACCACATTGTCTTTTAAGCCGTAATGTCCCAAAATTATAAAATACGACTCACATTAAACCATAAAAAAAAAAAATGGTCCTAAACTCGCAAAATGATTAAAGAGATAGCATAATCTAATAATTTAAAAGTTTCATTAGTGCACACGACAATAAAAGAAAAATACAGTGATATAAACCGTTGTCTTCACTTGCTTCGATCGAAATGGTCTATGTGTGTGAACCTAATAAATAATCTGTTATTAGTATTTAAGAACAAGAATAAATGAAGAAAAAAAAAACTTGATTAAATATCACACTTGTTGTTAGTGTTTTTATAATGAATGAATATTTCACAGTTTGCTACTAATCATTGCAATAATGAAATTTAAGTGAAGTAATAATCACATATTTAAAAATTATGTACGGTTGTAAAATACAATAGTTTCTTACTGCATTGATATTTATTACTTAATGTTATGTTTGTCTTTTTATTTTTCCTTTCTTGTTGCCAACACATGATTTGAAATAGAAGAATGAACTATAGATGTGAATCGCAAGTATAAAAAAGGTATTGTTGCATTGATATTACTTACTTGGGAGAAAATTTCCACAAGCGGTGTAGAATTCCAATTCCTCTTCCGTTGGTTCCTTGTACAAGTTTATTTGTTCACCACGAAGCCAATCGCTTGTACAAACTAATGCCTCTACCATACTTGGGTGCAATGATGCCCTAAACAGATCTACAACTCTCCTTCCAAGACTAAACGCACTCTCACTAGCGACGGTTGAAGAGGGGATTGCAAAGATATCTTTTGCAATTTTTGAAAGAACCGGAAATGCCATTGTATGTCCCTTCCACCATTCTAATAAAGAAAACGTTGGATCCAATGCTACTGGAGGTTCGGACAAATACTTATCAACTTCAGTAGTAACCATAACTTGATCTTGTGATCTCCTTTGTTGCGCCATTTGCAAATGTTTCTTAAGCTTTATCGGGTCATCCTTGAACTTCTCCACTATATTCCTATGTACTTCAGTACCAAGTTCCCCATTGGGTTTTTCTATAGGATCACTCCCTTTATATGTAGTATACAACTCCACCAAACAATCCTTCAATGCTTGTACAAATAAGTCTATACGTTCAACACTCATTCCCGTATCACTCAAATGCACATTAATCATTTCAAACTTATAACAAGGATCTAGAATATGACCAAGGAATAAAATCTTATTCACCTTACTAATGTCACCCCAATATTTATTAAACTTCTTATCCATATGAGTAGCAACTTGATGTAAATTTTCTTGTAAAGGGTCTTGCAAAGCTTCTTTAATACTTGCTCCTATAGCAACTATTTCATCTAGAATCAAAGTTGAAGTAACCGTCTTGCTTGCACTAAGTAGTAAGGTAGTAGCATGATACCTTTTGAGAAATTTCACATATACTAATGCTTTCTCCCAATCGTCTTTGTCGGGAGGCCCAACCCTTTTCACCGAATCTTTCTTCAAGCTTTCAACCTCTTTAAAGTACTCTTTAAATTGATCCGACTCTGCAATTCGATTAAACACATTTTTAAATTTATATGCGACCGAGAGCATTGTGTAAGTTGAGTTCCACCTTGTAGCAACATCCAAAGGCACGGTTAACATTTTATCCATTTTTAACAATTTAGCACATTCCCTAAATTGCTCCAGCTTAGACGAAGAAGAATGAATGTATTTCACACAATTTCGGATCGCCCCGACCGATTTAACAAGAAATTTCAATTCACTCTTTAACAATCAGATTAATGATGTGACAAGTACACCTTAAATGCAAGTAGTCTCCCGTCAACAAGAGAGTTCCCCATTCGTTAAGCCTTTTCTTCACTTAATTAATCCACCGCTTTCTCGTTTGGACTCGCGTTATCCACCGTAATAGAAAAAACTTTATCAATTCCCCAACCAATCAAACACGACTCTAAAACAGCACCAATGTCATCTCCTTTATGAGAATTGATTTTGGTAAAGTTAATAATTCGTTTATGCAACTTCCAGTCATTATCAATAAAATGGGCAGTGACCACCATGTAATTGATATTTTGAATCGAGGTCCAAGTATCCATCGTAATACTTAGTCTTTGATCACCAATGGCAATTTTTATATATTTTTTTTCTTTTACAAATAAATCCCAAACAAGAGTTGCAACTTTCTTTCTAGCAGGAATCTTAAATTTAGGTTGCGCCTCTTTCATCATTGCAACATACCCATCTCCTTCGACTACCCTAAAAGGCATTTCGTCTCTAATCACAAATTGCACTACCCTTTCTTCTAACCTTTTTTGACTAAATATGTGAGTTGATACACCACTATTCATGGAAAGCTATGTTAAAATAGGTTGGTTGGAATAATATTTACCGGTAAAACTATGATTCAATATACATTTCACAACATGGTTTGATATTCCATTATTTCCACATCTTTTACTATTGCTTGGGTAATCCTTTTCACAGTAATTACAACGAGCTACTATATCAACAACCTCGCCTTTTGTATTTATCTTTTCATACTCCTTTGCACGATTCCAACATTCCGCTTTTCTCTTCTTGTTTTCCTTAAGTCGATAGGTAAATACCTCCGGCTGAGATAGTACTTCGGATTGTGCGGTACCTTCCTTGGAGGAATTCATATTTACCTTTTTACAAACAAAACCAAACAAAAACATTAACCTATATCAAAAAAATTCTCTTTATAGAAGTTAAAGATGGAAGGTAAAAATCTTAAAATTTAAACAGCCAAGTGCATACGAACTAAAATAAGAAAAACGACTATAACTACAAAGTCCCGATAAGGAACCCTTTGAAAACTTAAAAATAAGTAGAAGCAAATTTGTCCTGCTACAATAAAGTTGAACATATCCAATTACAATGTCATGTTTTTTCTTTAAAGACGCTTTAATAATCTTAGCCATAATGACATATATAAGTTAGTATTTCCCCAAGTTATTGATCTAAAACTATCAATCTCTAAAGTTTTGAAATTACTATCCGTTGTTCTATTTGCAGTTTTGCAGTAAGGTTACAAGTGAGGTTGCAACCACAGTTGAAACCAAGTGTATTAATGGACTGAACTGTGAAAAGTTAAATGTAATTGAAATGATTCACACGCACATTTAACAACGGAGTTCACCTAACTAGGTTACGTCTCCGGGGCACTTACCCAGATTATGATATTATAAAAAGCTTACAATATAGGATTCAAGTCTTAATGAAAAACTCTTAGACTCGCTCTAGGTTTTTCTGCCTATCTCTATATTGCTCATACTCTATAACTATCACTTATAAATCAATGGCATCCCACCATTGTTTTCTTTTAAAAGCTCACGTGTATTCTCTCAAGAATGAGTTCTTTATAATGTAGAAAACACACTTTTTACAAGCTAAGATATCAACTATTTATGTAACTAAAAACAATCTTCTTTCTTCAAGGTCTTGATGATTGCTTTTGACTCTTTTTGATTGGCTCCAATCTCTCCATATATCATGAGACTTTCCAACGTGAGATTGACCTCAATCTTCTAAAGATAGAACCTGTTGACAATTAGCTTGGAAATAGAAGTTAATCTTTTCCTTCAACAATGAAACATATAAAACAATATCTTTTAGAAATAATATCTTTGAAACTACATATGAAATATTAACTTCATATTTCTTTCAATTTTAAAACGAATCATGCTGAATTTGATAAGGAACGAAGATTGAAACAAGTAATAAGGATTTGCAAAATAACTTAGATATAGTATTTTCCTATGTAAAGGAAACACAACTAATCTCTTTATATCTTTTAGGAAATCTTTCCGTACTACTTTGATATTCTCAATAAACGCATACTTAACCTTTAGGATCATATGAGAATATATCCTGCATACTTCTAAACAAATAATTAGCATTAAAGAATAGTTATGCAGATTTATAGAACAAGACAGAATTCTGTTAAACAGCATGTTGGAACTAGAGGTTGCAACTGAGGTTGCAACATTACTTGAAACCTGTCAACATAGGTTGTAACTGAGGTTGCAACATTACTTGAAACCTAACAACACAGGTTGTAACTGAGGTTGCAACATTGCTTAAAACCTAACAACACTGTCTTAGTTCATAATAAACAGATATGATTATTTAGTGAAAACCAATAGACAACAAATAATATTTAGACCAGAAATCTGGTCCTAACAAGTTTGTTCCTAAAATTTCATAGAGACCAAACGAAGACACTATTTGAACTTGTCAATGTGTAAATTATACAGTGTTTATAAAAAAATTGGCATATGAAGTTATGAACTTGAAGATCCAAGTATTTTCTTCAATTTTTGCAAACACATTGGCACATTGCACACACATGCATAATTGGAACTTTAAAGCAATGTCAATATGAAACTGATACCTTAGCTACGTAACAATTATTGCAGGAAAAAAATTAGCACTAGGTGTATAACAGGTACGTCTATATTTAATAAAAATGATAAAAACTTACCGTTTGGGTGGTTGAGCCCGAGGAGGGAGGCGGAGGTGAGAAAATATTCATTGATCGGAGTAAAATAAATAAATAACAAGTATCATGCAACTTTATTTGTGGAATAAATATGGTAGAAAGTGTACAGTACTAGAAAGAGAGAGATATAAAGTGGAGGAGATAAAGAGGCAGATATTAATAATTTTAATTAATAGTTCACATTTATCCATGTTATATACTTATATTATATATATATATATATATATAATATAAAATAATATATTTTTTTAAAATTCGGGTCGGGTCAGGACATTCGAGAAAAGTCAAAATCACCACCCGATCCCGAAGTTTGTCGGGTCGGAACAAAACCCGACATTTTCAGGTCGGGACTGTTTTCGGGTCGGGATCCGGGTCGGGTCGGGTTTTCAGAAATTTTTTCCAGCCCTTTATACAATGGATAAATGACTTATTTCCAAAAAAGAAAAAAACAACTTTTTTGAAACGGACTGAATCTCGATGGATCGAGATTTCTGGAAAAAATTGTTACTTGTATTTTTCGATCGATCGACATGTATCTCGATGGGTCGAAATGGATTGTAACTTTTTAGACCATTTTCGATCGATCGGACTTTATCTCGATCGATCGAGATTTCTAAACAGATTTTTCCTACTTTTTGAAGCACTCGTAATTTGCTCGTTCGGATTCCGAATCGACTTCCGTTTGAACCGTTGGCTTCATTATTGAGTGCTCTATCATTTTAAGTCCTAAAATATACATTTTATCTTTTTGGAAAAGATCAAACATTATATCATCGAATTGTAAAATCATTAAATCATAATCACACGTATAATCAAAATCAATTATTGAACTCATGGTTCAACAATTTTTCCCATTTTGATTATGACAAAATAATGACGATTTTACAAATATAAAACATGTTACCTCCATTTTAACAAATTACATTTCTCTTAATATCATTTTTCCCCCCCTTTGACATTATCAAAATGTAATAAAAATTGGGGTTTTGTGGAGGGTTTTGAAAGAATTAATAAAACATGAAAAATGTAATCGTGATGAATATAACACAACTAATCACATATATGTAAAGATTATAGAGTAGAATATACCAAATATGTGATGTTGAGTCCGCTCTCTAATGGCATTTGCATTGAGCGTTACCAAGTCCGAGTATTTGGTACCATTTATTGGTATGCCTTCCATTTTTATCTATCAATGGTACTTCATTTTTTGTGGCGGAGTCGATTTTCTTGACTTCCATGAATTTTACCGCTGTTGTCAACCAATTATTGATTTTCTCCTTTTGAACGGAGATACCTACAACACGAGATTTGTCTTTTTGTCCTCAATTTATTTTGGGTCCGAAATTGTTAGTGATATAGGTATTTACTACCCATTTTAAATCGTTTCTAGTCACACGAAACCTATAAGGACATCTAGAAGAAATATGCTCATTTATACTATAATGTACACAATGCATAGACTTTTTCGCATAACGAAAATTATACGAAATTTTGGAAAAGTTTTTCGGAGTATCCAATTTGGTTTGAAAACCTAAAACTTTTCTATGTTTAAAAGATTTTTGAAAAATCATGGAAGCATTCCCTTTAGTAAAAGCAAGCTCTTGTTTAGGCGGAGTAGAAGTTTTAGAAATGTTAGAGGATTTAACGAAGCGGGTTTTGTTTGAATTAGAACTAATGCAATCATAACCTAAACCACTTTTGTCATTAACATCTTTTTGACAACTCAAAATCTTGTGTAAAACGGTTTTACCTTTAGAAAACTTTGAAATCGTCAAATAAAGTTTTTCAATGGAAACGACAAGATCGTTGTTTTTAATTTTTAAAGTGTCATTCTCGGCTCTGATACCAATTGTTGTCCCGTGCGGCTAAACCTTAGAGTGTGGGGTGGGGTGGGGTGAATAAGTTTTTAGAAGTTTTTCACGGAATTAAAATTCTAAGCGCAACTAACAAACCAACTAGCTCAATATATATTTGCGACAATAAATATGCGATGATAATCTATAAATAAATTGAAACATGCACACAATCACAAATAATATAAGTTGCGGAAAGTAAATAGTAAGGGAAGAGATTGACGCCACGATATATAGAGGTTCGACAAACCTGCCTACGTCCTCTCCTCAGTATTCACGCTACCGAGTATTTCACTATAATTTTCTTCCCAATATTACAAATCCTACCGAGCTCATCGACCAATTTTCTCACCATCTACCCGAGGATAAAATCTTGATACAAGTGCAAGAGTACACAAAATACGAGTCAACGACTCCCCCTCAATATATGAGTACTCAAGTGTTTAACCTAAAACTTTTAACCAACACTTTGGCTTAAAAGTTTCTACCCAAACACTCACTCACAGTTGAGCTTATAAGTTTGTTCTTTACAAATTTATTACAACAATTTAACCACACTCACTATTTTATTGCTTCTAAATACGCTAATTGGTGAGTTTTTTATGTTGTTTGAGCTTGATCACTTTTCTCATCGTTTTCCCCCTTTTTATATTTTTTTGTTCAACAATAGATTTTTTTTTTTGTTTAAGATAGAGAGAGATTGAGTGATGATGATTGGTGTGTTCTGGAGAGGTATTGGGGTGCATTTGAAGAGCCAAAATGCCCATTGGTCCATAGATGACCGTTTAGAGTTGTTGGGTGCATTATACAATGGATAATGGCTTATTTCCGAAAAAGGAAAAAACAACTTTTTTTGAAACGGAATGAATCTTGATGGATCGAGATTTCTGGAAAACTTTGTTACTTGTATTTTTCGATCGATCGACATGTATCTCGATGGTTTGTAATGGACTCTAACTTTTTGGACCATTTTCGATTGATCGGACTTTATCTCGATCGATCGAGATTTCTGAATAGATTTTTCCTAATTTTTGAAACACTCGTAATTTGCTCGTTCGGACTCCGAATCGACTTCCGTTGAACCGTTGGTTTCATTATTGAGTTCTCTATCATTTTAAATTCTGAAATAAATATTTTAGCTTTTTGGAAAAGATCAAACATTATATCATTGAATTGTAAAATTATTAAATTATAATCACACTTATAATCAAAATCAATTATTGAACCTATGATTCAACAAACGGGTACCTATTCAAAACTAGTCTTTTTCGAACCTGTCATTTTGAAACAAAGTTTGTGCTTATGCAAACCATAAACATATAAACCAATCGTTTTATATGATAACTGTTGGGTACGTTGTAAATAAACACAATAATTTCTACGGAAAAAGAAATGGACAAATAAACAGAAAATGGTTTCCTCAAATATATAATTATCAAATACAAGATTTAAACATAAAATAATGTAGATGATACCGAAATGGACTAAAATCCGAGACGAGGTAACTGCAAGCAGTTTCCCTTAAACGATATTTGTCCCGCCACCTCTGCTTCTGGCTAAATGGGCACTTCGTTTCCAAGGTACAACGTCTATCACATGTGACTCGGTGGAAACGGCACCGAGCCATGGTCGGGCCATTGATGGTGCGGTACTCTCTCTCTATATGTATACATGTGTGAATGTGTATATTATAGGTATGTTTCTTTTTCTTTTCTTGTCTTGAAAAAGTATATAAAAAAGTAACAAGACCATTTGTATTTAATCTTGTCTTTGTAACTCCTTTTACAAAATAAAAAGACCCACATAAATGGGGGAATAAATGTTTTTTAACCACAAAGTTAATAGCATTCATTTAAATAAAACCACTTGGTTTTTTCCAACAATCCTCCACATGAATGCGATCTAAAACATGCAACGTGCAACTAAATGCAATCGAGAGAACCATGAAAATTCACTGCATAAGGACAGGTAGCACGCGCCTTGAACCTGCCATAGTGATGTAAAATCTGATATGCTACTATTGGGTAGCCTTGAACCCTTTAGCGTTGTGCATACCAGGGTAATACTCACACAGTGTCCTCTCTACACCACTTACTAAGCCCTTTGGTTGTTGTCCATATTTGGCCCTGGACTGCCTTGGCAAATTCAACCGAGTGCTCTAGTGATTTAGCCCTAGCTCATCACATAGTATCGGCCATACACACTCGTTATAGGTGATTTTCAAGTCAAAGGTGTCCTGACTCACCCCACTCGACCTTCGAGATACTTGATTCATTAAGAGCCTTATGCTCACCCTTAAAATGGTACAAGTCTATCACTCTTTCATCATAGAAATGGGATGAGAACTTATGTTCTCGAGTGCTTTGTTCGGTAACCCGCACAGTTCAGTTTTCCCATTGAACCTGAGACTGAAATTTCCAGTACAAGTTGGGAGCTTATGTGAAGGTTTCCAATTTATTGGGCTTCAACCCCCATTTCCCTCGATGATGCTCCGAATCCTCCACGAGTCAAGCATTTTGTATATGGATCCGTATTATTATCCTTAGACCTTGCAAAGTCTATGGATTCCACAATTTTGCTAGCAATTCCTCTTACGGATTTGTGTCTCTGACGAATATGTCATGACTTTGTCGGGACTTTCCATTATACAAATTATTCTGATCCCGTTTAATAACTGACTGACTGCAACAATACACGTTTATTGCGGGAACATATTTTGGCCACTTGGAATACCTCCCAAGACTTCTCAGCCAGCCTCTTCTGTAGCTTGATTCAACGTTATGAATTCTAACTCTACAGTTTCTCCAACTATGCAGGTCTATTTTACAGACCTTCATAAGACTGCAACCTCTTTAAGTACAAGCATATCCACTAATGGACCTTGTACTGTTAAAGTTCGAGATACACTTGGTATCTAAATACCCTCCAAACAATTTGGACATCTCGTATAATGCAGGTCATGATTGGCAGTATACCTCATGTATCTGAGAAGTCTCATTGGCAAACCTACTGAGTCTGCTTATTGAGTTGGTATAACTGGTCTAGTGCAGTTCTTGACGCACAAGAGACTACCTATGATAAGTTAGGTGTTTGTTTTAGTCCATATAACGACTTAACAAGTTTTCGCACCTTGGCTTACTTTACACGGAACCACGACCCAATGGGTTGTTCCTAATTCTCTAGATCTCCATTTATAAAACACACGTTCTCATTAATTAATGATGCGTCCTTTTTATAGAGATTAGAGTATAGATATTAAAATTATCAAAACCGTCAGTTTACTTAAAGTAATTGACTTTATTTCTCACGTACCTATCAACCTCATTGTTGATGGCATCTTCCCATATACACATATATGGAAAACATTGATTATTTCAATGTCGTCGATTCACTTTCACTCATGAAGGTCAAGGGACAAAGGAAGTTTCATTACTTACCCTTTTACTATGCCGATGCACTTCATCTTCCTTAAAAGATTCACTTTCCACATTTTTTCAGCACCGTTTGAGTGTTCACTTGTCTTGGGTAGCGTAATGCTTTGAACCCTCAACGTATTGGTCACACTCGCCAGGCATTAGAGTTTTACGGAAAACTTCTCTTTTAGAAAGTATGCTTCTCGGGCATAGAACAATGTTCTATATGCACTTTAAAGCCATGTGCCTTATGCACTAGAAACCGATCAGAACTATATTTTGTGCTTATCCGATGAACACACAATCTACCGTTTTCAATCCTATCCAAATCCTTCAAGGAACAAGATTGAGACCTTTCTTAGGTAGCACCAAACTTTCACGAACTTATAATCATGCACCATGCCTTCTATAATTCTGACTATTTGGTCTAACTTCCTAAGCGATAGTTTGTTCAACACATAGCTTGTGGAAAGCTCACTTCCCGTACAAATTCAGAGTTTAATCCTGAACTTATCAACATGTTATTCATCGTTTAAAAACTACATTTTTGCTCGAGAGCATAATAAGTCGTTCTTTAACGATTGGTGTCATTCCATCAACACAATTATGTGAACGGTGTCTCATATTCACCGTTTCAATCACACTGATCATGTATTCATATCCATGTGAATATACCATTTCGGAACTAGTTAGACAATATCTAACACTTCCAAAATTAGTCTATCATTTAATGATTAACACTTAATCATTGGATTAAAGTTGGTAGATTAACACAACAGAACACCCATGATTAAACATGTTTTCCGACAAGCCTTAATCCTCAACAATAGAATTCACGTATTCATTCTTACTTGAATGAATATCTCGACTGATTTATCTTTACTTCTCATCAAGTAGACATATCAGTGTTTAATACATCCATTAATAAATTGAGGAAATATCTTTTAAACCCTTCTTGGTTTTGCACTCATCTCAAATGCATCGAACCATTTAGTTATGTACTCCGTTCGAAACTTCGAACTGAAGACTTAGCAATACATTGCTTCAAACACAAACTCATATTTGTGTTTCAATTTAAATAATAGATTTAGAAAAATAAAACATTTATGGTTTTATATTTTCATGACCTACTATATCATGTCAAATCAGTGACTTAGTTGAATAACTCAACATGTCATTATTGACCACAAGAGTATCGACTAAAATGCTCATTTTGAACAAATAGTCAATCATGTATTGCCACAAACAAGCAAACTTATCACAATTTGATCCTAGTGTTTTGGCTATCGAAAGGCTACTGCCCTTTAGGTTTTAAAAACCACTAGTCATGATTCATATTTGTATGCTTGCACTTGTTAGTGGATTTCCAAACGTTTAAAACGTTTCCACGCATTAACGCCCCCACAGTTCGTGCATTCCGTTTGTCCTCACTCAGAACATGCACACTGTTATAGAGAAACTTAATCGGTTTCAAGATGGTAAATGAACAATATCATTTATTTTAGACGTTTAACGTCTATACCACTGAACCGTTAGGTATTCTCTCACTCGCCCGTAGGCGCTTTGAGGTACGTTTAGATTCTCGATCTACAGGATCGACGGGTTACCGCCATATTTGTGGGACCCTTGGGGTTCTTCCCCAATAATAGTAATATAATATTACTAAATTAATATTCTCAATAATAGCAAACTCAACATATTCACAATATGTTTTACTAACAAATTAATAATATGTTATTTCAACAAATTATTAAATGTTTTTCCAACAAATAAATAAGATGTTAATTCAACAAATAATAAAATAGCCGATATTGGTTTATTCTTAAAATAAAACTCAACGGCCATTTATAATTTGTCTATCATCAAATTATTTGCTCTTGGATGAACAAATTTTGTTATTAAATAACCTTTCATCCAATTATGTACCGATCAATTCATGCAATTAATATAGAGCTAATAAACTCTTAATAATTGTCATCAACGTGCATCGTTACAATATTTTATAACTCTCCAAATTAAATTGTGTTAAAACACAATTAATAAGAAGTTATAATAATCGTCATTAATCTCATTAATGATCACCGTTACAAAATTTGTAACCCTCCAAATAAAATTGTAATAAATCACAACTAAAAGGAGTTACGACCCATTATTTCACCACATAAATGTATTTAATAATGGTCGTTTAAAATTTCTAACCTCCGTCATTAATATGCACTCATGCAAAATTAATAGGAGTTACACCGGCACCCACAATGTTCTGGTCAGTTCCAGCACCCATTGTGTTCCGGACATTTCCCGCAGGAAACTGTTCGTTATCTCAAATAACAAACACGCACAATCTAATTTCGGAAAATGAAACTAAAACTCCTCCTTCGCAAACATCAAATTTCTATAACCACGCATGGTTTTAAGAAACTGATTTTGCAAGAGTATTTTAGTTCATTCCCGAAAAAGATTATCAAATTCTGAAAGATTTATTCAGCCGTAAACACCAGATAAATCTGATTTTACACAGAACAATCTCAGAATTCAATCAGTTCTATCGTAATCCCCAAATTCTGAAAAATCAGAAAATGGTTTTATAAGAACTATTTCGAAACATGTTCTGTCGTAATCTCCAATTTAATGGCTTTTACTAGAACTGTTTCGAATAATCACCACCATGAAACGCATACCTTAATAATACCGTTTCATTTATATTCTAATAAATGACAATAACACCTCAATATGCACTGTACAAATACAATTAGTTTGACTAACTTATTAAAGAGTATGCAAATGCAGAAGCTTTACACAAACAGATTGAACTAATTCCACAACACTACTTACATAATCTGATAATAGGCATGTGCTCATGTAGTTTACAATCATGACCCTTTACTAGGCTAATTAACAAAAGACAAACAGTAGGAAATCTCCTGCACACGTTCTAATTTGATTTTTGGTACATTATTACAAAATTTTCACTGCCAATTGGAACCAAAATAACTAAAAGAAAACTCCCAGTCTTGCGATTACCTTTTGAGAACACTTTTTGACTAATTGCAACATAATAAGGCTGTCGTAATTAATTAGTTTACCCAATAAAACATGGTTATAAAAACTTATACATTACATGATATAAGCATACTGCATACATACACCAAGCAAAATATATATTTTCTCAAAGTCCAAACGATGATAAAACATATTATCAAAACGCAATCAATCTGCTCGTATGCGAACAATAATATATATCATAAACATACATACGATACGGTTAAAAACCAAAAAAATGGAATTTCACAAAAATTCCAAACAAGGTAAAGCAAACACAAAACGCTTTCGACAATTCAACCGGAAACATCAATTTCTTAAAACCAATGTTTGTTAGAAAAAGATTTTCCAAAGAACTGTCCTAGCTACGGAAATAATTTTCTGTTTATCCAAACACCAAAATTATTGTATTAACGTACGAAACATAAGAATATCGTTTAAGATTGTTGGGTACGTTGTAAATAAACACAATAATTTCTACGGAAAAAGAAATGGACAAATAAACAGAAAATGGTTTCCTCAAATATATAATTATCAAATACAAGATTTAAACATAAAATAATGTAAATGATACCGAAATGGACTAAAGTTCGAGACGAGGTAACTGCAAGCAGTTTCCCTTAAACGATATTTACCCCGCCACCTCTGCTTCTGGCTAAATGGGCACTTCGTTCCCAATGTACAACGTCTATCACATGTGACTCGGTGGAAACGGCACCGAGACACGGTCGGGCCATTGATGGTGCGGTACTCTCCCTATATATGTATGCATGTGTGAATGTGTATATTATATGTATGTTTCTTTTTCTTTTCTTGTCTTGAAAAAGTATATAAAAATGTAACAAGACCATTTGTATTTAATCTTGTCTTTGTAACTCCTTTTACAAAATAAAAGGACCCACATAAATGGGGGAATAAATGTTTTTTAACCACAAAGTTAATAGCATTCATTTAAATAAAACCACTTGGTTTTTTCCAACAATCTTGGTTACGTTGTAAATAAACATAATAATTTCTACGGAAAAAGAAATGGACAAATAAACAGAAAATGGTTTCCTCAAATATATAATTATAAAATACAAGATTTAAACATAAAATAATGTAAATGATACCGAAATGGACTAAAGTCTGAGACGAGGTAACTGCAAGCAGTTTCCCTTAAATGATATTTGCCCCGCCACCTCTGCTTCTGGCTAAATGGGCACTTCGTTCCCAAGGTACAACATCTATCACATGTTACTCGATGGAAACGGCACCGAGCCATGGTCGGGCCATTGATGGTGCGGTACTCTCTCTCTCTATATGTATGCATGTGTGAATGTGTATATTATATGTATGTTTCTTTTTCTTTTATTGTCTTCAAAAAGTATATCAAAATGTAACAAGACCATTTGTATTTAATCTTGTCTTTGTAACTCATTTTACAAAATAAAAAGACCCACATAAATGGGGGAATAAAAAGACCCACATAAATGGGGGAATAAATGTTTTTTAACCACAAAGTTAATAGCATTCATTTAAATAAAACCACTTGGTTTTTTCCAACAATAACTAATTCAGAACTCCCAACACATGTTGGATGCCATCTATGATGAGGAAAATCGCAAAACATACTTGTGAAATGACTGTTTAGACGTTTATGTTATTACGTCACCACATGTTAGTCACCCTGATGTGTGAAAATGTGATGCCCAAATTTTTTGGATGCCATCTTTGATGAGTAAAACACGAGTTTGTTGTTACTCGCGAGATGAAAGCTAAGGCGTTAAAGTTATTCCGCCGCCACATTTGAGACGTGATGACGTTTATGGTGAACAAATGTCTGAAATTGACATATTGGGGCGACCGTTCACCAAAATACTAGCTTGGAAAATGTATTTCATAAGTAGTATCGTGAATTTATATTCACCATATTCTTTCATCGCCCATCTGTTATTGGATAAGAAAATTTTCCCGATGAGCAGTTTTTAATCCTATTGGGTCACTGGCGAATTGTTTGCCTGATACTAATGTTTTTCGTGGACATTTTTCCTTGATTCGAGAACCGAGACAAATGTTATTTGTATCGAACTGTTACAAACCTAACACTCGTCTAGCCAAGTGAGGTTTAAACAGTCGTCAAAACCGAATACATGTGGCTCCAAGACAGTCCTTGAAAGGAACAATAGGGCCCGTTGTGCCAAAGCAAGAGACAATGCTCATTGAGCCAATTCTCTGCTATATAAATGACAAAGGTCATGCCCGGCTAATCTTTTGATAGTTCACAACTATTATAAGAGTGTAAAAGTCGTAGCTAATGTGGTTAAAACTAACTGAAGGGAAACTCTTGAGACCCCTGGTTTTGTGCCTCAGATAAGTTTGGTATATTTCTTTATTAATTTTTGAGCCGATTTGTCGCTCATCTGAATTATTTTTTTCCATTTGGATTATTATTTTTCCATTTGGACGATACTTTTGGATTATGGTTTGCTTGTTTACGAAATTTCTTGAAATAATTTAAAGTGTTTTGAGCAAATTTCTTTCAAAATGTGACCAACTTTAAATTATCAATTTTTATGGCAATACATGTGGGGTAGTTGATTGTCTGGAAATAGTGGGTAACAGTTTAGCACATAATTTCACAAACTACTTGCTTAAAGAGTCTTTTGTGACAATGATTATGGACCTGTCGTTCCGAATCGAAATCTTTGGTAAAACCAAATTTATTTGTCAAATATGAGGCCTTATACTCATGTAGGTCCTGCCGTACCTTATTGAGTAGTTAGATAATTCAAGAAATCCAATTTTATATGAAAGAATTGAGATTTTTTTACACAACCTCCACTCAATACGACCAAAAGCGTATTCATGAGGAGTTGAGATGTCTTTCAGTGGTTGTTACCCTGTTTTTATAGCATTTGAAAGTTAACTTATCATTTGCCTGTCGTTGATTGATAAGAGGTCTTAGATTCTAAGACATGATTGTTTGTACTATCATTCGCCTGTCGTCGATTGATAAGAGCATTTTGATATTGTGGAATTGATCGGATGAGATATTCCCGGGTCAAAAGACGATACTTGATTTATAATTGCATCGCATTTGGATCATATTTGAGGAGATAATTTTGTGATTAATCCAAAATCCATGCCATTAATGTTTTATTTGAAAGACTAATGTGTAAAGATTACAAAAATGGACTCGTAGAATTCTTGTAAAGAATTGAAGGAGTTATTGTGGACTTATCCAACCATAAAACGGACCATAAATATAAATGGTTATGGTTGATGCATCGACAATAACGTCACATTTTATTATTGTTCACATAAATGGAGCACTTCCCAACTCTTAGCCTTATCATTAAATTGATAGCTCCTAATCCGGATTATCCTGAAAAGTCTAGTTGACTTGATAATGCCGAAGAGTAAGAATCAAAATTTTGATTTGAATTACTTGAGTTTGGGAATTGAAATTGAACATCCTGTCAATTATGTTCAGACCCAAATGAACTCACGGAAAGTTTGATGATGCGACATCAAATGATTGCACGCACTTCTTGGTCTTGCGCACCAAGATTCCTATTTTTGTATGGGGTTATGATGTACGGCTGTATTGGTCTGTTATGAGGCCCATAGACATTCAAACACATAATGCGTACCATCTGGTTACTGGTTATGAGCCAGTAAGTCGTTTATGAATCACCTGCCTATCATTTGATAGAGTACCTTAGCAAGCGATCTCTTTACCGCATGACATGCGGAAGTGGCATCGCTTAGACTGTTCTCCCCGTCGTTAGGGGGAGATATGCATGTGAACGTTGATAAGAAATGACGTGATATAACGTGGTATTCACCCTCAGTTTTAGTTTGATCCCCAAACTACACTTAGTGATGAGTAAGTGTGGAGACTCTCCCAAGTCTAAATAAGGGCCAAACACACTTGACAATTTATGAAATGTCATGAGATCATTTATACCTGCTGCAATTATGCTTGCAAAGAAAGACATCCCTGTCGGACACCGTGTTCCTGTTGTAACACGTTGCTTTGGCCAAACCTGCCAAGCAAAGGACGTTGTTGTTGGCTGTCCAGTTTATCGTCCTTCCGAATATATGAGAAAGTTGACCAGTTCTTAATTTATTTAGGCCCTGGAGAGGTGAGCTGAAACTCGTTTGTCGCACGAGATTATAAAGGATTTAGGAGATTTGTGATTGCTCCTCACCCTGACAATCTTGAAATATCTGTCGATCATGATATCTTAGACGATATTGAAACGAAACAAGAATGTCATTGATTACTTGTTCATATATTCGGTGACGACCGATAATATGAGCAAATTATGACAGAGAACCATGTACTGTTGCCTGAAGTCAATGTAGAATAGACTGGCCTAATGGAAACTTGCAATCCAAGTAGAGTTCTTTAGCGAAAGGAGTGTTTGGACCAGTAGCTCCAACACCGTCCAAAGTTAAACCGTTTTGTTTATTTGGGTATATGTAAGGAAGAGTGATGAGAATAATGAGATTGTACAATGCTCACCTTATAGCGCAAGGCTTATCTCACACATTGGAATTGATTACGAAATGGTGTATTTACTCGTAATGAACATTATACGTTCCACTACTTTATCAGTTTAGTAGTTTCCAGAAAATTGAGTATGCAACTATAAATGTGGTCATGTTTTATCTCTATGTGGATTTAGACAAAGAGACGTAGATAAATGTCCCTGTGTGACTTCATATACTTGAATCAAGTAGTTTCTGACCACGGAACACGATTTCAATTGACTGAGATGTTCACTGTATGGATTAATATAATCCGAGTGGATGTTGTATACTTGCCTAAGTGAGTACTTGATCAGATTGAGATACTGGAACAAGTATTATGCCCTTGCGTGTTATGAAGCAATCTACGTTTTGTATTTGCCCTTCGAGATGAAGGATCTTGGGAAGACACGGTAGTGACTCGGCCTGATAACCGAGTCCCGTAAAGATTGAATCTAAGTCCATGATTCAGACTACATCCAGACGGTGTTATGACGTTTTAGTCATTATGACGCTAAGTCGTCAAATTCTCACATGATCATTGGATCACTAGACATTGATATAGACCCGGTCCGTCTCTGATGAGACGATGAAGAGATATTGAACCATGATGTTCATATCTAAGTACAATAAGCGCATCATTGTACTTGATCTAATGTGCTAGGACGAATATCTTGTCTGCTGTGAATGATATACTCGACACAGCATCGTGCTAACGCGCTGCCATCGAAATGATTTAAAAGACATTTTCCCATTATCTTAAGGTAAATGTTGATGAGGGCTTGTCTTATCCCATTGCGTCATCGAGTATACCTACCCCATTTGGTACTCGAATTAACACAATCCTTTTTTGGTTATACCAATGCCAGTTATTTATCAGATCCGCAAAAGGGATATTCCTAATATGGTTATGTCTTTACCATTGGGAATAGGCGATATCTTGGAGGTCTTGTTAAGACTCCAAATGAATCACTCTGATCTACCCGTACTCTATGAGACGACTAGAGAGTGTATATGGCTTCGAGCTAGTATTAGCCATATTTGAATTACATATGTTCTGTCTCACGATCCAGATGAAGCACTTGTCATATTTGAGGACAACTTGCTATTATCGATCAACATAGATATGACTATATTAAGAGCATCCAGTTGAATGCTCGTTCTATTCCACGTTATATTTTCTTGCATCTTGTCGTGTGCAAGTAAATGAAGCATCCAGACGAATGTTCGTACTATTTCTTGGAATATGAAATCCTTGCACTCAGTTGTGTGCAAGTGAGAGGGAGCATCCAGGTGAATGCTTATTGCACTAATTACTACTTAGTCGAAATCCTCGCACCATGTCGTGTGAAAGTGAGTGGGAGCATCCAGTCATATGCTCGTGTATTCTTTTTGTCCTTAGACCAAGGTTTTTTCCCACTGGGTTTTCCTTGACAAGGTTTTTAACGAGACACGTTCCCATCATATCTCACTTAGGATTGCCGAAATTAGGAAGAATATCATGTTTTATACTTTTTACTACTGTGTACTCTTTTGTCCTTCGATCAGAGGTTTTTCCCATTGAGTTTACATTGACAAGGTTTTGATTCGACACTTGTTTTGTGGTTGGACTCCTACTACTACCACTGTTGCACTCTTTTTCCTTAGACCAGATATTTTTCCATTGAGTTTGCTCTGACAAGGTTTTGATAAGGCACACTGTTTTGTGGTTAATTACTTACATGGAATTTCAGCATATATTATTCTGCTACACAGTTTGTCTTATGTACCGGTTTTGTCCTATGTTGAGTTTTTCGGCCCTAAGGTTTTATGTGTTTAGCACCATGAATGAATATTGACTGCATGAACACGAAGAATTCAAGATGTTCAAAGGAGAGTGTTATATGATATTATTGGACTATTGAGCCTTCTAACTTATATAAGCATAACTTCTAGTATATAAAGAATGTTAGTGTCACTTGTATTGATTTATTCTAATTAATAAAGAATTACTATTGTGCTTCTCTATGTTCTCTCTATGTCTCCTATATAATATATATACTGAGCTAATAAGACTCACAATAAACCTTTTGTTTTCATGACTACACATAAATTAAATGTAATTAATTTATTCTATAATGGAATTGTTTCCAAGCATAAACTCTTTCCATTCTTATCCAATGTTGTAATACAAAACAACATACAATTTTAAACAGAAAAAAAAAACTCCTATGAAAATTAAGAAGAATAAAAATTTCAAGACATAGTTATATATAGTTTAAATGTTAGATTATATAATTGAAATCTTGAAAATTTTATTTTAACAATTTTAATATTAATTATTGATAAATTGCAAATGTTTTTTGGTGCAATACGATTAAATGTAAAGATGGACTGGACTATTCATTGTATTTGGAAAATATCTTCAAATCCTAAATAAACTTTGAAGTCATCATGTTAACCACTATTGTTCGGCAATTGCCAAAGCCAACAGCGTTGTGAAACTACTGTTGTGCTACTCTATGTAAATTTACCCAAGTTCAAGGGTGTGTTTCATACTGGAATAGAATATGAGATTCATTTGTTTGGTCCTCCTAGTTATGTATGTTTTTGGTAATTACTCTAATAATCCGTATATATATCATAATTGACCTTATAATTTTAAACTTTCCGCCATCAATTGTAATTTACGCTGTCATTCTTCAATGGACGTAAGAAAATTTTAATTTTCAATATATAACCAACTACTCAAGATTACAACACGATTCCTCTAATAAGGAGAAGTTAGCAATTATATAATTGTGGATCAAGTAAATAATTCAACATGCATTGTTTATAAGTCCACAAGTTAACTGAACCATTTATAATGATTTATGCAGGTTTTGTTAATGACTTACTTCATAGTAGCTTTTAACAACTCAGGTGTGGATCAACTATAGAGATCATTTGATAAACAAGTTATCTCAAATGATAACCTTTTTGGATGCTAAGCAACCATGTGCCACTCATGTTATTTCATTACTTTTGATTTTGTCGTTTGATTAATTTATTATATAGTAGTTTTGTTTTGTGTCACATGTACTCATAATTAATTAATAGGAAAGAGTATAATTTTTACACTAGTTTTTGTACATAAAACATATTGCCGTTTGCTTTAAAAGTTAATTATTAATCAATAATGGGAACTAAAGAACACAGGTTTATAATGAACATGAGTTCAAGTTAATTAGAAATGGAAGGCGTGTGTTAGACGAACATATGAATCAAGAATGCTTAGGCACAAACATGAATGTCGAGCTCGAGTTCATTAAAAACGTAATCGTGGACAAGAAGCACTGATGATAATGGTTCTTTCGGTAACAACACTAACGCATGCAGATTACTTATATGCCAATGCACCCCTTAAAAATATTTTAATGAAAAATGATTATTTACCTCGATATTTATCCCAAAAAAAACCGATATACGACTTAAGAAACTAAACACTTGTCGGCGATACAATCAAAGTTCCTTCTTAAAGGTGCGATAAATCACGAGAACCAAACTGAAAAAAACTATACAAGAGGGTGAATTTTTTAGACCGACACTTATTGTTGTTTCAACACGGACTAATGTGTCGTGCACCTTTAGACCGACACTCATTGTTGTCAAAGTTAAAACAAGAAAACAAGCAAATTGTACATCTAAAGACTGTAGGATTGGAAACACTTTGGGAATAGTTTTCCGTAAATATCAACCCCAACTCGAAGAGTCGGAAGTGGTAATACAATGATTTCATCCGAAAAAATAAATCCATGGGGAATAATGTTAATAATTAGGAAGAATGGATCAAAACGAAAATAGGCCGAAAGTCAAGATTTCACTTAAACAGTAATAACTTCGCCTCTATTTATTTAACTATCACAGAGAAAGTAGAGAGAGAGAGAGAGAGAGAGAGAGAGTGGGAGCGATTGCCTTTTCTCTAACACGTCAAAATCACACCTCCATCGCAAGATTTATCAGCTCAAATATCCCACTTATTCGATCCAATTACAAACAAAATAAGGTATTTTATATTATATCCTCCCCTTTTATATATTTATGTACGATGAGCTAGATTCACATATACTTTTAGATGAAATGATAATGTAAGTTATTTAAATATATTTAGGAACTTGATGTTTATACTATGGTATATATATTGTGTTGTTAATTATAGCATAGAATAATACTATAATAGTATTCCCAATTAGTACTATTAAGTTTTCATTTCTTGTTAATTTAGTACACTAGTGTACCAAGTAAATAAAATTATAGTAGTTCTGTTCATAGATTGGGTACTAATTGGGTAAATTAACCAAATATCCATACACCATTTTTTCGCGTTTCTTTAGATTTGCGCACTATTTTCACATTATTTTTATAGTTTTTTCCTCAAGATTTTTCCCCCTGGTAGTGTACAAAAACTAGTCGAATCTTGAAACTGGATTTCTAATTGCTAATGTATTTTTAGGTTGGTGCAAAATGGAATCTATATTGGCGAAAAACCGTAATTAACAAAATTTTATGTAATTGTAATTATTGTATATGCAATCATATACATCTAACTATCTAAGTCAGTAGGTACACTGGGAGATGTAGGTTATAGGAAACTGGATTGCTAATTGCTAATGTACTTTTAGGTTGGTGCAAATCGAAATCTACGTTGGCGAAAAAACCATAATTAACAATATACATCTAACTATCTAAGTCAGTAGGTAGTAGGTAGTAGGTACACTAGGAGATCTAGGTTATAAGTGTAACAGAATTGTTCGATTGCAGTTTCTAGAAGATAAGCTTTAGGATATGCATATAAATAGAAGACACCTTTATCAGTTATAGCTGAAATGGGGCTTGTTATTACTTGTTTTCAAGATGATTAACGCGAGTGTAGTTCTGTATATGGTTTCATTTTAGTTTGATTTTATTTTTCAGATTCTAGATCTTGGGGTGCTTCAGTGGATTTAAAAAAAGATCTTTAATGTGGGTTACTTTAAGCTTTAAAGGGTTTAGTTATTTCAGTTTGTCGAATCAACCATACACTTTATTACCCGTGTGTCTTTGAGAGGACTAAACTTACCAAAGGTTTATCGGAAACCCTAAAAGGAGCCAAGTCTTACTGGGAATATGAAATATAAGGGCCTGCACTGCTGTTGTAGCTTCGTCTTTTGTATTTAAGAAGCTTATAGGAAAAGGCTACAACTTTATTTAAAGGTTCAATGGAGGATTGGTCAAAATACGCTCATAGTCCTGCCCATTTGGCTGTTATTCGTCATGACCACACTACTCTAAAAAAAATAATCTCCACACTCCCAAAGTTACCTAAAGCTGGTGAAGTCACCACTGAGGATGAGTCTCTCTCCTCTGAGCTTAAAGCCGACGCATTATCAGCAGTTATTGATAGGAGAGATGTTCCGGGTCGTGAGACACCTTTGCATTTAGCTGTTAAATTAAAAGATCCTGTTTCTGCAGAAATTTTAATGGCAGCTGGTGCTGACTGGAGCCTACAAAACGAGAACGGTTGGAGCGCTTTACAAGAAGCGGTTTGCACAAAAGAGGAGAACATAGCCATGATTATAGCGCGACATTATCAGCCTTTAGCGTGGGCCAAGTGGTGTCGCAGGCTCCCTCGGATCATAGCCTCTGCAGCACGTATACGCGATTTTTATATGGAAATTAGTTTTAACTTTGAAAGTTCGGTAATTCCCTTTATTGGTCGTATTGCACCTTCAGATACTTACCGGATTTGGAAAAAGGGGTCGAATCTTCGTGCTGATATGACGTTAGCTGGGTTTGATGGGTTTCGTATTCAACGTTCCGATCAGACATTTCTCTTTCTAGGAGAGGGGTATGTGTCGGAAGATAGGAAAAGGGTTTTGCCACCTGGCTCATTGATCGTGTTGGCTCATAAGGAGAGAGAGATTACGAATGCTTTAGAGGGTGCAGGGGCTCAACCGACCGAAGCTGAGGTGGCACACGAGGTGGCGTTGATGTCTCAGACTAATATGTATAGGCCTGGTATCGATGTTACACAAGCTGAGCTGGTTAATCATCTTAATTGGAGGAGACAAGAAAGGACAGAGTTGGTTGGGAATTGGAAAGCTAAAGTTTATGATATGCTTCATGTGATGGTGAGTGTGAAATCGAGGCGGGTCCCAGGTGCTATGACTGATGAGGAGCTTTTCTCTGCAGATGCTGATGAGAGGATAGCGAATGGAGGTAATGTGGAACTAGAAAGAGAGAGATCAGAGAAATAAGAAGCAATTTAAAAAATCTGTTTACTTCATTTGTAAATTGAAACTGATTTTTCAATCCCAACATTCTTTTGTGTAGAGGAGGAAAACTGACGAAATCCCAATAGTTGCACCTATTCATTCCCCAATAAAACCATCTTTCAGAAAACAACTATCATTTCCAACTTTTATCCATTTTCAAATAAAAACTATTTATACAAAAAAGATAATGAATAAACTCATTTAACTGACTCATGTTATGTTTTAGGAGGTGAATATGATGACGTACTCACAGCCGAAGAAAGAATGCAACTTGATTCTGCCCTTAGGATGGGAAATTCGGATGTTCAAATTGAGGATGTGAAAAATGGAAATGAACATAACAATGGAGCTTTAGCTGATACTTTTGAAGAAAACGGTGTTATGAAAGAGAAGAAAGGTTGGTTTGGTTGGAATAAGAAAGGATCAAAACAAAATGGTGATGAATCTGAGGACTCTAAAGTGTTGAAAAAGTCATCAAATGATAGTCAAAGATCAACTTCTGATATAACAAATAAAGATAAAAGTGGCAAGAAGAAAAAGAAAGGGACTAATGGCGAGGCTAAAAGCGAGAGCGAGTATAAGAAAGGTCTAAGACCTGTTTTGTGGCTGACACCTGATTTTCCTTTGAAGACGGAAGAACTTTTGCCATTGCTCGATATATTGGCCAACAAAGTGAAAGCTATTAGAAGACTCAGGGAGCTTCTGACTACCAAACTACCTAATGGTACCTTTCCTGTTAAGGTAATTATGCGCCTCTCTTACTTACATGCATGTTAAATTAAATCTCTTTATACCTTTAATGTATCATTTTTGCCATTTTTCAGTGTTGATTGTTATGTCTTTTCTCTGGGAAATTGCTTGGTTTCAATTGATCTTGAAGGTTGACTCATTCTAGGTTGGACTAGAATGTTGTCTACTGTACTTCAATGATCTCTAAGCTTTTGCATAGCATTACAATCTCGGTTTATCCAACTTTGATTGCTGCTATTGGTATTAGTGCGAAGATTTGGTCCAACATCAACACCAAAGAATATGACCGGAATATGAATACTGTTGTGCAAGATATGTATACGACTATATGTATATATATGGGACTTCTAGTTTTCTAAATCAAAGCATTTCAAATTCTGTTTTGTTCTTAATTTTATATATAAAAAAAACAATCCCGAACGGTCAGCTACTGGGGTCTATTGCAGTTTTGTACGTGTTACAATCATAAATTTTCACTTAGTGCCTTGTGGCTTATAATACGATATATTCATTTATTTGTCAATTCGTTCCTGCCGTTGAATTATTTGATTAAAATTTGTGCACGTGCTGTCACTAACCTCATACATGTTCTTTTACCTTCCAAGGTATTACCCTGTACTACTTTTACTCGTCATTTTGGAACCCTGCTGTTAAATAGATCAATCAAAAATCTCTAGTTGGCAAATAGTTGTTGTATGGGTTACCAAGTTAAATACTCGCAGAACATGGTACTATATTGGGTTCTGTTGACTGTAAAGTGAACTAGACCTAAACAAACCGGAGCTCGAACAGCTAAAAATATAGCTCTATCTGATTCGGGGCTTCACTTTTGAACGTTGAAATAATCCTGTTTTCTCATAACTGCAGCTTGCTATCCCCATTGTCCCAACCATCAGGGTTCTTATTACTTTTACTAAATTTGAGGAGCTAAATCCAACCGAAGAGTTTTCAACCCCTCCATCAAGTCCTATGCGCTTTGAAGACGCAAGGTGTAAGGAACCCGAGGGGTCCACGTCATGGATGTCATGGATGAGAGGGAATCGTAGTGGACAATCAAGTGATGGAGAAAGCCGAACCTTTAAAGAGGATACGGACCCTTTCCATATACCATCTGATTATGCCTGGGTTGACGCTAATGAGAAGAAGCGTAGAATGAAGGCCAAAAGGGCGAAGAAGAAACAACGAAAACAAACCGTGGCTAGAAGAGGAGATGGTGCGCACAAGGCAAGCTCGGAACTTGAAGATAGTGTGCAAAATTAGTTACTTTCTACTCCTAATTGTTCAATCAATATAGTTGAGGTAAAAGCTTGCTGGCCTCAAGTAGTTTCTTGTTTATTGATTTGTACTATGTTCGATTGTTGTATTGTATTGTATTGTATTGTTGTTGTAATTTGGTGAGGATTATATATCCATCATCCAAGCAGCTGCTTTTTGTTCTCATTTTTCTGCCAAACCCTGAATTGTATTTGTACATGTGATGTCTGGTTTGTTTTTCTGATCGCTGTCGTTTGTTTGAGGACTAGCACAATTTTTTGCATGTAGATTTATTTTTTTACAGAGAATCTTATGATTTCAGTCATACACTCATACCCTCGTTCTTGATTGTAGAAATGTGAAATATTTTGTGCTTCTGTTTCATGTTAATAGATTCGTCTGCAATGTAGACGTGTCTCTTCTCCTATTGAATGCGCTTTGCGTCTGAAACCCTGACCTATTAGTTTTCCAAATTTTCCTTGACATAACACTTGTTTGGGTTGAACATATGCCCCAATATTTCACCACAAATTGGGATCAAATGCCAATTACATTCTTCGTAATTGGGTCAATTTTAGTTTGGTCAAGTGCTATAAAGTCTTTCTCATAAGTCATAATACCCAATGTCCCTAAACTCCACGCACCTTCCGTAATAACCTCTAGTCTCCACCTCATCCCACCGTCATCTAAAAAAAAATACGCCAAAACAAAAACTAAAAAATCACCCCTATTTTGATTTGTCAGAGTTCAAACATGGTCATTGTCAGTATTTGAGGTCCAATATCGGACACTGGCGGCCTTAGCGGGCAGCCACAACCAAAATGGAATTACATGGTCAGCTAGAATTTGTTCTCTTACCATGGTTCAACCGATTTGTAATATAATTCCGTAGAGGTCAGTTTTTTAAAACTGGGTTATATAGCCACGTTTATTTGTGAATTGTAAGATGGTGCAAGCAATCTTTTATACCATGGAGAGATACAACTATATTACATCTTGCGGTTGTCATGAGTTTTATCCTTGTAAATCTAAAATAAGGTAGAAATAATATTGCATCTCAGTATGCACTGACATAATTGTTCGGATATAGAGCAAATTAAATTATATGCTCCGTGGTACAGATGAAAATGACCACTTTCTAAAAAGTTAAAAGGCAAGTTCCAGGCAAAAATAAATTATGTATTGCCTAATCCTTATTTATCTATATAATTTTGCTTAATCACGTCTATCTTTACTTTATAGAACATCAATGATATACTCTCTTCTAGGGTTAATTTGAGGTTTCTACCCTTGTTTATTTTTCTTTATTATCAATATTTATATTTTTTATCTTGTATTCCGTCTTTTTTTTCCTAAATATTTTGAATTTTTTCATCCAATCTTGGATTAAATTGAAAAACTAGAATAATTGGATGGAAAAAGTTCAAAAAATATATAAAAAAACACGTGTCCAATGTTACTAATTGAAAAACTAATGTAAAATATTAATCGAGAAACACACAAAAATAAAAGATAGAAAATTGATTAAAAAAAAAAAAACCCCTTCCCTTGTATACCCGAAAAAGATATAAGGAATTAGAGTATCTAGTGAACAGGCTAATAAAGGCCCAGTATATAGTCCAAAAGCCCATTCTAGCTACCGAATCTTAGCTGGGCCGTGTAAAACAGCTCATAATCCCTCGTTTTTACAATCAAGGGCAACAAAATAAAGAAATCAAATCGGACGGTCATAAACAAATTCACCACTCTATATAAACATCGCATACACACCCAAACCTATCTCTTTCTTTCTAGGGTTTTGGCTTTTCTCTCTCTCTCTCTCTCCTCCGAAGCCAAACTAATCAATATGGTAAGCTGTTTTATTTATTTATTATGTTATCAAATAGATTTACGATTATATTAATTGATATATATATATATTTATATGTGTATCTATAGGTTCTTCCGAACGATATCGATCTGCTTAACCCACCACCAGAGCTCGAGAAAAGGAAGCATAAGCTCAAGAGATTGGTCCAGTCTCCTAACTCCTTTTTCATGGTATTTTATTCTTTATTCTTTTTCTATTTTTTGTTGTTTTTTCTAAACCCTTTAATAAGGTTTAATTTTATTAGATTATGAATTAAATGTTTTGTGTTTTAAAGTTGTTGGTGATTAGATTATTGAAGATTAGAGATGTTACAGGAAGCTGATTCTTTTTAGTATTTAATGTTCGTATTTCTATTTATTACCTTTTGATACACTGAAATGATACACTGTGAGTTAATGGTAAGCTGATTTTCTTAAGAAATGATACACTGTGAGTTAGCTTATATCACTGCTCTATGATTTAGGATACTCTATTTTAAGAAAGAATTTATCAAATTTTTGAAATAGCACTCTTTGACAATATATTTTTCTGCTTTTGATATATTACCTATCTATTTCATATTATTACTATCGGAATCCACTGTTTTGAAGTAATGATATTTTGTTTGAGTTAAATGAGACCCCTGAAATATTGTTGAGAGTAAAAGCTGTATGTTAAACTATGTTTTCGAATGTCCTGGTCAGTTGCTGAAGTGAGAATGTGTGTTGTGTATATTTTCTGCTTAAAATATCAACGATACTGTATTTGGTTTCTAATTAAGTATTTTTCTGCTACATGAGAACCGATCGATTTTGGTATTTTGTGACTCCACTCACTGTTTGATTTTGTTGAGAATATATCCAATCTTGTTTCAGTGAGTGTGATTTCTGTTATTCTAAAAGCTGACCTGTTCTGTTTAACTCAAAGGACAATGTTTGGTATTTGTGACCCCGGTTGTCGATTGATCTTGTTAAGAATACATTGTTTTTTTTTTCAGTGTGTGATAGCTGTTAGTCTAGGTAGTAATACAACACTAATCTATTAATTAATGTATCTCGTGCCTCCTGTTAATTTTGTATCATGAATAACTTTAAAAAAATGTAAGAACTCATATTTATTTAGCTATGGATTTTTATGTCCAGTTATTAGAAATTAAGGGTTTACGGAAGATAGATTCGTTTAAGTTCCCAAGTTTTGTGACATGATTTCGTATAGACAGTTGTTGTTGTTTAATGTTTGCCTGTTGATAAGCATTCCATATAATTCAGCAGTTTGTAATGATACCGACATATATCAAAACTGTAAAGAGGGTAGATACTGTTGTGCTTGTTGGGCAAGGTTATAACTAGGGATAGCAATTTCACAGGTTTCGACTCGACCCGAGGACAAACTCACACTTTTACCCATTTGCCCCGACCCGACCCATTTGACCCGTTTTTTAAAAATACTTTTTTCCCCTTTTAAAAAATAAACATCATAAATGTCAAAAAATTCAAATAAAATTTGTTAGGTAGAGTAAAAAATCATTTGATTTAGAAACATAATATAAAAATACTAACGTGACATTAAATACACTTTCACATTAAGATATTGGTTATTAATTAACATGAATAAATTTTATTCACATTTAACATAAATATTGTTTCATTAATTAATAAATTAATTGTATATAAGATTTTTTTTAAGAAACCTACTGAAATGTATGTTATGTATTATTACTATAGCGGAGAGAGTTTAATGTATATGAGAGAGAGGAGAGAGTTTTAAATTTCATTTTTTAAGTTGCACTTTTACCCAGTTAAACTATAGAAGAGAGTTTAATTTACATGAGAGAGAAGAGAGAGAGTGTTAAGTTGCACTTTTTAAGTTGCATTTTTTACCCATTTAAATATATGTTCCTATTATTATAGGAGAGAGAGTTTAATATGTATGAGAGAGATAGAAGATGGAGAGTGTTAACTTGCACTTTTTAAGTCGCACTTTTACTCATTTAAACCCGACCCGAATAGAATTGCACTATTACCCGGCCTGCGTTGGGTTGGGTTGAAACCCACGAAATTGCCATCCCACTTATGACTCTTCTTTAATAAACATGAAAAATGCATGAGTCGCTCCGACTCTCTACCCATCCTATTTTTTTAGTGAAATCCTAGAGCACGTCTTATCTCTGTTGAAATGCCTGTACTCAGTTTCTTTTGTATCTGTGTTTTTTTGAGTACCTTTGTGTTTGAACATCTTGAAATGCCATTATATTCTTTATTTAATCCTGTTGATCTTGTCCATATAGCTGTGTTTATTTAGTACCATTGTGTGTGAACATCTTGAAATGTAAAAATGCATGAGTCGCTCCGACTCTCTACCCATCCTATTTTTTTAGTGAAATCCTAGAGCACGTCTTATCTCTGTTGAAATGCCTGTACTCTGTTTCTTTTGTAGCTGTGTTTTTTTGAGTACCTTTGTGTTTGAACATCTTGAAATGCCATTATATTCTTTATTTAATCCTGTTGATCTTGTCCATATAGCTGTGTTTATTTAGTACCATTGTGTGTGAACGTCTTGAAATGTCATGGTAATCTCTATTCATATATATATATATATATATATAATTCTGTTGTTCTTGTCTATATTCTTACACTTTTCTCCTTAATTTTGACATGTGTAGGATGTGAAATGCCAAGGTTGCTTCAACATGTAAGTGGTCTTTTCAGTTTTCTCTCGTCCTTTGGTCTTGCTGCTTCAATTTTATTGTTTGTTTTAGTCTGAGTAGTAGTACTGATGTGAATGTTGTTCAATGCAGAACGACTGTGTTTAGCCACTCCCAGACAGTTGTGGTTTGCGGAAACTGCCAGACGGTACTCTGCCAGCCAACGGGAGGTCGTGCTCGACTCACTGAGGGATGCTCTTTCAGGAGGAAAGGAGACTGATTATGAGACACTTCACAAGTAGACTTCATTTGTTTTCTTTGAATGGCTAGTGTCTGTTGACGTTGTGTTTTTTCAACTTTTGATGTCGTACTAAGTTAATGGTAAGGACGCAGTTTTTGTTTGATGTTGACTATATCATATCGAGTTTTTCCCTTTTTTATGTTTGAATGAAATTGGATTGGATTTTAATTCTATCTTGCTGCACTTTTCTTTTGCTTCAACATTTATGCCGTTCAGATTTTGGGAAGCACTGGTCTTGATGTGCAATTTAGTTCGTTAAGCTTTGGCTTGTTTTACAAGCGTTTAATTTTTTTGTTTACCTCTTTGTGCTGCTATGGAAAATCTTTGTGCTGTAGCTTTAATAAGTTTAATCTGAAAATTTCAATTGGATAATCAGTTTTCTACTATTGAATGTGAGCCGGACAGTATTCAAACATGAGTGAATTGTGCAAGTTATTTAGTAAGAGTGGAATATGGTATCTTTATTTTGCTTCTTTAGCTTAAGGCAGTCATATTAGTCGTTTATTTTCTTTATTCTGTTGGTCTGAAAAAACTTGAAATTGTGGTAGTGCATTGGTTTAGGTTTGTTCCGTGTATTGAAGTAATTTAGCATTCCTTTGTTTGTTCAATAATCAAACGCAACCAAACTTAACATGGCAATACCTATTTCTATTCTCACAGGCTTGTCATTCTAAAATTTTACATGTGTACTTATTAGGCATCAAAATCACACAAGTCCTCACAAACTGTCTTACTGATGTTTCCTTTAGCAACTTGGGTGAAATAAAGACCAATTATAATATTTATAGATGATAATTTGAAAATAAGCCCACTAGTCCACCACATTTGAACTAGGTTCAAAACAATGAACAGGTAAATCTTGGACAAATTATTCGAAATGTGAGAACACATGAGCACAACAGAACCCAATGTTCGTGTCTCCATAGAGACATTCACTGGGGAGAAGTAGAACTCTACAACTCTCGTTTTAACTTCCTAATCACTTATTTGGATGCACCTATTAATCAAAATAATCACTCGAGGGTTGGGGCAGAGCAAAAACTTTATTCATCCGGTTTAAACGACTGGTCTTTGTTTTCCCTTTTCTTTTTCCTCGAGCAGAAAAGAATTTTGAACGCTTACTCATATTTTTGGGTGATCATATGAACACTCCCATACTCCTCCATACACTGCTTGTGAGAGCCGAGAGGAGCCAGCGCAAAATCGTCACGTAACATAACTGCGTTTTTATAATCACTCCTCTCACAAGGAATTTATGTAGTACTGAAGACGCGTGTGCAAATTATTATTCTAGACGTAGAAATCCCAAGTTGTCTGCGACTGGTTTAATTTGCTTAAGTTTTTTTTTTTTTCTTTTGATAATATTTATAGGCTTCTGCTCTTAATACCCCTGGCTTGAAGGCAAGTCCGAAAATGCCATAACTTTTACTTATTTTTTGCTGAATTTTCTTCTTCATTGTATCGAATACCAAAATTAATTTGGATTATTGTAAAATGCTGGAAAGCTTTTTCAAAACGTCTCAAATACCCGTCTTATCATCAGGCTTCTTTCCCATGACATGAATTATCAGTTTGTTGAATGGTTGTCTCTCATTTACATATTTTGACCTTTGTTCCTGATCTATATTCTAGACGTATGGCCTCATAATCAAATTCAGTATTAACTTGTCATCGTCACACCTTTAATTCTCTTGAAAACCCTTTCATTTTCTGTGGGTATTATGTGCTCTTGAATGGTGTTCTGGTAAAAGGGAAAAAACAAAAAAGTACTCCATTTTAATTGTTTAATGTCAAATTATAGGAAAAAAAATACATTTAAGTTTATTTTCCAAAAAAATTCATTTATTGATTAAAAATGACAAATTTTAAATAAACAACTGTTTTTCCCTCATCACCGTCACACCCTTTTATTCTCTTGAAAACACTTCGATGTTCTGTTGATATCCTCTGCTGTTGAATGGTCTTGTAGAATATAACTATATAAGTATGCTTTCTCAATATACGCACACTTGGTGATTTTTCAATTGCATAATTTGAAATGTGAAATGGTATTTGATTAAATTTTTTTTATTGTTTCTAACCTACTTAACAATAACAATATATGGACTAATAAAAGAAATTGAATTAACCTTTTACAGGAGTGTTTTACTGCTTTTAAGTGCGCCACTGTGGAAGTCCTGAAGTCCATCTACAGAATAAGTTACAAAAGAGACGCATTTAACCGAATTAAATCGATTTATATCAAGGAGCGCTTAGAAATGGTCTGTGGATGTACACTTGATTGAATGACCCCTTCATAGATACAAGTAGTGAAATTAGTTTGGGTTTGGGATTATATTTTTACAGTAAAACATAATTGAAATTAATTCGTCACTGCCTTGCTTAATTATATACAATCCTTATATGCATGAAAAAGTTGCCCCTTTAACAGCTCATTCGTTTTTACAACGATCAATTTCCCATGGTATTACATCTTACTTGAGAATGGCTACTAAACAGAATCACGAAACATAGATGTGAGGGACCGATGTTCTATACTATGCATTTTATTTTATGCATGAGGTTGAAATGCCATTTTCTTTTAAAAGATCGTGGCAAAAATACATGGTTTTCTTTACCAATATGAAAGGTGATTATAACCCGCAGTGTATCCACTTAGTTATTTGGCCATTATGCTAATTTCACTATTCTCCAATAAAACTTATACAAAAGAAACTTCTTCATCATGGATGATCTAGTCAATACATATTATTCAAGTCTCAAAAAAGACTCATGCACTCGTAATCAAATTCAATTTCAAATTGTCTTCATCTCATCTTTTTGACTTTTTGAAAATTCTATACATTTTTTTTGTACCGTTGAATGGTTTTTTGCTTACACTATGCGTTCAATACAGGTGAGCCAATTTTATTGCATGGTTCGAAATGATTTTATAAACTATTAACTTTTACCATTTTTTCTATTGTCATAAACAACATAAAAAAGTTGCAATAACCATTTAAATGGGGCCCTTCACCGCTTTAGAGTTTAGTCATTTTTGAATGATCGTTGTCCACTAACTATTATACTATAGAAAAAGTAACCCAAAATTATTGTAACAAACTTGAAACTTAAATGGATTTATCAACTTAGTATGGCCTTTAAACATATGTGTTGGGTACGTCCATATTGGCCACACATGCATCTCAAATGTGCTGTTTTTTACGCTTACGAAAACGGTTCTATATATCCAAATAACACCACATGAAAATTAACAATGACATGATTCGCAATTTGTGCCACGAAAATGCCTAAAAAACTGATACTTTCGCAGAACACTTTCTAGTTCAACATGTAAGTGATGAGGTAAGGAATGTCCCCATCAAAACATACAAGTATATACGGTAGTTATTGGCCTGGTTGACTGAAATTTATTAATGAAGTTCATTTTTTTATTTATTTTGGACATTGACAAAATAATATTACTGGAACTTTCTATTCTAAATCATGATAAGAATTACTCTGTAGAAATTTTGTCGTTATACTTGGCTTCTGTTCCCTTGATCACATTTCACATCTATCTAGTCTTTATATATATCTATGACCAATCTCTTGCACCACATCCTATTTTTTAAAACCAAATTTTCTCACTAACAAGAACATTTGTTACAATGGAGACGACATACAGTTCCTTTGCAATAGGTTGTGCGTTAATTGTTGGTGTAATATGGGCATGGACAATCATCGACTGGGCTTGGTTAAGGCCTAAAAAGCTCGAAAGGCACCTTAGGAAACAAGGTCTTAAGGGAAGCTCATACAAATTCTTGTTTGGGGACTTGAAAGAGAACTCTTTCATGAATAAAAAAGCTAGGTCTAAACCTATAAACCTAACTGATGATATCGTGCCACGTCTTTTCCCGTTAGTTCAGAAATCCTTAGATCTCTACGGTATGTTAATTCGTTAAGTGAAAAATCAAAGTTACACAAATGTTTTGTTGCATAATTTTCTTGTTGCTCTTAGGCAAACAATTAAGGATTAGTAGAATCTTTGGTAAAAGTTAAACCGTTTGTTGATTATAAATGTTGAACTTGATTTGCAAGTTTGATATTTGAGAACCTACATACAACTCTCGATTATATGACTTTGTGTTTCAAACTTGCAGATCAACTTGAGAGATTAGTAGAACTGATAACTTAATACTAATCTATCGGTTCTCCGATTTAACTTGCAGGAAATAAATCCTTCACATGGTTTGGACCTAGACCAAGAATAAATATCATTGATCCTGTGCTCATAAAGGAGGTCTTATTAAAGAATTTCAACTACAAAAAACCCAAGTTTAATCCTCTTACGAGGCTCTTATCCAACGGATTATCAAGCCATGAGGATGATCAATGGGTAAAACACCGAAAAATACTCAATCCGGCTTTTCATATGGAGAGGCTCAAGGTTACTCCTCTTTACTTCTTAGCCATCTGATTTCATTGACAAGAAGGCCTTATTTGGTTGCAGCTTTTGAGCTCAGATTCTTGTTTTAATTTTTATTCTTTTTGCTTAAAACCTGCAAAGCATTTGGTTAACCAACTAAAAATCTGGGGTAGTTAAGAGTGTTCGTCCTAAAATAGCTAGAAACTATCTGAATGATCCCAACTTCATTCAGAACCTCAAACAATTGAACTTATTCAATTAAAAGCTGCAATCAAACAATCTCAGAGTCAAATCAATATTTGGAAAAGGCTCGAGGTCCTTTAATGTGTCAATATTTCTTTTTTTGCAGCTTATGGTGCCGTCTTTTTGTTTGAGCTCTCACGAAATCATAAGAAAGTGGGAGAAAAAGGCGTCAAACGAAGGTAAATCCTGTGAGTTAGACATATGGCCTTATCTCGAAACTTTGACTAGTGACGCATTATCTCGCACAGCGTTTGGTAGCAATTATGAAGAAGGTAGAATAATATTTCAACTTCAAAAAGAACAAGCCGAGCTCGTTATACAAGCTGCATTTTCTTTGTACTTCCCTGGATTGAGGTAAAAATTGAACTTGCAATACTGATGTAATTGGCTCGTTAAAAGGATTGTCTGATTGCAGCTTCTTTTCAGTTTTTATCTCTCTATTTGCTTGAAATCTGGATTGCCTTTGGTTAGTCAGCTTAGCTTTATATCCTTAAAAGGTAAAAAACTTTATCCTGGAAAATGTTGATCAACCAAATGAAACTTAGTTCTCGATGGGAAAAGCATAAAGTAAAAGAATTAAGCTCAAAGGCTTCAACTGATCAAGGCCCAAAATTATAAAATTAGCATGCATTTGAGTGTAGTTGTTGAAAAAGTTTGTCGTCGTATTAATGGTCTTATCACCTTTATGACATCTATCTATAGGTTTTTTCCGACTAAAACAATTAAAAGGATGAAAAATATCGATAAGGAAGTAAACGCCTCATTACACGACATCATAGATAGGCGTTTGAAGGCAATTCAAGCAGGAGAGACAAACGCCGACTTGTTGGACATAATGTTGCGATCAAATCTAACAGAAATTCAACAACATGCCAGTGAGAAAAAGGGAATGACCATTGATGAAGTTATTGGAGAATGTAAGTTATTTTATGTCGCTGGTCAAGAAACAAGTTCGGGTTTGCTTTTGTGGACTATGGTTTTATTGAGTATGCATCAAGATTGGCAACAACGTGCACGTGAAGAGGTTTTCCAAGTTTTTGGGGATAGCAATCCGAACTTTGATGGCCTTAGTCACTTGAAAATTGTAAGTAGTAGGGGTTTCTTTGGCTGCAATTTTTTAGAAAATAAGCTGCTTTTTTGAATTCCAGAAAAAAAAAGAAGGCAAATAGGGTTACTCAGCTTAAAGCTTCTACCGTGTTCAGGCAAAAAATCAGAAAACCACAGCTTTTAAGCTGATCAACCAAAGACAGTCAAGCTTTTAAGGAAAAAAACAAAAAAGGGAGCTTCATATTTACAACCAAACAAGGCCTATATCTAAGTGTTTCTCTATTTTTATTTGCTGTGTTCTGCACAACACAGATCTCTCTTACGAAGCTGCGAAAGTAACATTATTCGTGCTATATTATTATATTATACTTAATTCTTCTGTATTGACATATCTGTTTTACTCAGGTGACTATGATTTTGCACGAGGTCCTAAGACTTTATCCACCTCTAACTTCGATATCTCGCTCTGTTCCCAAAGATATAGAACTCGGGAACATGTCCATACCTTCCGGAACAATGCTCCTTTTGCCAACACTTATAATTCACCGTAGTAAAGAGCTTTGGGGCGAAGATGCAAACGAGTTCAAACCCGAAAGGTTTTCAGAAGGCGTATTTAAGGCGACTAAAAGCCAAGTGTCATATTTTCCATTTGGTTGGGGCCCAAGGATTTGTATAGGACAACAATTTGCAATGATAGAGGTGAAGATTGCGGTTGCCATGATTTTACAACGCTTTGCATTCGAGCTTTCACCAAGTTATACCCATGCTCCGATTACTGTCATAAATATTAAACCACAATTTGGTGCTCCCTTGATTTTACGCAAGCTCTAGATATGTTTTCATTAAGATGAGAGTATTAATTAGTCTTTAAATAAAAGAGGGTATGTTTTTCTTTAGAGTAGGAAATGCATGTTGCTGTGGTAGTGTTGTTACATAAGGTCGCTGTTGTACCAAGTTGTGTTTTGCCAGTCTCTACTATGTCCGTCATGAAAGTATCCTAATTCTACTAAAGTTTTTACGTAAATGTATGAATATGTATTCAAGTTTAGTGAAATCAGGTTTGTGCACCATTTTCCTTATAAGTTAATTTTTTTTTATGCAAAAGATGCTAATAACTAAGTTATCGCCTTAAGCTGGATCGCTTTTAAATTGAAGTCTAACTAGCTTTCGCCAACAGACCATATCTTTTTTTGTCTCCCCAAATTTACATTAGTTAGCACTTAGCAGACATAAAATAGGCAATGTACCCATCTGCTTGTAGTAAATATAGGACTGTAAACATGGAGTAATTGTTCAAAATGAATAGATATACACCGATTAAGACATTTAAGGTTTCCATACCGTATGTCCCACTTCGAGTCCATATGTTAAGGTTTCAATTTTCTCAAATTGAAGTCCAAACCAAAGATAATTATATCCAGACTCGTCCAGTCAAACCCTGAGGTTTTAAGCTTCTGATTAGAGCCTATTCGAAATAAGCAATGTTCAACAGGGTGATTCGAATGGTGTACGAGAAATCCGTCAACCTGCGAATTCAAGAATCATTTATGCAGGGTGACAAAATTTACATCAACTACTAAACTAAGTGGAAAAAAAAATGCGGGGTGTCAAATCATCGTTTTTTTTTACGTATTTTAATGAAAATACATGGTCAAAAATTGAAAAAATCATAATTTTCGTAATTATGGGGTGCCGTCGATTCCGATAGTCTGCACTTTACTTCCCCTTGTCTGTGAATCTGGTCAAATCTGGTGGTTTAGTCTGGTCCAGGTTTTTAAAATATATAGTCTCGCTGGTTTGAACTAATCAAAATCTGAATCGGACGAAACCAGAGAACCCGTATTGCCATGTTGAAACTGAACTTTCAAATTCATTTATTCCGATAAAATTACTGAATATAAATATCAAATGATGAGGTATAGAATATTTATAAATGTAAATACCAAATGATGAAGTATATAATATTTAGGGTTAATTCATGTTTTTTTTTTATCAAACTATCGCATTTTAACAATTTGCATACTCAACTAATATTTTTAATAATTTACATACTAAATTAATAGCAATTGATCAATAACCATACCCTGGGTGACATGTCAGCAATTAAAAAAACAGTTGGCAAAAAACTGCTTACGTGGACTTTTTGACCGCCAAAATCACTTACACCCAAAACTCATCTTCCCAGCAGCCAATAATCCTAATTTTCAGAAACCCATTCTCTCACTAACACTCTCTTCAATGGACTACCACTGCCATTGTAGGAAATTCATAAAACTAAACACATCATGGACTGCGGAAAATCCAGGTTGCAGGTTCAGAAATTGTAAAACCAACTCTTGTTAATTTTTCTTATGGGTTGATCCCCCTATTTGTGATCGTGCCACAAAAATAATACCAGGTTTATTGAAAGGAAAAAACACCTTGGAAGCTGACATGAAAGAAATGCAAAGAGAGAATTCAAAAATGAAGAAACAAATTAATGAATTGCAGAATGAAAAGGCTTGTCTAATGCAGCTGGTCGAAGAATACGAAGGTGCAAAGAAAAAAGATATGGTGAAAAACATGAAGCAAGTGAAGAAGAAAAAGGAAAAAAATAGTAAAGGTTGTATACTTGCTGTTTTTGTGATTTTAATTATTGTCCTGCCAATGGTGTACCTGTTTGAGGAAGAAAAAAATACAGATCTAGAGCTTATTTGAAAATAATGTTTAATGTAATGGTTTTATGTAATGCTATGTGTATGAATGAATGAAGGGCTAATTCATGTAATACTATGAGTATGAATGAATGAAATTTGTTTTTGTGTTGTTTGATGATGCTAAATTTCTGATATCACAAGTACCTAAATTTTAGTCAAAAAATGAACTATTCCGAGTTCACAAAAGCCCCATTCTGAGATGGCTATAAGTGGACAATAATCAATTCAAAAATTGGTTAATTCTGAGATCATAAATACCCAAATCTCATCATAAAATGGACAATTCAGAGATGTTTTCATAAGAGCTCAGAAATACCTAAATCTCATCTCATTCTGAGTTCATAAGAGCTCTTTTCTGAGATAAAAAAAGACTGTTTTCTGAGCTGTTTTCATAACATCTCAGGACAAAATTACAGAACAAAACTATAACATCTCTCAGTACAAAAACACCATTGAGATGTCAACATTTCTAAGATCACAATGGTCATCTCTCAGTACAAAAACATCATTGAGATACCAACATTTCTAATATCACAATGGTCATCTCTCAGTACAAAAACATCATTGAGATGACAACATTTACTATACAAACTACTCAATAAAAACAGTAAATCAAATTACTATACAAACAAAATAACATCATTAAATTGCCAAAATAGATACTTCATTCATAGGCCATTAACAGACACCAAAGTGTTATTATTCATACAGTAGCAAAGTCATTATAGGCCACTAAAATAAAAACAAAAGCAATAATTACATTACAGGTCTTTCAAGCCATTAACAGGTCTTCTCAAACCAACAAAAGAAAATTAAAAGTACTTTTAAGTCTAATTAATAAAATATTTCTTACATAAATGTAGCTTACTATAAATTAGGACCAGATTGATTCTGTTTTGCTTTCCATTGTTTTGTAAGCTCCAACTCAAGTTTAAGAGCAGCAGGTGTGAGATACATCTTGCCATCCTTATAAATTTGTCCCTTTGTTGACTTTCCACCACCTTTTGTTTTCTTCAAGATGCCAGCATGAAGTGTGCCACTGCCACTCTCACCATACTTGGTTAAATCCTCAAAATCCACAACAACAGGCCATTTCTTTGGTGAATTTAATATTCCCATGCTTATTCTCATCTTTAAACAATCAATAAAAATAGCAATTAGAATATATTAGAACAAAAGCTACTAATAAAAAACAATAAGGGTTTTAATAAAATAAGAGAATTTACTGGTATTTGAATTCTTTTTTTCCCAGTAAAGCCTCCCAAAGGTTGACTGGACACTACTCTTGATGTTTAACCCACTTCATCCTGTTTTTCAGCAATATCATTTGCACTAAGAACCAAATTATCACATAAATCATCACTTTCATTCTCCCTCACAGTAACAGGGCCTTTTTTTGGTGAATTTATTATTCTCATACTTCTTCTCACCTTTATACAATCAATAAAAATAGTAATTAGAATATATTTTACAGTACATAAGAGTAATAAAATAGCAATTAGACCAAAAAATAATAATAAAAAAAGAAAGTGTTTTATAAAATTAAGAGAACTTACTGGTATTTTAGCTCTCTTTTTTCCAGTAAAAGCTCCCAAAGGTTGACTGGATACTACTCTTGATGTTTGATCCACTTCATCCTGTTTTTCAGCTATATCATTTGCACTAAGAACCACATTATCACATAAATTATCACTCTCATTTTCCCCTTCATTACTCACACCATCATTTTTCATCATATATTCCACCACATTAGTTTCAACACCATCATTTTCCACCATATTTTCCACCACAGTTTCAACACCAACATCATTTTCCTCATCCATACCAAAATCATCAGTGTCACTGTTATCTTCATCAACTAAATGTGGAATTGCATTTGGTTTTCTCTGCCTTTTTCCTTTCCCCTGCCTTTTTTCTTTTGGAGGTTTACCACATGTTCTGGAGTTATGACTAGGTTTTTTACACAGTGTGCATGCAATTATAGTACCAAGTTGTTGAACATAGAGTTCAATAATGATTTTGATTATTACTTTGATTATGCGTTTAATGATTTTACGATTTCGATGATATAACTCTTGTCTTGTCCAAAAATAGAAAACGTATATTTCAGGTCTTTAAATGATAGAGCATTCGATAACGAAGCCATAGGTTCAAGCGGAACCAAAATCGGAGCTAAAACGAAGGAGTTATGAGCATTCGAAGATTTACGGGACCAGGATTACAGTCGACCGATCGACTGGACAAAAACGACCGATCGTTTTTGGTCCAATTTCTTCCAGTGAGTCCAGTATAAAAACGACCGATCGTTTCTGAAAAACGACCGATCGTTTTTCTAGAAACGACCGATCGACTGTAGAAAACGACCGATCGTTTTCTGCAGTTTTCGAAAACAGCTTCTCAGCTTTTTCTGGAAAATAGCTTAAAACACTGAATATAGCCTCAACCACTTCTAACGGTCACAACCCAGAAAAACAGACCTTTGGTCTACATATACAAGCTCAATCTCTCTTCCAAACCACCAATTATCATACACATCATCATCCTTTAACCTCTCTCATAAAAACCCTAAAAATCACCATTTTGGTGAAAATATTCGAGAAAGAGGGAAATTGAAGAAAAATCCATACAAGCTCAATCATCATAAAAAACTCACAAGTTAGCTTATTTAGAAGCAATTAGAATAGTGAGTGTAGTTACATTATTGTAACAAAATTTGTAACGAGTGTTTTATAAACTCATTTTTGTGAGCGAGTGATCGGGTAGAGGCTTTGTAAGCAAGTGAAGCTTAAAAGCTCTAGGTCTTTCATTTCGGGACACTCATAAAGTGAGGGGGAGCTTAATCGTTTGATTAGCTCATTAGGATTGTAATATCCGGGAAAAGAATTTTTAGTGAAATACTCGGTAGTACCGAGGAGAGGACGTAGGCGCGTTTTGCCGAACCTCTATAAATCACGGTGTCATCTTCTTCCCTTAAACTTTTATTTTCCGCAATTATTTATTCTTGCTTGCGTTTAGTACTCCTAGCAATTTATTGACTGTTGTTAAAACACTTAAGCTTAAGAATTGCATTAGTTGGGTGGCTAGTTGCACTTAAGTTTTAAATTAGGCAAAAACGCCTAGAAACCTTATTCTTATGAAAGGGTGGTCTAGGCTCATCTGCAGCTCTTTTTTTATTCTTTCTTGGTCTACCAGGTTGTGCAGTAACCACTGATGGTAAAATTACTGATTTGTTGGTTTTGGGCCATAAATCAATTCCATTAATTGGTACCAAAGTGTTACTATAGGTTTTGAGGTAAGTTTCTCTTGTATAACAACTATGTATATAATCCTCTGGTTTGTAACCTTCACAATTCATGGCATAAATACTATGAACACATGGTATCCCAGCTAACTGCCATACATTACAAGCACAAGTTTTCCTACCAAGGTCTACTTGATAGCAAGAATGACCACTATCAATCTCATAAATGAGATTACCATTGGAGTAAGGTATATAATTATGTGATCTAAGTTTAAAACTTTCGAGTTTTTCCTGAATTTTAGGACATATGTGAAGTGAAATTTTCTTTTCCATAGCAGTTTTTTTTTCTCATAACTAAATCCATGAGATACTTCCTCATATCCTCAAGCATACTCAAAATAGGTTTTTCCCTAGCTTCTTTTATGCAAGCATTAAAAGATTCACACAAGTTGTTTAATAGAATATCTGACTTTGGTTGAAAACAGAAATGAGACCTAGACCAGTTCTTACCTGGTTTGGATGACAACCAAAGATAAGCTGGTTCATTAAGGTTTTTCATCTCTTCTAGGGGTTTGGTAAAGTATTCCATAGTGCTAGCTCTAGCACATTTCCAAAGTAGATTCTTTAATGCCAACCCTTTGTGATCCTTTTTGAAGTTATTGTAGAGATGTCTTACACAAAACCTGTGCTCCATACCAGGTAGCACTTCCTCCATGGCAGCAATAAGACCCTACAGAATAAAATTAAAGAATAATGACAAGTTATTGTTGCAAATTAAATAAATGATAAATTAATAAATGAAAATTTTAATTACAAGTCTAACCTTTTGTTTATCAGAAATGAAGGTATAGTCAGCTGCAGATTTAATGTTTAGGTCCTTAGAGAGCAACCTCAAGAACCACCTCCAAGTAGATTGTTTTTCTTTCCCAACAACTGCATAAGCAAAAGGATACATGCAGCTGTTGGGGTCTATTGCTACTGCAGTCAACATTATACCCCTGTGTGGCCCACTTAGATGACACCCATCAACACCAATAACTGGTCTACAACCTTCTAAAAACCCTCTTTTCAAGGCCCCCCAACAGATATAAATCCCTCTGAACACATATGGAGCATCTAAACTTGGTCTATTCTTGGTTTTCACCAAAAAAGTACTACATGGGTTAGTTCTTTTTAACTCAGCAATATAGTCCCAAAGTAGTTTGTATTGGTTAGCAGAAGTGCCCTAAATTTGAATTTTTTCAAGGTCAAAAGCCCTATATGCTTTGGCAATAGTTACCTTACACTTTGTTTTTCTTGCCACAAACCTTTGAAATGCTTTTGCATCCCACTTAGGATTCTCTCTAATATCCACTTTAAATTTTTGAGCAATGTATTTTGGTGTAAGATTTGAATTCACCAGTGTGCTAGAACATGTGTGTTTGTCCACAAAAGTTCTTATCTGTACTGTCTCTTCCCATCTCATTCTTGCACCATATATCAACCATGAACATGGGTTATCAGTACTTCCATTTCTACAAATACCATACATTTTTAACTTGCAGTTCACATTCAAATAAACATCATTTTTTCTTTAAATTGCATATTCCCTTACAGCTTTTCTAAACAGAGCAGCACTAGGAAATTTCATTCCAAGTTCAAACTCTATAGGTTTATCTAAGTCTGCTTCACCAAACACTGGATAACTAACTTTAACTCTACTTTCATCCTCATCAGACCCTACATCACTATCAAATTCTGACTGTGACACATAACCCTCATCCATGTCCTCATCATTACTCACATTATTGTATGCAGCTGCAACTTTAGATTTCATAGTGACACTAACTTTGTCTTTAAATCTAGCCTTACTAGTAACAGAACCACTAGCTTTGCCACTGGATTTGACTATGGACATGTTGGTGTGGTACACAGTAATGACAGTGTCAACTAAAGTATCATCTTCCCCACCAATATCATCATCAGTACCAAAATTATTTTCTAAATCAGAACCATCATCATTTTTAACTTCAAATTCATCAGCACTACTGTCTAAATCTGAATCTATTTCATTGTTATCACACTAAGCATATACTTCCACAACTCTAGTAGCGCTATCAACGTAGTTAACAATATGATAAGCATCCCTATCAAATCTAATCTCAAATTCAGTTTCCTCAAATGAAGTTCCCACTTTTTTACAGTACAACTTGTTAACATTTAACCAGCCTAATTTGTAAGCCATTCCTACAAGTGCTAGATAATTGATTTATTTTTCATCACAAAAATCAAAGTAATCAACTCTACCATTCAAATATTCTGTTTTGTTACCTCGAGAGATTATACCATCATTATGATAGGCTATGGTGAACATGAAATTGTTATTTGCAATTTAAAAAATATACATAATTAAACTCCAACTACTCAAATTAACCACCATAATCCCTAAGTACGTAAACTGAATAACTCATCTAAATAAATTGATAAAAAAACCCTAATTATAAAATTAAGTAATATACAATTAAAAATCTCTAATAATTAAAAACTCGAATAATGTAAACTGAATAATCCAAAAAAAAAAAATGATAACAAAAACCCTAATTATAAAATGAAGAAATATATAATTAAAAAACCACTAATTATAGATTGCACAATTCATTGACTTACCGTATTTTGGAGGGTCTGTCCCATGACGAAGCACCCAACTCATGTTTAAAAATTAATTATTTGAGTAATTGTTGCTTAATAGACAGAGTTATACGTATAGACAGAGTTATACGTATAGAGAGAAAATGTTTTGGATTAATAGACACTTGTTTGTTTAATTGCTGCCGTGTAATATTGATAAGTCCACATAAGCAGTTTTTTGCCAACTGTTTTTTTAATGACATGTCACCCAGAGTATGATTATTGATCAATTGCTGTTAATTTAGTATGTAAATTGTTAAAAATATTAGTTAAGTATGCAAATTGTTAAAAGGCGATAGTTTGATACAGAAAACATGAATTAACCCTAATATTTATAAGTGTAAATTGAATAATATCAACTATTTAATTAATTATTAATATTTTGTTGTGTGACATATTAGCTAGATATATAGATATGGAGATACAAGTATAGAGAGATAAAAGAGTCGTCTTTTATTCATTGATAATGTAGATAAGTTACATCAAGAGACCCATAACATTCTTTATATAATAGAGGCTAGAGTTACATATGGTAGGAAAGACCAACATAGGCCCAAACAAAAGGCCCATAGAGTAAGGCCCAAGATGACCAATAATATCCTACAATACTCCCCATTTGAACGTCTTGATTTCTTCGTCTTCATACAGTCGATCTGCGTCGAGTTCATTCGCAGTGCTAAATACATAAAACTTTATGCCGGAAAACCCTGTGTGGGACAAAACCGATACCTAGGAGAAACTGTGTAGCCGAATGATATAGGCCGAAATATCAAGTAAGTAACTGACAAAAAACAGTGTGACTCATCAAAATCTTGCCAGAGCAAACCTAATGGGAAAATCTCTGGTCGAAGGAAAAAGAGTGCAACGGTGGTAGTAGTAGTAGGGGATCATCCACAAAACAAGTGTTTTATCAAAAGATTGCGCTAGAGTAAACCCAGTGGGCAAAAACTCTAGTTGAAGGACAAAAGAGTACACAGTGTGGGCTTTCATACCATATGTAACCCTACCCTCTATTATATAAAGAGGGTTAGATGTCTCTTGATGTAACTTATCTACATTATCAATGAATAAAAGATGACTCTTTTATCTCCCTATACTTGTATCTCCATATCTATATATCTAGCTAATATGTCACACAACACGTTATCAGCACTTTTCTCGGGTATAGTGGAGTATTTGCTTGGATATTTTGGGTAAACGCTCGGATACGGGGTTATAAAAATCGATGACATATCTTGTTCTAATCAATCGTTGGAGCACTTGGTAATTCGGTACAATTGCTAAACCCTTATTTTCCAATAGAAAATTACATGCCTTATTATTTTGCTACTGTATGTACGCATGTTATATGAGATTGGATGTTTACGTGTACTACTTACATATTGCTTGTTGACTGGTTATGGCGAAAGAAGCTTAGTGAACATTATAGAACCTCCGTATATGTTTACTGCCATATTGCCCTCTGTAATTGTATAGTATATATTTAATTATGTGCATTCTAATTCAAAGGGATATTTGTTATTTACATCATCACTGTAATCGCATGTTTGTAAAAAAATCTATAGTAAATTGCTTGATTAGATATTGCAAACTACCATCCAAATAAGATGAAATTATTCACATGCTATATTACTGTAAACTGAGAGAACTTGTAATTAGTTCTATTGTTTTGTTATTGCTACTATATATTGCATGTTAACTATATAAAGACCAGTGGCAACCACACGTATATAGTCTGAAGAATTGCATGTTTACTGACTAATGAACAATGCTCAAGGAGCTAATCTCTGCTATAAATGACCGATGTCATTCCCGGTTACTCCTAAATAGTTCAAAACTATTATAAAGGTGGAAAAGCCGATGCTAATGTGGTTAAAACTAATTAAAAGGAAACTCTTGAGACCCCCGATTTTGTGGCTCAAATGAGTTTGATACCTTTCTTTATTGATTTTGATAAATCATTGAGCCGATTTTTCGCTCATCTGGATTATGTTTTTCCATTTGGATTATGATTTTTTCATTTGGACATACTTTTGGATTATGCTTTGCCTGTTTACGAAATTTCTCGAATTAATTTAAAGTAATATTTGAGCAAATTCCTTTGACAAATGTGACCAAAGTTTAAACTAAGAAACTTTAGGCAATACTTGTGGGGTAGTTGGTTTTGTGGAAATAGTGGGTAACATTGTACCACATAATTTCGCCAACTACTTGCCTAAAAATGTACCCATTGACAACGATTCTGGACATGTCGTTCCAAATCAAAAAAATTAGTAAAACCAAATTGATTTTTCAAATATGAGGCCTTATACTCATGTAGGTCCTGCCGTACCTTGTTGAGTTCTAAAATATTCGAGAAAAACAGTGTTATCTGGTAATAGCTCATGAAAGAATTAAATTTTTTTTACATAACCTCCATTTAATATGACCAAAAGAGTATTTTAGAGGAGTTGAAATGTCTTTCAAGTGGTTGCTACCACATTCTTTAAAGCATTTAAAGTTAACTTATCATTTCGCCTGTCGTCGAATGATAAATGATTTAGATGCTAAGACATGATTGTCTGTACTATCATTCGTTTATCGTCGATTGGTAAGAGCATTTTGATATTGTGGCATTGACCGAATGAGATATTCCCAGGTCAAAAGACGATGCTTGATTTATAATCGCATCGCATTTGGATTATCTCTAAGAATATATTTCATGATTAATCCGAAATGCATGCCACTAATGCTCATTTTGAAGGATTATCATGTGTAAAGATCACGAAATGGACTTGTAGAATTCTTATAAAGAATTGAAGGAGTTATTGTGGATTTATCCAACCATAAGACGGGCCATAAATATGAATGGTTATGGTTGATGCATCGACAATAAGGTCACATTTTATTGTTGTCCACAGAAATGCAGCATTTCTCAAATTTTTAGCCCTCTCATTAAGTTGATGGCTCATGATCCAGATTATCCTGAAAAGTCTAGTCGATTTGATAATGCCGAAGAGTAAGAATCGAAATTTTGATTTGTATTACTTGACTCTGTGAATTGAAATTGAACATAATGTTGATTATGTTCCGACCCAAAATGGACTCACATAAATTTTAAGCGGTTGGAAATGATTGCACACATTATTTGGTGATGCGCACCTATATATATTTCTGTGTGGGGTCACAATACATTGCATATTGTTGCGTTGGTCCGTCTGAGGTCCATAGTCACTCAAAACACTAAATGCGTACCAATTGGTTACTGGTTATGAGCTAGACACCTCATTTGAACGCATGTTTGAATGCTTAATATTTTGATTGAGCCGCTAAAGCATTCAAAATATGGACCTCTAAAAATCGAAAACATAAGTCGATTATTAATCCCCTGCCTATCCTTTGATAAAGTAACCTTGGCAAGCAATCTCTTTACCGCATGATATGCGAAAGTGACATCGTTAAGACTATTCTCCCCGTCGTTAGGGGGGAGATTTGCATGTTACCATTGATAAGGAATGACGTGAAGTAACGTGGCATAACCCACTCAGTCTTACCATGATCCCCAAAACTGCACTTAGTGATAAGTAAGTGTATAGACTCACTCAAGTCTAACTAAATGCCAAACGCATTTAATGACTTTATGAGATGTCACGAGATCATTTATACCTGCTGCAATATGCTTGCAAGGATAGACATCCCTGTCGGATGCCGTGTTCCTATCGTAACACGTTGCTTTGTCCGAACCCGCCAAGCAAAGGACGCTGCCGTCGGCCGTCAGTGTGTCGTCTTTCTCAAGATATGAGGAAGTTGACCGGTTCTTAATTTGTTCAGCCCCAGAGATGGTGAACTGAAACTCTTTTGTCGCACGGGATTATAAAGGATCAAAGAGATGTGTGATTTCCTCCTCATCCTGAGAATCTTGAAATATCTGTCGATCATGATATCTTAGACGATATTGAAGTGAAACGAGACTGTCATTGATTACTTGTTCATATATTCGGTGACGACTGATAATATGAACAAATTATGACATGGAACCATGTATCGTTGCCTGAAGTCAAAGTAGAATAGATTGGACTAATGGAAACTTGCAATTTAAGTAGACTCCTTAGCGAAAGTGTGTTCGGACCTGTAGCTCCAACACCATCAATGTTAAACAAGTTCGTTTATTTGGTTATTCGTAAAGAAGAGTGATGAGAATAATGAGATTGTAAAATGCTAGCCTAGTAACGCAAGACTTCTCTCACACCTTGGAATTGATTACGAGATGGTTGATTTCCTCATAATGGACGTTATAACGGTTCCCTACTTTATCAGTTTAGTAGTTTCCGAAAAACCGATTATGCAGCATGTGATTGTGGTCACAGTTTTATCTCTATGGGGATTTAGATAAAGAGATATAGATGAAGGTTCATATGTGACTTCATGTGCTTAAATCAAGTAGTTCCTGACCACGGAACACGGTCTCAATTGACTGAGACATTCACTATATGGATTAATATAATCCGAGCGGATGTGGTATACCCGTCTAAGTGAGTACTTGATCAGCTTGGGATAGTTGAACAAGTATTATGCTCTTGCGTGTTTTATTACGCGATCCACTTTTGGATTTGCCTTCGAGATGAAGAATCTTGGGAAGACACGGTAGTGACTCGGCTTGATGATCGAGTCCCGTAAAGATTGAATATAAGTCCATGATTCAGACTACATCCAGAAGGTGTTATGATGTTTTAGTCATCATGACGCTAAGTCGTCAGATTCTCCCATGATCGTTCGATCACTAGACATTGATATAGACCCGGTCCGTCCCAGATGAGACGACAAAGAGATATTGAACCATTATGTTCATATTTAAGTACAATAAGCGCATCATTGTATTTGGTCTAATGTGCTAGGACGAACATCTCGTCTGCTGTGAATGGTATAGCCGACACAACATCGCGCTAACATGTTGCTATCGAAATGACATATAAGACATTTTCCCATTAGCTTAGGTAACTATGGATGAGGGCTTATCTTATCCCATTTGCGTCATCGAGTGTACCCACCCCATTCGGTACTCGAATTAATGCAACCCTTTTTTGGTTATACGGATGTCGGTTACTTATCAGACCCGCATAAGGGATATTCCTAAACTGGTATGTCTTTACCATTAGAAATAAGGCGACATTTTGGAGGTATTGGAATGACTCCAAATGAATCACTCTGATCTACTCGTGCTATATTAGACGACTAGAGAGTGTATATGGCTTCGAGCTAGTATTAGACATATTTGAATTACATATGCTCTGTCTCACGATCCAAATAAAACACTTGTCTTATTTGAGGACAACTTGTTGTTATCGATCAGGAGAGACATGGCTGGATTATGCTATTTAGCATTTTTCGCCGAAATAAATCTTCACATATGAAGTACAAGAGCATCCCGTCGTATGCTCGTTCTATTTCATATTTGGATTTTACTACACCCAGTCGTGTGCAAGTAAAAATGAAGCATTCAGTCGAACTCTTTCTTGAAATATGAAATCTTTGCACCCAGTCGTGTGCAAATGAGGGGGAGCATCCAGAAGAATGCTTACTGCACTAATTACTACTTAGTCAAAATCCTCGCATCCTGTCGTGTGCAAGTGAGGGGGAGCATCCAGTCGCATGCTCCTGTACTCTTTTTGTCCTGAGACCAAGGTTTTTTTTTCTGCTATGGTTTTCTTTGGCAAGATTTTTAGCGAGACACGTTCCCATCATATCTCACTTAAAATTGCTGAAATTAGGGGGAGTATCATGGTGTATACTTCTTACCACTGTGTATTTTTTTGTCATTCGACTAGAGATTTTACCCCCTGAGTTTACTGTAGCAAAGTTTTGATGAGACACATGTTTTGTGGATGATCCCCTACTACTACCACTGTTGTACTCTTTTTCCTTCGACCAGAGATTTTTCCATTAACTTTGCTCTGATATGGTTTTGATGAGTCACACTGTTTTGTGGTCAGTTACTTGCTTGGTATTTCGGCCTATATCATTCGGCTACACAGTTTCTCCTAGGTATCGGTTTTGTCTCACACTGAGTTTTCCAGCCCTAAGGTTTTATGTGTTTAGCATTGCGAATGAACTCGACTCAGATCGACTGTATGAAAACGAAGAAATCAAGACGTCCAAAGGGGAAGTGGTGTATGATATTATTGGTCATCTTGGGTCTTACTCTATGTGCCTTTTGTTTGGGCATATGTTGGGCTTTCTTACTATATGTAACTCTACTCTCTATTATATAAAGAAGGTTATGGGTCTCTTGATGTAACTTCTCTACATTATCAATGAATAAAAGACAACTTTTTTTATCTCTCTATATTTGTATCTCCATATCTATATATCTACTTAATATGTCACACAATACCTTTATTTTATTTTTTTACTTTTTCTTTTCGGTTGCTTCTATAACACTTGTTTGGCACGAGTTATTTTGTGCATTTTCGCATCAATGATGCAAGTATACAATGTAGCTCGAGGCGTTTATTTTATTTTCAGTAATTTTATTATATTGCTTAATATTTGAGCTTATTGACTATAGTTTTATCGGAGTTTACGGTACCAGTTATAAGTTGCTCTTATTGACATTCCAACCGTCGAGGTCGGGATAATTTGAGAAATGTTTTTTTTTTTAAATTATAAAATAGCAGTCGATCCGTTCCGAAACAAGTGCCCTGCTTCGAGAACCATGATATTTAACGATTTAAACCAATTCATTTAAAATTCATCAAAAACTTATAATTTTCAAACAAAAACTATTTCCTACTTAAAATATGAGACTATAATTGTAAATTCGGTATGATTGAACTACTCTAAAAAATAATATTTCAAAACATAAAAAAAAATTAATTAAAAAAGAAAAGAAAATACACATTCACCCATTTCCAACTAATGTACTAAAATGAAAATAAAATGAAAATGATGACATGAAACGGAGGTAGTATATCGGAAGACTTACAAATAGTTACATAACAATCAACTTAATTATAAAAAACTTAAATATGTGTATTTTTTTTACAATTACATATACTTATTTAAAATCGGGTACATATGTCATAAAAAACAATAAAATATACAAAAAATAAAATAAAATAAAATTAGAAAATTAGAAAAAATTGAATTTTAAAAAAAAAAATCAAAAAATTTGTACATAGTATCAAAATTGATTAGACATAATTAAATAAGATTAAACATGATTAGACATACAAGATTAGACATGATTAGACAGGATCAAAAATACATGATTGAAAATGATTAAACAAGATCACACATATTTCTTGTATAAAAAATGTATTTTTAAAATCTTTGGTTTTTCTAATTTTTAAATATTTTTTTGAATTTTTTAATGACATATGCATATATTTATAAATAAGTTTACAAAATAAGTATTTTTTTTTTTTATAAAAAGAGTCTGTTAAGTATTTTTTAAATAAGTTTGTACATATTTAGTATTAAATCGTAATTTTGGCCGCGAACAATGATAGTGAATGGATTATTTATTCATATCTTAAGAAATGGCTTAAAACGAAGAAATCATCACATGCCAAAATAGAGAGAGAGAGAGAGAGAGAGAGAGAGATGGGGGGATTTTCAGTGGGAGCTACACTCACCACTACTCTCTCTATAGACTCAACATACATAAAACGCGCCTCTGAAATAGCAGACAAATCAGCCGGATTCTCATCCCCACATCCTAACCACGGATGCGTCATCGTCCCACGTGGCAGAGGTCCTATTAAAGTCGCCGGAGAAGGATACCTCTATGCTCAGGGCACTAAACCCGCCGAGTTACAGGCGGTTGAGGCTGCCGGAGAATTATGCAAAGGCGCCACCGCGTATCTCAACCTTGAGCCTGGGGATTGTCGCGGGGATCGGGCTTCGGTTTCTTCTCTCGTTCAGGTGGTGTTTTTTTCCTTTTTTTTTTTTTTTATTAACTAGTACTGCGATGTGTGTTTGTTGTTAGTACATGGATCTGTTGTGTAAATAAGTAATAAGCAAGTGAGCTTTAATAAACTAGTAGACTTTTTCTCTAGTGAGAGTTCATTCACTTTTCTCTCTCTATATCTCTTTGTATCTTGTTATATCTCTATATTTTTGTGCTTATCTTCTCTCGTTCAGTTTTTTTTTTTTTTTATGGTTCTAGGAAGAGAAAACCAAAATGAAATAGGAAAGTTACATGTGAAAAGTGAAGAAAATGAATAAATACTCGTAAATTCGTGAAATAATAGGGAGCCAGAAACATTGCTTTTGGGAAAGTTTTTTGGTAACTAGTGGCGGAACTAGATTCCCTCCCCCCGTAATTATGGGGTGGGGAAAGTCTAAAATTGATAAAAAAATAATTCAAGATACTGGTAAAATATTGGGGGTTTCTCAATTTGGGGTGTGTGTGTGTGTGTTATAGTCACTTTTAGCCTGTTAATAGTTATCTTCTTTTTAAAATTTTGTTAGGTGAAGTATTATTGAACTTATTTGTTGTAAGTGGTAGCAAGGGCAACATGTCGAGACAATGAGAGCTGTAGCCCCTCTTATTATAATAAAACGATGTTGAGAAAGTAACTTTGTTCGATGTATTTTGATTAAAATTTCTAACACGGTTCCCCTGTACTATGGTTTTCTTTTTGGTGTATTTGATTGGCCCAAAAGATTAAATTTTCTTTGCAACCCTCTCAAAACAAAAGTTTGGGTCGGCTTCAGCCAATATAGAATAAGAATCCCTTCCATTTGCAATTCCTGGATCCATATAAAGCTAAAGTGTTGGCGCCTATTTAACTTAATAGGGAAAAAGAGTGACGATATTTACAGGAAACATTGTGTCACGAAACAACAAAATGTATCACTGTTTATAATATGACGAAATATTGGATTGAGCATAGTGCAATTCTACAAGACCAGACTAGAAGAAAATGAGTTACAATTACCTTATAAAACAACTTTGAATTTTCTTTTTACGGTTAATTTTGTGCCTTTTGAATTACTGGCACGTAAGAGACTTGGGTGTTTTGGCTCACGCTAGGGGCGGCCCTGAGTGGTTGTGGTAATTTCTATACATACATTCACTAAATCAGTTTATTAAATAGATTGTCTACAAGTATCAAAAATAAAATTAGTTTAGTGGAAAGTTTGGCAAGAAAAAATCAGTATTAGGACTTTTGGGTGTTAATTAATTAGTAATGTGGCTGACATTTGATTTATGTGTTTTTTTTTTCTCCTTGTTGAGATTTATAAATTGTCTTGTAGTAACAGCTAGAAGGGACCTGGTGTTTTAGAAATACCTTTTGTATTAGAAATTGGTAAGATTGTAGAAGTATTAAGGTCTAAAGGCTTGTTTGGCTGCAAATTTTAAGCAAATAAGATGATTGTTACACGGTTGGGGAAAAAGCAGGATCAACCCACCTTAAAGATTCTACCTTTTAATCCCCAAACCTGAAAAAAAAAAGCTTTTAAGTTGGTCAACTAAGTGTGTTGCAAGTTAAGCAAAAGAAAAATCTAAAAGTTGAATATTGAAGTTACAAGCAAATATGCCCTAAAAATGGTTTGCTGATGTCACTTTTGACAAAATAGAAGTCATAATCTGAAACTCAGGTTTGAAAACCGTGCTTTCTCGTGTACGTGAAAGATAATCAGGATTGCTGTTTATCTCTTTATAGTTGTTCCTTAGAAGTAACAGCGATGACATCCTTAACATGTGTGCAAGTTACTAAGTTGTGTTGTTGAATAAGAAAGTTTTTGATATCGCTGACGTTTAATACTACTATCAGGCAGGAATTAGAAGAGTTGTGGTTGGAATAAGGCATCCTTTGCAACACTTTCGAGGCAACGCTATCCGAGCTTTGAGAAACGAAGATTTGCAGGTTGATGTTCTTGGCGAGAATCTACATAGCGAAACACTTGAGGTACATTTTGGTGACAAGTCCTTGTAGTTTCATTGCATGCTGCTGTGGGCTCTCAGAATATATAGTATTTACTTTATAATAAATGTGAAAAAATTGTTATTTTTTCAATTTCTTTGAAATTAACTTGACATACCATTCTGAGGAAGATAAAGATTCAAATTTCACCTTTTGTGCATTCCCACACTTTCCAAACACCACTGAGAACAAAAAAAAAAAGCCTTACATTGAAGTAACAGTATTAGTATTGCTTATTGCAGGTTTGTATGCTTTCGCTTTCAGATGTTAAGAGACAACTTTAGGGAAAAAAAATGTGTACTTCCTTTTAGATTTTTATAACAAAAAATACAAATCTTATGCTGAAGTAGAATTGTATTTTTTTCTTTTTAGATGTTGACATACTCGCTATGGAGCAATTTGTCAATTCGCACATGATTTTAATACTTCATAGGAGTAGGAGAGCTTAAGAAGGTCAATCAGTGTATGCTTGTACTCTAACTTGTATTGTGTCCTTTCTTTTGGACAAAGGTTCGATTTTACACAATTATTGTTAGTATTTCCGAGTGTGTTGTTGTTGATGACTATTATTTCAGGTAACATTGGTTTTTATTAAATAGTACTTTTGGTGTAAAAATCCAAGTTGTCAATTGCAAATTTTGTTACCCAAACCATAAAAATTTAATATTTTATAGGAAGCTCTGAAGTGCTGCCTATTAGTGAATGCTCCTTTGCTGTATAGAGTTGCATCACGGGTTCCATATTCCGTTCTCAAGTACGCGATGACCCTTGACGGTGAGTACAAATTGAACATTTGTTATGTTATTCTGACAAGGATGAACCTGGTTATAATATTACTTGCGGGGATGGATTTAATTCAATAACAGGATATTTGTTGCTGATGATGGTTGGCAGGGAAAATAGCGGCTAGTAGTGGACATGCATCATGGATTAGCAGCCCTGTGTCAAGGACTCGAGTTTTTGATTTACGTGGGAGAAGCGATGCTGTTATTGTCGGAGGAAACACCGTACGTAGAGATAGTATGTCCTTATTTGAACCATTCCGCTACTTTAACCATCAATAAACGCACCCGACTTTGATGAATTAATTCCCTCTTTTGCACAATAAACTATCATCACTTTTCACCAACATAGAAAATTAGCTATCAGTACACCATCATTACATTTCTCGACGATTTCGTCATAGAGTGCCAAATCTAAAAAGTCCGTAGGTTGGGGTACTAATTAGTGATGAAAACCAAATTAACTTTATTTTGTACACTACTCTATCATGTCATTTCTATTTTGGTCCTCCAACGTTAGTGTGAAATCTGTAAGTAACTCCTACTTGATATGCCAAGATGACTTAACCGAATTTCTATATGCAACCCTAAAATTACAGATCCAAGACTGACAGCAAGACACGAGGTGGGTCATGTGCCTATGAGGATTGTAATGTCGCAAACGCTTGATCTTCCAGAAGTAGCTCATCTATGGGATGTTTCTGATGTTCCAACCATAGTAGCAACACAGAGAGGAGCAAGAAGAAGCTTCCAGAAGGTCCTTGCGTCTAAAGGTGTTGAAGTGGTAGAATTCGACATGTTAAACCCTAAAGATGTAATGGAATATTTGTATGATCGTGGTTATCTTTCGATTTTGTGGGAGTGTGGTGGAACTTTAGCTGCTTCTGCTATCTCTGCTAGTGTAATACACAAGGTTAATGTAACTTTTATAATTTTTTTGAACACGTTCAAAGACCCTGATTTAACAGAATCCTCGGTTTAAAAAGTTACATTTTGATTGGATGATCTTCACTCATAATAATAATCCCCTCCGTTCCAATTTATAAGTCTACTATGGGAATACACCCAATTTAAGGGGACATCATGATTACCCTACTTTTCCATCTACTTTCCAAATTTGCCCCTTATTTTTTTCACAAAAGTTAATGTGGCAAGGACACATAATTTTACCTAACAAATTGTTTCTATTCATGGAAAGTGGACTATAAAGAGGAACAAAACAAAATGGAAACATGTACTTATAATTTGGAACGGAGGGAGTGTAATTTGCAGAATTAGGTGTATGCATTTGTCATTAAGATTCAGAATCTTCATGAGTTGTGCCATACATCTGATATTAGAGAATCTTTGTTCAGACAATTTACTTTTAGCTTGAGCAAGTGTTATTCATGAGATTATGACTTTTTTGTTTTAGGTCTATGCATTTGTTGCCCCTAAAATTATCGGTGGGAAGAATGCACCATCTCCCGTGGGTGAACTTGGGATGGTAGAGATGACTCAAGCTCTGGAGTTAATTGATGTCTGCTACGAGCAGGTTTGTGTTGAAGTATAATTTTACTGGTTCTAAACCGTAGTTTCACTTGGTACTAAATCAGTTTTTCTGCTGAAATAGGTGTGGCTAGGTCTTTTAGAGGTTTGCTGTTTCTTTTACCTTGAGAGTTGAAAGTGTATGTTTTTGAAACATCCTCTGGGAACCATAGGTTTAACCTGACGTGCTTACTAATGTTGATAAATTGCTAGAACGGTGAGAGAAATGAGATAGGGAAACGAATTGTCACAGAAATTGTAGGTTTGTAACACCCTCAAGATATTAGTGACATAAATGAGATGAGAAAGACAATTTTACTAAAACGCCTACTTATGCTGTTAAAAACTTAAAATGGTGCACAAATTATTAAGACTAATAGGTTGGTTTACAGATTGTTAAAATACTAGATAGATTGGTGTCTGAAACGATAAATTTAGCCTTTAGAAATGTACGTGACAAGTAGTCGTCCAATAAGTTTGACGGAAGTAAATTGAGCATACAACCACTTAGACAGAACACTGTGCCAATAAAAGTTGATTGGTTGGTGTAGAAATATACAATTATCTCGGCCTTCTATAAGTTTGTGATTACTTATATGCTTCAGTGGAACTTTTGTAAAGACGTGCTAGCTACGTTTTCTTATTTTAAACTTGAAACTGCAGGTTGGACCGGACATGCTTATAAGTGGATTTCTTCAACCTGTTCCAGATCTAACACCTGTCATTCCATCTGTTGAAGAAACTTCAGCAATTGATTCAACTATTAGTCTTTACGAATCTGGGATCATATTCTTTTATAAAACATGGGATCCTTATGGAGCTTTCTCAAACTTCTCTCCCCATTCGATTCAGCTGCCTGGCGAGACGGGTAATTATTTCACCTGGCCAAGCGTGGAGCATTATTACCAGGTGTTTTTGTTTTATTAATTTTTATTAGAAAGTGGTGTTTCCTTCTTATGACTTTTGTGGCTAGGCAATTTAAACTCTCTTTCTTTCCTTATATTTGAAGGCACACAAGTTTGTGGGAGTAAATGATCCTGTAGCTGGAGGTTTTGTTGAAGTAATAAGATGTGCAAAAAGTCCTGAGGAAGCAGCACGAATGGGAAGGACAATGCAAAGGCAACGACCTGATCTGGTATAAGTAGTTTTTCTTGTTATAACTTATAAATGATTAGTATCAGCCGGCACATCAAAAGTTCAAAACTGATCTTTAGATATGTGGTTTTTTCAACTTTCCCATTTTCAGTAGCTCGTTAACTTGCTTTTTTTACAGAAATTGAGCTACTGTAGCAGTGTAGCTTGATGATTTCCATCAATAGTTTGGAAAGTTGATGTTTAGTATACTACTCATCATTAACCCTCTATAAAAACACGTAAAAACAGAAGCAAAAACCGTCTTCCTTGTCACTGTTGGATTGCCTTTAATTTTCACAGGACCACCAAAATATACAAATGGATGATTAAATTGACCGTTCGACTGTTTTTATTTAAATCTGCTGTTTTGATCACATATTAGCAGGAGGTTTTTGGTCCCGTTTTTGTAGGGGTTGGTTTAGTGCTTCCTCCCGGCCACTCACCTTTTAAATTGGTCTATCTTTGAACTCGTGTCGTCTTCTCTTCTTTCATCCTCATAAGTGCCCATAAGCAATGCATGTAAAATATGATTGTTCTTTTGGCAATTTTTTAGTTTCTACCAATACCAATGTCAACTCTTTTAAGTTATAATTTTATCTTTTTTTTTTTGTTTAGTTTTTTTCCCTTCTACCGCTGAACTTGTAGGTAAGATCTGACTGGGAGTCTGTAAAGATAGATATCATGTATGAGGCATTGAAATGCAAGTTTTCGATATACCCGCATTTGAAGTCGATGTTGGTATCCACAGCTGGATCTGTTCTTGTAGAAGCCTCGCCACATGATCTCTTCTGGGGAGGAGGGAGAGAGGGAGAGGGATTAAACTATCTTGGCAGATTGTTGATGCAGTTGAGATCTGAGTTTTTAGGAGGTGAAGACGTCTCCACTTCCAGTGAGTCGTCTTCGAGTCAACATTATACAAAAAATGGATTGAAAACATCCTACATTTGATATCTTTTTTAGTAAAAAAAATTAAGGAAATCTTGTTGGATTCCGTTATGTAACTTTATGTAACATTTGTTATTTAAATTGATAGAAAATAAGTATTTATTATTATAATTCGACAAATTAAATCTACACTCTTGTTTATTGTAAGAAGTAACTCACGGACAGATCGAAAGGTGGGTGAAAAGTAATATGATAGGAGTACATCTGAAGAGCGGTAGTGGAGTTTTTGCAGGTTAAAGTGATTTACCAATTGGCCGAAATCTTCCATTCGTAAAAACATTTCATCAAACTTGAAACGATCTATCGGACTCGACTCACCAATTATGACATTTATGGCCTAATATGGTTGGAGCTTTTAAACATTTCATCAAACTTGAAACGATCAATCAGACTGAACTGTATTTGGCTAACCAGCTTAAAAGCGTAACTATTGTTTCTTTTGTCTTGAAAAAACTGCAAGCTTTATACCAGATAAACCTCCCAGCTTTTTTTCTTCACCTGACACCTGAACAAACTGTTCTTTGCTTAAAAGATGCAAGCTAACAACCTTTTGTACGAAAGTACTCCACTATTATACCTAAGAGGCTAAGACCAGTCTCAGAAAAAATAATTCACTTGAGTTTTCCACTATTATACCCAGGACCAGTCTCACAAAAAATAATTCACTTGAGTTTTATGTACGTTACCTTATGATTAAAATAATAATTTTTCTTTTTTATTTTTTTTTAATTTTCACTCATTTATTTGTAATTGTCATATATAAATTAATAAAATAACAAAAAAATTAGTTGTATAGTTGTGATAGAGAAATTTATAAAAAAACTGATAATTTGTATAAAACAAAACGTTTCCTTATAAGTTGTAAAAATGTACTTTTTACTTTAAATACGAGAAAATTTGTAAGTTATTTAATGTATTTGTTCTAGTAAATTAATTTGGGTTGAAAAAATTGATAGAAGTATATTAAAATATAGTAATATTTAGTTATGATAATAAATTTGATAGAGAAGCTGAAAAATGTATAAAGTTAAACTGTTATCCTAAAAATATAAAAGTGATGCTAATTACCTTAAATATGAGAAAAAGTGTAAGAAAACTGGTAATTTGCTCTTGTAACTACTCTCTTTTTCTCAAATTTTAAGTACATTGCATAATCAGTCCAACTTTCATAATTGAGGTGTCATAAACATCGATAATCTTAAAAAAAAAGAAAAAAAAAAAAAAAAAACTAAAGTCTCAAATTTTGTTTCACCAAGTATATTCCCAGTCCTTGAGATCTTCATTCCACCCATCTTCCTAGTCTACTCGAAGAAAATGTCTACCGATATATCAGCAAGAGTTAAAAATAAGCAGTGATTAATAATAAAATAGCAATATGCAATTCAGGCACTACTAGGGGCAAGGGAATCATATAAACATTATGAAAACCTGTATAGTTTTTCAGCCTATTCATGTTTCACTACTACGACACTTGAAAAAGACTATTTTAATGACAAAAAAAAGAAGACTATTTTAATAATAAATAGGATAAACTTTCACCAAAACTCTTCTTAACCTGCATAACTTAAGGATTCAGGTAAACTGCTAAAACTGTTTAATATCCTAAACTAAGAAATTATTATTTTTGGGAAGCTAAACTAAGAAGTTATTCTCAACCACCACAACAAAGTTCCCCATTGAAAAAAATACAGTGCAGGTTAATTAGTAAAGTTCTCAATTCTCCTCTCAAGAGCATATCTATGTAGAAGAAAAACAGAAACAATTTTTTTTTCCACCAAATGTAAAAGCAAAGAGAACGAGTAATATAAGATACACTGCCAGAAAAAAAGCAGTATATATTTACAGATTGTTCCGATTGGTGGTGTCCTCATTGACAAGATGCGTCCATTTTGTCCTCCCACTTCGACCAAATATGGATTTGTTCAACTTATCCTCTCTTGTAGGAGCAGAATAATCGTGTATCATCATTATCTGACCGGAAGAAAGCACCAGGATGATAGTACTTTTGCATAAAACTCAATTTCCGTTTAGGTCTCGAAACTGGCTTAGGAATCGTCATGCTCTCATTCTCCTCCTTTGCCTCTCTTTCCTCCCTATACCTCCTGATCCTCGCAACCTCTCTTACCCTCCAAGCTTCATACTCCTCTCTGTCCGTGTCCATGTCAGCAAAGTCCACGTCAAAAATACAGGCTTCCGAGTCAATATTCTTCTGAATCTCTTCCTCCTTAATCCCCTCCGCCACTTTAATCTTTGTTTCTAGCGTTATCTCGTCCCATCGCTTTTTCAAAGACTCCTCAAAAGACTTCTCTTTTGCCTCTTGCCATTTCTTCTCGGATATAGTCTCCCTCTTCTCTTTCGAGACAATACCATGCTTCCATGTCACCTCTCTCTCCTCCCTTTCCCTCTCATCTTCTTCCTCTTCCTCTTCCTCCTCTTCAGCAAGAAGTCTCTTTAGCCATTTTTCTCTAATCACCTCTCTCCTTTCTTCTGTCACATCGTCATCATCTTCTTCTAAATCCAACCCTTCTTGAGTATCGTTCTCCTCTTTCATGATAGATACATAGTCATTTAGTCGCATACGCGCGTGGTCGGTCCTAAGCTCTTCAAGATATCTGTTTTCCTCTTATCCAAACGAAGTAACCTAGAGTCTAATTCGGCCTTGTGAGTGGGAAAGCGCTTTCAAGGGAAATCTGAAATAGATAGGAAAAGAATTAATTTATAAGAATATGTATAAAAGTAGACACCAATTTCTAAAAATATGTTTATTTCATTATGAAATGGCCAAATGTTATATTTTCAAGTTTTACACCTAAAATATTATGTTAGTTATATAAGGTACGTTACATAACTATACATAGAGGTCGTAGACTTCTTTTGCCATCGCCTAGTTATATGCATATAATCGATAGACGATACTACCATAAAAGCCAAAAGCAACCCAACCAAATAACCTGAAAAGTTAGATGAAAGTTCATATTCAGAAACTAATAATATGCTCATAGAATACAACAGTTAAAATTTTGTTTGGTTGTTGCTTTTAAAGTTCTTGTTTTATGATGAATACGGGTAGTATTTATAGAGAACAAGCACGAAAAAGTAAATAATAAACTCACGCAAGAATAAGCAAGAAGATAAAAGACTCACCTTTATAGAGAGAGAAAACTAGGTTTAGAATCCACACAAAACATAATAAACAATAAACACATGTATTGTAGATATATTATATATAGTTCTCTACAAATAGAAATAGCAATTCTAATCCAAAACTGAAAAGGAAACCAACTAAAAAGTCAAACTAAATAATATCAATGGCGATATAGCCTATAAAATAACCAAGCGAGATAGATAATGCCAATAGGGTGAAATAAGGTCGTATTCATCATTTTATTTTGCTTGATATACAGTAATGATTTAATTACTAAATTTAAATTCTGAGTTATTCCTTTGTATGTTTTATGGAAAAAATAGCTATATTAAAGTATTAGGCAGAATGATAAAAATCATCAATTTCCATCTCAATTAAGTCAATTTTCTGCTCAAAAGCTAGAGTCAAACAAGCCATATGAATTGTAGTATTGTACTCTCGCCCCTTGGGCTTGTTAATTTGGTTTCTGGTTCTTTTTTTTTTCTTGATTGTTTCTTTCTGCTTATTAGTTGTAAACTTGTAATTGATTATCCCAAACTTGAAGTCTTTTATAGTCTGTAAATTAAGCTAGTAATTTTTAATAGTGATCAATTTTCCTCGGTTACAAATACGAGTTTTCTGCTCAAAAGCCAGAGCGCAAAAACGCCATAATATAATGAAAAGGCATATTCAAGTTCATTGTTCATAGATCTAATGTGTCAGTTGTGTATGCCTGTTTAAATACGAAAAGTAAATCAATACATACCGGAAAATTCTATACAGAGTGTACAAATAATTAAATATTAAACATTAAACATTATATTTCGCTACTAGATAGTAAAGGAATGAAGTATATTGAGTAAATTACTCCTTTTACCTTTGAGTAAATTACCTTCTAGGCCCTAGTATATTCTAATTCGGAAAAAGATATAAAAATAAGAAAATAAAACAGCAGGCTCACCAGTTTCACCGATCGGAGAAGAGAGATGAAAACTTATGCATGAAAGGCGTGGGCTTTTAGCATTCGTGCCCTGGCGTATATTATACTAGTGGACCTGTCCACCCGATGAGTGTGAATCCAATAAAAAATTGGTAATCCATTATGGTAGAATTTTCTATGAAAGGAGAGACAATTATGCTTGAGGGAGAGAGAGAGGGGGAATTTGATAGTAATTATTTTTATTTTAATTACTGTGTAAAAGTGTTTACTACTATTTTGTAATTTTATAAATTAATAGAACTTTTTTATAAATAATTATTTCAAGGCTTCGTAAGCTCTCTTTACATAAACTAGCGGACCTGCCCACCCGATGGGTGTGAATCCAAAAAAAATATATGTAACCCGTTATGTTAGAATTTTTGACGAAGGGAGGAACAATTAAAATAGTACTGTAGGAGAGAGAACAAATTCTTCAATGAAAATAAAGTGGAATCCAGTTTCAGGAGAGAGGGAGAGAAGAGAGAGAAATAATTATAGTAGTCTATGATTTTAATTATTAAACGTTAGATTAGATAAGAGAAAAAGAAGTTATTTTTTTCTATTTTAAATTTTAAATCATGGAGCAGTTAAGTGTTTGCTATTTTTGTAATTTCTATAATTATAGGGGTTTTTTAGTAATTAGTTTTTCAAGACTTCATAAGAGGTCTTCACATAAAGTAATAGTAAGATAATAGTACATATATATAGTAGGTATCAATTAAATTTCTAAGATTTAGTTATATTGATCTTGTATTATAAGATAATTTCAATTTTGGTACCAAGATGTGATCGGTTTTTTTCGGTTTTCGATTTTTTTCGATTCGGTCCAATCCGGTTTTCGGTTCGGTCCGGTTTTTCGGGTTTTTGCCCAGCCCTATACTATTTCCCAATTAGGGTTTTTTCCTTTGTTTGATTTTGTTAAGAGTTTGTAATAAATGAGAAGCCTACTCGAAGTTGTTACTACTGATCTTAATATTGTTGGCTTTTAACAATCATTGTTTTTATTGTAGAACGTAATTCCTACATACATATATATAATATATAAACTCATAATAAGAGTAATAATAACCCTAGCTTAGGTCAAGCAGTGACAAACTAACCAAGAAGTGGTATCTAGGATGGGTGGTGCAGTTTTGAGGTGGGATTTCTATTGTATCATAAAACGACTCAGAATCGGCGGAGTTCATGGAATGCGCAAACCGGCGGAGCAACGGCATGGAGGAGACACGTCGGAAGGAGCAGCGGACAGATGACGAAGAGATCCCTTTGAACATTGTGTAATTGTGTGTCTGGAGGGAGGGAGGCGGCATCGATAAGTGGTGGAGTGATAAGTGGTGGAGTGAAAAGTTCCTTTTTCTTTATACGCACACTATTGGAAGTATTCAAAGAGGTAATAGTGCACTCATACCCAGGAACGGAACGGCTTCAAAACCCAATTAATCAATCATAGAATTGGGGCCACCAATTTTATAAGGTTATTTTTTAAAAAAAACATACATTAACTATATAGCTTAAAAAAAAATCTATAAAGAATCAAACTTTGTTTACTAACTCCTGCGGCATGATAGAAAAAAGAAAATTCCCTTGTCATAATTTAATCAAACGTCCTTATACTTTTCAATATATGTTGTTTTGTTTCTACATTTTTAGTTAAAATACAAATAACTCATCTATTTGAACCCAATTTTATAAAACATGATTACTTTTGCTCTCTCTTTTTCTTTATAACAAAAAAAATCAAATAAAGTTCTCTTTATAACAAAAAAATCAAATAAAGTTCATAGTAGTTGATGGTCATATTTAGATCTATAAATCTATTTAACATCTAGCTATGTGATCGTTACTTTTAGTATGATTTTCTGGATTTATTAGTTAGTTTGTGGTATAATATAGTGTATAGTATTAAATATACTCTAAATCTATCTTAATTGATTTTTGTTTACCTAATTTGTAATTGTTAATGAATAGCCTATAGTACAAACATGGTCGTAGTAGTAAAGGTCTATTTCTTAAAATAGATTGTGGTCTCCAAAATACTGAAGACGGCACTTCTCACATACTTTGGAGTTTAATCTAACGGATGAAATCAAAACAATTCAATGGTCTAAATGTATGTGTGAGTTTTGTAATTTTATTTTTATATAATTTTAATATATAAAATAAGATATATTAAAATCATTGATTTTTTTTATATTTTTAAATAATATTTAAATTTAGGTTAGTTTCAACTAGGGTTCTATAATTTTGTTTGGGTTTTGTTGTCCCGTGCGGCTAAATCTTAGAGGAGGAGGAGGAGGAGGAGGAGGAGGAGGAGGGTGTTTTGAATAAGGTTTTAAGCGGATTTCGGTTAATTAAAATATAAGTGCAACTAACAACCCAACTATCGTAATTCTAACCTTAAGCGTTTAACAAAAGTCAATGAAACGCTAAAAATAATATACGCTAGCAAGCAAATAAACAATAATAAGGAATGCGTAAAATAAAGAGTAGAGAAAGAGATTGACACGCGATATATACCGGCAACCCGTCTATGTGCTCTCACCAGAATTAACTTTACCGGCTATTATCACTATAATTTTCTTCCCAAGATTACAACCTAACGAGCTAATCAACCGATTAAGATCCCCCTCACTCTATGAGTATGCCGAATGAAAAGACCCAGATCTTTTAAGCAATACCCGCTTACAAAGCCTCTACCTTATCACTCGCTGACAAATAGTTGATAATTCACTCTACAATTTGAATCGAAAAGTGTATCGCTCAGACATAAATATTTTCGAAGTGTTTATAAGATTACAATACGAGTACACTCAAGAATTTATAAAATTACAAGTTAGAATTGTGTAGTATAAGCTTTGCTTGAATCTTTGATTTAATTTTAATGGAGGTTAGGATTGGTGATTGGCGATTGGTGTGTGTTTCACATAAAATTTTACCAAGTACTGAAAACAGGAAAAATGAATGCGAAGTAAAGTAAATTTTATTTATAAATTAATTTACGGATACATTCTCTGATAATTTCTAAAAGAAAATATATAAATGAAAGTCATTTGATTCTCCTCTTCGAACAATTTGTAATGGCTCGAAATGCTCTTGTAGACTCTTTGATGAATTTTGTTGAATTTGCTGAACTTGAGTAGAATTCTTCAGATTTGATGAAGAACTTTGTAGTTTTGTTGATTTCGTTGATGATCTTGACGCTCTTCAGATTTGGTGAAAAACTTAGAGATTTTGATCTAGAGAAACGTGTTTTTGCATTTGTGTAGTCGTTCCTGAAAATTGAATGCCGGTCTGTTGTAGATTTCTTGGGTGGAGTTCTTCTGATTTGTTGAAGAACTTTGAAGACTTTGATTTGCAGAAACGTCTTGCTTATTGCTTGTAGTCGTTCCTGAAGACCGAATATCGATTTGTTGCTGAACTTCTTTAGATTTGGTGAATAACTTTGAAGACTTTGATTTGCAGAAAAGTCTTGCTTATTTCTTATAGTCGTTCCTGAAGATCGAAGGCAGATTTGTTGTAGAAGTTCTTCAAATTTGGGGAAGAACTTGAAGATTTTGATCCGTAGAAACGTCTTGCTTGCTGCTTTTAGACGTTCTTGAAGATCGAATGTCAAGTTTATTGTAGATTTACTAGCGGCCGTGGAGGAGCTTCTGTTTCTAGTCTTCAAGACTTTTTTGATTGTGTGAAATATGACACTCCCACCCCTCTATTTATAATAGCTTTTGGGATGAGCTTTTATTTGCAATGTCACCTCCTCAATTTTGGGCTCATTATCTTAAAGATCCCATGAATTATGTAAATGAATCAAACTTGTATTTATGTTTGAAAACATTACAAATGAGTACTATAATTTGAATAACTCCTTATTTGTACCACATTTAATGGTTTTATAAAAAAAATATTTATTTTATATAAATTATCATCATAGATTTTATGAGATGATAAAATATATTTTCTTTTTCGATTTTAAATTACTAATAACAAGTCTATTCTCAGATTGAGAAATTAGTAATTAATTGATATTTGATTTAAATGACACGTGTCACATTTTTAATGGACGTAAAATTTGTGTGTCAACAGTGTGTTTATGAGATTGATTGGGGGTTTTGTAGATCCAAAATACCCATTGGTCTATAAGTTGTCCTTTTTAGTGGTTGAGTGGTTTATCTATTGGGTAAGGCCACACTTAGATAAAGCAAAAGTGACTTAATTCAAAACAACAGATTTCTGATCGGTCCAACTCCATTTTCGACATGTAGGAAAATCTGGAGAGGTTACTTCCAACTTTTGCACTTTTCGATTGCTACTTCGACCCGTCGGATATTTTTCGACGTGTCTAAAAATATTGCAATTCGGTTTCTTGAAACTCTTGTATGTTCTTCGTTCGGACTCCAAAATGAGTTCCGTTTGAGCCGTTAACTTTGATATTGAATGATCTATCATTTTAAATCCTGAAATATACATTTTCTATTTTTGAAAAAGATCAAGCATTATATCATCGAATTGTAAAATCATGAAATTATAATTACACTTATAATCAAAATCAATTATTAAATTCATGGTTCAACAAGTTTTTATTGTGTTGTAAAATTAGTTTTTAATTTACAAAATTATATTTTATATTTTATATATTAAAATTATATAAAAATTTTTTTACAAGACTCACACATAAATCTATAACATTAAATTGTTTTAATTTCATCCGTTAGATGAAACTTTAGAGGGTGTGAGTGTATTATAAAGTATAGAGAATTTGAATCTCTATTGGAAGGGAAAGAAGTCTTTTGTTTTAGTAGTTTTTAACCCTAGATCCTTCGTTTTAAATAAGTATACAAACACCAAGTTAATACATAACAAAAATGTCCAATTTTGCTAACATGTGCCATGATACATTTTAATATATATCTTATTTCATGTAATCTGGACATTTACGATGTTAATATATGGTAATTGATATTTGATTATTTATTCATAAACACTCTTTACTTACCATATTTAACATCATTTAATATTTCAAAATATTATTATCATGTTTTAGTAATTATTTACAACACTATTATAGATCGGGTCTATTAAAAATGTGAGTGTGACAACTACTTAAAACCCAACACATATGTGAGAACCCAAAAATAACTATTTAAATTTAATTTAAAATTTAAACTAAATTATTTTATTGGTTGTTACACCCTTAAAAAATATAGTTGAGGTTCACACAAGTATTTCTCTCTTATATTTCATAGGAGCACATGTGTTACCATTTACCAAAAATGTTCAATGATCGTGTGTATATATTTTCCATCCGCCCCGGAACATGTCTTGTATTTTTTTCTGAAGTTTAAGACATATCATTACAACCTGAAAAAAAGAAGAGGTTTTATACTCTTGGTACACCAAACTATATGCTTTTTAACGATTTGGGTACCCACATTTCAATTTTACCAATTTAGGTACCGCACTATAAGAAACTTTTCAATTTAGGCATTATTTAAAAATAGTAAAAAAAGATCAATGATTTTAATATATCTTATTTTATATATTAAAATTATATAAAAATAAAATTCAAGACTCACGCATAAATCTATAGCATTAGATTGTTTTAATTTCATCCGTTAGATGAAATTTTAGAGGGTGAGTGAATTATGAAATTTAGAGAATTTGAATCACTATTGGAAGAGCAAGAAGTCTTTTGTTTTGGTAGTTTTTAACCCTAGATCATTGATTTTAAATAAGTATAAAAATACAAAGTTAATACATAACAAAAATGTTCGATTTTGCTAACATATGTTGGGGATACATTTTAATGTATATCTTATTTCCTATTATAATGTAATCTGAACATTTATGATATTAATATATGATAATTGATATATGATTATTTATGCATAAACACTTTTATTTACCATATTTTAACATCATTTAATACTTAAAAATATTATTATCATATTTTAGTAATTATTTACAACGCTATTGTAGATCGGGTCTATTAAAAATATGGGTGTGACAACCACTAAAAACTCAACGTATATGTGAGAACTCAAAAATAACTATCTAAATTTAGTTTAAAATTTAAACTAAATTATTTTATTGATTGTCACGCCCTTAAAAAGTATAGATGAAGTCCACACAATTGTTTCTCCCTTATATGTCTGATAAAACCATAACTTTTGACGGTGGCGTTAGGTTTTTTCAACAATGATATAATATTAAATATATAATAAATGGTGAACACTTCGGGATTTTTATTATTATTCGGCAATCGCCGTTGATCGGATTACAATTTCCTTGTAACAATCATGCTCGACTTAACTATTTGATCTCTCATCTTGATCTTTCTCCTTCTTCTTCGGTACTCGGTTCTTTCTCTGTTCGGTTTATGTCTTGATGTAACAAGCTTTTGGCTAGTTTCTCTCTTTTCTCTACTTCTCTCTATATTTTTTGGATAGATTTTCTGGTCCCTTTCTTGGGGGGATACTTGGCTATTTATAGGCTATTATGCCTCCTAGGATGTTGACAAATGTCTCCATCTCATGGGTTTTTTCAGATATGGGTCCCTAGTTAAGTGGGCTTGGGCTTTTTGTAAAGGGGGTGATAACCTGTTGAACTTAGAGTTCAATAATGATTTTGATTATATCCTTGATTATGTTTTAATGATTTTACTATTTCTCTATTTCATTGATATAATGCTTGTCTTTTCCAAAGAAGAGAAAATGTACATTTCAGGTCTTTAAATGATAGAGCATTCGATAACGAAGCCATAGGTTCAAGCGGAACCAAAATCGGAGCTAAAACGAAGGAGTTATGAGCATTCGAAGATTTACGGGACCAGGATTACAGTCGACCGATCGACTGGACAAAAACGACCGATCGTTTTTGGTCAAATTTCTTCCAGAGAGTCCAGTATAAAAACGACCGATCGTTTTCAGAAAACGACCGATCGTTTTCTGTAAAACGACCGATCGACTGTAGAAAACGACCGATCGTTTTCTGCAGTTTTCGAAAACAGCTTTTCAGCTTATTCTGGAAAAGAGCTGTTATATCTTCAACGGTCATAACCCAGAAAAACAGACTTTGCTGTTATATAAACCACCCCAATCTCTCTCCTAAATAACCAATTATCATACATAACATCATCCTTCAACCTCTCTCATAAAAACCCTAAAAATCACCATTTTGGTGAATATATTCGAGAAAGAAGGAAATCAACGAGAAAGAGATTCAAGCTCGATCTTCATCAACAACTCACCAATTAGCTTTTTAAGAAGCAATTAGAAGCATGAGCGAAGTTACATTTTTGTAACTAAATTTGTATCGAGTGTTTTATAAACTCAATTGTGAGCGAGTGAACGAGTAGAGGCTTTGTAAGCAAGTGAAGCTTAAAAGCTCTAGGTTTTTCATTCGGGTACTCATAAATTGAGGGGGAGTCATAGACTCGTAGACGTGTTCTCTTGCACTTGTATCAAGAGTAGGAACCCCGGGTAGAGGGTGAGCCAATCGGTCGATTGAGCTCAATAGGATTTGTAATATCCGCAAGAACATTTTTAGTGAAATACTCGGTAGTACCGAGGAGAGGACGTAGGCGCGTTTGCCGAACCTCTATAAATCGCGGTGTCAATTCCTTTCCCTTACTTTTACTTTACGCAACTTATTTTATTGCTTATTTTCTTGTTTGCGTTAAGTAATTCTAGCAATTCTTTAACTCGTGTTATAACGCTTAAGCTTAGAATTGCATTAGTTGGGTGTTAGTTGCTTAGAATTTTAATTAGGCGAAAATCGCCATAAACCTTATTCACCCCCCCTCTAAGTTTAGCCGCACACGGGCCAACAATTGGTATCAGAGCCGAGGCTCTTGCATATAGGAATCTAACGATTTTAGAGTTAAGATCCGTATGGCTAATCTATACCATTTTACTTCCGCTATTGCTTCATCACCCAATACTCCACCATTTTTTGATGGGGTAAATTATTCATATTGGAAGGATAGGATGAGTATGTTCCTACAAAGCTATAATGTTAATCTTTGGAAGATTATTAAAGTAGGATATTCCGCACCTACATACGAAAATAGCGAGAACCCAATCCCCGTAGAGGACCTAGATAACGCTCAACTAGAAGCCTACTCTACTAACGCCAAAGCGATGTACACTATTGTTTGTGCTGTTTCTCCTAACGAGTACAACAAAATTTCCGCTTGTAAAACCGCTAAGGGTATGTGGGATAAGCTAGTAGTAATGCATGAAGGGACTAACCAAGTTAAGGATTGCAAACTCCAACTATTAGTTCATGACTACGAGCTTTTTAAAATGAGCGAGGGTGAAACCATTTCCGATATGCTTGCTAGGTTTACAACTATTACTAATGGATTAACATCTCTTGGTAAGTGTTTGTCTTCTAAGGAAATGGTCTCAAAGGTGATTCGGAGCTTACCGAAAGAATGGGAACCAAAGGTCACCGCAATTCAAGAGGCGCACGACATGAACACATACTCTCTTGATGCATTAACGGGTTCGCTCATTACACACGAGATCACCCTCAATAGTCACAAGCCAATCTCGAAAAAGAGGGAGATAGCTTTCAAAGGAACAACTTGTGACGAAAGCGATGAGCTATCCAATGACGACGAAAATTCAATGCAAATCATTCGAATCGTCAAGGAAATCCTAAAGCTAAAGGACCAACGCAAACATAAAGGTAAATCGTCAAATAATTCAATTTATTCTAACGATTTTGTTTGCTATACATGTGGCAAGGAAGGACACATGGCGAGAGATTGCCTTAAGAATCGCAAGAGCAAAGGAAAGAAGAAGATATCCGCTTCAAGCTCTAGCGATAGCTCCGACCAAGATGAAGTCGCTCACCTTGGTTGCTATATGGCCATGGAAGACAAAAATGAGCCTAACAAATCGTCTTCAAGCGAAAGCGACAACTCAAGCGAAAATGAAAGCGAAGCCGATGAGGTAAATGATCTTTCTTATGATGAATTACTTCATATGTGCGATGTTTATTCTAAAAAAGTTCCTAAGCTTGTCGAAAAGGTCGACTCTCTTAAAAGGATAAATTCTTCTCTCAATGAAGAAATAAGATCCTTAAAAAGAGATAAAATTGAAAATGAGTCTATTCCGACATCGTCATTTTCTCTTCATGATGTAGATGACGAAAAGGAAGACTTAAAAGATAAAAACGAGTTTTTAAAAACCGAAAATGACTCTTTGAAAAATAAAAACGATGAGCTTGTCATTGCGGTCGAAAAACTCGAGTTAACAATCTCAAGGTTTTCCAAAGGGAAAACCGTGTTGGACGAAATTTTGAGTTGTCAAAAAGATGTTAATGACAAAAGCGGTGTGGGTTTCGATTCCAACTCTATTGGCTCAAGCACAACCCGCTTTGTCAAATCTCCTAGCTTGTCTACAACTCCTATTCCGCCTATACAAAAGGTTGTTTTTACACAAGGGAGTACTTCAAGAGTTTTGCCGAACTCTTGTAATAATAGAAGAGGTTTAGGTTTTCAAACCAAAACCGCTCATCATACTTCTAAAACTTCCTACAAAAAGTCGCATAGTTCTCGTTTTACGAAAAAGTCTATGCATTGTATACATTGTAGTAGAAATGAGCATTTTTCTTCTAAATGCCCAAATCGCTTTCATGTTAGTAGAAGCAATTTGAAATGGGTAGTAAAGACCCGAGCCACTAACAATGTCGGACCCAAAAGAAATTGGGTACCAAAGGACAAAACTTGTGTTGTAGGTATCTCCATCCAAAAGGAGAAAATCAACAAGTGGTTGGCGACACCGGCAAAAGTCGTGGAAGTCAAGAAGATCGACTCCACCATCACGAAGGAAGTGCCATTAATCGACAAAGGTGGAAGGCATACCAACAAGTGGTACCACCTATTTGGCATCGGCAACGCTCAATGCAAATGCCATTAGCGAGCGGACTCACCATCACATATTCGGTATACTCTACTCTTTTATGTCTACATATATGTGATTAGGTGGGTATATGCTTAATAATAACATTTTTCATGTTTTGGTTTTTCTTTAAAAACCCTTCACATAACCCCATATTTTTTGATTGCATTTTGATAATGCCAAAGGGGGAGAAAAATGATATATTTCGAGGAAATGCGTTTTATTTAAATGGAGGAGATATTTTTCTTGTAAAATCATCATTAGTTTGTCATAATCAAAATGGGGGAGATTGTTGAACTTAGAGTTCAATAATGATTTTGATTATATCCTTGATTATGTTTTAATGATTTTACTATTTCTCTATTTCATTGATATAATGCTTGTCTTTTCCAAAGAAGAGAAAATGTACATTTCAGGTCTTTAAATGATAGAGCATTCGATAACGAAGCCATAGGTTCAAGCGGAACCAAAATCGGAGCTAAAACGAAGGAGTTATGAGCATTCGAAGATTTACGGGACCAGGATTACAGTCGACCGATCGACTGGACAAAAACGACCGATCGTTTTTGGTCAAATTTCTTCCAGAGAGTCCAGTATAAAAACGACCGATCGTTTTCAGAAAACGACCGATCGTTTTCTGTAAAACGACCGATCGACTGTAGAAAACGACCGATCGTTTTCTGCAGTTTTCGAAAACAGCTTTTCAGCTTATTCTGGAAAAGAGCTGTTATATCTTCAACGGTCATAACCCAGAAAAACAGACTTTGCTGTTATATAAACCACCCCAATCTCTCTCCTAAATAACCAATTATCATACATAACATCATCCTTCAACCTCTCTCATAAAAACCCTAAAAATCACCATTTTGGTGAATATATTCGAGAAAGAAGGAAATCAACGAGAAAGAGATTCAAGCTCGATCTTCATCAACAACTCACCAATTAGCTTTTTAAGAAGCAATTAGAAGCATGAGCGAAGTTACATTTTTGTAACTAAATTTGTATCGAGTGTTTTATAAACTCAATTGTGAGCGAGTGAACGAGTAGAGGCTTTGTAAGCAAGTGAAGCTTAAAAGCTCTAGGTTTTTCATTCGGGTACTCATAAATTGAGGGGGAGTCATAGACTCGTAGACGTGTTCTCTTGCACTTGTATCAAGAGTAGGAACCCCGGGTAGAGGGTGAGCCAATCGGTCGATTGAGCTCAATAGGATTTGTAATATCCGCAAGAACATTTTTAGTGAAATACTCGGTAGTACCGAGGAGAGGACGTAGGCGCGTTTGCCGAACCTCTATAAATCGCGGTGTCAATTCCTTTCCCTTACTTTTACTTTACGCAACTTATTTTATTGCTTATTTTCTTGTTTGCGTTAAGTAATTCTAGCAATTCTTTAACTCGTGTTATAACGCTTAAGCTTAGAATTGCATTAGTTGGGTGTTAGTTGCTTAGAATTTTAATTAGGCGAAAATCGCCATAAACCTTATTCACCCCCCCTCTAAGTTTAGCCGCACACGGGCCAACATAACCCATTAAGCGTTGGATACCCAGTTAGGATATATGGGCTGATTAAGACCCGAATAGAATATTAGGGTCTAATTTTTATGTTCTATCAAGTGCTTCCTGACTTCCTCGGTGTGGTTTCCACGTCGAGGGAGTCATGATTGGTCTGCCGAAGAGATTACTTCGGTTTAGCTGTTCCCTATGTTTCATTCGGCAAATGCCCCTATTTATAAATGCTCCTTGGGACCCATTTACTGTCTTGGGAACTTGCAAATTTGCTATTTGACTTTGATAAGACCATTGGTATCTTTCTTCGAAGCAACCCTTGACCTTTCTAAAAATCACCTTATTATAAAAAGGGAATACCCTTCCTATAATTACTTATTCCATCACCAACTTGCTTGTGACTTAATGGCTTCTCCCAATGGTTCTACTGGAGACAATTCCTCAGATTATGTCGCTTACTTGAAGAATGAAGTCAAGAAGGCTCGCGTTATGAAAAAGAAATTGACTGACGTGACAAAAAGGCTATCTGATATGGACGCAGCTCATCACTTGATGATGGCTGACCTTGATTGGGCCTTTGAACGTATAAAGAGGCTTGAGGCTTCTCTGGCTAAGCAAAAGGCAGCAAAAAGGGCCTATAAGCTTGCTTTGAAGGAGTTGCATGCTCGGTCTAAACCGAGTTCGGATGACGATGAAGGAGGCTCTTCCTCGGAATAATTAGTCGTTTATGATTTCTTTTGTATTGGATATTATCTCCAAGTTGTAACTGAACTATTGAAAATATTAATAAAATATTTCTTTATTATCGCTCTTGTCTGTTTATCTTCTTGGTACCTTATTGGATGACTTAATTGGATTTGAACTGTTGTAGTTAGCCATAAATGCTCTTGGGAAGCTCAAGAGGTTGTCTTTCTTCGAGATGACCTTTGATCTACCCCATTGTTTCTTCCTATAAAAGGGGACTGTCCCTATTTTCTTTGTGCAACTCCTTCTTTATTAACGAACAAATGGCTTCTCCTCGTGAAAATAGTGGTGACAACCTTCCTGAATATGTTTCCCATCTCGAGGAGGAGGTTAGGAGGACTCGTATCCTCGAAAGGAGGGTTGCCTCTTTAACCGTGGAGGCTCGCCGAGCTGCTGAGATGGATGAGCGCTTGGAGGCAATGGAGAGTGAATATCAGAGGTCTCTGATCGACAATATTTGGGCTCGTGCTCGGATCAAAGAGCTGGAGGCTTCTAGAGAGAGGCATATTGCTTCCAAGAGGGCTTATAAATTGGCCCTCAAGGAAGTGTATGCTTGGTCCAAGAAGAGGACCGATGATGAAGCTGGTCCTACAAAATAACTCTTTTTTCCTTTCTTTTTTGTAATGTAATTTTGTTGAGTAGCATCTTGTAATAAATTTCCCCTTGATTAATGGAATTTTTTTTTTTCTTGCTTTTATATGAATTATTCTCCCAATGCAATTAATTTGACTGCGCACGCTTGTGGATTCATTAATGCTTTTTCTTGGGCCTTGCGTTTGACCTTATCCATTGAACCTTCTGAATCTTTGTATCTAGGGACTGAGGGGATTTCTCGAGCCCTGTGCACAAATCTTATCCTTTATATCTTAATATTGTTGCACTTTTTCCAGATTGACACGTGCAGAGGCTTTTCGAATTTTACCCTCTTTAAATACTGGCATGAATCCAAGCGTTTTTTCTCAACAGACGCCTCTTTTTATAATGAATGGTTGCAACTCCCCACTTTTAATTTCTCAACAGGCGCATCTTTTAATTACCCTCGTTTTCCCAAATCTCTTGGCGAACGGTTGCACTTCCCCACACTAATCCTTCCTTAATTTCTCTATAAATACCTACTTAAGATATGGATTTCTTCACAGCCTCCCCTTTATCTCTCTTCATTATATACAGAATTTTGTCTTACAACTTCCTAAAAATGGAAGGTTCTCCAACCAAATCTGCATTGGTCTTGCAAGTGGAGGCTTTTGAAGCTTCATATGGCCATGCACTAAAGCTGTTGAAGGATGCTGAGGAGGAATTAAAGGTGATGCGTTATCACCATACCGAGATGGTTCGGGAATTGACTTGGCTAAGGTCCGAGCTGGATTATTGTCGACGTGCTCATCGGGCTCTAGTCGAAGAGAATGAGGTGTTGAGGGGGAACCCGACACTTCGAGACAGGGATGTCTCTGCCGGGCCCTCTCATCGATACCGATCGACTTCCCCCTAGCCTCGCCTTTTTTCTCTCTTTTTATTTTTATTTTTTTCTTCATCTTCTCTCCCATCACTCTTTTTCTTTCTCTTTTTTTTTTTTGTTTTGTTCCTTTTACTTTCTTTTTATTTTTCTCAGTTTCCTTCATTTCTTCCTCTTCCTCTTCTTGCACTCTTCTTTTTCTTTTTTCCTTTTTTCTCTTCTTCTGCACCACTACGATGTAACAATCAACCCTGTGATCCTAAGGGTTTTGTGTTACTTCTAGGGTTTTTGTCATTTTTCATTTTTCTCTTCTTGCTTTTCACTTCTTTTTTATGTTCCTCTTCATTCTCTTCTTCCTCTTCCCCATCGCCTCCTTCCTTCATGCATCCTGTTCGATGGGTTTGCCGACATAGTTGATCTTCTGTAATAGAATTTTCTTCTGATGTTATTCTCGGATGTAATAGACCTCGATGTAATAGATTTTCTTTCAATGTAGTCCCCTGATGTAATAGTTTTTTCCTTTGATGTCCTATGATGTAATGAACAGTGATGTATCTCACCCTTATTAATGAAAATTTCCTTTGCCCCTTTGTATTGCACTTCTTTTTATATTGCACTTGTGGTTTGTCGTTTTTCTGGACGGTGGACCTTTGAATGTCTTCTATTTTTATTGGTGCCTGCTCCCAGGCATATGTCAGATAATATGCATGTTTCCAAGCACTTGTCAGAAAATATCACAAAGCACCTTGTCAGATTATATGCATGTTTCCAAGCACTTGTCAGAAAATATCACACTATCTTTTCTCTATAAATACTCCTCTTCTTTTCTTTAGTAGTTACCCTCTTTCATCAACTCTTATTGTTTGCTTTTCCCTCATCCCCTATTTTATCCTGCACTAAAACAATTTCCCAGAATGTCTGAACCTGTGGTGAGATATCATGCTCAGATGAAGGGCTTGGATACTGAGGTATCTCGGGTCCGTCGTCTAATGGCGAGGCTTGAGAAGGAGTATGGTGTTTTGGCCTTGAGTTTGTTCGGCTCTCATCCCGAAGAGACAGTGAAATGGACCGAGATTTCGGCCTTGAGTCGCTAGCTCGATCATTTGTTGTTACAGAGAAATCATCTGGCCAACTCCTGGTATGATGCCGAGGAGATTTGGGACCATGCTCAGAATGAGTTTGATAACTCTCCTCAAGGCCTTGCTAGTATGACTGTTAAAAATGCTCGGCTTAAAAAACAAGTTACTGCCCTTATTGGCGAGAATGCATACCTTGCCCGGGAGAATGAATGCTTGGTCGTCATGAACGACTCTTATGAAGCTCGGTTAGCTAGCTCTGCTCGGGCGACTTCCTCTCGGTCTGGCAGTTCTGTTGTCCCACCCACTAATTCTTGATTAGATTAGTCTATTTTTCTTATTTTCTGTTTTGGAACTTGTATTAGAACAGTTGTATCTTTTCGTATTTCGTGCCTGTCTTATAAACCGTTGCAACGCCTCGTACTTTGTGCCCTTTCGTTTTTTGAACCCTTGAATTTCTTTATAAATGCTCCCTATTGCCTGTACTTCATTATCCAATCTCCTTTTCGCTCTCTTGTTTCTTCTAACTTGCTTTTGCTTAAGATGGCTCCCATCACTAGATCTGCCTCCAAGAAGAAAGCCCTCATGGAAGAGGAGTCTACTTTTTTGCTACCTCGTCCCCCTGGTTTCGGGGAAGAGGATTTGACACCTCTTCAGCTAAAAGAAATTGAGATGTCGTGGCTGAAGCACGATCTCAAGTGTGCTCAGACCGAAATGAGGCGGTTCAAACAGTACTGGAAGGAGGAGAGCGCTGCTCGTTTTGAAGCCGAGCAGAAGTGCAAGTCTCAATCTCATGCTTTAAAACAGGTGGAGATTGGCATTTCTCATTTAATTAGGGAAAAAGAGCGTCTGGAGGAGCTCTTGACGAAGAAGGCTACCGAGGAAGGTGGTAGTTCTAGGGCTCAGAATTAGAGAAGTATTCTAGTGTTGAAGTTGTAATTTTTATTTTTCCCGTTGTAACTGGTTGTTTATCCCTTTGTGGATGAATAAAACTTGTGTTTTGCAATTCGATCCTGTCTATTTTATTTGCTTTGCCTTTATGTTGATATATTTCGATGTCTTAGTATCGGACACCGAGCATGGTGCACCGTGGTTATCCCCCCGGAGAGCGTTGTTAGACTTGATGCTCAAATGCCGTCGAGCTAGGAACGGTCTCCGTCCACCTTGTTCGGTGTGCATTTCGGATAAGACACGGTTTGGCGTCGAGGAACTTAATCGGAGAACATCCTCGGTTTGGTAATATTGGTAGCGTATGCAGGAAGCATTTCGTGGTAGGGTCCACTGGCCGTTTATTTAGGTGTAATGATGTGAACTGCCTTGGTTAGTGGGATATACTATCTGACGTGGCAAGATCTGGAGCATTTACTTGTCGAAAACAGCAGCGGTTGTGGACTTTTCTATGGTTGGAAAAAAGGTAAACCTCTGTCACACGAAAGGACGGTTATTATTTTATTCTTTCTGTGGCTCCACTCCTTTGAACTGTGCTAAGTAATCCCTTTAGTTTTTTACCTCATAATTTGCTGAAGAAAAATATCTCTTATCTTCTCTCTCTAGGGTTGGTTCTTCCCGCCAAAAATTTTCTGCCTCTCTATCTAGGGTTGGTCGTGACGGTTGAGAGATTTACTGCTATTCTCCCTCGCTTGCTCGTGATCATGACTGTAAGTATCTTCGTATTTTGTGGTTTGTTTGTTTGGATATTTCTTGTGATTAGGATTCGTATTTGATTTGTGGTTGTGGTCATATTTGGTCTGAGTTGTCTATATTTGTCTATCTAGGTTGTTGAGTAGTGGTATTTCTTCTTGTATAGGATATTTGTTGGGTTTGTCGTGTCATGTGTTTTGGGATTAGTATTTTGATGGATTTGTGATGATGTTTGGATAGGAAATTTTGACCCAATGTCTGGCCCAAGTCGGCACATTTGTGGAAGAGGACTTCAAGAAACTCGTCGGAATACCGGATAACATACACATTCGGCTGCCTGTCTCTGATGAGGAGGTGTTGGGATATGTCCCTGCCGGCGGCGAGGTAGCTGTGCGTTCCTCGGCCTTCTTCACTGGGGGTCTTAGACTTCCGTTTACGGAGTGGGTGGCTTCGTTCTTTGAGGTCGTCCAGATAGCTCCGGCCCAACTCGCTCTGAATGGTTACCGAACCTTGATCGGTATTCAAAGGTTGTCGGAAGTATCAGGGATAGCCATTGAACTGAAAGATGTCTTCGGGGTCTACAGTTTGAGTTTCGAGCGCCGCAGTTCGTATTTGAAGACATTGCGCGCATTCTCCCGGCTGGTAATTGGGTTGCCGGACACCAACAAAGAACATAACCTTGGTGTTGTGATTGCGTCCGGGGAATGGGGCTGTGCAGGACACCAGATCCCTGAACCTGTGACCACAGCTCCTGCTATTCCATACCTCGGCGCTCCCAATGTTGAGGCTCTCTTAGCGCTTTGGAAATGGTGGGGGCCTGGGCCTACCAAGGATCCGGCAAGCCGTTCTGCGCCCCTGCTACTTGGTTACCCTGCGGGGCCAGTGACCAAGGGGAATCCTGCGCCCGAGATCCCTAAAGAGCCCGAGGAGGAATTCGTAAAAGTTGTCAGGGCTCGAAGTGCTGCTCGGGGAGGGAAAAAGCCCACTCGTTCTAAGCGCCGAGCATCGGACCCCGCTGTTATCACCCCGAAGAGGGATAGAGGGGTTGAGACCTCAAGTAATGTGGAGGTTACGGATGTTGGCCGGGGTGTAGAGGTGGTCGCATCGTCCCAAGGTGATACCACCGAGGAGGTTGTTGCGAATCTCGATGTAAGTGTATTTGTTTTTGTGAATAGTTGCCTTTTGACTCTGTTATTCCCTGCTTTATATGCTATCTTGTTTCAGTTATTGACTTCTTCACTGGTTACCCTTGCTCTTGCCCGGTCTATGGGTATTATGGTGTTTCAGGGGTCGTTCGACAACACATTCGAACATATGAACCTCCTGGTGAGCATGGGCGAGGATACGATGACCCTGCCTGTCGTCTCGTCTGCCCGTATTGAGGATCCGATAGATCTACCTGTTGGCTCGCCCATCCGTACTGAGGAGGTGACCGAGCATGGGGCCCCTGAGACCAGTCCTTCGGAGAAGGAGGTGAGGGAGGAAGTGGAGGTGGAAGCCGGCAAAGAGACTGCCATGGGAGTTGTGGTGGGTGTCGAGGATGAGGTTCTCGAGGGACCTGAAAAGGTGTTGGTGGACGGGGTGGCAATGACCCGTTATATTGATCGGTGTAGGGGTGAACTGTTGGAGCAACCCCGAGTCTTGAGGATGGGGTATACTGCTCTTAAGCCCCTCGTTGTCAAGGATGCAGAGAAGATAGCTGCTCATCCTGCAATGTCGGTTATAGAGCAGGCCAGTACTGACGCGCTTCGGGTATGTTGCGCACGTTTTTTTTTTTTTTTTTTAGGTCGTGATGCTCTTGTTTTGGCTGGTGTCTTATGTCTCTAAATACAGGTCTTCGTGGATATCGTGGTGTTAAGGGATCAGTTGTCGGCACTAGAGGCTGAGAAGGAGAAGCTGATGGCCGAAAATAAAGCGTTGGCCGAGGATAAAGCTCAGCAACTGAAGTTGGTCTCCGAGCTAGAGGCGGAGAAAGAGAAACTGACGACCGAAAATAAAGCCTTGGCTGAGGATAAAGTTCAGCAAGCGAAGTTGGTCTCCGAGCTAGAGGCGGAGAAAGAGAAGCTGATGGTCGAAAGCAAAATAACGGCCGAGGAGAAAGCCCAGATGGCTAAATTGGCCTCTGGTAATGAGAAGTTGGTAGGAGACAAATTACGCCTGACCGAGGAAGTGGAGAAGATGGGGGCCGAAAAAGAGGGGTGGGTCGAGAAATATGACCTACTGGAGGCCGATAACTTGCTCATGGTGGAGGATATGGAGGCCGGAACATCAAAGGTTGCTGCTCTGAAGGCAGAGCAGGCAGACGAACGGAAAAAGTTTGCAATGATGGCTAATTTTTCCGTCTTTTGCGCTCATGTCCGAGCTCTAAACTTTGCAAAGGTGCCATTCTCGGACCGGGCGTGGTCGGAGTTGGTTTATCCCTGTCCGCAAGGTGCACCTCCTAAGCCTCAGGATTGGGCCAACCTCCGAGACGAGGAGCTTCCACGGATGTCGGGACATACTATTTCGACGGCGCTCCGTCCCCATTCCGGGTCGGCTCCAACGACCCCTCGATCTGCTGTTGCCGTGATTCCCCCACCCGCATCCCCTCAGGTGGAGCCTTGACCATTTACTTGTAATATTTTCTGTATCTTAGCATAAAGTCTTTTGTTACCCGAATTATGGGTCTCTTTTGTAACTAGAAAGATATTCTTTTGGGAAGTGATAATATAGGTGCTATGTTTTCTTTCTGTTTGACTGTCCTTGTTAATTCCCCTGTTTGTGCGTCGTCGTCTTTTGAAGGATGTAAAAACATCTTGTCAGGTACCCGTTAATCCCCTTGCCATGGTGGCCTGGACCTCGCCTAGTCGTAGCGTAGGCGATATTATAAACGGTCTTGAAAAAGCTAACGCGTCCCTAACCTCTGAACTGAATTCTGCTCGGCGCGAAATCGATGGTTTGAATATTCATATTTCAAATTTGTCGATTCGATTACGTGACTTGGGAGAGAGGTTCAGTAAGAAGACCGCATACTATACGGCAAATAAGGGAAAGGCTAAAGAGCTTCTTGGTGCGCTTCGGCGCTCTCGTGATGAAGCCCGAGGCCGGGTGACGAGCTTGAACTTGGTTCTAGGGGCCGTTTTTGAAGACGCGGACCTGTTGCTATCCTTTTCCAGAGCGTATTAGGCCCGAAGTCACGCATTAGAGGTGCTCAATCATGTAAAAGGGATGCGTGGTGTTGCCCGGGCAGAGCGCATGGGTGATGCTATGACCGGGGTAACTGAGACCACGGCTGCCTTGAACCGAGTAGATGCGGTCGTACAGGAACGTTTGGGGACTCAAATTGTCTCATTGCGAGATATCCATTTTGCTGACGCCGTAGAGACCTCAGCGTCTGTTGATGGGTTATCAGATTGATGATTGTGTAGCTTGTTTTGTCATTTTATTTGTAGCTTGTATATATAAAAAATCTTCGTTCTTCTACTTTCGTGTCTTTTCTTTCCTTTGTTCGATAAGATATCCCTGTCTCTTCTATATTTGCGGCTGAATATTCATTTCTTTCTTTCTTCCCCATTTTTTTGTTTTTTGTTTTAGGCACATGCTACTATGTCGCACCAGGTTGGTTCTCCATGCCTAATTAGTCCGGGGCTAGGACCTACTGGTGTTGCCCGGGACGAGGTCTCATCTGGTGCGGCTAGTGAAGGGCATGCCAAGTGGCCTTACATCGTTTTAATGGGCAAAAATATCAAGTTGGTCGATCAGTGCGCCCGACTTAGGGCCAAGTTGAAAATCCAGGCGTCCTCTTTTCGTGAATATGTTCGTCGTGCCGAGCATGTTGTTGAGGTTCAGTAGCGTCATTTAGATCGGTATTGGCGTGTAAAGGAAAAGTACCTCGGTAAACTAAAGTCGCTGGTAACCCAAGCCAATATTTTGGTGAAGTATTTCCGCCTGTCTCGATCCAGATTCGATGCTTCTGCGGCTACGATCGAAGCTCGTAAGCTTCCCTTCGACGATGCTCGCCGTAAAGCGGCCTCGGATGTTCACGAGATCGCTAAAGTAGCCGAGTTCTCCGCACGGCTTAAGACGCTGGCAAGCGTTGGTGCTCACACGACCAACTTTGATGCCCTCATTTCTGAGGAGCGTTTTGATGGCGAGGAGACCGATGGGGATACGGCGACGGATGACGAAGAGGTAGAGCTCGGTCAATTGCCGTCTTGCTCCTCATGTAGTAGTTCTTAAATTACTTTCGTTGTGGTTGGTTGTATCTTGTTGCCTCCGTAATGCGGGCGAGAACTATTCGTTTCATTACTTTCTTCCTGTTTTTCGGATCTTCTCATTGTCGTATTGATATTTCATTGATTGGATTGATTTTTCTTTGCTGATTTCTTCGTTTGGTACTTTATTGTCTCCGTAATACGGCCAGAACCTTCTTTCGATTTTGTTTGATGCATATTGGCCTCTTTTTTTTTATATATATATATACCTGCGTATGTTAGAAATCTTGAGTATTCCTAGGCACAAGGGCCGTTTGGGAATTTCATAGTATTCCTAGGCCTATCCTTAGGCATGCCGTTTGGCAATTTCATAGTATTCCTAGGCACAAGGGCCGTTTGGGAATTTCATAGTATTCCTAGGCACAAGGGCCGTTTGGGAATTTCATAGTATTCCTAGGCCTACCCTTAGGCATGCCGTTTGGGAATTTCATAGTATTCCTAGGCACAAGGGCCGTTTGGGAATTTCATAGTATTCCTAGGCACAAGGGCCGTTTGGAAATTTCATAGTATTCCTAGGCCTACCCTTAGGCATGCCGTTTGGGAATTTCATAGTATTCCTAGGCCTACCCTTAGGCATGCCGTTTGAGAATTTCATAGTATTCCTAGGCACAAGGGCCGTTTGGGAATTTCATAGTATTCCTAGGCCTACCCTTAGGCATGCCGTTTGGGAATTTCAGCTGCACTCGTTAGACAACATGATAAAATGTTTTATTTATTCAAAAGACAATGTCATTAAACAGGAGGGGTAAGGTGGCACCTGTATTTGTACTGATAAGGTGGCCTATATGTAGTACTTTTTTAGGTTAGCCACATTCCAGGAATTCTTCTCCCCTCTGCTATTTTCGAACAGAACGCTTTTGAGTTTATAGGTAACCGAGCTTGTTCTCTTGACGATCTCGTATGGTCCCTCCCAGGTGGGGCTTAATTTGCCATGTATTTCATTGCGGGTATAGACCGTTACTCGTCGCAGCACCAATTCTCTGACCATAAACTCTTTGGTCCCTTTCACCCTCTTGTTATACGTTTGCTTAACGCCTTGTTGATACTTCGCTAGTGTAAGAGCTGCTATCTCTCGTTTCTCGTCTAGCATGTCGAGTTCCTCTCTCATTCTTTGTTCATTGTTTCCTTGCTCGACTAAAGTTGTGCGTAGTGTGGGTAGCCCGATTTCTGTTGGTATGACGGCCTCGACGCCGTATGCTAAGCTGAACGGGGTTTCTTTGGTGCCCGTCTTCGGTGTAGTTCGGCACGACCATAAGACGTTGAGTAGCCGCTCGGGCCATCTCCCCTTTGCTTGTTCGAGGGTTGTCTTGATGCCATCTAGGACGGTTCGGTTTGATACCTCTGCTTGTCCGTTTCCCTGTGGGTATGTTGGCGTCGAATAGAACTTTCGGATACCGAGTTCTTCGTACCAAAGCTGCAAGTTGGCTTCTTTGAACTGGGTGTCATTGTCTGCGATGATGGCGTACGGTATACCGAACCTTGTGATGATGTGCTCCCAGATGAACTGTTTGACATTACTGGCTTTAATTTCGCGGATGTTGGCCCGTGTGCGGCTAAACCTTAGAGGGGGGGTGAATAAGGTTTTTAGCGTTTTTCGCGGAATTAAACTTCTAAGCGTGATTAACAACCCTACTACCTCAATATATATTTTTGCGACAATAAATGTGCTATGGAAATATGAATGAATTTAAACATGCGCACAATCACAAAAATGTAAGTTGCGGAAAGTAAATAGTAAGGGAAAGAAAATGACACCGCGATTTATAGAGGTTCGGCAAACGCGCCTACGTCCTCTCCTCGGTACTACCGAGTATTTCACTAAAAATCTTCTTTCGGATATTACAATCCTATCTAGCTAATCAACCGATTAAGCTCCCCCTCACTTTATGAGTGTCCCGAAATGAAAAGACCTAGAGCATTTAAGCAACTCGCTTACAAAGCCTCTACCCGATCACTCGCTCACAAATGAGTTTATAAATTACTCGTTACAATTTTGTTACAATAATGTAACTACACTCTCTATTTTATTGCTTCTAAATAAGCTAATTGGTGAGATTGATGATGTTTGAGCTTGACTCTCTTTTTCTTCAATTTTCCCTCTTTTTGAATATATACACCAAAATGGTGATATTTAGGGTTTTGTATATAGGGATTGAAGGATGATAATTGGTGTGTTGATTGGTGTTTATGGAAGAGAGATTGGGTTGGTTTATATAGACCAAAAGTCTGTTTTTCTGTATTCTGACCGTTAGAAGTGGTTGAGGCTGTTTTAAGCTATTTTCCAGAAAAAGCTGAAAACTGTTTTCGAAATCTGTAGAAAACGATCGGTCGTTTACTACAGTCGATCGGTCGATTTTCACCAGTCGATCGGTCGTTTCTGAAAAACGATCGGTCGTTTTTCTTGTGAACTCTTTGGAAGAAATTGGTACAAAAACGATCGGTCGTTTTTGTCCAGTCGATCGGTCGATGTTGTCCTGGTCTCGCAAACCTTCGAAAGCTTGTAGCTTCTTCGTTTTAGCTCCGATTTTGGTTCTGCTTGAACCTGTGGCTTCGTTATCGAATGCTCTATCATTTAAAGACCTTAAATATACGTTTTCTATTTTTGGACAAGACAAGCATTATATCATCGAAATCGTAAAATCATTAAACGCATAATCAAAGTTATAATCAAAATCATTATTGAACTCTAAGTTCAACAATCTCCCCCATTTTGATTATGACAAACTAATGATGATTTTACAAGAAAAATATCTCCTCCATTTTAACAAAACGCATTATCTCTAAATATATCATTTTTCTCCCCCTTTGGCATTATCAAAATGTAATCAAGAAAAAAATATTGGGTTATGTGAAGGATTTTTAAAGAAAAACCAAAACATGAAAAATGTTATCATTATGCATATATCCGACCCAACTAACCACATATATGTAAAATACTAAGGATTAGAGTATACCAAATATGTGATGTGAGGTCGAGTCCGCTTGCTAATGGCATTTGCATTGAGCGTTTCCGAGTCCAAATAGGTGGTACCATTTGTTGGTATGCCTTCCACCTTTGTCGATTAATGGCACTTCATTCTTGACGGTGGAGTCGATCTTCTTGACTTCCACGACTTTTGAGGGCGTTGCCAACCATTTGTTGATTTTCTCCTTTTGGATGGAGATACCTACAACACAATTTTTGTCCTTTGGTACCCAATTTCTTTTGGGTCCGACATTGTTAGTGGCTCGGGTCTTTACTACCCATTTCAAATCGCTTCTACTAACATGGAAACGATAAGGCATATAGAAGAAATATGCTCATTTCTACTACAATGCACACAATGCTTAGACTTTTTAGTATAACGATAGTTATACGAAGTTTTGGAAAGGGTTTTCGGAGTATCCAATTTGGTTTTAAAACCTAAACCTTTCCTAGTATTAAAAGATTTTTGAAAAATCTTGGAAGCACTCCCTTTAGTAAGAATAACCTCTTGTTTAGGTGGAGTAGGAGTTTTAGAAATGTTAGAGGCTTTGACGAAGCGGGTTTTGTTAGACGTAGAACCAATGCAATCAAAACCTAAACCGCTCTTATCATTGAAATTTTTTTGACAACTCAAAATGTTTTCTAAAACGGTTTTACCTTTAGAAAACTTTGAAATTGTTAAATTGAGTTTTTCAATGGAAATGACAAGATCGTTGTTTTTAGTTTTCAACGATTCATTCTCGGTTTCTAAAACCTTGACCTTGTCATTTAAGTTAAAAGCATGGGGACTCAAAACCTTGTTTTTGCTTTTAACTTTATCGAAAGCATCCTTTAACTCTTCAAAATTTTCTAATAAACCACAATCTAAAGAAGATGGTTTTGAAAGAGTTTTAGTAAGTCTAGAAACTTCCTTTTTAAGAAAATTGATCTCGGTTTGTAAAGACTTATTATGAATGACGAGATCATTGTTTTTGTCTTTCAAGTCTTCCTTTTCGTCATCTATATCATGTAAAGAGAATGACGATGTCGGACTAGACTCATTTTCAATTTTATCTCTTTTCAAGGATCTTATTTCTTCATTGAGAGAAGAATTTATCCTTTTAAGAGAGTCGACCTTTTCGACAAGTTTAGGAAACTTTTTGGAGTAAGAATCGCACATATGAAGTAATTCATCATAGGATAGATCATTTACCTCATCGGTTTCGCTTTCACTTGAAGACGATTGGTTTGGCTCAATGTTGTCTTCTAAGGCCACATAGCAACCAAGGTGAGCGACTTCATCTTGGTCCGAGCTATCGCTAGAGCTTGAGGCGGATATCTTCTTCTTGCCTTTGCTCTTGCGATTCTTGGCGCAATCTCTCGCCATATGTCCTTCCTTACCACAAGTATAGCAAACAAAATCGTTAGAATAAATTGAATTATTTGACGATTTACCTTTATGTTTGCGGTGGTATTTTAGCTTGAGTATTTCCTTGACGATTCGAATGATTTGCATTGAATTTTCGTCGTCCTTGGATAGCTCATCGCTTTCGTCACAAGTTGTTCCTTTGAAAGCTATCTCCCTCTTTTTCGAGATTGGCTTGTGACTATTGAGGGTGATCTCGTGAGTAATGAGTGAACCCGTCAATGCATCAAGAGTGTAGGTGTTCATGTCGTGCGCCTCTTGAATTGCGGTGACCTTTGGTTCCCATTCTTTCGGTAAGCTCCGAATCACCTTTGAGACCATTTCCTTACAAGATAAATTCTTACCAAGAGATGTTAATCCGTTAGTAATAGTAGTAAATCTAGCAAGCATATCGGAAATAGTTTCTCCCTTGCTCATCTTAAAGAGTTCGTAGTCATGAACTAAAAGTTGGAGTTTGCAATCCTTGACTTGGTTAGTTCCCTCGTGCATAACTACTAACTTATCCCACATACCCTTAGCGGTTTTACAAGAGGAAATTTTGTTGTACTCGTTAGGAGAAACGGCACAAACAATAGCATACATCGCTTTCGCGTTCGTAGAGTAGGCTTCTAGTTGAGCGTTATCTAGGTCCTCTACGTGGATTGGGTTCTCGCTATTTTCGGATGTAGGTGCGGAATATCCTACTTTAATGGTCATCCAAAGTTTAACATTATAACTTTGTAAAAACATGCTCATCCTATCCTTCCAATATGAAAAATTTATTCTATCAAAATATGGTGGTGTATTGGGTGATGAAGCTATGCCGGATGCGAAATTAAGTATATTAGCTATCGGGATCTTAACTCTAGAATCGTTATATTCCTATATGCAAGAGCCTCGGCTCTGATACCAATTGTTGGCCCGTGTGCGGCTAAACCTTAGAGGGGGGGTGAATAAGGTTTTTAGCGTTTTTCGCGGAATTAAACTTCTAAGCGTGATTAACAACCCTACTACCTCAATATATATTTTTGCGACAATAAATGTGCTATGGAAATATGAATGAATTTAAACATGCGCACAATCACAAAAATGTAAGTTGCGGAAAGTAAATAGTAAGGGAAAGAAAATGACACCGCGATTTATAGAGGTTCGGCAAACGCGCCTACGTCCTCTCCTCGGTACTACCGAGTATTTTACTAAAAATCTTCTTTCGGATATTACAATCCTATCTAGCTAATCAACCGATTAAGCTCCCCCTCACTTTATGAGTGTCCTGAAATGAAAAGACCTAGAGCATTTAAGCAACTCGCTTACAAAGCCTCTACCCGATCACTCGCTCACAAATGAGTTTATAAATTACTCGTTACAATTTTGTTACAATAATGTAACTACACTCTCTATTTTATTGCTTCTAAATAAGCTAATTGGTGAGATTGATGATGTTTGATCTTGACTCTCTTTTTCTTCAATTTTCCCTCTTTTTGAATATATACACCAAAATGGTGATATTTAGGGTTTTGTATATAGGGATTGAAGGATGATAATTGGTGTGTTGATTGGTGTTTATGGAAGAGAGATTGGGTTGGTTTATATAGACCAAAAGTCTGTTTTTCTGTATTCTGACCGTTAGAAGTGGTTGAGGCTGTTTTAAGCTATTTTCCAGAAAAAGCTGAAAAGCTGTTTTCGAAATCTGTAGAAAACGATCGGTCGTTTACTACAGTCGATCGGTCGATTTTCACCAGTCGATCGGTCGTTTCTGAAAAACGATCGGTCGTTCTTCTTATGAACTCTTTGGAAGAAATTGGTACAAAAACGATCGGTCGTTTTTGTCCAGTCGATCGGTCGATGTTGTCCTGGTCTCGTAAACCTTCGAAAGCTTGTAGCTTCTTCGTTTTAGCTCCGATTTTGGTTCTGCTTGAACCTGTGGCTTCGTTATCGAATGCTCTATCATTTAAAGACCTTAAATATACGTTTTCTATTTTTGGACAAGACAAGCATTATATCATCGAAATCGTAAAATCATTAAACGCATAATCAAAGTTATAATCAAAATCATTATTGAACTCTAAGTTCAACAGCGGAGAGGTTTAGCCTCAACCCATTTGGTGAAGTAGTCCGTCGCCACGATCAGATATTCGACGCTGCCGGGTGCTTTAGGAAGCTTCCCAACTATATCAATCGCCCATTGTGCGAATGGCCATGGTGCCGATACCGGGGTCATCATAGATGATGGGAGCCGAGGTATCTTGGCGAATCGTTGGCACTTGTCGCAATGTTGGACGTATACATCGGCGTCTCATTTGATATATGGCCACCAATATCCTTGTGTGATTGCTTTGTTGGCAAGGGACCTCCCTTTGATGTGTGCTCCGCAGGATCCTTCGTGGATTTCCTCCAAGACCGGTAGCTGCATTTCGGGCCGGACACACAGAAGATGGGGTCCTCGGTAGCTGGATTTGTATAGTTTGTCGTCGTTAGACCGCCAGAAACGAGGAGCCTTTCTCGTAATTTTCAAAGCCTTTATCTTATCTGCCGGGAGGGTTCCGTTGCGCAGATAGTGAATCATGTCATCCATCCAACCTAGTTCGTATTGTACTGACGCTATTCGGTCTATTCTTTTGGTTATGCTTGGGGTCGGTAGTAATTCCACTGTAATCGACCGAGTGTCGGTTAATGTTAATGTCGAGGCTAGGGTGGCTAGGGCATCGGCATGTGCGTTTTCGGTGCGATTGATTCTTATCAACTCGCACTATTCAAAGGTGGCCATCAAGCTTTGAACCTTCTCTTGGTAGAGGATCATTCTGTCATCTTTGGCTTGGTATTCGCCATTGGATTGGTTTACGATCAGCATTGAGTCGGAACTTGCAGTTAGGTGGGAGCATCCGAGGGACCGGGCAATGAGCATGCCGTTTATCATGGCTTCGTACTCTGCCTCATTGTTGGTAGCTCGGAAACCTAGTTTAATGCTCTTCTCTATGATCACTCCCTCTCTAGACTTGAGGACGATCCCCGCTCCCGATCCGTCCTTGGTGGCTGATCCATCGACATGTATCTGCCAGTGTGATTGGGGAGATATAGCCATGGGCTCGTCATACCCTTCGGTGAATTCCGTGACGAAATCGGCCAAGACTTGTCCCTTTATAGCATGTCGGGGTGCGAACTCGATATGAAATTGGGATAACTCGACCCCCCATGCGGCCACTCTGCCACTAATGTCGGTCCGTCGAAGCGATTCTTTAATATGGAATTTCGTGTATACTTGAACCTGATGAGCTATGAAATAGTGCGGCAACTTTCTGGTCGCGACGAGCAATGCCAAGCACAGCTTTTCCAAGGGTAAGTAACGTGTTTCGGCTTCGACCAGAGTTTTGCTGACGAAGTAGATAGGGAATTGTTCGCGACCTTCTTTGTTCGGTAGCAAGCTAGAATATCTCCTTTGTTCGGCCTGACTAACAGTGGCAGCGTTTTTAAGTACTCTTTGAGGTTGTTGAAAGAAGCTTCACATTCCGGGTCCCACACGAATTTTCTATCCTTCTTGAGTGATTCAAAAAATGGCCGTCCCTTGTCTGCGGATCGGCTGATGAACCTGTTCAATGCGGCCATCATTCCCGTGAGCTCTTGTACCTGTTTCTTATTTTTGGGCGCTGCTAGATTTCGAAGAGCTGTGATCTGATCGGGATTAGCCTCTATTCCTCGTCGGCTGACCATGTGCCCCAGGAACTTTCCTTTGCTGATGCCGAATGCACACTTGCTCGCATTGAGTTTGAGTTTGTGCTCGCCCAAAGTTCGGAAGACGTCTCTGATATCTTGAATGTGGGATGTGGCCTTTTCGATTTTGACGACCATGTCGTCTATATATACCTCCATGGTCTTCCCTATGTGCTCTCGGCATACCTTCGTTATCATCCTTTGGTATGTTGCTCCCGCGTTGCATAGGCCGAACGGCATTACCGTATAGCAATAGTTTCCTAAAGGCGATATAAACGACATCTTTTCTTGATCTTCGTGGGCGAGGGGAATTTGGTGGTACCCTGAATATGCGTCAAGGAAGGTCATCCGTTCTGTTCCCGCAGTCGCGTCCACCAATTGATCAATCCTTGGAAGGGGAAAGTGGTCCCTCGGGCAGGCTTTGTTGAGATTGGTGAAGTCTATACAGACCCTCTCCTTTCCGTTTTTCTTAGGGACGACGACGGGATTGGATAACCATTTTGGATAGAAGACCTCCCTTATGGCTCCGGCCTCCAACAGCTTTTGGACTTCAGCAATTATAGCGGATCTGTGCTGTACTGATACTTTTCTGCTCCTCTGAGCTATTGGCTTGTACTCGGCATTAACACTTAGATGGTGACATGCCGTTTTAGGGTCTAGGCCTGGCATATCTTTTGGACTCCAGGCGAATTTATCAATGTTGTTGAAGAGGAATACTTCTAACTCTTCGGATTCTTTTTTTGGTAGGTTGTCACCGAGGAGGAAGTAGTGCTCCTCGTCAGTATACGGGATATACACCTTCCTAAGTGTTTCTCCTACTTGTTATTCAACAACCCTCTCGGTTTTGGCTATTTGGTTGATCAGCTTCTTTGTGCTGGTGGGTTATTCGACAACGCTCAGCTGTTTTTGAAGAGCCACGGTAATGTCCTCACAGCGTCGTGAATCTTCCTGACATCCTCTGGCTATCTCGATCTCTCCCCTATCATTTGGGTATTTGACTTTTTGGTGGTAGGTCGAGGGTATGGCCTTCATGGCGTGCAGCCAGGGTCGTCCCAAGATTGCGTTGTGGCCGGAGTTGTCGTTGACCACTAAGAACTCCACGGGAACTGACACGGTTCCAGTTGTGACACTGAGGACGATCTTTCCCAACGGTTTAGTCGTCTCGGAGATGAACCCGATCAGTGTGACATCGGTAGGTTGTAGATCTTGCATCTTGAGTTCCATCTTGTCGAAAAGCTCTCTGTACATGATATGACAAGAGGCTCCTTGGTCGACAAGCACCCTGCTGACCGTGTCAAGGCCGATTTGAACACGGAGGTTGATGGCGTCCCCGTGGGGGTAAATCACCCCTTCTTCGTCCAGATCCGAGAAGGAGATGGGCGGATGTCATCATGGTGTGCATTGTCGTTTGGAGGTCGATGCCTGTGACGCCTTGGCTACCTGGCAAAAGTGCGCCAGTTGTCGTTGTCGCGATCGTTCCCCACCCGTGCCCTTGGGTCTAGACATATGAATGACGTTGATTGTTTTGCCTTGCCGGTTGTCGACTCCCTCAACGGCCAGTTGTTTGCCTTTATTTCCGGCGCCTTTGATGAACTTGGCCAGGTATCCCGCATCGCCCCACAGGTTCATTTTCCACCGCAGGTTACGGCAGTGCTCGGTGAGGTGTCCGTAGTCCTCGTGATAGGCACAGAAAAGCTTGGGGTCTCTATGCTCAGGGGGGTAGCGAGCGGCTCTGGTCGTGAATACCAGCTTTCTCTGCGGATATTCTTAAGGATATCTTCAGCAGACATGTTGAAAGAGTATCTCAATTCGACCGGTTCAAAGCTCACATGCTTTTCCCTTCCCTGGAATCGGCCTTGTTGTGACTGCTTGGCTGGTATAGGGTAGGTGAGCTGGAGTGGTTTATGTTCGTTGACCGGTGTTGGGTATGCGATCTGGAGCGGTTTGGACTTAGGTTCTCGTGGTCGCTCTACCCTGCTATGGACCTCGGGACCTTTGTCCTTTCTGGTCGGTTGGAATGTTTCTCCCTGGTTATTTCTAACTCTTTTGCGACCCACCTGTGCCTCTCGGACCGATTCTCTTCTTGGTAGAGTTCGGTTGAGGATACCCAGTTCGTCGTTTTTATCGGTGAGGTGGGTACAATAGGCTAGCAGGGAATCAGTGGTCGGAAAGTTTTTGCCTATGAACTTCCTTCTCGCCCAATAGCCATTAGGGATGGAATTGATAAAGTTCTGGATGGCTATATTATTGGCGTACTGTGGAATCTGGTTTGCTACATCGATGAAACGTATGCAGTAGTCGTTGAGCCTTTCATTTGGCATCATCGTCATTTTCAGAAGGGTTTCAATGCTAACCTTCTTCTTCCGATGAGCAGCGTATCGGGTGGAGTACGCTCTTAGCAGCTCCGCCTAGTCTCTTATAGAGCCCCGTGGTAAGTTATGGTACCATGACGAAGCCTCTTGGCCCAAACTGTTTTTGAAAAACTTGCACATCAGTGCATGGTCATCACTCCACAGCTCCATCTTCGTCTTGTAGTGCCTCAGATGGTCTATGGGACAACTCCTCCCATCATAGAGCCTGAACTCGGGGATGACGAACCCCACAGGATTGCGGTACCGCGTGATCTGTTCGGCACATGGGGTTTCTTGGCATACGTTCCAAGCCTGTTGGAACGCTTCATCCGTGGCTTGGTAGGGGGGGTGTATCCCCCCTGATGTGGTGGTGGGCCGTATCCTCCCCCGATCATGTGTTCGGGATACCTACCGTCCTTCGGGTTTCTGTCGAGGACATGTTCCGTATGAGCGTTTGGGTGGACGAAGGTTGGAGGGATCGTTATCGGGACGTTGCCCCCTTGATGGGGCACTCCTGTATCTGGTCGTCGGCCCGCCGCTTCCAAGGTGGCCCTATAGGCGGAATCTTCCGCTTCACGACGTGGGTCTTTGTCTGCATTGGCAGGTTGGCTATTCGGCAATATGATGCCGGCTGCTGCCATGGCCGTCATACACGCTGCTAGCTGAACTTGCAGTTGGGCGTTGTTCCCTTCCTCGGCTAACGGAACAATATGTTGTACTTTCACCGTGGGTGGTGTAATCATCCTTGGTGGGTGAGTCGGTAGTCGGGACAACTGTTCGAGTGCATGATCCTCGGGCATGCCAAGCCGGTGAGCTTCGTTTGTTTGTAAACGAGCACCAGAGTTGACCGAGGCTGTTGGCAAAGGGACTCTTGAGCTCAGTCCTGCCTGGGATCCGGGTATGCGTCTTCTTGCGTGCCTTAGTACGGGCAAGGCTTGTTCGTCTTTCGAGGACGTTTGGTATTCTTCGACGATCCCTTCAAGCTGTTGGGGTTGTTCGATCGGTTGTTCTTGGTGGACATTGGAGGTTGTTGGTTGGTTTCCGGACTGGATAGCTTCGTATCTATCGCGGATGGCGAGTAGATCGTCGAGGTCTTGTTGGCTAATCTGCACGTGTTGGTTATTGGTTTCTACTATCTCGGGGTGGGTTTCTTCAACATTGGTCACCATTGTCGCTCGTCTGGTAGAGTATTGGTATTCGAAATCTAAGCTAGTTGGGAACTAGATGATTCCCGGAGACGGCGCCATTTGATAAAACCATAACTTTTGGCGGTGGCGTTAGGTTTTTCAACAATGATATAATATTAAATATATAATAAATGGTGAACACTTCGGAATTTTTATTATTATTCGGCAATCGCCGTTGATCGGATTACAATTTCCTTGTAACAATCATGCTCGACTTAACTATTTGATCTCTCATCTTGATCTTTCTCCTTCTTCTTCGGTACTCGGTTCTTTCTCTGTTCGGTTTATGTCTTGATGTAACAAGTTTTTGGCTAGTTTCTCTCTTTTCTCTACTTCTCTCTATATTTTTTGGATAGATTTTCTGATCCCTTTCTTGGGAGGATACTTGGCTATTTATAGGCTATTATGCCTCCTAGAATGTTGACAAATGTCTCCATCTCATGAGTTTTTTCAGATATGGGTCCCTAGTTAAGTGGGCTTGGGATTTTTGTAAAGGGGGTGATAACCCATTAAGCGTTGGATAACCAGCTAGGATATATGGGCTGATTAAGACCCGAATAGAATATTAGGGCCTAATTTTTATGTTCTATCAATGTCATAGGAGCAGATGTGTTAGCCTTTACAAAAAATGTTTACTGATTGTGTGTATATATTTTCCATTCGCCTCAAAACATGTCTTGTATTTTTTTTTTCTGAAGTTAAGACATATCCTTAACCCATAGAAAAAGAGGAGTTTTATACGTTTGCTATACCAAACTATATGATTTTAACGATTTAAGTATTCATTTTTCAATTTTATCAATTTGTGTAACACACTATAAGAAACTTTCCAATTTAGATAACACACTATAAGAAACTTTTCAATTTAGGTACCAATTAATCACGGAATCATGTCACGTGACAGCACGTGCTTGGCAAACGTTAACGTGAGAGGGTAATTTTGTCATTCTGCACCAAAATATATCATTCTAGAAAAATATTTTCCCGCAATTTCATACATAACAAAAATCATCACATAGTCCAAATTTGGGGGAACGTTGCTCTAATATGATATATTTTGGTACAGAATGACAAAATTACCCTTTTACGTTCAAGTTTATCAAACACGTGCTGTCATGTGACATGATTAAGTGATTAATTTAGAAAATAATACATAAATTGGACAGTTTCTTATAGTGTGGTATCTAAATTGAGAAAGTTGAAAGTTGGATACTCAAATCGTTAACATAAACATAGTTTGGTGTATTAAACATATTTTTTCCCTAAAAAAAAAAACTTGGTCACCTATTTAACTCAAGAAAACGTATAAAAAAAGTTATTGTTTAATAATTACAAGTGATTACAAACTACAAATGAATAAAGCTTATTTAATTTATTTTTTTATCAAACGTTCACTAGAAAAAACTGTCGAACTAGGTAAGGCTTGGATGATAAAATAAGTGTTCAATTTCCGATTTCCTAAATTTTTTTAAAAATATATAAAAAATTAGCATATATATTTGTTAGTAAAATTATATCAAATTTACAATCCCGAGAATTGGATGACCTATGACCCAAAATTTCCGAAAATAGCCTCATTTTTAGTAATTACCCTACATAACCAATTGAAACGATTAATTAACTACGTCTTTCATATGTATACAGTTAAAACCCACGTCTCCTCCCTCTTTATTACTTTGCAAATTGTGTAAGTATAGTTATCTCTTTTGAAGGTAAATCAACCCAATTGGAGTTAAAAACCAAGTCACTGAAATTGGGTTACAAATTCTGAACAATTCCTTATTTCAAATTTTTGGAATATTGATTAGTGTTGATGTATAAGCATTGATTTTGTGTATATTGTGATGTTATGTACCTATTTGTATATTTTTAGTACTATGAGGACTGATATGTAGTATTTGTACTGTATAATTACAGCTGTGGCTGTAACGAAATAACTTTTAACTCATTTTAAACACAAATATCCCTCGTTTTTTTCTCGTTCTCTCTCTGATATCTACACATTATATATTTATATATGTATGTATATGTCGCTTATGATTTGAGTTTCTACAATTAGTTAGTAACCCTTTTATTGTTAATCTTGATTTTTATATAAAATTTGTGTAGTTGTTGAATTAAATGGAAGCGCATGTAAGGTGTTCGAGCAAATGTGCGAGTGAAGAACATTTTCTTTTTCAACGGAACCAAAAATAAGTATTTATCTTCGATAAGAAAATGATAATAAATTGTATACCATACGTTTGTTAATTCTACCCAAGTTATTATACTTGCGACCATGTTAATCATTTGAATCTTTATCACTGTGGTCCAGATTTTAATAACATTGGCAGAATTGAGTTTAGTTGGTTAGCAAGCACTGATTTCCGTGTCACGCAATCAAAACGCGCCATCAAGTTGTGCTCTGAGAGAACTCATCAAAACCTGTGGCGATAGGGTGAGTTTCCAATTCTTTTTTGTATGTGACAGTTTTGTACAAGTGAAGTAAATTGAAATTTATCTTCTTCATACAACAATTACATTTGATGTTTAAAAGTTTAGCTGGATGGACTCCTAAGACACTTTACCAGTAAACCAATATCAAAGTTTAATTGAACTTTTAACAATTCGTAGTCAAAAATAATTACGATTTCATGCCATTACGCGTCGCACACGTTGCGTGGGCCAAGCTTACTTGTAATATTATATTTTAAGTACGAAATGGTTTTTTATTGAAAATTTTAATTTTCTGATACTTTTTTGTTAAATTTTAAGTGAAGTTAGTTCAAATCCTTTTATAGTACAGTTTTCGAAGCATGACACTTATTTTAGGACATATGGAGTAATTACTTACGTATAGACATGGTATCTACATGGTAAAAAAATATTAAATTAATTAAACGACCCCAAGGCTGAACACAAGACGATTATTTTTAGGCTCGGACGGTTTATTAGTAACTGAACAACCACGTGTCGAGACTTTAACGGCCTTGTTCTCGTGCAGCTCGGTTCTTTTGCAACCTTAATATATACTTATTATCAACAAAATTTTAAGTTGCCAGAAAATTGAAAAATAAAAAACAGTCCTAGGTTTGTGTACAAAGTGCAGCTATCACAATACTTTCAGAATATGAATTGAAAAAGAGTAGCCAAATAATAGTATTATCATTCTACCTTTGAATACAGTGGCATCGACTCTCCCCCAAAATCTGTACCAGTTGATTCCCCATATGGATTCTGATGAGAGAAAAACAGGGATAACCCGAATGAGACACGTAGACAGGATCAGCACCTTACCGGACGACATCATCTGCGACAGGAAACTCTCTCTCCTCCCCACCAAGGACTCCATCCGAACCTCGTCACTGTCCACCCGATGGAAACACCTTTACGCCTCCATACCTGTATTCGACTTCGTATACAAGGGCGACTTAGGTTTGGTTTCCAAGGTACTAAACACTCTCACAAGTAACCAACCACATTTGTCTAAGTTCCGAATCGGATTCCACAGTGCATGCGTTAGTTCCGACGTTATTTCTTGGGTTGACACTGCAACTTCTCGTTCTGTTGAAACGGTTGATGTCCGTGGTATTTGTTTCGGGGATGTGGAGACACCTCATAGTTTGTTCACATGTGAAACTCTAGTCTCGTTGCGTTTGTGTCTTGGCAATGACTTAAGTGTCCCGGATGTTGTGCATTTGCCGAAACTGAAGGAGATTTATATGGAGGATGTTGAGTTGCGCGATGGGTTGTCGGTTAGGAGGCTGTTTTCAAGCTGCCATGTGCTTGAGAAACTGACACTGATCTCGGGTCTCATGCCCAATGTTAGGGTTTTTGATGTTTCTGCTCCAACTCTTTAAGTTTTTGTATCTGCATTTGTTTAACTTCCAAACTGAGCTTGTAATTAATTGCCCGTATCTCGAAAGACTGAGATGCAATTCCTATGCCAGGAGAACGTATTCTGGAAGTGTTCTCGAGTCTCTGAAGGAATGTCATATCTTCATTACATTGTCCATTGGGCAGCTTCAAGAAGGGAAATTGATAGAATCGCTTAGGCAAGTTTCCAAAGTTCAGAGCCTAGAACTAAATTTTGATACAGAGGAAGCTCTTCTGATTGTCCGTTACCTATTTTTGAAAACTTGACTCATCTTGAGTTATCATCAAATGCTTTCCACGGGTGGAGAATGCTAGCAAGCATATTAAGTAACTCTCCCCGCCTCAAGACTCTTTTTTTCCGAAATAAATTGTTTGGTAATTCTGGTAAGCCATTTTCGTCGCCTGAGCATGTACCGGTTTGTTTATCTTCTCATCTTAAAGTGATCAGAATTACCAAGTTTATAGGGTATGAAGATGAATACAAATGGGTGGAATACATTTTAAAGAATGCACTGGTTTTAGAAAAGATGAATATACACCCATGGTTGAGGGAAGGCGTAGAAGAGGAAAGTGATCTAAGTGAAGATGAAGGTGAATTTTACGGGAAATCTGATTCAGATTTGTTAAGAAAGTTTAAAATAAGTAAAAGGCTGTTGACTTTTCGACGGTTATCAAAGGTTTGTCAAACTGTCTTAGCTCCGGATTACGAAGAAGAGGAATACTACCATTTTTCTACAATGTGACGGAAGGCCAAAGGAAGAACATATTGATGATGTCCTTCAAGTTTATTCAACGTTTGCGGTAACTATTTTCTTAGTATGTTGTGGTTGTAGAACTTCGTCTGTTTTGTTGTTTCTATGACTCCGGAATCGTGGATACCTCAGTTTTTTCTTTCCTAAAGAAAATAATAATAATATAGCGGCATCAAACAAGCCAATGACACCATTATCAGACCCATTCATGTTATGGTTATGAATTACTGCAGGCTCAAGTAATTAAATATGTTAGTGTTGGTATTCTATTCATGAGATTGCTAACCAGGGGTCACAAGTTTGATTTGAACTGTTATTTAAGTTATTCTGTACTTTGTAAACATTTAGTGTAAGTTTGAAACTGTTATGTTATATTGTAGGTGAAATGTAAAATGACTGTACCTGCAAATGAAGATGAAAAATCATGTAGATTGTTACTAGATTCATAATTTATCTATTACTATAATTCATTTGATTGCAGTACTTTTTAGAGTTAAAACCAGCATATGCTAAAGCTAGTTGGTGGTTACTGGTTACCCATGTTCCAACAGACTTACGCAAAATACACCACCCTCTGTACTTGCCTGTAAAACTAATGGCCATGTTGGTTACTGGCATAGTGGCATTAGAGGGATTTTTTAAATTTAAGAGCATGTTTTTTTTCTCTCTGGAGAATCACTTTCGTCAAGGGTGAATGGGGCTGCTTTTATATGTTTCTCGTAGGAAAGGAAATATTGAAATCATATACACTTCATAAGATTTAGAAGCCCCCTTCTATATTTTTTAAGTTGAGTAGTAACGTGGTAAGTTAGAATAAAATTTGAGGCCAGCCAAATAGTAAAGTAGATGAAAAAGTTAAATCAAACAACCCACATAGAAGATATTTTCTTTTGACAGAAGGGCTAAGTTAATACAAAATGTTCTCATTTTGCCAATTAGGGGAACTGAGATGTGGATGTGAGATACTGGGGGTAGATGAAATACAGCAAGGTTACATTTACTATGGTCACATGGCCCTTCTTTATTTTTGTAGGACGTTTCCTGGGCATTTGATGAGATTAATTCCCTTGAAAAGAAAGGTTTTGTAAGGAAACTCATGTAGATCTAAATTCTAAATGTGTGCTTCAGCAAAACATCCAAAATATTTACAATCACGAGCCTAACTAACACACAATGTCATACCTAATTTATGAGTCTCCTCCGTCTATGCTTGTTTGGTTGCATCTTTTTAGCTTAGATTATTGTTTTTTTGCTTATAAGCCGCAGTGCATTTGGTTAGTTTGGCCAGTTAGGAAATTATTTCCTGGCCTAAATGTTTCAAGTTAAATGAAAAAACTGTCTCAATCTCAAACCAATATAATTACTTAGAAGTTGCAGCCGATGTGCTTAAATAAGCAAAAACTATGTAAACGTTGACACTTTTACATAATATTTCATGCCAAGTCGGGCAGCGCTAAGCAGACATATTTTACATTTATTTGTGATGTGTGTGGTACATTATATATATATATATGTACACACACATACTATATGCTATCCAAAATGGGATTCATGATATAGTAAATGATTGTACAATTCCCTTCGTTTTATTTGAAGGAGAAACATGATGTATTTTAGCAATGAGACTAGTGAGCCGTGACTGAGCCTGGAGACTAAAGAAAAATGAAATACTGATGCAGGGATAGTTGGGGAATTTTAAAATTGTTGAAAGCAGAATGAGATAGCTATATAGCTATCTACAGCTTGTTTTCATAATGAATGGGAAACAAAATTCTGTTCTTATGCACAAGTTCTATTCCTGGTCTTGATCTATATTGAGCTTGACTTGAGAGTGAACACATCTCTGAAACAAAAGTTGCATGTTGGGATTTTCAGTTTATAGATCAAGTATGTTTGGCCAATATTCTATCAAACGATGTTCAACATTAGGATAAATATTTTATATGCATACTTATCTACAGTATCCTATACAGGGTACTTATGCTATCCATATATACAACATATCCATGACTTTAATACGGACGGAGTACTAATTACGCCAAAACTGGAACCATCACAGATATATACTTAAAAAGTAAGAAAATGACGCAAAATAATTTCAGTCAAAGAAATACGACCTTTTCTCTACTTTTTGGTAGAACCCCTCTATAAAGTGGAATTTTGTTTTTCAACATCAATCTTGTGACCTTAGCATGTATGAGTCCTGATTATTTATTTCTTAGAAGTGGATTTGTGTTTCATCCTAATTCTTGTGACCATAACATGTAACAATCCTGATAATACTTTTATTTTTATACTTGTGAAGATACTCAGGACAGTGATTTAGGCAATTGTGTAGCTGTGTCTTGAACTCCTATATGTTTTATAGGACTTAAGCCACGCTGGAGAATTAAAGTCTTTCAGACAACCCCTTATTGGTGGTAGGAAAAATAATAAATAGGGGTGCAACTGCATTTCCAGTATATATACTATACGAGACCTAACTTATTTACACAAAACTTGCAAACCCCTAGTCTTAAGGTGACATTGAATAGTCATGGACACCTCTATGTTATTTTGTTTCATTCTAATCACATTAGGAATAGGAAACAAAAGTGCTGTTCCTCAGGTGGAGGCTAGGGGCTTCTTTGTTTTCGGAGACTCGTTAGTCGATAATGGAAACAATAACTATTTAGCAACTTCAGCTCGTGCTGATGCACCTCCATACGGCATTGACTATCCTTCTCACCGTCCGACTGGCCGCTTCTCTAATGGACTCAACATACCAGATCTTATCAGTTAAGTTTCTATAAGAGGTTTCTTTTCCAAAATGTTAAACTAATTTTGACATGTACTCTTGATCCGTTTTTTTCTCTCTTTGGTGATAGTCATAAATTGTCAGCATAAAGTATTGACATGTACATTTGTTTTCTAAATTTTAAGACCATCTTTGACATGTTCTCTCCCTCATTTTCTCCTCTCTGTGTTGATGGTCATGATTTTTTGATGGTAAAGTAGCATGGCAACTACATGTTTTCTACATTTTAAACCAGATTCGCCTTGTACATTTGTACTCTAGTTCTCATTTTGTTAATCTCTTTAGTGATTCTCATGAATCGGTAGTAAAGTAACATCAGCATTCGCAAATTTTCTGATTTTTGAAACCAAGTTGACAAACATTCTCTGGTTCCCTTCTTCTTTTTTTGTTACCTTTAGCGAGAGTCGTGATTCTCAATATTAAAGTAACATTGGCTTGAACATTTTTTAAAATTGTATACCATCTTTGACATTCCCCTAGCTTCTAGTTCCCACAATGTTAAATCTCTTTACTGATAGTTATGGTCTGACGATGGTGAAGTAATTATTGTTTGTAAATTTTTCTCGATATAGGTGAACAAATAGGCTCAGAAGCAACCTTGCCGTACTTGAGTCCAGCGCTGATAGGAGAGAGACTACTCGTTGGAGCCAACTTTGCATCTGCAGGAGTTGGGATCCTCAACGACACTGGAATCCAATTTGTACGTAATAACTAATAATGCAAGTTTACTTGATTATCATTCACATCTTGTATCTTGTTATCTTGCATATTTTTGTTATCCTGACCTAAATCATAAGTTCTCTAATTTTGTGCATGCGACTTTCCTATTATAAATTATGGAAAGGTGAGATTGATGAATTGAGGGAATCTCTTATTGACCAGCATTAGTGTTTAAAAAGAACCATAGAATACTGTTTTCACTTACATCGCTAGATCGTTGTATGTAAACTATCAAGCCACATTAAGCCGAATTTTTATAAACTTTAACTATGGTGATTAATCGTTTCATATAAGTTCGAAATTTGCTAGGTTGGTTCGATGCATTTGACGAGTGGTTCATGTTTCTTAGTTCCCTCTAGTACTATATTGTTCTTTCGTTGTTGTTCTCGATGAGAAAAAAAATGATTATGATTTAACTTCCTTTTTGCAGGTGAACATAATACGAATCGGAAGGCAATTGGAGTTTTTTGAGCAATATCAAAGAAGAGTGAGTGCTATGATAGGGGTTGAGCAGGCTCGGGCATTTGTTAACCAAGGACTTGTTCTCATGACTCTTGGGGGAAATGACTTTGTCAACAATTACTATTTGGTTCCCTTCTCGGCCAGATCTCGCCAATATGCCCTCCAAGACTATGTCCCTTTCATTATCTCTGAGTACCGTAAAGTCCTCCTGGTAAAAATCGTCTACTCTTCATGACTAATTTCATGATCAATTAACTCTGGCCTAATTCTATGATTAAGATTTGTATCTAGCATGACAATATTAGAGCTCGTACCAGTATGTTGATGTGCTAATGGTATTAAATCTTCTCAACTTGTTTCTGCGTTTGTATAATAATAATATACTGTATATTGTTGATGCACTTTTGGAGTGAGATCAGATCAGTGTTTTGTAGTCATTTAAAGAGAGAGTAGGGTTTTACTTTATTTCAAAAAAAAAAAAAGGGGAGTGTTGCTATTTCTGATAGCAATCATATCCCAATAAATTGAGCATTTTTTTAAAAAAATTTATGAAGGAAACAAGACAAGCATGTATGAGGTAACATTGGCTGAGCTAATGGCTTGAAACATGTTTGGTTGGTTGATAAGAAAATATACTAACTGAACGTTATGTGTTTTCACATGCTCATTAAAGTTTTTACATAAAAGGGCATTGTGCTACACTTATAGGGCCCCATATATGCTGAAAATTAAATGTGTTGTTGCTTTAAAGTTAGGCTAGTGGTACAAAAGTGTAAAAAGGAAAGTAATAGTCACATAATACACGAATATGCATTGCAGAAAATTATTGTCCCGAGTTGGCCAATCTTTTGGATGCCAATATTATTGGAGAACAAGCGAGAAATAAGAAGAGTTCAGAGGATATCAGAGGGATAATGAGAAGCTAGATTTTCACTATAATTAATTAATTATCCTTACTGAATCAATGAGTCAGAACAAGATTAAATACTACAGTAACAACTACTAGTCATTGTAGATCAAAGTCCAGACACAGCATTTTCAACCCGATATTCGATAATTATTACTAATACTAATAACTGATACTCCTAATAAAGACATAAATATATAAAACATAAATGACGTATTCTTTGTTTATGTGATTAATTTGATAATATATGTTTAATGGCAATGAAACAGAGGTTATACGGATTGGGTGTACGAAGGGTACTGGTGACTGGGACTGGGCCATTAGGCTGTGTTCCTGCTGAGCTGGCACAACGAAGCAGGCGTGGAGAGTGTGCGGTGGACTTGATGAGGGCGGCTGGCTTGTTCAACCCACAGCTTGTTCAGATGCTGTCTGGGCTCAATGCTGAAATTGGCGCTGATGTTTTTGTCGCTGTTAATGCTCAAGAAATGCACATGGATTTCATCACTAATCCTCAAGCATACGGTAGAATTATGAGCTTAAATTATACGTAAAGCTTTGAAAATCATTATATCAATAGTTAGAGAACTGATAATAATTGTAATTTTGAGTGGGTACTACTGAAGGAATGATAATGAAGTAAGATTAGGTAGTGCTACTAATCACATGGTACTTTTTTGTTGGTAATGTTGGGAAATTGCGTTAAAAACATAAAAACCATGAAATGAAACCTAATATTTGATAGAGTAGTGATATTTTATTTACGCATATCGATATTGTATGATCATGTACTTAAATTAATATGAAAAGCTTTACACTTTTAAATTAGAGTACTTAGTAAATTTTGCATAATGTGTTAGGAAACCTTAGATAATGAAGTAAAGATTGGCCAGTGTAACTAATCTTATGGTACCTTTGGTTTGGTTGGTGATGCTGGAAATAAGAATTTAAGACTATTGAATAAAACCTGATATATGATGATCAGGGTGTTGTACAAGGGGGACCAAAGTATTTATGGATGATCACAGAAAGGGCCACCTACTTGTATAGTAGACATTGGCCTTAAATAATATTAATTGATGGTAGGTTATTCTTAAAATTTGAAATGTAGCTAGGTCATGTTTATATCCCATGGTAATTAATTTCTTAGACACATTTACCTTGCAGATTTCTGAAGTAATTTACGGATATGGTGATACTGAAAGAGCAAATGATTTGGTTGTTAATAGTTAATACACTCTTTGGGGTTGTTTGGTTGCAAGTTTTAAGCAAATTAGTTGTATTTTTTAGGTTGAGAAACAAGATTTGTTCACCCAGCCTATAGCTACCAAGCGACATTTTTGTAAACATATCATGCCAATAAAAAATGCATGTAGTGTTCCATCTGATGTTTATATATAGTTAACGTACGATGAATTTTTCTTTTTTCTAAGAGGTCTGTGTGAAATTTGCAGGATTTGTGACATCAAAGGTGGCATGTTGTGGGCAAGGGCCATACAATGGCATAGGACTATGCACACCACTCTCGAACTTGTGCCCAAACAGAGATATATATGCGTTTTGGGACCCATTTCACCCTTCAGAAAGAGCCAACAAGATCATTGTTCAGACGATAATGACCGGTTCTAACAAATACATGCACCCCATGAACCTCAGTACTATCATGGCTTTGGACTCCAGAGTTTAGCTACGTACTTTTTCAGTTACTTGTTTGCCAGAATTTATTCAAACTACTATTCGTTTTCTTGGTTCCAAATCAAGATGTATGTCTATCTGCCTGTCTAGAGCGTGTGATGTTGCTTTCTTTGTGTTGTATCCCAAGTTTTCGAAGATATTTTTTGTTGGAATTTCAATCTGTAAGCATTTTAAACTACACTTTCTGCAAGTGTTCTGTAACATTCTTATGATTTTCTAATTAGTAGCACTTTCTAGTTACTCTTATCGCAATAGGGTAGTAGGTATCTGTGTCTTGGTGGCTATTTATCAGAAATTATTTTCAGTCTTACACAAGATGTTATGCTATATGATATTTCTTGAATCATATGTTTCTTAAATCGGAAAGAATTTGAGAAACCACATACCATCCAGTTCATATTAGTAGTGCTAGATATAGGTGTAAACTCATGTATATATACTTATAATTTGGTCAAAGACTTGGAGCCAAAGGCATATATATAGCTTCATCTTTTGGTGTAACTCGTTGACACCTAAAACTCTTTTGACTTTCACAAGTTGATCACCATAAGGGATATGAGACAGAGACCTAATAACTCTCATTAGTTCGTTGTTTGGCCTTTCTCACTTATATTTCTTAGTGGTTAGTTGGGTTTGTTGAGAACTTAATTTAATTGAAACAGATGCATACATTGGGGCTTTTTCAGTTAAGTTGTTTTGGAAACCAGTGCTTTCTATTCATATGCAGGCCTTTATATCTTTCTTATTTATAAGCCACTTTGTTCATTTGTAATTTCCACATATAGTATTATATAAACAACACCCAAGACCTTGAGTTAACCCACATTATTTCACCATGGGTAACTCATTACTTAATTGTATTTGGTTCTTAATATGCTTGGGCTTGGCTCAAGCTAAGGTTCATTTAATTGCACAAGATCAAGCTCCGACGCAAGCTCCGACTCAGGTTCAGGTTAACTCTCAGGCTCCAACTCAAGCTCCGGTTCCGGCTCAGGCTCTGGGTCCAAAGAAGGCAACGAAGCCTGTGTCTGATCCTGGATCGACACAGGCTCGAGCATTCTTTGTGTTTGGAGACTCGCTTGTTGATAGTGGCAATAATAACTTTTTACCGACCCCTGCTCGTGCAGATATGCCTCCTTATGGCATTGACTACCCGTCACATCAACCCACCGGTCGTTTCTCAAATGGATACAATATCCCCGATCTTATCAGTTAGGAACATTAAGATTATTAATTTTGACACTTTCTCGCGTGCACTTTCTTCTAGTTAGAACCGATCAGTAGTCAAATTACTTACTTAAAAACGTATATATAAAATACGCAATATTTGATACACCAATTCCGAATGTAATTAACTGATAATTCGAGTTTCATAAACTCTCTTGTATATATAATATCTTGTCTAACACGTTTGTTGATTATGAAACTTAATCGTATTTCATAATCTTTCCGATACATGATGAAGGGAGTTGCAAAGAAACTACCCTACAGAGTCAGAGATAACAAGCAAATGGCTATCTGTATAATATATTAAACTAATCGCTGTGATGGTATCTGAATCAAATGCTTAAGCTTTTAACTACAAATTTCTGATTTGAAACTGGAAACTTTTTGTTCTTTAATTTATACATTTATACATAATACTTTTCTTTGAAATAATCTTGTTCTTATACAAATAGCACAAGCAATATTAGAATTTAGAACTATGCATATCAATTTATGTAATATCATCTGTAGGTTTGAGCATTGGATCAGAACCAACAATGCCCTACCTCCATCCTGCCCTGAATGGCGATAGACTATTAGTTGGTGCTAATTTTGCTTCGGCTGGAATCGGTATACTAAACGACACCGGAATTCAATTTGTAAGCTCACTGTCTGCCTAGTTATAGATACGAAAGCTAGCACTATAATATAAATACCACTATTAATAGTATATCCTGTTATGTGTTTTTTTCGGATATGACGTAGGTGGCGATAATGAAGATATGGCAACAGTTTGAATTGTTCGAACAATACAAAATCCGGGTGACGGAGCAAATGGGGGCAGAAAAGGCAAATAAATTAGTGAAAGAGTCGCTTGTTCTGATATCGCTAGGAGGTAACGACTTTGTTAACAACTACTACTTGCTCCCTATTACTGTTCGCAATCGTCAATTAGCCCTCCCTGCCTACATTTCCCTCCTCATTGCTGAATACCGCAAAATTTTAAAGGTACATACTAAATTTTCACACATAATTATATTATTATATACATTCATCATTTATAGCTTAATTATCATATACTGATGAATGGTTACAACTTACAATGATGATCTCATGTTTCAGGAGAAATTTATAGTTGGTCCCATACTTTAATTTTTAATACTATTGGTTTCCATAGTTCAAACAAGATATACATGTCATTTGCCCCTTTGTTTCAATTGAAAATAATTTCTTAACGCTGAAATTTCTACGCATGTTAATTAATAGCTTCTTAGCGCATTCTTTGTTGTTACTTTGTGGTAGGTGGTCGAGTCATGAACACACTTGTTTAATCCTCAAAGTGTAGATAAGTCAAGATAACAATCCTTACAGAATGGATCACTAGTTTATCCAAGGAAAATCATATTTGCTGACAAATCTTGGGATCATTTGGCTCAATGATACTAATTGATATGTACATATTCTTAAACAAAAAAACACAAATTCAGGGATTCGTTAATAAAGTTTGAAAAATATGTACTAAACATTAACTTTCTCTTTATCTTATTCAAACTATAGGGCCAACATCTTGGCATTAAATTTGGGACCACTAGTCTACCTTATTCAAAGTATGGGGACCATTTTTGAAACTCATCTGGTTGTTACAAAGCTTAAACATTATGCAAATATGTATGAAAATAAAAACTTTTAAAAAATGGTACTTTAATTTATTTATTTGAATTGGCAGAAGCTGTATGGATTGGGGCCACGTAGGATAATCGTGACAGGGACAGGGCCACTAGGATGTGCGCCAGCCGAGCTCGCGATGTGGAGTAGATATGGCGAATGCGCGACCAACTTGCAAAATGCTGCATATTTGTTTAATCCGCAACTTACTCAAATGATCAAAGAAATCAATAAAGAAATCGGCAGCGATGTTTTTGTCACTGCAAATGCGCACGACAAGAACATGGATTTCATCACAAATCCCGGCTCTTATGGTATGTCTTTATAAACGTATTCTTTTCATGCTTTAAGGTGAAAAAAAGAAAGCACCCTGTTTTTCTTTTCTTTCTAATTTGTACTTCTGTTCTGCAACTAGCTAGTGATGATATATTCATGTTTTGCGGTTTCCTAGACCAAAATTTTGGCTTATTTTGACTTGGCACGGTAAGCCTATATAGTTGATCAATTACTACACAAAAGTTTTTAGCAGAATATACAACAACAACAACAACAAAATCCTAGCAAATTTCGCATATTATTTAGTTCGTCTATTACTCTCATTGAAACTACGACAACATGAGTGCCTTCAAAGTACATAACCAGCGGAATCACATGATTATGTGTACACTATCCACGAAATTTCGTATAAGCACCCGTTTTCATTTTTGTATGCATCATTCATTATACCTGATTTTTTGTAGGATTTAAGACCTCAAAGGAAGCATGTTGTGGACAAGGGCCTTTCAACGGGTTAGGGCTTTGCACACCTCTGTCTAGGCTATGTGATGATAGAAATAAATACGTATTTTGGGACCCGTTTCATCCAACAGAGAAGGCGAATCGTATCATAGCTGACATGATATTGAGAGGCTCAAAGGAGATGATGCACCCATTCAATCTCACCACCATCATGCAATTGGATTCTAGGATTTAATAATAATAATCAAGCTCCTCCTTCCGATCGGTTTTATGCAAGTTTTAGTTATGTTTTTATGTCTAGTTAGCTAGTCTCGTTTATGAAATGTTGTAAACTTTTTCATATGGCTCGTTGCATGTTTTTCCCATTAATGTACTAATTAAATGAAGTTACGTTTTTTAAAACATGTCTGGCGAGATTATATTTTCTATTAATTATGGATAGGAAATCTGTTCACATTTCTTAATCGCATAGTAGATCAATAGATAATACAATGCATTCTTAAAGATGTTTCCTGCAACAACTATCAAAGTATCAAACGATCTTATTGAGACGAGATTGAGTTGCAACCCAACAACAGGGCCGCCGGTTATGTAGAAATACATAAACAATCGCATTTTTTAGAGAGAGAAAGTAAATTGAGCCGAGAATAAAATGTAAAATCTCATATATTTTTATTCTAGAGTAATTGCTCATTATATCGAGCTACAGTAGATGTAACTAACTTAAAACTATATTTACAAAAGAGTCATCTGATTCTCAATACTAACAGTAAACATTTAACGTAACTTGCACTAAGTATCCCAATTTTTCTAGTTTATTACAAATAGCTCCATATTGCTTCAATATACTTCAATATGCCCCCTCAAGGTGGAATGTGGGCATCAAGGACACCCAACTTGGACATCAAAAAACTAAATTGTTGTGCACCCAAAGCTTTTGTCAAGACATATGCAAGTTGATTTTGAGTATAAATGTGCATAGTATGTATCACTCCAGCCTGCAATTTTTCACGTATAAAGTGACAGTCAATTTCAATATGCTTTGCCTTTCATGATGCACAGGATTAGCAGCTAAAGAAAGAGCAGACTTGCTATCACTATAGATATAAGCTGGACCAATATGACTTATTTTTAAGTATGCTAACAATTGTTTCAACCAAACAACCTCACAAGTTGCAACAGCAAGAGCCTTGTACTCTGTTTCAGCAGAACTTATTTGTTGCTTTTTGCTCTTCCAAGATATCAAAGAGTCACCAAGAAAAAAAACAATACCTATAACATTTTTCCTTGTATCAACACAAAAAGTCCACTCTGAGTCAGAAAAACATTTTATCTGTAAAGAAGAATTTGCAGAATAGAAAAGACCTTGCCCTATAGTCCCTTTCAAGTACTTCATAATTCTATAAGCAGCTTCCAAATGAGGTTTGCCATGAGTAGCTAGAAACTGACTCAAACAGTGAACTGCATAGCTAATATCTGGCCTGGTTATGGTCAAATACAATAACTTGCCTATTAAGCTCCTATATAAGGTCACATGAGATGGTATTTCCCCTATATTTGCACTCAATTTCAGAGAAGTATCCATTGAAAAATCAACAGGTTTACAAGCTAACATTTCTGCTTCTTCTAACACATTTAGAACATATTTTCTTTGATTAACCACAATTCCTTTCTCGCTTCTTGCTATTTCAACCCAAGAAAATATCTCACATCACCCAAATACTTAATCTGAAAATTATTATTTAAGAAGTCATTAACTGAATTTATCAAAGCATCATTGTCACCGGTCAAGATGATGTCATCAACATACACTAACAGGACAACAAAAGAACCATGTGCACTCATAGTGAACAAAGAAGTATAAAAAATAGAGTGATGAAAATCATAGGCTAATAATGAAGTAGATAATTTGCAGAACCATTGTCTACTTGCTTGTTTCAGGCCATAAAGTGATTTCTTCAAAAAACACACCCTACTATCATTAAATTGCAAGAAACCTGGTGGTGGCAGCATATACACTTCTTCATTCAAATCACCATGTAAGAAGACATTATTCACATCTAATTGCTTTAAATAGCTGCTAGAGCCAGAACAGTTCTGACTGTGGTCATTTTTGCAACTGAAGAAAAGCGGGATTCATAATCAAGCCATTTTTGCTGTGTATAGCCTTTAGCCACCAACCTAGCATTATATATTTCAATAGACCCATTAGCCTTATATTTTATCTTATATACCTATTTACACTCAATAGCTCTCTTATCATTAGGCAAAGTCACTAGCTCCCAAGTGTTATTCTGCTATAGGGCTAACACTTCTTTCTTCATGGCTTCTTGCCACACATGACTTACACTAGCCTGTTTATAGGTAGTAGGTTCCTTTTCAACAGTAATATTGAGACAAAAAAATTTTATAAGAGGGAGAGAGATTATCATAAGAAAGATAGTGGAAAAGTGAGTAAGTAGTGGAAGTAGAAAAAGGATTTGAACAAGGTAATTGATTTGGTTTATTTGGTTCTATAGAAGCTAAGTAACAATGATAATCTCTGAGTTTAGTAGTAGAGTGTTTATTTATGTCAGATTTTCTTAGATTAATAAGAGGAGGGGAAGATAATGTAGGTGAAAAGTGTGGAGAAGATAAAGAAGGTGCATGAGAGGTACATTGTATGAGTGAGTATACATTTATAGGGGAAGAATCACTAGCAACATCTGTGTTAGGGTTAACATAAGTGTGATAAGAAATATTTGTTGCTAGATTAGCTAAACTAGTAAAAGATTGCTCTGTCTCATTACTGTTAGATTGAAAAAGAAAAACACTCTCATAAAATTCCACATCTCCGGAATAAAACACTTGATGAGTACTCAACTTATACAGTTTATACCCTTTTGTAGCAAAATGGTATCCAATCAGAACACATTTGCTTGCTTTTGAATCCATTTTAGTCCTTCCCCTTTGTAAAGAAGAACCATAACATAGAACTCCAAAAACTCTCAAGTGATTATAAGAAGGTGACACACCAAAGAGTTTCTCATAGGGTGTCTTATTATCTAATACAAGAGTAGGTAATCTATTGATAATATAGGCTGTAGTAAGCACACATTTCCCCCAAAATTTCAAAGGAACATTAAACTGAAAATGTAAAGCCCTAACAATGTTGAGGATATGTTGATCTTTCCTTTCCACAACACCATTTTTTTGAGCTGTCTCAATACAACTTGGTGTATGATCCCCCTTTCTTGATAAAAATGAGGGAGATAGAATTCTCCACCATTATCACTTCTAATAAGTTTTACCTCTTTGGCAAATTGAGTCTTGACAGAATTACAGAAAGCTATTAAGGAAGTAATAGCCTCACTTTTGAATTTAAGCAATAATATCTAAGTACACCTAGTGTAGTCATCCATTATGGTGTGAAAATACTGAAAACTTCCTAATGCTAATACACTATAAGGTCCCCAAATATCACAGTGTAACATAGCAAAAGCTGCAGTGGTTTTGATACAACTGCTAGTAAAAAGGTTGTTTATGTTATTTAGAAAAATGACAAGCATCACATGAAGATTCATTATTCAGAACGATATGAGGAATATAAGTTTTCAGTGTTCTTAAACAACCTAGAGAGGGATGACCAAGTCTAAGATGCCAAACATCCAAATGACTATATGGTTGTACAATAGAAAAAAAAAGATAGTTTAGTCATAACATGTGCTTTATCTTGTAAGTAATATAACCCTCCTCTTTCTTCAGTTGTGCCAATCATCTTCAAACTAACAAGGTTCTGAATAACACACATGCTCTTTGAGAAGAGTAAACAACATTTGTTACTATCAGTTAGCTTACTAGCTAAAATGATGTTAAAACCAAAAATTGGTATGCATAGAACATTTTGCAACACTATTCCAGAAGTGAATCTAACTGTGCCAACATGTGTCACAAGAGCTCTGTTTTCATTAGGCAAATATACTAAAGAATTAATCTCAGTAGGTTCTTCATTATAATATGACTTAGAAGAAACCATATGCTCAGTAGCATCTGTGTCTAATATCCAAGGCTTCATAGAATTAATAACATTCTTTGTAGCAAGGAAACTATTCAAAGACATACCTGCCATATCTACCAGTCTGTAGATGCCATTACATATAAGCACAAAGTTGTTCAAGTTGTTGAGAGGAAAAAGGACCATGATCTATTTTAGCCCCTATGTTCTCTTTATCTGTATCACCCTTTGAAAAATCAGTTGGATATACACTTTCTGAAACCTGGTTTGCATGATTCACATTTCCTTGACCATAAGAAGCCCCTTCTGTATTATGTGCAAATGACCTTTTCTTCCACCCTGGTGGATAGCCATGTAGTTTATAACACCTATTTTTAGTATGTCCAACATCATTATAAAAAGAGCAATGAGTCGATGGCCTAAAAGTAGGCTTGAAACCAGACTTAAACTGTCCATTAGTAGCCATAAAAGCCATATTCTCATGTGAAGTAACCAGAATAGGCTTCATACTCCTTTGCTTTTCTTCTTGAGTAACCAAGTTAAAAGTCTCATTTACACTGGGAACATATTTCATCATGAGGATATTTCCTCTTACACCAGCAAAATTGTCATTTAACCCCATAAGAAAATGCATCTTATAAGCCATTTGTTCCCTTTCCCAAAGCTGATCATAAATTTTACAACCACAATTTTCCATAACACCACAAACACACCTAGGCAAAGGATTTAACATATTCAACTCACCCCAAGCTATCTCCAACTTTGTAAAATACTCATTGACAGATAAATTCTCTTGTGTAAGACTATTTAGATGTTGTTGAACCTCAAAAATTATAGGCTCGCTAGTCTGTGAAAACTTTTTACCCAAAATACTCCACATCTCAGCTGCAGTATTAGTATATAAATTTGATTATGCTATCTCAGCTGTTACAGAATTCAGAATCCAAGATTGCACAACCCAATTACACCTATTCCAGGTCTCAAATAAATGATCATCTTCTTTAGGACAGTTCAATTTACCAGTAGCAAAGACTAATTTTGATTTAGCCTATAATGCTATTTCCATAGTTCTTTTCCAAGAAGAGTAACTAGGTCCAGATAAAGATGGATTCACAATAACAGTATTAGTATTTTCATTAAGATTTAGGTAATAGGGATCAGATATCATCACTACTTGACTTTGCCTATTAGGTGTCCTAGAACTATTATTTGGTATCGAATTAAGAGCATCTGCGTAACTTCCCATTTTACTTAATTAATCAAAAATCAAAGAGTAATAATATCAAATACTAGTTATAATGTCGAATTAGAACCCTAATTATTCAAAATCGAACCCTAATCGATCAATTATAACCCAAATTCGTTAAACTTAAACCCAAAATAGGCAGAAAACAACGAATAAAGATAATACAATGTAAAAGAACAATCTCACTGAGAAGAAGAACTATGATAACATCGGAAAAGAGCGATTAAAGCTCTGATACCATGTATAAATACATAAACAATCGCATTTTGTAGAGAGAGAAAGTAAATTGAGCAAAAAATAAAATGTAAAATCTCAGATATTTTTATTCCAGAGTAACTGCTCATTATATCGAGCTACAGTAGCTATAACTAACTTGAAACTATATTTACAAAAGAGTCATCTGCTTCTCAATACTAACAGTAAACAGTTAACGTAACTTGCACTAAGTAAGCCAACTTTCTAGTTTATTACAAATAGCTCCATATTGCTTCAATATACTTCAATAGGTTATGAGTTTTTCATGGCCATGTGTGAAATAAAAGTATGGTGCTCGATGAAATGTTTACTTAAAATTTGTTTACTTTATAAACATTACAAAAATTTACAAACAAGAAACAAAATAAGATTTAAAAACTAATATTTTTTAAGGTAGACAACTATATTTTTTAATTACTTCTATAAGTTTGAAGTTTGTTTTTAAAAATTATCGATTTGTCATTTCTTAATTTATTTAGATGAGATCTAATATTTGCTAGTGTTTTACCCCATAAGAAAAGATAAAATTTGATTAGCATAAATATCTGTAAAATTTGTTATAGGTAAAAGGTTTGTACTTTATGAATAACTATGCAATAATTATGGAAGCCATTAATGTAATAAAACTCTTAATAACAAAAAAAAAAATCTAAAAATTGATAGCAACAAGGATTGAACCTGAACCTACACAAAAATTCACCTGCAGTCTACCAACTTAGAAAGTCTATATCATTGTATAATGTTTCGATACAATATATTTAATATATGTAAAATGTTATATATATATACACACACACTATAACACTATAACAATTTTGTTGGATCCGGTGCATGGGCACTACTTGCACAGGCCAAAAATCAGCCCCGCCCAACACTACCAAATCTGTTGGTAACATCTTGAGTTCGAGTTAACTTTCAAATTTTCAATTTTGTCCTAATTTTTATGTTTAGTAGCCATCCCTAAAAAAATTAAATTTGACAATGCTGACAAACATACACACTAAAAACAATCGTAAAAGACAAAGAACATTTGTAAACACATAACAATAAGTCATGACATGACAAAACAAAACATCGCATGCGGCATGACATTGACTCGAGCCTCGACCCTAGAATCTCATGTTAACAATATAAAGTAAAAAAAAAAATCGATGTTGAAGCTCTCGCTATATGCAGATTCGGGAAAGGATGGACCAATTTGTGTCTAATATAGACCGTATTCTTTCATATTTATGTAAAAGGCGCATGTAACCTTCAAGTTGCAAGACAACAACTTTACTATTGCACCAAATCTCACGAAAAATAGACATTTTGATAAAGAAATAAAAGATGGAGCCACTGTCCATTCGACTAAATTAAATTAACTTAGTATTGAATATATGTATATCTTGGACTAATGTGTGACTTTGCAGATATACAAGGCCTGATTGAATAAAACAGCAAAGTACATTTCAGCATATTTGAGATTAGTATAAAATATGTTACATTCTATAGTCAATGGACTAATTTGTATAAGTTTGAAACTTGTATTCAAAGACTATATAAGAACTGTAAATAACATTTTGTAATTAACAATTCATTAATAAAAATCTATTTTTACCACCGTCTCTCTATATATCTATACATATATAGTGGAGAGTTACTGATTCACAATTGTTGTTGATCGTACTAAGGCTAATTCATCACCAGAACGTGATTTCTACATGGTATCAGAGCCCAGTTAGTTCCAAATGATGTTGGGTCACCTTCCCCGTCTCAGAATGGACGTTGATTACACTTGTTGGGCCCGTTCGGATTTAGTCCAGCCCACAAGTGAGGAGTGTTGAGGTTATTATCCCGCATCACATGTGGATAGATCGTGACATGTGTTTAAAATGTGTTGCTCTCCTTACTTGCTATAAAACTTTTAGTGGGTAAGGTTATGAGATTCAGAATAATGCTATTCATATTTTGCATGTTTATTCTGCCAATAATTTTGCTGATATGTTTACTAAAAGTTTAGGTACACCTAATTTTACAAATTTATTGTCCAAGTTGGCTGTTGTTATCACTGCACAGCCCAATTTGAGGGGTATATTAAATATATGTATATACTGGACTAATGTGTGAATTTTCAGATATACATGACCTGATTGAATAAGACAGCAAAGTATATTTCAGCATATTTGAGATTTGTATAAAATTTGTTATATTTTTTAATCAATGGACTAATTTGTATAAGTTTGAAACTTGTATTAAGAGACTATACAATTAGTGTAAATAACATTTTGTAACTAACAATTCATTAATAAAAATCTATTTTTACCACCGTCTCTCTTTCTATATCTATACATATATAATGGTGAATTAATGATTTGCAATTGATATTGATCGTATTACGGTTAATTCATCACCAGAACGTGATTTCTATATACTTAGTCACCTAATACTTTTCCTAAATCGCGCCGAAATAGTTTTCCAATTTGCACTAAATATGATTGACCCACTCATAAGATCAAAACTCATTCTTAATTTAAGCATATGGAGATTTATTTTTTAATAGTAGTTTTTTTTCTTTTAAAGTTGGTAATCTGAAATTAAGCAGCTTACTATTGGTAAAAAGGAGACGTACGTAGTGCGGCAATATGGGCCGACCCGATCGGGTTAGTTACCCTTTAAAAAATCGGTTTATTTAATATATTAATACATCGTCTTGCTTCTATATATATATATATATATATACTCCGATTTCAACCTAATTCTATTCTCTCTCTCTCACTCTCTTTGACTGTGTAATTTACCAGGTAGCTGCTAAAGGTTAGTGTTTTCTCTCTCTCTCTCTCTCTCTATATATATATATATATAAACTCTTAGTAGACAAAACCATATCATCTTATACCCACTTACTTATTTATATGTGTTGCATCAATTTGAATTGTTAGTATTCCTTTTAATTAGTGACTAATATATTGTATTGCTTAATTATGTTAATTTACCTCAGTAACTGTTGGTTTAGGATTTCTACGCTGTTATATATCTTAAACCTTAGTCTATATATCATTACATTGGTACTCGTTGTTTTATTTAAATGTTGAACTGATTATAGCATTATTTTGATCTAAACTGCATTTTGCCCAACCCGACCCGACTACCCGTTTTTTAAAATATTTATAATTCTCGTTATTCAAGATTTGAAAAAACATACCTTTGGAAATCATACAACTTTACAGTAAAAATATGGAAAAAACATATGCTTAAAAACAATTAATATGACAATATTATAAATAATGGAAAGGTATCAATTCAAACAAAATGATTGCCTTCTCAGAATTACAGCTTATAATCTTCTTTCAGATTTAGTGCAAATCATAATAAATACTCGTTTGGGTGAAATTTTGATCATTACCTTTTATTATGTTCTCTCTCCACATAATTTTTTAAAATACTTAATGAAAACCTATCAAATAAATACTATTCAATTATTTCCATATAGAGATTCAAGACTAGTATTTTTTTAGTGAAGGGAAAACTAATCTTGTCGTTATTGCGTAATCAATATCAGTAATTGTGCCGTAGATTGAATTTATGAGTCGTTTTGGTTACATTGTTATAATTTAATATTATAATATTTGTACTCAACAGTATGGAGGGTAATCGTATTTTCCGTAAATAATATACCCTCAATGCCTCGTATGTATATTAAACCGTAAAATCATTGTTCATTCAATTAATGAAGCGGCAAACTCGCTCTATTTGCTGACTTTAATGCATTGAATGTGTTTGCTTATTCTCTGAATTACAAACAAAATGAAAACAAAGAGTTTAATGGTTTTTCTTAATCACTTTTGTGCTTATTTGATGAGAATGTTTCTGACTTTTAGGCATCAGTTGTTTGGTTTCCATTAATTAACTAAGTATTTCTACATGAATCTTATTTAGCTGGAACTTTAAGCTCATTTTTTTTTCTCTGAGTTGTTGTGGCTTTTGGTGTCTAGCTTCTAAGCTAAGTTTTTCTCTTATTGTTTAGTAAATATAAGCAAGTTGCTTTATCTGAACTGACCGAGCATTTTGGAATTTTAAAATAGCTAGCTCTTTTTAGTAAAGGATGTGCTGCTTCCAGACAAACACTTAATTTATAAGTAAGTAAGTTGTTTACTACTGTTAAATTAAACCTTATCACATTTGTATACTTAACATTATGCAGGATACAGTAGATAGAATTTAGTGAGTCGTTTTGGTTACTTTGTTGTTCTTATTCAGTATTATCACATTTGTATTCTTAACATTATGCAGGAAAGTTGTTTTTTTCGTGAATCATACACCTCTAATGCTTTGAATGTATACTACTCGTAAATCATTGTTCAATCAATTATTGAATCAATAAACTCGATCTATTTGCTGACTATATAATGTAGTGGATGTGTTTTCTTGTTCTCTGAATTACGAACAAAATGGAAGTTCAATAGAGTTGTTTCAGCTACTTTATTGTTTTTATTATGACAGTTGTGTTGATCATTACATAGTTTTCTATGAACTTATGAGTCTGATGGGTATCTATCACTTTTGTGCTTGTTTGGTGAGAATGTTAATGACTTTTAGGCATCAATTGTTTGGTTGCCTTCGATTATATAAGCATTTTTACATAAAGCTTATTTAGCTCTAACCTGTTCTGGCTTTTGGTGTCTAGCTTTTAAGCTAAAGATTTTCTCTTATCGTTTAGTATATATTAGCAAGATGTTTTTTTTTCTTCTGAACTGACCGAACTTTTTGAAATTTTAAAATAGCTAGCTTTTCTTGGTAAAGGATGCTACAAGAGAAAAACTTGATTTACAAGGAAGTAAGTTGTTTCTACTGTTAAAATAAAACCCTATCTATTCACCGACTGTAACGGAGAGTGCTTTCTTATTTTTATTAACCTCAAGACTATCTTTTTCCAGTTTTGCTAATTATCCGTCTTCAACAGAAATAGTTATATCTACAGCTACAACAGTTGTTTATGTTGAAATTTTCATTATTTAATAAGCAATTTTAGATACTATGCATGGTTTTCTTTAATGATAATTATGAAATTGATAACCGGGATAACACCATGTATCACTTTTGGTAAGATGGCGGGAATGCTTAGGACTTTTAGGCATTGTTTGTTTGGTAACTTTGGTTGCTTTTTGTTAAGTAAGCTTGTCTACTTTGTTTGCTCTTTTGAGCTCAGCTTTTCGCATTTGTTTTCTTCTATTTGCGGTGCAATAATCTGTCTAGATTTTAAGATGTTATATATATATATATATATATATATATATTACATAAACTAGCTGTTTTAGCTGAAGTTACTTTTTTTTTCCAACTAAAAGCCAATTTTCTATAACCTGTTCTGCATATTAGCAAGAATAGTTTATGGATGTAACAACTGTGAGTGTACTTTTCACCCATAGATATACATTTTTATTTACGAGTAGGATACAATCAACCAAGCTCCACCTTGGAAAATATTTTTGTTTAGTACTTTGTTGTTCCTGTTGTCACATCCTTTGTCACCATCCCATAAATTCGAACACATTTTTCAACTAAACTGAAGTGATGTAAGGACTCTATATCACTTTTTTGTTGCTAAGAGGAATGTTTTTTAATCCCATAAATTTGATCACATTTTTCAACCAAACTGAAGTGATGTAAGGACTCTATATCACTTTTGTGTTGCTAAGAGGAATGTTTTTAGCTTTTACACTTCGTTTGTTTGGTTGTCTTCCATTAAGTAAGCTTATATACTTAAGTTTTTTCTGGCTTCAACATTAAAGCTCCTCATTCTTCTTTTTGCGTGTAAATTGCCATGCAGTTGTATGTCCATCTATTAGGCTGAACTTTTTTTCTTTCAGTACACCAAATATAAGCCAATGCTTTAGCTAAATTCATCCAGCTTTTTTAGCTTTCGAAACAATTGCACTCAAGTTTTAAGTACCTTCCTGCATTTGCCACTAACTTCATCTTGTGATGTGACAGATTCGTAACTACAATGGACGACAGCCATTATGATGAATTTGGAAACTATATCGGACCTGATCTTGAGTCTGATTTAGAGAGTGATAGTGCTGGAGATGATGAGGACCTTCCTGACAAGGCCGGTGACGAAGAAGTATCTGATGCAGATGATGCCCAAGGGGCAACAAACGGGTGGATGACCATGGCCGATGACGTGGACGTAGATAATCAAATCGTACTTGCCGAGGATAAAAAGTATTATCCCACCGCGGAAGAGGTATACGGGGAAGAAGTTGAAACCCTAGTAATGGATGAAGATGAGCAACCCTTAGAACAACCTATAATCAAACCGGTTAGGAATATCAAGTTTGAGTTGGGTGTTAAAGATTCGTCTACTTATGTATCGACCGAGTTTTTATTAGGGCTTATGTCGAACCCATCTTTGGTAAGGAATGTGGCCTTGATAGGACATTTACACCACGGTAAAACCCTTTTTATGGATATGTTGATTGAGCAAACCCATCATATAGCAACCTTTGATCAGAACAGTGAGAAACATATGAGGTATACGGATACTCGGGTAGATGAGCAGGAGAGGAGAATATCGATTAAGACTGTTCCGATGACACTTGTTCTAGAGGATAGCAATTCGAAATCATTTTGTTGTAACATCATGGATACGCCAGGTCATTCCAACTTTTCAGACGAAATGACTGCTGCTTTAAGGTTGGCTGATGGTGCGGTGCTGATTGTTGATGCCGCTGAAGGAGTAATGGTAAGTGCAATCTTATTTAGAGTTTTTCTTTCTTTCTTCTAGTTATAAGACTTCTTTTACAAGAGTTGGTTTCTTATAATGTAGAAAATGTATAAATATATATATATATATATATATATATATATATATGGGGAAGGATATATTGTTTCTTTAGTAAAAATAGATACATATCTTTCACATATTCAGTAGTAATTTGGCTCAGTAAAGTATGTTATGGTTTCTTTTAAAAAGGTAAGGCTCGAAACAGATACAAAACCCCGTTTCTCCTGTTATCTTTTGTGTACTCTTAATGCTTATTCAGTGCTTGTGTAGAAAACACAATACGAGCATACTTCATCTTTAATATTTTTATGTTGCAATCATGAGGTCCATTGTATATTATTTGGTCTGCGTAACTGAAGTTTTAGTTAGTGAATACTGAATATGTAGTTGTAGGAAGTGCCTAATCGTGGCTTAAGGTCCATACAGAAATGTTGTCTTTCATTTTGTTTCCTGGATAAGGTCCACGCAGAAAATTTATCTTTCATTTATTGGTTGGTTTTATTTATTTTTTTCTTTTCCCAGGTTAATACCGAGAGAGCCATACGTCATGCAATCCAGGACCGGCTTCCTATCGTAGTTGTACTCAATAAGGTAACATACTTATCTCTTTTGTATAATGGTTTGCATTTCTTGTAGTAGTAGCACTGCATTATTACGATTCACTCTTACTATCTCTCTATTGGTTGTTTGTTTGTGTTAGGTTGACAGGCTTATAACAGAACTCAAGTTGCCTCCCAAGGATGCTTATCATAAGATTAGACATACAATTGAAGCCATTAATAACCACATCTCTGCTGCATCATCAACCGCCGGAAACGTCCAGCTCATCGACCCAGTTGCCGGAAATGTTTGTTTTGCAAGCGCTAGCGCTGGCTGGTCTTTCACTTTACAGTCTTTTGCTAAATTATATGTAAAACTACATGGAATACCATTTGATGCCGAAAAATTTGCATCCCGTCTTTGGGGTGACTTTTATTTTGACGCTGATGCTAGAATTTTTAAAAGGAAGCAACCTGCTAGTGGGGTAGAAAGGTCATTCGTTCAGTTTGTGCTTGAACCTTTATATAAAATATATAGTCAAGTAATTGGAGAACACAAGAAAAGTGTAGAGGCAACATTAGCAGAACTTGGTGTTACTCTTAGTAATGCAGCTTATAGACTGAATGTTAGACCCTTGCTTAGGTTAGCTTGTAGTTCTGTTTTCGGCTCTGCAACTGGATTTACAGATATGCTAGTTCATCACATACCTTCAGCTAGAGATGCTGCTACTAGAAAAGTGGAACATATCTACACTGGTCCAAAAAAATCCGCTATTTACAATTCCATGGTAAATTGTGACCCCTCTGGTCCTCTTATGGTCAATATTACCAAATTGTACCCTAAATCCGATTGTAGTACTTTCGATGCCTTTGGAAGGGTGTATAGTGGCGAATTACAGACAGGGCAGACTGTACGTGTATTAGGAGAAGGGTATTCACCGGATGACGAAGAGGACATGACAGAGAAAGAGGTTACAAAATTATGGGTTTATCAAGCTAGATATAGGGTACCCATAAGTAAAGCCCCTCCAGGCTCTTGGGTCCTTATCGAGGGTGTAGATGCCTCTATTATGAAAACCGCCACGTTATGTAATGTGAGATACGACGATGACGTATATATATTTCGGCCTCTTCAGTTTAATACTCTTCCGGTGGTGAAGACCGCTACAGAACCTTTAAATCCAAGTGAATTGCCAAAAATGGTCGAGGGTTTGAGGAAAATTAGTAAGAGTTATCCTTTGGCTATAACTAAAGTGGAGGAATCTGGGGAACACACGATTCTAGGTACAGGAGAGTTGTATTTGGATTCCATTATGAAAGACCTTCGTGAGCTTTATTCGGAGGTGGAAGTTAAGGTAACTTTAGTCTTTGTTGTTTGTCTATTTCTTTCATCATAAAATCTCATTTACTGTTTGGTTCGCTAATGTTTTTCACCATGGTATGCATTTGATACTTTTGATGTTGATAGGTTGCGGATCCTGTTGTCTCGTTTTGCGAAACAGTGGTGGACTCTTCATCATTAAAATGCTATGCTGAGACACCAAACAAGAAAAATAAGATAACCATGGTATGAGAGTTTCATCTTTTCTTTCTTCAACCTGTCCTTCCTCCCTCTCTTTCTATTTAATTTAGTACATTGAGTTTTTAAAATTTTAAATTGAGAAATTTCTATGTTCCAGATTGCAGAATCACTTGAGAAAGGACTGGCCGAGGACATTGAAAATGGTGTTGTGAGTCTTGATTGGCCCCGCAAGAAACTTGGTGATTTTTTCCAGACTAAGTACGATTGGGATTTGCTAGCTGCTCGTGGCATTTGGGCATTTGGGCCTGATAAACAAGTGAGTTTACATCTTTCTTCCCGTTGCTACTTTTATGAATTATGGGTGTTCTTTTATTCCATCCAACTTCAGATTCTACATTAGATTATTGTCATTCTCAGTATTTGGTTGATGTTTCTCGATGCAGGGTCCCAATATCTTGTTAGACGACACACTCTCCAGTGAAGTAGACAAACCTCTGCTAAATGCTGTTAAGGATTCCATTGTTCAAGGGTGAGCCGATTATCTACTTACGTCCTGTTTATGATGGATTTTCCTGCGTTCTTAATTATAAAAACATGGTTGTGCAGGTTTCAATGGGGTGCTCGAGAAGGACCTCTTTGCGACGAACCTATCAGAAATGTCAAATTCAAGATAGTTGATGCAAAAATTGCACCTGAACCGTTGCATCGTGCGGGCGGCCAAATCATTCCAACTGCTCGAAGGGTGGCGTATTCTGCTTTCCTTATGGCAACCCCAAGACTCATGGAACCCGTCTACTACATTGAGGTAAAATGACTCAACTTTCAAAGTATTCACTCAACCTGTAGTCTTGTAATAATTTGGTTCCATTTCCAGTTCCGACTATTGGGGACGGGTTGGTTGAATCAATTGTTAATACAACTTTTCAGCTTACTGGATCTGCTTTTCTATTGTTTAATTTGTACTGAGAAAACCAAACCCTTCTTAAATACAACTGCTAAAGTACGGTCCAGATTTATCTGCATGCATCACTTGCTGTCCATGGCACTTAAAACAGAATCTTTAACTGTTTCTTGGGATCATGTTTAACTGTAATGGGTAAACACCATACCACAATTTTTTTCTGGATTGGTTGGGGCTTCCAAGTATGATAATAGATCATTTTGCTGTTTTAAGGTTTCCTGCCAGAATTGACAAGCCATAGCTGGTACCCATATTTTATGCAAGTATTAGATACTAAGAATTTATCTACACGATTTAAATACTAGAGGTTCCTGTAACAGATTCAGATATTCCAATCTAGTTTTTTTAGTTTTGATGAATACTTCGGTTTAAGTGCTTTTGTGATTTTATTCTTTCCAGATCCAAACGCCTATAGACTGCGTTTCTGCAATTTACACGGTGTTATCACGGAGGCGTGGTCATGTTACTGCGGATGTTCCCCAACCAGGAACCCCAGCCTATCTCGTTAAGGTGTGTTATTGCGCTTTCTGTTTTACATTGAAGTTTAAAGTAGTTTCATCTTGCTCATCGTAATGCTTTTTCTGAAATAACAAAATACATGTATCATCTATTCCTCGGTGGGTTGATTCATTCTGCTATAAAAACAAATTTCTCGAATACCAAAGAATTTGTCAATACTTTTTTATATGAAGGTAACACCCACATTGGTTGCAAGTATTAGATGGAAGCTAGTCTGGTAAATTATATGTCACGGTTATTGTAGTTTTAAGTCTCTTCATAGAAAGCAGTAGTCTTTGAAAATTATAGACTCACATTATCTGTTGAGATTTGACGAGTATGCCAGTATTAAGATATACCTGCCCCTTATGTTATGTAAGATTGTGCGAAGACAAGGTCACACTATGCATATTAAAACCTGGGGCAGCTCTGCCAGCTAGTGATAACTCAGTTTCATGTGGCCGATAATACATAGAATGTGGTTGCTTTATGTATCTGGTATTATGACTTTGTTAACTTTGTTGTTCTTTTTTTTACAGGCATTTCTGCCTGTGATCGAGTCATTTGGATTTGAAACCGACTTGAGATATCACACCCAAGGACAAGCATTTTGCCTCTCCGTGTTTGATCACTGGGCTATAGTACCTGGCGACCCACTTGACAAGAGTATAGTGTTGAGACCACTTGAGCCCGCACCTATCCAACACCTAGCTCGTGAGTTCATGGTCAAAACAAGACGTAGAAAGGTATGTAAATAAAACTACTGTTTTTTCTCCCGTTTTATTTATTTATTTTTAATTTCCATGACCATATGTTCCCAAAGAAATATCAAATAATTCTCCAGCTTTGGAAACAGTAAAAGTAGTGTGTATTCCACAAAGGTACTTTTACACAAGAAAGCACCATGTAGCGCTAACATTGCAGTTTCTAAAGCATAAACCTTATTTACAATCTGATACAGCGTAACAATGTTCATGTCATGTTTCGACACTCAAATTATATTCAATCGCAAAATAAGTGATTGCATCCTTATTATGATACTTCCTTCTCTTGTTTGATTTTGAAAATAAGTTATACATAGTGGTGAGAAATATTTTTGAGTTGTGAGCTTTTCTAATTTTTAACAGGGGATGAGCGAAGATGTAAGCATCAACAGATTTTTCGATGAGGCTATGGTAGTGGAGCTTGCTCAGCAGGCTGCTGATTTCCATCTGCAAACAATGTAATTCTGGGCCGTCGACTGAAACAGAAACGTTGGGTTTCTTAAGGTTATTCCATATGTAACATTTTCCAATTATCGAGAATAGGTAGCTCTTGACTTTCAGATGAGTTGGTTTTGTTGTATACTATGTTCCAAGTGTGGTGGCAGTGACTACAAGAATTTCTTGAAAATTTGAAACTTACGGAGTTCACTGGGGAAGGAAAACTTTAGCTTGATAATATGTTGAATGGCTTCGAATTTTAAGAAGTGAAAATTAAGGAATGACTGTTAGACTTTGTGTTAATGGTGTTCTTGAATGAATTTCATCGAGGCCGTGGCATAAATGTCCACCCCTTGCTTCAATTATATGTTCATACCTGAAGAAATTATTTGGTCCTTAAGTCGTAGTCTTAACTTGGTGTTTGCCTCGCATGAACCTTATGCTCTCTGTTTTCTTTATTTTGTTCTCTGAATTTTTCCCTCTTTCATAAGGTTTTATGTGAACATCGACCACCCATAAATAACATTAGTCTCTGTTTTATTATAACATGATACTTGTAAGAATTCACTTTTGTGCCTTGTGTATCTTGGTCAAGTTGTAGTAAATATAGTGGACAATTATTAGACAGAAAATAAAAGAGCAGTATAGGTTTATTTATTTTAAGGAAAAATTAACAAAGCATACCACTTTTAAAACTAAATTAACAAAAACATATCCGCGTGTGACGTGTCCATTAATTTTACTTGATGTTACAACCCCCCCTCTCTCTCTCTCTTCTTTAGTTACTCTCTCTCTTCTCTAGTTACTCTCTCTCTATCTATCTGCTCCCACTGTATCATTCAACGAGTCTCTTCTTTCTCTCCTTCCGCTGTCTCTCTCCGTAAACCACCAATCGAGTGTTTCAAGATCAATTGTAGGCTTACAATTTAGGGTTTTCAGCTCAATCATACACTTGTGAAATAGGGTTTTTAAGATCAATCGCAAAATCTAATTTATGTGAAATAATCAAGTGTCATGTAACATATTTTCTGTTTTTTTCTGTAATTTCCTTTTTTTACTTCATAAAAAGGTTCTGACATATTAGAATCGATTTACTGGAAGGTCAAATTGATCTATTTAGATGCAAATTAATATTTTATAGTCAATTTTATGATGGAACTGAGTTGTGGTGTTAAATAGTTTGGTAATCGTTACTCCCCTTTTTTAGTCATTTTGTAATGGAATTGAGGTGTTATCCGTGATACAATTTAAGAGTTGAATTTTGATTATATTGTGTGTCACATAGTTATGAATATTCGCCGAAAAATCATAGATGGATTTGACAGGGCCAATATATTATTGTTAGTTAAGAAAATTCGAATGAAACTGACCTTTTCGATTTCTGATTTAATAGGCGTTTTTTTTCTTTTTGGCTTCGGAGAGATCTAGTTTAGTTGACGTGCAAGGTTGTTTCAAATACGATTCATTTACTCATTGGTTGGTGTTAGTGTTATTATGGCTAAAAAACATAGCTTATTTACTAGATCGTGGCAATCAAACAAGCACGGTGTGTTTGAGATTTTGAATTGTCGAACATTTTATTTTGATGTGGGAAGGTTATTTACTCATTATCACTTGTTGAGCTTATGATAGTTATTCCAATATTTATGAAAATATTTTGATTTTTTTAAGTGAGTGTTGGTTACAGCTTTTAAGTGGGAAATATCCGGATTTTGGTTTGTTTCGAATTCAATTTCTTGTATTAGTACTATACATACATACAAAATGACCTAATCAACTTGTGGTTTGTATCTTTTCAAGTTCTTGTATTAGTACTATACATACATACAAAATGACCTAATCAACTTGTGGTTTGTATCTTTTCAAGTTCATATCCTGTGAATTCATACCTTTTTTTTCCAGATTCATACCGTAATTTACAGAGTTCATACCCTTATTTTTCAAGTTTATATCCTAATTCACAAAGTTCATATCCTAATTCACAAAGTTCATACTCTAATTTCCAAAGTTTGTAATATTTTTTTTCTAGTTTATATTTTAATTTACGAAATTATTACCCTTATTTTTCATGCATACCCCATTTGGTAGTATTGATAACCTTGTTTTTCAAGTTCATTTCTTTATTTTTCAAGTTCATACGCCATTCTTATTCATATATCTAGCTTAATTTTCAAAGTTTATAACCTTTTGTTTATGTTCATACCCTAATTTGATGAGTCCTTATTTTTCAAGTTCATGTACTAATTTGGAACGTGCATACCCTTATTTCAATTTTATACCCTATATTTTTTTCGTTCAACTTAATTGTTTACAAAGTTCCTCAATTGTTTTTGTTATCAAAATTCCATTTCTGGTCTTCTTAGTATTGTTGTAATGGGTAATTTCTATTGAAAAGTTTCCTTTGTTGAGGAGTGTGTTACATTTATAGATATGAGCTTAACATGTTTTTTTTTCCTTGCTTTTATGTTCTCAATTGTATTGTCTGGTTGTGGGAAAAGAAAAGAAAATTCCTTGCTTTTTCCTTACTTTTATGTTCTCAATTTTGAAGTTCATAGCATAATTCGTAGAGTTTATACCCTTAATTTTCAAGTTCATACCCTTAATTTTTAATTTCATACCCTAATTCGTAAAGTTCATACCCTTAATTTTCAAGTTCATACCTAAATTCGTAGAGTTCATATCATAATTTCAAAAGTTCATACCCTTAATTTTCATGTTCATATCCTAATTCATAGACTTCACACCCTTAATTTTCAAGTTCATACCCAAATTCGTAGAGCTCATATCCTAATTTCAAAAGTTCTTACCCTTAATTTCCAAGTTCATATCCTAATTCGTAGACTTCATACACTTAATTTTCAAGTTCATACCCTAATTCGTAGAGTTCATACCCTTTATTTTTAATTATATACGCTAATTCGTAGAGTTCATACACTTATTGTAAAAGTTCATACCCCAATTTACAAAATTTATATACTTAATTTTCAACTTCATAACTTAATTCACATAGTTCATACCTTTTTTTCCAAGCTCATACGCTACTTAACCAAGTTATTTGTTTAATTTCCAAGGTCATACTCAAATTTACAATATTTATATCCTGATTTCTAGGCTTCATACCATTGTTTTCCTAAACATATATTTTTTTACAAGTTTCATGATTTTTTTAGCAAAATTCATAGCATCTTTCAGCTACATTTAAACAGTAAAGGTAAGTTTCAAAATACGTAGAAATAAAATAAAATTTCTCAATCAAATTTAGCAAGACTTATCATAATCAACAGAATTTGGACATTTTGTAACTTAATAACTACAACCGACACACGAGATTTTAACTGGTCCATTAAAGCAAGCAAAGTGGACACGTGAATTATAGATCTGATCGGATTCATAATCTCCGCCACAGACTCCAAATTTCTAAACGAATCTACAAAGTGCACCCTCCTCCAATCCTAAAAAACCTTTGTCAGTGCTCCAATCTCGAACTACCACGTCGTCGTCATGAATCTCTCCTCCGACAACCGCATCTCCGTCGACGTCAATCTCGAGTTCTTGGCCTCGCTCTACATACTCTCACCGTCCACTCTAACGGACATCTCGTCTCCGTCTTAGTTTCCGTCGAAGAGGGAGATGGAGGGGGAGGAGAGAGAGGGGGAAAGGGGGATAGAGAGATCGCAAAAAGAGGGATGGGGAGGAGAGATCGCAGAAACAAGGCGGGAGATGGATAAGTGAGCTTTATGTGTTTTTTTATTAATTATTAATTGGAGCTATGTTTTTAATAATCAAACTTTTAAGAATATGTTTTTATTAATATAATAAGGGTATGGTATATTTATGTACACCGAAAATAAGTTGCAACCCACTAAGATTCTTATGTATTCATAATTCTGGCTTAGCATGTGTCTTCTGATAAAATGTTATGAAGCATATGGTTAAGCTTTCTATGAAAACATTATTGTACCAAACTCTAAAGACCTGCAAGGCGTCAAATGGAAGCAAAAGCAGGTGAAACTAAAAAAGTACACACGCAAGATAAATTGAAAAAAAAGGAAACAGAAGATCATTATACTGCTCGAAATATCTTCAACACAGTGAAATCATATAGCCAAATATGATGTGAATAAATCATCCATCAAAGAGTATAAATGTGCCCCTACAATCATGCTCCGATCGAGCTCACAAGGCAAACATGACTCATATACTCAAAGACCAACATAAATTACACAAGTGTTCCTTGAAAACGAAAACAAACAATACATTATTATCGTTTGCTTAATCAGCAATAGCAGGTGAAACTAAAAAGGCAGGACGATGATGGGTTCAAAAGTAATTGCTTTTGTAGAAGCTTTTGAGGAAGTTGGAAGCACCTTGGTCTTGGTGACCCAAATCCTGAACAAGGCCGGTATTACCAACTACATACTGTCCGATAATATGATGCCTCTGCTTCGCATGCTCCACAATGTTTCCTAGCTCTTCCATTCCCTTGAATAGCAACATGTCTATCACCTGCAATATTATGTGAAAGAAATGTTAGTATAGCGTAAGTACAAATATGCATATAGTGCGAGAAAAAAAGATTATACCACTCCAGTCAAAATAACAGTTACGTACTTCAGTAGATGCCTCTATATAGACAAGCAAACTCACAGGATCATAGAAAAACAATGTCTTTTTGGGCAACTTACAATCCACTAAACCCATGATATATCACTAGATGTCTCTTGAGGAAATTCCAGCATGGAGCATATACGTTTCACTAGCTCAACCAACTGAAAATTACGAGTTTTCTAGCATCTTTTTCGGCAGTGGCATTTTCACCCGTGTGCATAAGCCTTTAAATTACAATACGATTGCTTCTTAACAAACTTTTTTGGAGTAAAATTTTTTAGCATAGGCTTTTAATGAAACTTACTAGTATAAAGATCCAGTCATGTACTTGGTTTACTAAGAAAATTTGCATTTCGGTGTGATATTATATTAACAGGTTAAAGTATATGTACTTTGGAGTTTTCATGAAATCTTGTTTGGTTGTTAGAATTGATCATAAACTCGGCAAAGCCGAATTTTCGGTTCCAAGTGGCTTTTGTGGCCTATAACATACCTATTCCTGAGTTTTCAGAAAAGTATGGGACTTTAACAATATTTGTTCCTGAACTAACTTATCTCAAAATTTGGGTGACTAATAAAACTTGTATATTTTCATGAAAGTTCTTATCAGTAATAAGATTTGGTTCTATCATCCGTTTACTAGATAAATTGGCGTCACAATATGTAACTTTTATGTTATATAGACCTACTTTCAAGTTTCCTTAATTTCCGTACGTGTTGTTAGATTTGATCCTGAACTCAATCAATTATTTGAATTTTCGAGACTTTTATCCCAAAAATCAGTTAGATTTGTTCCAAAGCTCACTTTTTTCTTGAAAAGTGAGATATGAAATATCTTTATAGCCTATAGCTCACGTAATTTGAGTTTTCATGTGAAACTCCATAATACTGGTAAGATTTGATTTTATACTCCTCACTCAGAATATTTGCTTTTCCGGTTTTATTAATTTTTACTTTCCAAAAGAGATTCTGTTGTTAGGCGTGATCCTAAACTCAACCATCTCAAATTTTGAGTTTTCCAGTGACTTTTATGGGCTAACACGCATATTTTGAGTTTTTAGGAAAGCTTGGGACTGTAACAAGTTTTGTTTCTTAACTCACTTTTGTAATATAAATATGAAGTCTGGATGATTTTCATAGGTACTAGGTTAAAGCAAACATTTCTTATTGAGTTTCCATCGAGAAAATTGTCAATCTCAATTTTTTATTTCCTCATCGATCAAAGGGCCTTTAGTAACCTTAACCCTCACTTTCTACAGGCCATCTATACTTTCATAATGATTTCATTAGAATCATAGTTATATCCTTTTATAGTTTTATATCAATTGGGTTTTTACGATTGGGCTAAGTATTGGAAGGAGCAGGCTGAGATTTGGAGAGACAATAACACAACATATTTTCAAGTTGTCATGGAACTTCAAAACTGATATAAGATTTGTTCTCAAACTCTCTTTTATCAGAAATTTGAGTTCTACAGATTTTTGAGTTTTGATGGAAGTATGTATCAGTGATAATCCAATACTCAGTTAACCAAGAAAAGTTTGGGGCTACTATAAGATTTGTTCTTAAACTCATCTTTCTCAAAAACCCGAGTTTGGAGTATTTTTATGTGCTATAGCACGAATATTTTTTAGTCTTGCTTTACGATTTTAGCTTTGGAGCGATTTTAATAGGTGGAAATGTATTTTTTAGTTTGTCAAGAAATTTTCATTTCTGTGGTTAGAGACTTCATCCTAAACTCGAGCATAGTTGCACGAAGCCGGAGCGGGATCAAGGAAACGGATGATAGTAAAATTTGGGATTTCGATTGAGTTGTGTGGATCGAAGCAAACCTATTATTTAGATTTCATGAAGGTCCTCAAGAGGCAAGAGTAATAAGATCGTAGCCATGTATTTGTACATATAAATGCAGGCTGGACACGAGCAGTCTGGTTCTGAGCCTACTGGTCAGACGAAATATATACATAGATTAAGATACACTAGTGCTAATCTGTGGGCCCCACATAACACTTGTGACTTTCAATGTATTTTCTATGTGATATTAATATAGTGTCAATTTCTCCCGACTCTCCCGCGTGCGCACGCACGCACGTGATAATTTCTCTTGGCTCTCTGTGTGGGTGTGTGAGTGGGTGCGTGCATGCGTGGGTGGATGGGTGCGAGCGCGCGAGCGTGTGTGTGAAACTCGGGGCTCAAGTAGGGCCAATTAGCCCTATTTAACTATTTTCCCTGTTAACACAAAGTAGTCCTTGTCAGCTTTAATTAGTCTACTTCACTCTAGTTAGTCATTGCTAACACTAATTAGTCTGTTGTTACCCCTGATTATAACCAATTAGCTTTAAGAAGTCTTTATTAGCGCTGAGCTTCTGATTAATAACCAATTTTAGTTCTAGCCAGTCCTTATTAGCTCTGATTAACAACCAAGTAGGCCTGGTTAGTCCTTATAGTCTCTGATTATAACCAATCAGCTCTCTAATTAGTGCTTGTTAGCTCTGATTTTAACAATTCCTAATCAAATAACCAATCGGTCCCTAACGGGAATCTACTCGGACAGCTAAAATCAAACTAACACGCTAAAAAACGACAAACCCAACATGTGCATGTGACCACTTTTGGTAGCCGAGTAGGTCGGCGGAATTATTTATTGGGAAACGCGGGACTCAAGTAGGGCCAATTTGTCTTTGTTAGCTCTAAAAAGTCCTTATTAGCTCTGATTTAGAACCAACAAGCTCTGAGTAGTCCTTGTTAGTTCTGATTATAACTAATTAGCTCTAACTTCTAAGTAAGTCCTTGTCACCTCTGATTATAAAAAATTGGCGAGAACTCGGGACTTAATAAGCTCAAATTAATAGTAGGAGCTCTCATTATAACCAATTAGCTCCATGTCCTCCTCGTTAGCTCTGATTATAAAGAATTCACATAAAGTAATCCAACAATCAATCAGCCCCCAACAGAAACTCACTCGGGATAGTAAAAATAAATAATCAAAGGACAAAATTCAAGATAAGTACATGTAACTAATTAGCTACGCATACAAGTATAGATACATATACACACACATATATATGTATATGTATCTATATATATACATAAGAGCTCTAATTAATCCGTTGTTAGCTTTGATTATAACCAATTAGCTCTTAAAGGTCCTTAATAGCTCTGACGAACAAAACCAGATAGCTCTAGTTAGTCCTTGTTAGGTCTGATAATAACTCTAACTAATCCTTGTAAGCTCTGATTATAACCAATTCGTAATCAAATAACCAATCGGTCCCAATAAGTACATGTAACCAATTTATCTAGACATACATAATTATACACACATACATATATAGAGAGAGAAACCTAGGGCTAATTAGTCCTTGTTAGGTTTCATTAGTCCTTATTGACTCTAATTATAGACCAATTAGCTCTAAAAAGTCCTTATTAGTTCTGTTTAAAAACCAATTAGGTACAACTACACCGTTTTAGCTTCGATTATAACCAATCAGCTCTCTAATTAATCTTTCTTAACTCTGATTATAACCAATCGGTCGCTAACAGAAACCTACTCGGATAGGAACAAACAATCAAACTAACACACCAAAAAACGACAAACCCGATTTACTATGCATACACGATTATACACGCACATACATATATATATATAGAGAGAGAGAGAGAGAGAGAGATAATGGGGTGACCTTGGGATCGGAGATGTGGGAGTTGTTGCGGATCTGAGAAGCGATAGAAGATCGGAGCTGAGAAAGTTGAACAACGTCTTGTAGATTATATATATCCATAACCGCGGGTAACGATCTACACGCCGATCGGAAAAACTCGAACACTCGACCACGCGCCTCCTCTAAGCTCGCCGAGTTTGGCGCTACCTTCACCGTCCTTAGCGCGTTAAACGACATCGCTTTTCCTTCTTCTTCTTCTTCTAATTCTTATTCACTCACCCTCTTATTATCTGATACTAGTATTAAATAATAATCTATAATATTTTTTTTTATAATCAAATGATACTCTCTCTATAAGGTTTGTTGGCGAGAAAATGGATTTATTTAACGAGACCACCACAATTTATCTGTTTCGTTAGGAACCGTAAATATGACTTAGAACGCTTTACCGTTTCGACTATCAAATTACTAAATCGTCGATAACCATTGATCGGTACAGCTAATCGATCGGTTAACGTCTCTGAAATTTTTTTATAGAGAGCTTGGCCAATCAATCGGACTTCACAGCCGATCGATCGATCAACGCCTTTAGAAAATTTTCCAGACATATATTAAGTAATCGTGCCATACGCATTGCGTGTGCGGTGCATAACGTAATAAAAATATAAAAAATATGTATAGTTATTATAAAATTAAATATGTGGATAATAGAAAAAAAACATAGTTTAATATTTTAAAAAAATTGTTTGTTAAAGAGGGATAAATATATAGTTTTATTAGTTTTTAATTTTTATATTTTTATGTGAGTATGGTATTATTGTAATTAATATAAGGGTGTATGGATATTTTTGGAAAAAAGTGGCGAAACACTCAAATTTTTAACAAAATCATTATTTTTTGTTAAAATTCTTCATTTTCATCGCTCTGGTACATATATTTCACATCAATTCAACCCCAAATACATTGATTTTCTCCAAATCAATTTGGATTTTTTTTTAAAAAGCCCTAATTTCTCAAAACACTAATTTCTCAAATTCAATCCAAACGGATTGTAAGGCAAACTTTTCTCAAGACATCGGCTTATCCGCTACTCGTTCGGGTAATATTTCTAAATCTAGATCCGAAAATTCTATCGCTAATAGAAATATCGTAAAGCGTGTTTCTATTAATAGGTCATTTCTCGATAAATTTTCTCTCCTTCAAGAGAATATAGCATTTCAAATTTTGGATTATTTGATTTGTTTAGATAATGATATATATGTTGAGGAAACATATCAATTTTATGAAAATCTCGTAGTTGACACAAATAACGATGGGGTCCTTGAACTTAAATTCAAGGTTAACAAAAAACCTATTGTGTTAACCGTCGCTTAACTTTGCGACCTTTTAGGATTAGATCAAGGTCAAAAACGGAAGAGTTTACGAATATCTATAATTTATGTAACCTTATTGAGCTTAGTCAAGCCGTTTTTCACTACCAACATGTCGGAGAACCAAAAGCTAATGGTCTCCATTTTCAAAACAAAATTGCTTTCTTTATTCTCGCAAAAGTATTTTTTCCCCATAGCTCAAATTTTAGTGATGTTTCGGAAGAAAACATTGTCGCTCTTTCTTGTATGTAAAGACAAATCAAATTAGATACCGCCATACTAATTTTTAAGAAAATGATGTATGCAAAAAATAAATAAAAACACTCTTCTGTATGGCTCTCTTATTAGCGATATTCTTCACTATTTCAAAATTCCCACAAAACGTAAAATTCTCGAGTCTACGATTGAGATTTCCTCTAGTAATATTTCTCAAATGAGAATTTATGATAAATATAATGAGATTCTAACTTGGTATGTACGCCAAGTTACGGAAAAATGGTATAAACCGCTCCCTCTTCATTTAGAATCATATGTAGGCGTTAAAGCCGAGATTTTTGTTCCGGGTTCGGAACCCGATGGTCTTTCCGATCCTATTTCTCGTACTTTTTCCGATCTTATTCCTCCTACCAAGCACATTCTCTCTTCCTCGCATCGAGAGAAGGGCAAAGAAATGGCGGCATGCTCCTCTATTCCACCTATTACTGAAGATGATGGCTTCTCATTTACTCGTAACCCTCCTTGGGCAACCGCCACCGGAAATTTTCATGCCGACAAAATGACGATGGATTATGAATTTCATCGTATGCAATGTCAACAATACCATGAATATAGAATTGACAAGGATGAGTATTATGGAGAAATCGATGCGTATAGTGAAGAAGAATATAAGTATTATCGTGCATACTTTCCGAGCTATCGTCAACCACTCTATGATGATACCGAGGATGATGCTAATTCGAAACAAAATGACTAGCATTTGTAATTTCTTTTTTATGTTTCGATGTCATTTCTATTTGTTTTTCTTCGAACAATATGTAATTTTATTTTATTTATTTTGCATTGTAATTTGGGGTTCGTTGCATTATAATCGTTAATGTTTAATTTTCTTTATTTTTTTATCTTATCTTGAATGGTTTGTTCGAATGGTTATGTTGTTGTTATTACGTGTTATTATTGTTGTGTTCCTTATATTAAATGTTATTATTGTGGTGTTGGTGTTGTTTGTTGGTATTAGATGTAAATTATTGGGTTGATCATTTTGTTAATTTTATTTGTGGCGATGCTCCAATTTTATGCAAAACTATGGCGAATTTTTCATTTACAAGTATGACGTTTAAATAATACTTGAAAATGATAATTTTTCATTTACATAAATAGAGTTTTACGACCGTTGCAAAATTTACAAAAATAACAAAAATAACTGATTTATAATATTTTTACTCAGCTAGTAATACGACATATAAAAACGATAATGAAAAATAAAGAAAATAAATTATATCTACACAATATTCAACCTCGAAAAAAAAAATTAAACTGTGAAATTACCAAAATGACCCTGCGTTGAAATCTGAAAATTTTACAGATTGCTTGGCCGATCGATCGTCGATCGGTCAACGCCTCTGGAAAATTTTCCACCTATAATAATACAAAAGAAGTATAGTAGATAAACAATAAATATAAACAAAAAAAAAGTAGCTGCTAAATATTCATAATTTAATAGTAATCGAATGCAAAAATTAAATAATAACATACATGTAGCCAAAGGGAAATCTAGGCAATTCCGGAGGAGCGGGAATATCAAGAGGCAATCCTGGACAAGGTCTAACAGGCCGTACCCTTATCATCGCCCACATCTCAAGGAACATCACCGCACCGCTTATTCCCTGAGCTTGTCCCCTAACAAACTTGCACATGTTGAAATTTAACCAAGCGAGTAGAGATGATACCCAACTATACTCTCCACACGTATCAAAATCTTTAAGAAACGGGAGAGCCCAAAGTGCAACCTGATCACTGCTCTTATCAGCAAAAATGTGAGCAACTAGTAACAACAACATCCCAGCTCTCGACTGATATAACAAGCTCTCCTCAATAGGGTTGGCAGGTAATTCTGCAAATGTTTGTCGCAACCATCTAAGTTTAACCGTTAAACAGTTTTTATCAATCATATCGTCATCGGGTCTACTTCCCAACAGCCTCTCCACGAAATCGAACATGCTAGTTTTATTATCATTTCTCTCCGACCGGGTTACAGCAAGACCATCCACCCTCAATCCCTATGTAATCTCTATATCTTGTAAAGATATCCACAACTCGTCACCGGAAAAATAAAACGTGTGAGTCTCATCACGTCACATGTCCAGTAATGTTGTAAGTAAGTATCGATCTACATTGTAACTCTTTATGACATAGACACCATAGAAGCATGCTCTAATCATATTGTGCGTTACTGTTGGATATGAAACTATCTTCCAGCTATAATTGTACAACCGCATCTTATTCTCATCCGCTCTCCCTGCTTCTCTACCATGCGTCCAGATCTTTTCTGATATATGATCAGACTATCGTAAAATCCCCCGATTTCCTCTAAAAAGTGGATCTGGATAAGCTGGATCACCCATAGAGAAGCTATATGAAAATTGGATATCAAATTAAATAATTTGTCTACTAATTCAAATATATATAGATAAAATATACCGTATATTTTTTTTATTTATACAATGATCACATATTATAATATATATGTATACACACACGCATATGTTTAGGCTCATCCACCCAAAAAAAAAAACTCAGGGACTACTTAAAAAACGGTTACTAATTACCATACAAAACAAATGAAACTCAGTTAATGATAACTAAACAGTTATTATAAATCAACAAAATATTTGAAAAACCATAACTTAGTCAAATTTATCATAGTCAAAACAAGACAAACAATATACACAATCAAATACAACTAAACAATTAATGATAATTATCTAAATCAATAAATTTGCATAAACCCTCTAATTTTAATAAAAAATAAACAATGTGTGTAAAATTGGTGTATTTTCTGTGATTTTTTCATAAATTAGAGATTTAAACTATATAATATAGAGAATCGAGAATTAATAAGTGAATAAAGAAATACATTTACTCGGTCTATGTGATTTGAAGTTAATCGGAGTTAACAACATATTAAGTGGTTGTAATTTGAGAGAATTTTTGAGGAGAGAATGAGAGTTTTGGAAAGTTAATGTTTTGTTGGGTTAAATGGGCAAATTTACGGTACTCAGTCGATCGATCGAAGTTCATTACCGATCAATCGGCCAAGCTCTCTGGAAAAAAATTTAGAGGCGTTGACCGATCGATCGACTATCAACTCCGATCGATCGGCATCTGTAAAATTTTCAGATTTCAACGCAGGGGCAATTTGGTAATTTCACAGTCAAAACCGTAAATCTGACTTACGAACCGTAAGTCAAAATTACGGTTTGAGTAAAAGTCAAACCGTAAATTTGACTTACGGTTCGTAAGTCAAATTTACGGTTCGTAAAAAAAAATACGATTTGAGCATGGAAACAAATAAATTGCAGTGAAAAAATCCAGTCTCTTATTTAATACACCTTTTTCGATATATAAATTCTAACAAGTATCTTCAAATACAAAATTCATTCAATTTAGTACTATTGTACTAGTATTTATGTCGCATTAAATGTTATGTTCACTCCTCTTACACTTTTGTTGAGAGGAGTGGGTACAACAACGTTAGAATACAAAATTGCAATTTTATCCTCAATCCCTCTAACTAGTTAGGAAAAGTTGAAAATATATTTACTCATTCCCATCAATTGCTTAATAGAAAGTGACGTGGCAATGACGTCATTACCATCACGTCACCGATATTTTAACAGTTTCACCCCCTAGAATACAGTTTTTTTTTCTATTTAGTACTTTCGACTACTAAAATGACTTACTTTTTGTTAAGCTATTGACGGATATGGTGTTAAATTGGACTTTCCATGGTACAATGTGCTAAATCGAAGATAATGTATTGTACAAAGTATTAAACGGTATAAATCATGGGCGCGCGAAGGTATTCATGAGTTTGTAGTCGTGTTTTATACAGGGTCGTTTGTTTACCTACTTGTTCCTTTAGGCGTAAAGGCCTGTTTGGTTGCGTGAATCTTGACCTGATATATTATCAATTCGGCCAGATATTAATTGAGCCTTAGAATCAAATCCCGATTATGTTTGAAATTGTATTATTTTTAATACCACCCAATGGTATCTGAATATCTTCTCTGGTATCATGTGCGTAAGTATAGTCCCAGAGTTAAATTGCATTCACAAACGTATTGATGTTTAAGAGGAGAATTCATGATTCTGTGTATTATATTCGTTCAAACTGATTGCTTTAGACTGGGCAGGAGGAGTAATGAAACATTTGTACTACTAAAGGTCACTTATTGCATATTTTGTTCATTATCTGTATTTGAAAATAGTTGATGTACCAATTATGCATTTGCATTTTTACATTTTTTGTGTTTTTGTGTTTGTTAGACATGCTCTCTTTCTCATTTTTCATTTTTGTTTAGAAAATTTTTGGTATGTGCGATTCCAAAGCTCTACTGAACATTTGTAATTACCATTACCAATACAAACTCTTCCACAGTTAGAACTAAACCAAAATCTCCCCCACAATCGCTGGATACTACTGTGTTTTTTTGTCAATCATTATTGACGTTTGCGACCGACTATTACTTACTAACTTCAGCTAAAAGCTAATATTATCTCTCATCGCCATTCTCCGCCATAAACAACACAATATGGTCACCCCATTAAGAAACTAATTAACACAAGAACCCGATGGTTATAACTACCAAATTCAGAGTACAAAACGACACAAAATTAAGCTGACACATCAAAATTTTGTGCCTCCATAACAATTAAGCTCAACTTCAATCCGTCCATTAAAATCACCCCAACAAGCGTCAAAGAAACCCAAAGAAATAAATGAAAAGGGCAAATCAAAACCAAACATACGAAAGGAAATAATTGTTCACTCGACCCCAACAATAGACATTAGAAACCCAAGTTTGTCATTAACTTCCACACGATCAGAAGAATCCTTTAGCGAAGCAGGTGGCTCTACTCCGGTGAACATGTAAAGAGCTTTAAGTTCCTCAGCGTACGTTCTATGAGGTGAAGAAGCCTTGTAACCCAAAATATCTCGCAATGCGTCAAGCTTTTCCCGTATCTTTTCTTCTCCGAGTCTTACTTCCTAAAAAGAAAAGAGTCGTCAAATTCATTAGCACAATTCCAAAAAAGAAAACTTGAATACTAACTAGAAAGAGAACGGACAGTTTTCGAGTAAGCGATGGGATCCTGTTAATCGCTCAAAGGCAGAAACCATATCAAATTATTTCTCTACCGATTTTTATATTTTCTTGAAACAACTGACCTTACCAGCTTGTTTAGACTCATGCACCTCTTCCGAACTAGGAATCTCCGCAGTATCTGCACACAATCAGCCAAGCATTTTTAATTACAATTCATAAAATTATTTCAAAATTTGCAAAGAAGCAGATACTCATATACCTTGAGGAGCTTTCTTGGGGATGTCTTTTGTTGAACGAGCCACTTTTTCATCCTGTTTCTTGTTTCCTTTTCTCTTTTTTGCTGCTTTCTTACTTGGTTCATTATCATTTACAATCGTCTTTTCGGTAACGACAGTAACACCAACATCCTCTTCAACACTATTTCCTTCAACCGGTATACTTTTCCTTTGTGCTTCTGCTTCTTGTGTAGCTTCTCTGCTGTCAAGGGTAACTAATATTTTATAAACGAGGGCTATGAGGTCATTAACTCTGATTTGTTATTTTAAGTGTAACACTACACTTTTTTGTTTATTTTGCGTACCACCTTAGTTTTGTAGCTTATTTGGTGCAATTTTCAGTTTCACCTTAACTGTCTTGTGAAGCTTCTCTGCTGTCAAGGGTAACTAATATTTTATAAACGAGGGCTATGAGGTCATTAACTCTGATTTGTTATTTAAGTGTAACACTACACTTTTTTGTTTATTTTGCGTACCACCTTAGTTTTGTAGCTTATTTGGTGCAATTTTCAGTTTCACCTTAACTTACATCACGTCTTGCTTCCTCAGGGAATTTATGTCAAATATCTAAAAATAGACACTACGCAAGGATAGAAAACTGAGGACTGGTAATGTGGAATACACAAATGCAGATTTTTTCACAGGTCACTCAGAGTGTACAAAATTGAAATTAATATACATAGTTAAGTATACTAAACCTGGTATGAGGATCTACTTCTTTCTTGTTCTCCGTTTCTTGAATGTTCCCCTTAATTTCTGTTTCAAAAGTGGGGCGATCGATTTTCTCTTCAACACCTTTAGTTTCCATAGGTATCTGTTCTTCCGTAACACTAACACGATCATTATCGGAAGTCTGTTCCAGTTTTGCCCTTTTTGTTTTTGTAAGTGGTTCCTCCTCAATCCCCCGAGTTTCTAAATGCTTGCCGAAATCTTCTTCCTTATAATCATACCCCATTGTGCTCCCATTTCCTTTCTCTTCTTCTACATTATAATGACCCTCCACATTATTCTCAATGCCTTTTTCCCAATAATAATACTCGTCATCCGCAATGGGAAGCAACTTGCTCATGAGCTTCTCAGTGCAAGCATAGCTAGACAATAAGATCCCTGACGGGAGAGAGAAAGCAAATCCGAGGGCGGAAATGACAACGAGGGGCGGTAAAACCAAAGGTGCAGATGAGATCAAAAAACCAGTTATCACAATCTTTTTCCCGAGATTTAGTCCCTTATCCATGATCCAACTCACATTACTTTTTGTCTCTACAGGATACAAAGAGTCCTCTTCCTCGATTTCCCACTCCTCGTTTATGTCTCCCATTCTATCCTCTTCCACCAAAAAAAAAACACGTGATCAATATAAAAAAAATGCCATAGCTTGTGAAAACTAATCTTAGTAAATGCAGGATTGGCATAAACAGGCGAAAACATCAAACGTCTAGACCGTTGACATGGAATCATACTAGATAGCGTAATTTTCAGTTTTTACATATATACTTTGCATTCATAAGTTGATATAGAAACTTAGTTCTAGGTGTATGTGCCAGATTTAAGTTTTTAGGCCTTTTAGTAGAAGATAGCACCCTCCAAATGCTAAAACAGGAAGCGAAATTAAATATGAAAAGTAGAGCTATAGTATTTAGCATTGTTGTACAATCTTTTACTAACATAATCAACCCCACTTCTGAGACGAGACCTAAGCGTAATATGTACACACTTGCTAGAAAAGCAAAATCCAACCAAACAAATAGCTTATGGACACATCCTTATCATGTACGAAACTAACAATTAACAAGTATGTATAGGCTCCCATTTTGATTAAAAAAAAATAATGAAAAATTAAAATTTTCTATGTATTTTAATTTAAATCTTTAAAAATTAGCGTTTTTGACCCCCATTTACTAAGTTAGTGATTCAGCAGCCCTCACATTTAAAATTCATGATTCCTTCCCTGGTTCCAAGGTATCATAAAGTGACAAGGAGATGTTAAACCAAAATCCATATTTAGATGACTTTGCTATAATAGCAAAGGCCATTTAATTGAAAAGAAGACGTATGAATTAAAACTAAACAAGTATATATAGCAAGTGAGAAAGAAGAGACTAAAAAAAGGAGGGACTACGAATTATAAAAAGCAGAACTTTGTTTACCAGGGTCAACATGCAATAATATAAAGTTTTAGTGTTTTATACAGTACTATGTATTCATGATCAACTAGGCTTTTTGTGACTATGGATACTCTAATCACCAGATGTGCATGAGATGTAACCTCTAGTAACTTAATCTTGAAAAGGATTAAAAATGAAATTAAAAAGTACCTGATGATGTTAAACTAATAGAACTTCTCTAATGATATCATCGATGATGATGATTAGGTGGATTTAAATTTATGCAAGGTATAATTAGATTAGAGAAGAGAGAGCGGTGAGGCATACATGGGAAAGTGGAAATGGGAAAGGACATGTCTGAGAAGTGAGCGTATATTTATAGTGTTCATGTGAGAGTGACTCGTGTCTAGTATTGCATGTCATTTCGCAATTTCTCCATACAAAATAAGACACAAAGGATCAGATTTCCGCATTTCAACGTGGCTGGATGACATTTATATAATTGACGTTTGCATAAATATTTTTCTAACTATATCAGTGGATATTACAATTAATTTTCAATTTTACCTTCTTTCGTTTTTCAATGCTTTGAAGACGGAAAGTTCGAATCTTATGGTGAGCGTGATATATTTGGATACCAACCATTTAGACCAATCACTTTGCTCAATTTTCAATTTTACCTTGTAAAGTTACCTTATGCACCCACACGTATATACTTTTTCCATATATCGTAATGTTAAAATAAATATTTTATATTTTCATAATAGCCCAAAAATGAAATAATAAAACTGTGTGAATCAGAACAGAGGGAGTACATGCCACTATCTAAAACATAATTTGCTCCTTCTCCTTTTATTGAATTTGAAGTACAAAATATAGTTATATGATACATACATGATGATTGATGCATGTTGAAAAATCTTATTATTGATTTTCTTACATGTATTTGGAGGGTTTTTTGATAAAAGTATATATAGAGTAGTGACAATTAGTTGATAGAAGTGTAATACTTTCAATTATATATATTTTTTAACAAATATGAAACTCTTTACTTAAAATTATTTATATTTTGTGTCTCGTAACCCATATAACTAACTTTTTTAAGACCAAATAAACATATAATCTTATTTGTGTGCTTCATGTTTGACCAAAGGTTATTATCCTTTTGAAGCAATGAACTAGGAAAAATAATTATAATATCTAACATTTAAGTATTATATTCTTGATAGTGACGAAAGATGCCTCATCATGTGTAGTTTTTTGTGTAATCACCTCGTTTTTAAATGAACGAGTTGTAGTACTCTCACTTGATAAGCACAACTCAAAGCATATAATGGCTAAAGCTCTAATGGCTAACACAAAAACATTTTTTGAGACGTCACATCTCAGTATTACGCATCAACTTCTTAATTGTTTTTGAGTGAACGGTTATAGTAAATAAATCGGGCATCTCATATGTTGTTTGTATTTCACTTTACCATCCTTAACCTTTCTCAATCCGTCCTTTTTTTAGTTCATTTTGGGATAATTCCTTTACTAACTGGGTTTTCTCTTTGCATTGGGCATAAAAGGAACGTTGTGAGTTCAATATCCATATCCTTATTTGTCTTTTGGGCCTGCTACTTTTGACCCTGACGGGTAGCGCGACTGGTGATATTATGAAAACAGGTAATATGAGTCATGAGTTCCTCTAGTGCTAAGGTTCGACAGGCGCCATACAAACATTTTTGTCGTTCGGTTGAATAGCCTTAAAAAAAGACGTTTCAATGTATTTGGGCAACCTTCCCTCATTGTAGTTCACAACTCGATTTATCCTACGTTCATATGACGTGGTTCTTTTTCGTATCCTAACCCACTTTCAAACTTCTTTTATAATATCCATTCGTCCGAGCTTCGACCAGTAGCGTGCAAGTTGTGGACGGTGTTTTTCAACCTTCAACACTATATGGCTTATAGGAATCCTTTTTGACTTTTTTTGTTGGTTTCCGTGTACGAAATAACAATTATACAATAATAAAAGACTAAACAGAAATGATCAAAAACCAATGTAATATTTATTAATTTCGAATTGGAATTGAAATTACAGATTACAACATGTAGGTACTGAATAGAAATTAAAGCAAACGTTATTCAGATTATTATTAATTAATAATCTGATGTACTGAATTGCAATAAATAGAAACTGCCGGACTGGAAAGTATAAACTTAACAGCCGGACTGTTCTGATTGAAATTGAAATAACAGGACTGAATTGAAACTATTATAATTACTGAATTAAATTACAGAATTGAAATTACAGCATAAAACAGAACTTTAAAGAAATTACAGAAAGGTACAAACAGAATTAAAAGCTACAGCTAAGGACAGCAAATTAAAATACTGAAATAAAAAATACATAAATGTAAATTGCAGAATTTTAAATAACAGAATTGAAATGCGTAATTGAAATTGACAGAATTAAAAGACGAGACTACTGTTTAATAGTATGCTTTTAACCGATATTCGCCCAACCATCTTGATGTTTCTGGTTGCGTTGGCGCTTCGATCCCAATGTATAACGTCTCGGATGACTCGCCGAAAACTGGCGACGAGTTAAGGTCGAGCTGTTGGTAGGTGGTTCTCTCTGGTTCTAATATGCTATGAGAAAAAATATATGCTGTTTTAGAGAGAAGAGAGATGATTTCGTGTATATGGAATGTGAGGGAAAGACTGCCTCTTATAGAGGATTCTGAAACCGCAGCCATTATTGTGGTCATTTAATTCTGGGAGTTATATCCTCAGAATCCGTCTCCATTACTGCTGAAGTTTCAAACTTACTGTAACTCTAGGGAATGCTGTTGTAAATATACAAAATTCTCTTTTTCAGTTTAGTACAAACCCCAAACCCCAAATCCCGCATCCCGATACCCGAGTGAGCGCGCGTGTGGTACACACTAACCCACTCATGGGTATGTGGACTTTGTTAGTTTAACAACTACATGTGATGGACTTGTATTTATATTCTAAAAATCACTCCTGATTTTACAATGTCTGATAACTCTCATGGTTTAAATTTCATTTCTTTTCTCATTTTTCAGCATTGTCTTTATTACCTCTTTCGAGTATCAACATTCGAGTCCAATTATCATTCACACTCATTCTCCGAATAGGTCGTGCGATATACCGTTGCGAAGCTCGATGCACGAGCTACTCAAACGCTTTGAGTACGGCCTCAGAATATCTGAGCCGTCGCATCGAATATTGACTCAAATATGGCCCCTTACCACTCGGAATACCCATGTTAAAATAACATGTTTTCCAATATTTTTAACTGCCTTACTCTTATATGATATCTAGTAGTGAAAACACCGTAAAGTTAAGTGCGATGTGACTTTACTAACGCAATATAACACTTGGAGTCACATAGGTGAACCTTTCATCCTCTCCTTAATGATCATTTAATTATAAACAACAAAATACGGGTAGTTTTATAATATTGCAAAAGATTCATTTATATTAGGGAAAAATTGAATAAATAAAGAGGAATAGTACAAAAATATATTAATTACATATAAATTGGAACGAATGTCCTAAGAGCATGCTTACTGGAGGGTGTTGCACCCACAGGAGCTCCGGACGTAGCCACGGACCAAGTTTATAATCGTCCTCTACGGTTGCGTTCACAGGGCCCTCCTCGCGCAAACCACTTGGATTCCCCGTTTATGCAAATTACAGGTCTGACCTTTGTAATTATGTAATTTGCAAAAAGTTACAAACGAGTTTAAAAAATGGACAATTAGTAATTAGAGGAGAAGTCCCTATATTTTAGAATAGAGTTAGAAATAAGTCTACAAAATAAAGATGAAACATATATGACAATAATTAATTACAAAAACCGGTCTCGGTAAATTTAGAAAATTACAAACCAATCATTTTTAACTGTTTTAAAATTTATAAAAAATGCAAACATATGTTTTTATTTAAATATACATGTTTTTCAATTTGTTAAAGGATTTAAATAATATTTTTCTTAATTTTATATTTTTTATATTACACATAAATTTAACCACACTTATAATCTCACACCAATTAAGTTGATCAGAGTCGGTCATCCCTGAACTAAAACAACGAGGGTCGGATTTAGGGTGAGGGGGGCAGGGAAGGCTGTCGCCACCCCATAAATTTTAAAAATATTTTTTTATAGGAATTTTTTTAGAAAATTAGGTTATATATATTAAAAGTTCCCATAAGATATATAATCATGCTTAGCTCAGTTGGTAATGCTACCTAAAATTAAACAAGAGATCGTTGGTTTGATTATTTAGTATCGCAATTTATTTATTTTTTCTTTCATGTTTATTTAGTTACATGAGTAACACTTCATTGCTCATTATTTTCAATAACAACCCTAGATTTCTATGTTTATTCTTAAAATGTACAAATACTCTTCAAATAACTCATTTTATGTTAGTAAACAAAAAAATATCTTTATAATTTTAAATTTATTGTTTCTTTTACAATTACCTACTCGATTTTTTTAACATTTCAGAATAAACTTTTAAACTCGGATTTCAATTATTTTAAACGTTGTTTTTCTTAAAATTTTAGTAAAATTTGTTTTGTACGATCGTGAACGATCTTAGTTACGTCCATAAAAACAACACCTTAAAAAGCTAAAACCATATCATTAGATCTACAAAAAAATAGATATGCACAGTAGTTGTTTATCAAACCGATTATAAAATAAAAATAAAAAAATGTTTATGAAACCTTTTAATCATAGCTCGACCTTTAGACAAAGTACCATAACTTGTACTTTTAATAAGTTTTAACATAGATTCAGTTGAAAAGGAGGCAAAAATTTTCCACTGCTTGCTTCTACGCTCACGCTTTATTTTTTTTTCGAATCGTAATTTTTTTTACGAACCGTAAATCAAATTTACGATTTGACTTTTGATTAAACCGTAAGTCAAATTTACGATTTGACTTTTGGTCAAACCGTAATTACGGTTTGATTGTGAAATTACCAAATTGCTCCTGCGTTTGAAATCTGAAAATTTTACAAAGGCCGATCGATCGGATAACATCGCCGATCGATCAGCCAAACTCTCTGAATTTTTTTTCAGAGAGCTAATTAACTCAAAAAAAACATTTACGGGCCGTAATCGTGACTTATTCATAGATAAAATGTCAACAAGTTAATTTGTTTCGAGTAACATGATCAAATGTCGTTTCGATTACTAATCATTTAAAAAAATGGTTAATTTGGAACTATTCATTTTTTTTTTCGATATCGTATATTGCGGAACCATAAATTATTCGTTTGGACTCATTCCAAATTTAGTTCCGTTTCAACGGTTATGTTCGTTATTGATCGTCTATAATTTTAAATAAATTAACCATTTTTTAAAATGATTAGTACTCGAAACGACATTTTATCATGTTACTTGAAACAAATTAACTTATTGGCCTTTTATAAAACCGTAAGTCACGATTACGATTCGTAAATATTTTTTTGAGATAAATAGGCAAATTTCATTTTAAACAAATTAATCATTTTTTTAAAATGATTAGTACTCAAAACGACATTTTATCATGTTACTCGAAACAAATTAACTTATTTGACTTTTATAAAACCGTAAGTCACGATTACGATCCGTAAATATTTTTTTGAGATAAAAATATGCAAATTTCATTTTAAACAAATTAACCATTTTTTTAAATAATTAGTAATCAAAATAATATTTTATTATGTTACTCAAAACAAATTAACTTATTGACATTATTGGTTATGTACCAATAAGTCAGGTTTTTTTTTTTTTTTGAGTGAGCTCTTTGATCGACAGTGCTATCCGAACATCGAGCTCTGTAAAATTTGTACATTTCAAATAGAGAGACAATTTGGTAATTTGACACTAAAAATGTAAAACAGTTAGAAAAAAAAAATTATCTTGGACCGTGGAAACAGATAAATGCAATGGAAAAATCCAGACTCCTTAAAAAGTTCAGGAGAGAAAAACTAACTGCTTCTGTGGCGCACTGTAAATCAGCTTCCAGAGAGAGAGAGAGAGAGAGACTAAAAGAGTTGTAACGTATTAATTTGGTCCATTAAAATTAGTTACTTATTTTGATACTTATTAAATTAAATCAAATTAGGGATGAAGATAGTACGCAGAGACCTTATCTCCAATGGCCCTGGTAGCATCAAGGTACACCACTTTTATTCATTGAGTACGATCTTTTATTATTATTATTATTATTATTATTATTATTAGTTTTGTGATTATATTAATTTGGATATTCTGAGTATGTGGTTTAGATGGTACCAGAGGAATCTGATGATTTATGGCTTGCTTATAACCTTATTGCTCAAGGTGACTCTGTCCTTGCTGTCACTGTTAGGTTTGTAATTCTACTTTTTATTTACTTACATTCTCATTTATTTATAGGCCTTGTTTGGTTGCAGCTTTTAAGCATTCAACTTGGATTTTCTTACGAAAAAAGCTGCATCTATCCAGCTTAAAGATTCATGTTTTTGCATTATTAAGAGCTGTAAAAGCTAAAAGGTTTAAAGCTTGATTAACCAGACAATGTGTATCTATTAACCAAAAAGATAAAAATCTAGCTTATTCTCAACAAAAAAAAAACAATCAAGTTGGATTTTGTCCTACGCTTAAGAAAAAAGCTACGTCTATCCAGCTTAATTTTTTTAGCTTTTGCATTATATAGAACTGTAAAAGCTAAGGTTTGAAGCTTGATTAACCAGATACTGTCTTTTGATTAACAAAAAAGACTGAAATCTAGCTTTTAAGCAATCAAATTGGATTTTCTCCCCCTAAGGTTAAGAATAAAGCTACATCTATCCACTTTAAAGATTTAAGCTTTTGCATTATAAAGAACTGTAAAAGCTAAGGTTTTAAGCTTGATTAATCAGATAGTGTATATTTATTAACAAAAAAAGACAGAAATCTAGCTTTTAAGCAATCAACTTGGATTTTTTTTCCTAAGGTTAAGAAAAACTACGTCTATCCAACTTAAAGATTCGAGCTTTTGCATTATTGTAAAGAATTGTAAAAGCTGAGGTTTTAAGCTTGATTAACCAGATGGTGCCTATCTATTAAGCAAAAAGACAGAAATTTAGCTTTGAAGCAATCAAGTTGGATTTTTTCCTAAGGTTAAGAAAACAGCTACGTCTATCCAGCTTAAAGTTTTAAGCTTTTGCATTCCAAAGAACTGTAAAAGCTAAAGTTTTAAGCTTGATCAACTAGAAACTGTCTATCTATTAAACAAAAAGACGGAAATCTGCTTACAAGCTGTAATTAAACTAGGCGTATATGTATGTATCTGTCTCTGGAAGCCTTGTTGTGATGTGTAATGTATTTTTTTTTTGTAGGAAAGTGTTGAGAGAAGCCGCGTCTGGAGGAAGAGATGCTGAACGGGTAAAACTAAGACTCGAAATCGTAGTTGAGGTGAAAACAAATTACATCACACTTTTATATCTTTACCAATCTCTTCATGTAGAACATAAAGTTTATATTTTTAAATAGGTTGGTACAATATCATAATACCCATTAAATGAAATTCTCCTATTTTGGAATTATTTCTCCAAGAGTGCTAGTGAGAACTTTTTTTTATTCCCACATAGTGGTTTTGCATACTATTCAATCTGCATATCTGAACTAGTGCTCATTAAAAGTGCAAGTCAGTTTATTATAGTTTATTTCCCATTAAAAGAAGCGCTAATTGGGAAACAAGTTTATTGGTAACTAAATGAGAGTTAAGTCTTAAAAATGTCACATTATGGTTATTTCAATAGAAAGGTTTTAAATGTCATGAAGAAAGTTTCCACTCTTTTACCCACCTGATGGATGTTCTTCCATGTGTTTTAAGGGGGTGGAATACGACAAAGAGGGGGGTGTATTGCGTATCCGTGGAAAGAATGTCCTCGAGAATGATCATGTCAAGGTAGGATTGGCTTCTCTTTAAGTCTCCTTATTTTTTGGTTTTCTTAATATCACTTTCCGTGAATATATGTTCTCTTGTTGCAGATAGGGGCATTCCACACTCTTGAAATTGAGCTCCATCGCCCTTTTGTTTTGAGAAAAGTGAGCATTTTACGCACAGATATTTTCCAGGTCTTAACCTCTTGCTTTTCTTATTCGTTTGACTTATATCAAAAATTGATGCTGTCCAGGCTCTGTGGGACTCACTAGCATTAGATACACTCCGCCAAGCCTCGGGTATGCTTTCAGTTAACTTCCATATGTCTTTAAAGGTTTATATCTGGCTTCTCTTAATCTAAACTGAGACTCTCCTTGGTATTTAGACCCCACCGCTAGTGCTGATTTGGCCGTGGTTTTAATGCAAGAAGGTTTGGCAAATATTCTCCTTGTTGGTAAAAGGTAGTGTTGATGTCCAAACTTTTTAATTTTTTTGTAACGACTTAACCCTTGTTTAGTTCAACTTTCAGGCCTAGTTTTCTTCTTCTTCTTGTTTCCCTTATTATCTGGACTGTGTTTGCTTGGTCAGCTTAAAAGCTGGGCTTTTCTAGTTCTTTTTTCCCTGAAAAAGCTTGAAGCTTTAACTGGATAAACCCAGATTTTTCACAACCTCAAAAATTTTAGCTTATCTATCTGCTTCAAAGTTGCAACTGGGGAACTGAGAATCCCCTAGTTCCTAAGCTAGGCAAGTTGTACAACAAAAAAAGAGGTCATTTGTTTTATGATTGTTAATGTAGGATTAAGCATTGTTTCTTTTTTATCTGTTCAACCTATTCAACTTAGTTCTGCTATCTACTCATGTTTTAACAGTGTAACAACTACACGTTCTCGAATAGAAGCTTCAATTCCCCGAAAGCATGGACCCGCCATTGCTGGATATGATAAAGTATGTTCCTTTGCTGAAACTAGATTCGATATAATTGATCTAAAAATATAACTTGGTCTTAAATGCTACCTTCTCAAGTAATGTAATATACTCACAGTTATGTCTGTTTTTGTCTATTTTCAGGCTTTGAATAAGTTCTTCGAGAATGTTTTACAGGTGGGACCACTCTTACTAATCGTGTTCCTTCCTTGTATATTAAATCTAGACCATGTATAACTCATTTAGAAACGTGGTTATAAATGTTGTTCAGGCTTTTCTGAAGCATATCGACTTCAAGGTTGTTCGGTGTGCGGTGATTGCAAGCCCAGGTTTCACAAAGGTTTGTCATTTACTAATCTTAATTTCCCATCTTTAGGGTAAAATAAGTAGTTGCTATGTTGAGTGATAAAAGTATTTGTAAATATTACGTTTTGCCTTTTCATTTCCTCTAATGACATGTTTGTTAGTGGCGCAGGATCAATTTCATCGCCACTTACTGCTGGAGGCTGAGAGGAAACAATATAGAGCTATTATTGAGAACAAATCACGCATTGTTCTTGTTCATACCACCTCAGGATACAAGTAATATAACTCTCTCCCTCGTCCATTTTATTGTTCTCTATTCTTTTTCTTTTTTCTTTTCTTTTCCTGAAAAGCAAGCATGACATTAAGCAAAGACTATAAAAGTACAATATGTTGGTAAGCGCCAACTCATCCTTTTCTTTGATGCTTTTAATCTGCTTCTGCAGTTTGTTTAGATTTTTAAAGTGGTAAGAGTTCAACCACCATGTATCTTTGTACCTTTTTACATCCAAACATGGTGATATATAAATATGTTAATTTTGTTTTTAATTTAAAATAGCACGGTTTTGAGATTTTTGAAGGAGTCTGATCTTGTTATCCATAAGTGTTGCCTAGTAATCTCAAACTGTACATATAATTTATGTGCCGACTAATCAACTACGTTATATGCAGTGGAGTCATATAGTTATATTTTCTATCAAAAACTAGTTGCTAACTGTTTATTTGCAATGGTCAATGGTTGTGCAGACATAGCTTGAGGGAGGTTCTGGATGCTCCAAATGTAATGAATATGATTAAAGATACAAAAGCTGCACAAGAGGTATTTTTACTGGCTTTTTTGCTAGTGATTAGATTTGCTTAAATGGTTTTCCAACCTCTCTAATTTGTTTGTCATCATTCATTCAGGTCCGAGCTCTTCAGGATTTTTTCAGCATGCTTTCTAATGTAAGGTTTTTCACTTGATGCTATTTTAGTTCGTTACTGTTATACAATATCAGAATAGGGTTACATGCTCAGTTCTGTGTTTGACAGGATCCAGATCGAGCTTGCTATGGTCCAAAACATGTTGAGGTTGCTCACGAGAGAATGGCTATCCAAACTCTTCTCGTCACAGACGAGCTTTTCAGGTGAATAACAGGATCTTCATGTCCATTGTCCACTCTAAGGCACTTAAAACTGAGGAAGCACCTTAGCTCTATTCGCCTACATGTTATGGATTAAATTTGGATTAACTTGGTTCGATTCTAAAAGAAAAGTTATTGGCAAATAATATTGCAATTTTATCCTGAAGAATCCATTTACATTTATTAGATTTCCATGGAACGAGTATATGTGTGTGTATAGTTTTTTGATATACGATATACACACAGCTCTCGTCCTTGTGTTCCTTGGCTCAGTTAACATTGAAATTTGTTTGTCTACCAGGAGTGCTGATGTAGCTACAAGAAAAAAATATGTGAACTTTGTGAATGCAGTCAAGGGCTCCGGCGGTACTGCTCTTATATTCTCGTCCATGCACGTGTCCGGAGAACGTGAGTACTCTTTTTGATTGCTAGTTACCTCTATGCGTATTAAATTTCTCACTATAATGCAGAGATTTTAAAAACATTGTTGAAAATTAATTCAGTTCCTTCTTCACTGACTGGGTCATTACGATTAAGTTTGCTAATTTTCTTGGTACAATACATGTAGTACATCCAAACAAATGTAATTAAGTTAAAAGTGGGTCAAAACACTCTTCACCTAATGTGTTGCAAAGCAGGTCTATTGCTGGTAATGAGTATTGGTTCTCCAAATATAGATGTATCTTTATTTATATAGATTATTTAATTCATCTCGCTTTTTGTGGAATGTAGAACTGGGACAGTTGACTGGCATTGCAGCTATCCTTCGTTTTCCCCTGCCAGAGTTGGAAGACATTGAGATGTGATGAAGGAATACAGATGTAACATTATTTAAACCATAATGGTAATGCTATTTTTACATGTGGTTGATGTACATTTAGAAGTCGATATAATTTTGATCCAGATTTTCGTCTTAATATATTCTTTGATATGTACACAATAACAAAGATCTTATAAGAGAGGCATTGTTTCAACTGCAAGAATAACATTGCTGGTCAAATTTAGTTAACTTGTAGCAAAAGATTGTAATTGACATTTGCCAATTTTCAATAGAATATTTTATTTGCACAATGGTATAATTTTAATCTAATTTTCTTCTTAATATATTCTTTGATATGTACACAATAACAAAGATCTTATAATAAGAGAAGTTTCGTTGCAATTGCAAGAATAACATTGCTGGTCAAATTTAGTTTAACTTGTAGCAAAATATTGTCATTGATATTTGCCTATTTTTAATATATTAATTATTTGCACACCCTCAATGTTCTAAAATGCGCAAGATGGGTTCTATGTGGAAATACGTTGTCTGACGTCTAATCTTGCTTAATCACTGCTTAATCTCTTAATTCCGTCTAATCTACTAGACGCTTAAGCTTCACCTAATTTCCGTTTAGGTTCCTTTTTTAGAACACTGCACACATCGCTCTTACTCCTCCATACATTACTTGTAAGATTCGTTATGACAAAAATACAGTTACTTTACAGGACGGAGTATCTCGTCTTTCAACTGTTTGAAATTCTTGTTCTCGTCTCTTTCTGTAATGTCCCAAGTTTAATATACTTTTATTATATTAAGAAAAAAGAATGGATATGTATGTATCTAGAGTAAAAAGACAAAAGGGGTAAATAAAAACCTATCTTCATAAGAAATAGTGGGGCCTATTTTTCTTGCTGATTCTCCCACCTCTTCAGCTCTTATAATATATATACATACACGCTTATACTCACAAACAGATACATATACAGATATACATAGATAGAAAGTAAGGATGAGAGAGAGAAATAAATCTAATTTAACCCTCCATCTTTATTCTTAATTTTCTCTCAACTCGGTGATTCATTTTTCCAGCCGTTTATACTGCCGAGAAGCTATCGATGAGGAGATTGTTTTAAGGTATCAATCAGGTGTCCGTCTGTCACTTCTCAATCATGATTTTCAGCCTTATAAAGCTGAAATACTTGGTTTCTCAATTGATCATTTTCAGGTTCTTGTGGTTTGATTTTTCAAGCTGAAATACTTGGTATCAGAGGATTATAAGCTGAATCTTAATTTGTAAACCAACCCTTACTCAGTTGCTGTTTTTCCAGTCGGTGTTAAGCTTTGCTCAGGTACCATTTTGGTACTGAAAGGGGGGTCTTCTTTGTTGTTTTATGTGGGAATCGTTTTCTCGCTTGTGTTTGCTTATTATTGTTTCTAGAAGTTCTTGTGGTAATTAGTGACATATTTTGTAGTTGTATAATCATGGTTTGCATGCTTTTTGAGGTACAATCTCGGTACTTTAAAAGGAGACTATATTTTGTGATGTTAGTTTGGAATCCGTTTTCTGCTTATTTGGCTTATGTTGCTTATGGTGTTGCTACTTCTAGTAGTTGTAGCTTATAGTAGAGTTTGGTTAATTGCATTTGACGAGGTACCATTTCGGTACTGCGGTACTGAAGAGACATGTGTTCTGTATGCATTTTAGACATGAATCAGTTCCTTGCTTAGGGCCATTTTAATGTGTTCTAGGGTAGTAGGGTAACGATTTGTATATAATAGTAAAATTAGTCGTAGTTGGGTTTGTATAGCTGCAACTTGGTTGTTTAGTGGCTTTATTGAGGTACAGTTTTTAATCAGGGGAGTTTACCTTGAGGCGGGAATACCCATCTTTTGTATTTGTGTTAATTGTGGTAGTAATACTACCTATAACTGTGAGTATATAGCATAACCTTTGCGGTACCGTTTTGGTACCAAAAATGACGAGTTTTACTTGTGATGAAAGGTGGGAATTTGTCTAGTATTTTTTGTGATTTTACCCATTATGATGTTTATAGGAGTTGAATTATTTATTATGTTATATAAATCTTTGAATCTTATAGGACACTTATTGAGCTTTTCGAGCAAAGCTCAGGATGTCTCTGAACCAAATTAAAGTTCATTTGATAGTAAATTTGACGAATTCATATGATGAATATTCTGTTTGATGTGGTGGTTACAGTTTCTATAAACATTACAACTTATAACTGCAGTATCGCTTATCATTTAAATGTGAATAACTTGGAGTGAGGCTAAAGGACAGTGGTGAGGTGTGGTGTTGTGTTGAGTCGTGGTGTGATGTCGCGAGTCTTTTATTTGGTTTAGGGTTCACGTGTCATGGGCCTGGTCCTCACGGAAAATACGGCAATAGCCGGCATATGGTTTCATGAGGAGTTGACTCCATACGTGGATCTGAGGAGTGATCCGGCACTATAATTGTGAATCCGACTTTATACACATTTGAGTCGTTTATCGAGTCACGCCACTTGGCGTTTGTAGTCGAGGTATAGAGGTGTAGCGGGAGAGAAGTAAAAAGCTGAAAAACACCAATATTAAAGAACAAAATGCATTGCATTATTATTTTTGGTTTGGAAACGTATATGTAATGAATTTCGTTGGCTCACTTTTTATTTTATTTCTTGTTTCTACTTATTATTTATTTTTATAGGCGGATGTCCTGATGTAGGCTTCTATACCAGTTTGAGCGGTTGAGCGAAACATGAGGCGGGGTCGGTTTGGTGTTTACACGCGTTAGCATAAATTGTATTTGTAAAGTATTTTGCTGATAATGCAGCTTTTGTGGAGTATAAGCATGTATGGGAATTAGTTGATTTTTTTTTGAGATATTAACATGTGTGAAATATTTGTCTTTAGTTGTGTTTTCTTTTAAATTCACAACCCGATTTCTACAAAATCCGGGGAGTAACAGTTTCTTTAACCCGAGCCTTATGGAGTAGGTTTCTTTTATTAATCTTCTCATTAATGCTGGATTTATTTTCGTCTTTTCCTTTAACCTGAACCGTATGGAGTATGGACTATGTTTTTTTTCTTCTAATATTCTTATTAATGTTGGGTTTATATCTTTTAAACTTCGTTATATAAAATACGAGTAATATTTTATTAATGGACAATAAGAGATACAAACGCATACATACAGCTGACAAGTTGATGACCAAAAAGTTTTAATATTGTCAAGTTGTAAACATCCAAGTGCACGTGTATGTGCAACAACAAAGAACATAAGATGTAAAATGTTTTGTCACATTATTAATAAAAGGATAATACATTATACAGTCGCCAGCGGTATGCCAATGTATGTGCATCTAAAGGTCCTAGAACAGCTAAGTTTTGCAAATGTGACTAAATTTTCCTTGATCAATTTTTTTTTTTAATGTAAAACTAATACATTTATCTTATTTGGATAAGCACTTGATCAAATGGCTAAAAAGTAAAACTTTGTGAATCATTTGATCAAATCCTCGTTCCCTCACACACCACGTACGACCCTATTTCACTTGATATTTGATTATACATTATTTTTATAGGTAAATTATTTGAACGCATACACATTCTAGTTTTTTGCTTAGCCTTCCACCTATCTAAAATAAAATATATGAATGTAAAACTTATCATAGTCCATATGTTTTAAAATATAAGTTCATTACGCATAATCGCAATGATTAAAAAGGAAGTAAAAAACGATCATGTCATTTCATTTTCACACTGTTTCCCATTTTACCATTGTTATTTTCAATGAGCATCGACCTATAAATAACATTTGGTTAATTTTATAATGTTGCAATACGCAAAAGACTACTTCTATTTTAAACAAACAAACAAATAAAATGGATTAATACAAATACAATCATGTACTTATAAATTGGAGAATTAAAAATGCAAAAAGTGGTTAAAATGGCAAAAATGTAAATTGACTACAAAAGAAGCAAAAGGTAGGCCCGCCCCCTTGAGAAGAATCGGAAGGATACACTCATTCTTTCCTTAACATTCAAACTTTAAATTCACCCCCCAACTTTCCAATTCCACTACCTTTAGCCCATCCCAACATGACATCATCCCCCTGCCCGTCTCCGAACATCCTGTACCACGTGTACATATCCGACACGTGCAGCCCCTTCCACATGTCTCCCTCCGTCTGGGTCTCGGACTCTGGTGTAGACTACTCGCTCAACTTCCCATAAACGCTCTTCTCCTTCAACTCCATCAAGAAGTTCACTCAGTCAGTGTAAAATGTTGCAAAAGATTAATTTCTATTTTTTGAAAAATAGACAAATGAAGTGGAATAATACAAAATAGAAGAATGTACTTATAAATCGAAACATTGAGAACACAAAATGCAAAAATGGAAATGTAAAAATGCAAAAAGTGGTTAAAATACAAAAGAGGAAATTGACTACAAAATAGAATCATTTACTTATAAATTGTAACATTCAGAAAGTAAATGTGCGAAAAAAAAGTAAATGCAAAAAGTCGTTAAAATGCAAAAGAGGAAACTGACTACAAAATAGAATCATATACTTATACATTGTATAACCCTTAAAGAAAGTAAATATGCAGAAAAAAAAAAAGTAAATGCAAAAATGCAAGAAGTGGTTAAAATGCAAAAGAGGAAATTGAGTACAAAATAGAATCATCTACTTATAAATTGTAACCTTCATATAGTAAGTATGCGAAAAAGTAAATGCAAAAAGTGGTTAAAATGCAAAAAGTGGTTAAAATGCAAAAAAAAAAAAAAGAAAAGAAAAAGAAAGTGGACTACAAAGAAAGCAAAAAGTGGACCCGCGTGAGAAGCCAAGAGAAGAATCAAAGAATATGACCTCTCTCTCTAGTAATAAAATTATTTCCTTCCCACTCAAACTTTCAATTCACCCCCCCAAACTCCTAATTTGACCACTTTTAGTCCACTATCTCTCCCTCCCTAAAATGACATCGGCCCCGTGCCGGTCTCCGAACTCGTTCATCTACAACGCCACCCTCTGCGCCTGTTCCCCGGGCCACGTGTACAGATCCGGAACCTGCAGTCCCTTCCACGTGTCGCCTTCCGACTGGGTCTCCGACTCGGGTGTAGACTACTCACTCAACTTTCCTGAGACGCTATTCTCCTTCGACTCAATAAAGAAGTTCACCCAATCGCAGGCGGTGTTTCTGGAGGCGACGGCGTTCACGATAGTGACGTGGCTGGTTTTTTGTGTTTTCGTGAGGTTTAGGAGGTTGGGGGATGGGAGGAACGTTTGGTTTAGGGTTAGGTGGTGGATTAGCCGACTCGATATATGTTATTCCACTCGTCATTGGCTGGTATACTTTTACATTTATATATTGTATATGTATTTATTTGTATATAGCTAGTTTTATCTTTTATGATTAGGTGAGTAGCTGCGAGGTTCGTGTTTCAGCTCCATTTTGATAAAAATGGATGAATAAGTACATTTTGTCTGTATTTTGATTAAAATCTTTAAAAAATAGTGTTTCAGCCCCCAATTTACATAAATTAGTGTTTCAGCTTGTCCCATTTAAAGTCAATGGTTCCGTCGCTGTGTATGTATGTATGGTTATTTTTATATTTTCTGGTTGCATGAGCAGAGATTTTTGTTTTTTTAGAGCATCTAAGGCTTGTTTAATTGTAGCTTTAAGCTCATTTTATTTGTATTTTGCTAATTAATTTTTAAGCTCAATTTTTGGATTTTGCTAATTACTTGCTTAGAGATTATAAGGCTTGTTTGATTGTAGCTTTAAGCTCAACTTTTGGATTTTGCTAATTACTTGCTTAGAGCATATAGGGCTTGTTTGATTGTAGCTTTAAGCTCATTTTATTTATATTTTGCTGATTAGTTGCATTGGAATTAGTTGCATTGGACTTGAGAAAAATATAGGGGCTTGTTTGGTTACAGTTTTTAAGCTCAATTCATTTGGTACTTTGCTAATTAATTGTTTTGGTAAAGCAAAACTCATGTTTTCTTAAGATATTGCATTAATAATGCGAGACTTATGGTTTCTAAACATATAGGGCTTGTTTGATTGTAGATTTGAGCTCAATTAATTCATTTTTATTTTGATAATTAGTTGCATTGGTATCACGAAAATCACTTTTTCTTAACATAGAGGTCTGTTTGGAATTTTTATTTATTTTCTGATGCCAGGAGTTCTATAACTATGATTCAATTTATCAGCTTATTGTGCTCAGCACTGCAACCAAACAATTATTTATTTATTAAATTAACCATATTATGTATTTTGCTTTATTTTTGCAACTTTTAAATATGGCTTATTTGAGGTTGAAATAGATAGTGGTGTGTTCAGGTTAAACTTTTTAGCTTTTCAGACCAAATAGCATAACAGATATTTGTATTTTGATCTGTCTAACAAATGAAGTAAAGCTTAGGTAGAAAACTTAAAAAAAAAAAAAAAAAAAAACTAATGAAAAAGCCCTAATTCTCCTTTTATCCATACTAAGACTTTAATTGTGAATTTAATGAAGATCGTGATAGGGGGTAGCCACATATTGTCGACCTAGTTCTCCAATGTCAACTGATTAATTTGGGAGGCAATGTTAATACTTGTAGATGCATCACCTAAGTATATAGGTTAAACATAAAAGTTGTATCAGTTGGTCAAATATAGTCAGCTTAGGGGATATTATCTACAACTGGTATATTACCAATCCAAGTTGATAAGGTGGGTAGGCTATTCATTTATTCCAGTCCCCACCTCTTTGATATAGATACATTTTGAATCTGCCTCTCTTTTACCCCCAGATACCTTGTTTTTCCATGCAATTAAAATCAGGCACACTTTTAGAAGTATCATCAGACCTAGTGAGGAACATGTCGTCGTACATTCATAATAATTATTGCTTTCGCAATTTATTTATGATTTTGTAATAAAGTGCCTTTTCATTGGATCCTTGTCCTGCTGCAACTTTGAAGCAAGTAAGTTGGCGTATTTGAGCTCAAGAAAAAAATTGGTATACTCAAAATATAACAGTGTAGCTTTTCCATGCGAAAATTAAAAAATATACTCGGTTTAGCTGCATAACTCAAAAGCTAAATGATTGTTTTTGAGAAACTATTTATAAGTTGAATGAGCCACATCTTCCTCTAATATCTATGGACTCAGTTGAATATTAGCAGTAGATATATAGGCTATGTAGGTTATATATCAAGTTGTGGTTGCTGGTCCAATATAGTCAGCCAAATTAACATTATCTTCAAGTGTTATACAGAAGACTAGCCCATATGGTTTAATCCTAATCCTCACCCCTTAGATGGAATGTGTATACGTGTGTAGTGTGTAGTGTGTGTGTGTGTGTATATAACCCTTCAATTTAAGGGACGAGATTAAAAATTGTTTACTCCGTTCCGAATTGTTTGTCCATTTTGGGAAGGTAAATTTTTACAAACATGCAATTATTGCTTTGTCTAAGAGCTCAAATACCAACTGTACCCCTTATGTATTAAATTTAAGTTTGAAATGAAAACAAAACAAAGGCTAAAGTTGGAAACTTTGGTAGTAATTTTGTAGTTGACTTTTACAAAAGGGAACGATGGACATACGTTTTGGAAGGGATGACCAATGAATCTGTGTAATTTTCATCCAATAACACACCCATTTCAAACAAAAACCCAGCTATTCTCGCTGGTTTTTGTGTGTAATCGTATACATATGTGGATGAAATCAGGTCTGAAGTTATTGACCATGATCTCCAAAAAAGTGGGTCCACATGTGTTCATAACTTCATATATATAATTGTTATATTGGTTAATAATTTCTTTGTTTCGTATTTGGCTACATCTGTAATGTTGAATTAGTGCTGAATCCATAGATTCGGTCTTTGTTTTCGGGGGTGGCCTGTTGGGACGTGATTGTTGGAACGAGATTTTGCTTGAGGGATAGAAATGATGGAGATGACGAGAGGAAGGATGAGGGGGGAGATAGTTTATATTTTGATTTTTTTTCTGTGTGTGAGATAATTTTGGGTACAATGGTTTCACTTTATTTAGATAATATATTTATTTTCAGCTTGTGATTGGGAAAGATTAAATGGTTGGGATATGATGAACATTTTAATGTCTAATATGATGTCCCTTGAACATTCCCCTTCTTTTAAATATATATAATAGTGTAGCAAAGTTAAGGGGGATGTTCCCTAAAAATTGTTTTGGTTTCAATCTGTACTATATTTGCATAGATGTCTCTATCTGTTTGGATCATTCTTTAGTTGAGCGGGTCCCTTCCCTCTCTTTGAAACACAAGAGAGCCATTTCTGATTATTTCTTCCTTTGATATTGTGATGATAAAGGATGATCAAAAGGTGGTTAAGAAGCGGAAGACCGAACTTGGTGGAGCTTTTTCAGTAGCAAGCTGGATACTTTTTATTGGTTTATGTGCAGCGTGAGTATTTCACTAGTCTTAATAGTTTATATTTCCATCCACTTTTCCAACATCCAGCTTCTGTTATGAATTAATTTCTGCTAAACTGTTCCCACAGGTTGCTCTTCCAAATTATATCCGATAGAACATTGGAGATTCATAATGTGAGAGCAACAAATGCACTTGAGTTAGCATCCTTTACCAATGACATGGAATTCAATATCACAACCATATCTAGCATGAGCTGTTCTCATTTACGTAATATCGGTAATTTGATTACTGGGAATCCAGGATTCCCAGATTTTAGAATTGTTCCTTTGACAACCTTTGCCAACTATTCATGTCAGAACAGCTCCCAGGGACCCACCATAGTTCTTAAGTGCCAAAATTGTCATATTGTTAGAGACACTGCTTATATATCTTGGCAGTTTGTCGATCTCCCAAATGACCCTGCAAGTGCCGTTGGGTTTCAGTTCAATCTAACGGCTAAAAATCCTGCTAATAATAAACATGTGAGTTTTGTTGGTGGGATGCTAAAGAATGGAAGCAATGGTCAGGAAAAACCCATTACATACAGAGGGGAAGTTCCAAATATATTGAAATTTAATTTATTTCCAAGGGTTTACCGCAACCTCCACAGTCTTAAGCTCATTCAACCGTTGTTTCATGAGTTTATTCCGGGTTCATCTTATACTGAAATTGGTCAACTGCAAAACTCACTCCAAAGTTCGACAAATGGAATAGTCAATATTACATTGGATGTTAGTTTTCTGTCTGCTTACATTGTAGAGATTGACAATGAGAATTTTATGGGACCTGGTGAGTATTTCTTTAGCCATGTGGATTACCTTTCTAGCCTGTTCAAGTCATACAATGACATGATTTGAATGCTTAAACTTGTTATTTAAGCTAACTTAATTGCAAAAATTGGCGTACACGCTTGTAAATTTTCAAAGGTCTTAACTTTATTGTTGTTTATGCATGTAGGTCAAAGTAGTTTCTTGTCTTGAAAGTTTTTAATTTTGTCCTGTGCTCTACATATAAAAGATTCCTTTTATGACCCTAAGTATCTTACTTATAATCAGGTTTGCACTAGTATATATGTACAGACTACAGACATTCAGCAGATAGAACCAAAGTGGCAGGTGATTTAGTTTAGTTCCTTGATGGTGTGCATATAAATTATAATGGTAGGACTGAAAAGGTAGCTATCAACATATATGTTACTATTTGCATGTTTTCCTTTTAATTAATGTGACACGTTTAGACATGTCAAAGCAAATTCATAACCTGCATTTTTTTCGAGCAAACAAATAATAAGTCCTTGGTTAGTTTCAACATTTTCTCTTATTTACGCTTTGTTGTAAGTACTTCTTGAATTTGATAGCTTATTTAATTATTGGTCTGATGCTATCATATTTTTTTGAAGAGTGCAGTGAGCTTCCTTGCTGATCTTGGTGGCCTTTACTGCATCAGTATTGCAATATTTTTCTATTTATTGGTGCAAGTACGTCTTCTCTTCCTTTCTAAGTTTTCTGTATATTTTAATGTAGGATTTTTTATAAAAGTGTGTAAAAAAAATCTTCAATTTAACGGAAAATATAAAATCACATGCAAAAGATGATGCGTCAGAACTGCATTGGTTATAAAACATGAAAACAATGCAGGACCGACACGGAAGTTTTTGTATGAAAATTTTGTAGGGCGGTCATTTTCCTGGATTTAGTAATATACCGGCGTAAAGCTAATTTTCTATTTATCTAAGATCAGCATAGCCGTAAGATGCTTTAGTTTGGATATAGAAAAGAAACTTCCTCTTTCTAACCTTTCCACTTGCAGTGCGAATACAGGGTCAAGAAGCTCCGTAGCGAGGATGCTGTCATGCGAAAAATCAGAAGTCAAAGAAAAGCTCAGGACCACTGGAATAAAGTAATTTCTCTTATGATTACATGTTTTTGTTTTTTAATTTTTCAATTTGTATTGAACTTGTTGGGATTACAAACTTGTATGTTTGCTGACTATGCTCATGTTCAACCAGTTGAGAAAATATGTAATGTACACATGGGGTTGCAAAGCTCTGGATGATGTAAACGACAATCCTCCACAAGAGGTGTGTTGTGCTAGTTTCATGGTTAATTCTTTGCCCAAAAATGCGTCCACATTGAAGCGGAGGCAACCAATCAGAACAGACTCCATAACTTTGAATACAAAACTCAGCTTGCCTGCTGAGAAGGTAATATTGGTTAGATTTATAATGCGTTGCCATGTTATATGTTAAATGCATACAGTTTGCTTTCTCTCTTTGCGGCCTTTCGATTGAATGGAGGAATTTTCTTTTTTGAAGGTTACGACAGTGAATCAAGTTGCCCAATCTTGCATAGCCGAATCCCGTCAAGATCTGGAAAGAATGTTATCGAGCTCGATGATTGAATTGGTAAGCTAATTGTTTTCTGTTGCAGTTCAGTATTTTTTTTCTCCAGCTCATCTCAGTTGAGTTATGTTTTTTGCTGCTTCTTTCATAGCTCCGGAACATAAGATACTACACGTCTTCGAATAACATATCGGCAATCAGATTACGTGCCATAAAATTCTATTTGAAACTAATTACTTCTATAAAAAGTATTATTTCCGTCAATGTTATCTTATTTAGACTCTTCGTTTCTTCAAATGATTCATTTTTGTTAATTAAATATCTGCTCAGAAATGGTACCCAAAAATACACAGTGCGGCTCTTTTTAAAGAAAAAGGACAAAGTGTGATTCATTTGTACGATCCTACTATTCCTTCCTTCTTTCGTAGTGGAAATCTTACATCTGACTTGTTTTGATTTTGAACATCTTTTCTGCTTTTATATGTTTTGGTTCATTGTATCTGACTTGTAGTGACTGCACCCTGCTTCGACTAAACATTTATGTTAAATCTATGTCCAAGATCTAAACGTAATAAAGTATTCAACTCATTTTGATGCTGAACTGGTTTTCAAGCTTAGGTATTTCGTTGCATGTAAGGAAGCTTATGATTATTGTTATTGATGATTTGCTCAGATTCCACCAAGTAAAGGGTGCAGAGAAGCAGTGAGTAATGGAGAAGGTGAACATCAATATCATAGTGGCGGTTTGCATGAGGGAGGAGATGTCTCCAAGTCTCAATTAGGGCACGGTAGTATAGACGATTGTTTGCTTCCTCCACCGCCTTCATTAGGTAACAGTCACTTAGGCTCTGTTTGTTTGGGCGGAAAATATTTAATCGGGAAAATATTTTCCAGGAAAATTGTTTTCCCTCTATTCATTTATTGAGTGTTAAGCGATACTTGGATTTTTCGTGGAAATTTCTTGACTAAGGGCGCGCTTGGCATCGGCTTTTACAATGAGAAAAAAACTTGCTCAAAATAAGCTGCTTTTAAAAAACAATAAGAAAAAAGTTGTTTAAAATATGTCACCTGTCGCTTTTTTACCTATAAATGACTTATAACTTGTTTTTGTTAATGAGTTATTTTTCACTTATTTTAACTTATTGGTGATTCGAAAATATACAATATAATTTAATTGGAATTTTTTTACTTTTGGTGATTTTTACGTGTAAAAGCTAAAAAGTCCCCAAATTCCTAACTTCTCTGATTTTGAGCTTTTTTCACGAAAGCTAACTTTTGAAAAGTTAAAAAAATCTAATTTATCAAACACCCATAACTTTTTTTTTATTAAAAAACAAAATAAGCTGCTATTAAAAACAATGAGAAAAAAACTTGTTTAAAATAAGTCACTTATAGCTTTTTTACCTACAAATGACTTATAACTTATTTTTGTTAATAAGTTAACTTTTACTTATTTTAACTTAATGGTGACTTGGAAATATACAAAATAATTGAATTAGAAAATTTTAACTTTTGGTGATTTTTATGTGTAAAAGCTAAAATAAGTCACCGAATTCATAACTTCTCTGATTTTGAGCTTTTTTCACGAAAGCTAACTTTTGAAATGTTAAAAAAGCTAATATATCAAACACCCATAACTTTCTTTTTTATTAAAAAGCAAAAAAAAAAAAACCGAGATAAAGAGGATAAAATATATATATATATATATTCGTGAAAATGTTATGTTCTCTCTCACAAAGTAAAAATGTTTTCCGCCCATTTTTTAGGTGATACAATTTCCCTTGTTTTCCCAAAGAGATGGAATATATTTTCCTTGGTTTCTTATTTTCCTATCAACCAATCATCCATAAAATCCATTTTCCCGGAAATTGTTTTCCCTTGCTATTTTTCCATTGAAACAAACAGAGATGGTTTGAGGGTTGGATTTTCCCTTCATTAGCTTTATTCATATTTCCTTTTTGCCTGGTGCATTAATCAGACAATTAAAAGACCTAAAAGTTTGTAAATATGCTTCCCCACCCACACACCCACACACCCACACACCCACACACTGACATGGCCTCTTTAATTTATGCACATATTTGGCTTAAAGAACTGATAAATTATACGGTGATACATAATTTATTCACATATTTGGCTTAAAGAACTGATAAATTATATGGTGATACATAATTTTGTGTAGTTGTGACTTTATTTTGTCATTGAACTGTTAATTGGCTATTGCTTTGGTAAGCAGAAATTGGTACTGTTCTTCATTTAGTTGCATCTGTTAGCCAGTGCCTTCGGAACTAAAAACAGCTGTGCTGGACTTCTCAAAAATGAGAATTTGTTGGCTTGTGCAATTGTCTTTCATTAACCCTTCTAGTTTTCCAATGATACTAAGAATAAACATCTTGAAAGTTTCAATGACATGGCTAATCTTTTACATCTTTGTTAATATAGGTTCTTAAGGTGAGATCAATTGCAATAATCTTGCTTTACAGACTAGTATTTAAACTCTAATGTGTCGAGTTCTCTTGCTTTTATTTGTGAAGCTCTTTTTTGGTGCTTATAACTTCGTTTTTGGCAATTCACTTAGTACACTCAACCGTGCCTGCTTTTCGGTCCCTTTTTTTTGCAGCCTTGTTAATGCTGTTGTTTGAATGAACTCTGATGTGCAAACTTCTATGTCGTCGTTTTTATTGGTATATATAAAATTTGTTAGAGAGTTATGCATGTGAGAGTAAAATAGTCAGCATTGCTTCCGTTTTTTGCTTTTGTAATTTATTCAAATTGACCATATTGATTCTTGTATACAGAATTGAAGGCTGATTCGGAGATCACTATGTCTGATATAAAGCAAACTTTCCAAAATATGTATGAATACAATATGTTGCTGAGAAAGAAGTTGATAGATACCCAATCTGAGCTCCAGTGTCTAACGAGAAAAGCTTCATCTTCAGGTCAAGATAAGTGAAGAGTAGCTATACAAGAAGCACTGCTTCAAATAGTTCACACCTTCCCGCGTATTTGTTACAGAGTATCTTAGATGCAAAGTTTGGGTACGAAATATGTTTGGGTTCACGTAGAAAATGATTATCTGGGTTGTGCTTGTTGATAGTCAACTAGTACATCAGAAAGGCTATTATTTGTATAAGAGGTTTCTAACTATATCCACTGGTTGAAACTGAAGTTGTAAGTATCCCATTTTGTGGGACCAAAAGTTGGGGTACAACCCTTTGTCGGTCATCTTGTAATTTTTGTAGAAAAATATTTAATTGTACAGTTTGTCGTTTGAGGAAAGAAAGAAGAGAGTCTGTGGTTATATTTGATCATTTATGATGTGCTTGCATGTAAGAAACAAAGTCGTTTCAATGGTTTTCGGCCTGTGTTTGGGGTCTTGCTTCCTGAAATTTATCCCTGCTCTCAATTATATTAGTAATATTGAGTTTTCTTACAATTAATTACTGAAAATGAGATAATATATATGTATATTTTCTTTTCGATGAACACATTCTACACTATAATCTTAATACATTTTTGTTGATGAGTTGGTACCAGAATAAAGTTAGTTTTTTGTATGTACAAAATGAGCTTAAATACCTTGATACTTTAAGAGTAGTAAGTAGCATTTAATTTGTTTTACTTCTCCATGAAGATGCAACGTTGGGCATTATGTAGGGGTGTAAAACCGCATCGGTTCTCTCGTATCATCAATTTATTTTAGAAGTAAATTATTCTAAAATTGTATACGTATCAGTTTTTTTATCATTAACTTAAATATACATGAACTCAAATATCACTCAAATATAAGTCATCAATATGTCGTCTTGTAATTAAAATAATAATTTCTGTCTTTTACTTTTCTCTCATTCTCTCTTATTTATTTGTACTTTTCACATATAAATTAATAAAAAAATAAATAAATGAGTTGTATAGTTGTGATAGAGAAATTGATAAAAAAGCTGATAATTTGTATAAACTAAAATGTTTTCTTATAAGTTGTAAAAGTGTATTTTTTACTTTAAATATGAGGAAGCGTCTAAATTATTTAATTTGGTTGCTCTGGTAAATTAATTTAGGTTGAAAAAAATTAATAGAAGTATATTAAAATATAGTAAAATTTAGTTATGATAGGAAAGCTGAAAAATGTATAAAGTTAAACTGTTACCCTAAAAATATAAAGTGATGCTAATTAAGTTAAATATGAGGAAAAGTGTAATAAAACCGGTACGGTTGCTCGCCTTTGCATCAGAAGCCTCGTCTCTCTCAATTCCCTTAGTTTTAGGGATTTATTAAGGGAAAAAAAAACTCTTGCATCTCATTCCCTTGGTGTTCCTTAAAATTTAGGGTGTTCCAAATATTCATTGTATTCAATGAACCATCACCATTCCCTTATAAATAAAATATTATATTTTGATCATTTTAATTTAAGTTATACTTAGCTGTGGTCATGGTTCGATTTTGGATAAACCAAAACCAAAACTTCAATCGGTTTCGGTTTTGTATAAAAATAAAATTATTTTAGTGAAATATTTTTTTTATTTAAAGAAAACATTAAAAAATAAAAATTTAAACATCAAAAATAAGATAATAAGATAATAAATCGTTTTTGAGACAACATTCTACAAAATATTCACAACATAACAATACTAGTCAAGAAAAAATAATTGCTTGCATATATTATGATATTTTCGGATTTCGGTTTCGATTCAATTTTCACATTTTCAAATTAAAATTCCAAACCAAATGGTTTGGTTCCGCTTTGGTTTTCCGAGTTTATCCTCCATCACACGATTTATGCTAATGACACTCACAAGTAAGATCGAAAATATGTAAATGAAGAATAAATTAATAGTAAATAATAATATATGAATATTATTAGAAAATTGGTAGAGAAGCTGACAAATTATATAAAGTTAAATGATTCACTAAAATCTGTAAAAAAGTGTAGTTCACTTTACTGAAAACTTTAGATCACCTGCTGCGGTTGCTGTTGCTGTTGTGATACTAAACTTGATTCCTTGAATAAAAAAATTAATTTTCTTTCATTGCCAGAAAATGTTATTTAAAAAACCCACACCCTCAGTGATAGAAATTTGCCTGTTGCATTAAAAAGCCAACTAAATTTTTAATTGAAATTTCAGGAGCCTAAGTTTGTAATATAAGCACGTATCAGGTAGTGTTCAGCTGTCATCTAACATCAGAATAATGATTTTTAGACTTCTTTATTTTTCGACATGGCTAGGCAGCAAAAATGGATACTTTGACCTACTCACTTCTTTAAACATTTGTATAATAGCGTTTTCTTTTCTTCTGTATCATCGTTGACTTAACCGAGAATTAACCATTTTCTGGTGGCCCCCCAAGTGCCGGTTTTGCTCATCATATTAGTCCATCTAAACTCTAAAGCAAAACCAGGTTCATACTCTAATTTTTTATTTTCTTTCTATTTTCAACACTTTGTTAGGATTTTGAATTTCCATTTTGTAAGATGTATGAAAGTTGGCATGATAACTTTATTTTGATCTTTGAAATTTAAATATGAGTATTTCTAATAGATTTGATCACTGATTTTGACATGATGAGTTGATGACATATGAAGTTCAACTTTAATCTTCATAATCTATAAGTAGCTCCTTCCTGGTTCCACCTCCAGTACGTAATATTACACTTCTGTTCTAGTATAATTGTATAAAGTATACAATAGTCTCAACTTGTAATATACCAGATTCTTTAATTTGCAAATTAACATATACTTTGCTACTTCAGCAATAACTGAAAATGAGAGACGGTTGTAATCATCGTCGGAGCAGGCCCATCAGGCCTGTCTATAGCAGCGTGCTTAAACAGGTTATGCATACCAACCATCGTTTTCGACAGAAAAGATTGCTTTGCTTCGATATGGAAAAAAAAATCATATGACTGCTTACATCTTCACTTAGTCAAACAAAAGTGTGAGCTCCCACACATGCCCTTTCCAGAACATTATCCCACGTACGTATCAAGAAAAGAATTTGTTCAATACTTGGATAATTACGTTACTCATTTCGACATAAGAGGCTTGTACCTAAGGAAAGTTGAGCTTGCAACCTACGACGAAAATGAAAAAAAATGGAAAATACAGGCAAGGAATATTGAGTCGGGAGAGGTGGAGGAATATTCCGGGAGGTTCTTGGTTGTGGCTTCTGGAAGAACTAGCGACGAGTTTATACCGCAGGTGGAAGGGCTAAAGAGTGATTTCAAAGGGGAGTTTATACACTCAACAATGTATAAGAATGGAGAAAAATATAAAGGGAAAAGTGTTTTGGTTGTTGGGTCTGGAAATTCTGGTATGGAAATAGCTTTTGATTTATCCAACCATGGGGCCAACACCTCCATTGTCGTTCGTAGTCCTGTAAGTTTATTATATATAATAGAACTTGGTGGATTTTTGTTTAGTAGTAGTTCTCAATTAAGAAAATAATCTAGATTTAGGTTGAGACAAAAAATGATGCTTCAGCATTCTAAATAGTTTATTTCATAATATCAGAAAACTACGGTTCTTAGCTGCTCAACAATAAACAAGCTAGCTTTTGAGGAAAAGTTACAGCCAAACAAGGCCTATGTTTCAAGAATCTGCGTTGTGGCCTCACCTGACATTACTAAAGCTATAAGAGAAGTAGTATTTGGGGCTTGTTCTGTCCGCTGTCACTATTTTTAAGCAACCAAGCCGGTTTGTAACTGGGTGACTTTTTTCTGTTTAGCCAGCTTAAAACATGTGTTTTCAATGGTATATAATAAAGTTAAACTTGGCTTATAAGCTAACAGAACAAAGTTCACTACATGGTATTGTTTCGCCTTTTTGTATGGAATGATATGATGATAAGTACAACCCAATAAAAAGAGGGGTTTTTGTTTATGTGCAGGTTCACATTTTATCGGGAGGTTTACTTCATGTGCAGCTGGTCATGTTACGATATTTGCCATTCTCTATTGTTGACTCGATTATTAATTTCCTTGGCAAGTTTTGGTACAGAGATTTAACCAAATACGGTATTCAAAGGCTGAAAAGAGGTCCACTTTATATGAAGAAAATCTATGGCAAGTACCCAATCGTGGATGTTGGAACCATTGGAAAGATTAAATCCGGTGAAATTCAGATATATACACGAGAAACAAAAAGGTTGAATTAAAATATTGCCTACTTAATTCCTTGTTTATGTACAATTAGAAAGCATTTCCTTTTGCTTATCAAAAAAAAAGAAAAAAGAAAATAGCACTTCCATAAATTTGTGTTCAAGTGGCAAGTTATTTGTATCTATATTATATAGGTATTGCCTGCAGTGGCAAGGATGACCAGCGACGAAGTGGTATTCGAGAACGAAAAAATCACATCGTTTTGACGCTATAGTTTTTGCTACGGGATTTAAAAAATCAACAATCAAGTGGCTTAAGGTAAAGAATTCTGCTACGTTGAAGATAAACATACAAAAAAGTTCGGAAAATAAATAAATTCTATAGTATTAATAGAAGTAACTAGTGACCAGCAATCAAGAGTGTTATAACTTCAACCGGTGTATGTATTCATTCTTCTTTTTAATATTTTTAAATGCAGGGGGGCGATCACTTACTTAACAAAGATGGGCTTCCAAAAGCACAGTTTCCGAACCACTGGAAAGGGGAAAATGGACTATATTGTGCAGGACTACCAGGGAGAGCATTATCCGGATCTTCGTTAGATGCCCAGAACATAGCTAATGATATCAAGTTGGCAATGTGATTTTTTTGGAGTACATGGGCATCGTGTGTTCAATTCAACATGGTTTTGATGTAATATAAACTTGGTATTAAAATTCACAAAATAAGTAGACAGTAGACACTGTCAAGTGTAATTTCCAAAAAAAATTGAAAATATTTTGCTACTGCCTCAAAAGCTCGCGCAAGTCATGCCTATCTCTTTTGTACTTCCTCGATGAAAATCTTCAGATGGTGGTAGTTAACACTTCAACTGCATCTCTATTGTCTTTGCCGAGAAGAGCTTTCAACTTCTTTTACACCATACAAGCTGGTAAAAAGCATCTTGAGAAAAATTCCAACCTTTTCTTCTGCATAATAATTTATAAATAAATTTCTCTTGATGGACAATATAAATCCTAGCTATTGTTAGTATGGAAGAAACGTTGTTATAATTAAGTTTTAATGTAGAGTCATGAATTCTGCGATTAAAATTACCCGCTTGCAAGAGCGAAGGAGTTCGGGTGGGATTTTGTAAAGATCTTCGTCAACTGCTTTAACGTTTATAACGTTACCATAATTATTCTTCTGTGTCCCATGTGGCACGTGCGTCTTACGTCCTACTTCTTTGTTATTCTTGTTTGCAGCTTTACTCGGCTTTGGTGGTTTCATCTGGTAGTCTTCTTTCTTGCTTCTCTTCTCCTCTTTCAGTGGATGCATCCTCTTTTCCTTTGCTCGCCGGACCTATATCATTATTAAACTATAAATATTATCTATATCTTGGGAAACAACTAGGTGGAGACAGTCCGCCTAATTTTGATAAAAGTCGATGAAAAGTAAATTATTCCTATGTATTTTGATCATAATCTTCAAAAATTAACGTTCCCCATACTATTACGGGAAAGAACTCATATAGATAAAAATGGCAAATCCGGTGTTAAAGCTCCTGCTATGCGCGGGATCCGAGGAGGGGTCGGACCACTTTGGGCCCAATACCGGTCCTTCCCATTTTAAATTCTTGGTTCCGTCACTGTCTATTCATACAAAAATAATCTATGGGCAATTCCTTGGTGATATTGGTGAAGTTAGGTATATGTGATACGAGGTTACCATGATAACCCCACAACTTATGAAAATGCAGATTTCTATGTAAGTTTTTCAGGAAAAAAAGAAAGTGTGAATTGGTAATCCTTGTAAACTAACTTTTGGTTTTAGCAATCCCAAAATTTCAATCCTGGCTCCGCCCATGGACAAGAGCAAGTGCGTATATACGATTAGGGGGGAAGATATGAAATATATATATATATATATGAGGAATGTGGAAAAAGACCTTGGGCTTGGGAGGTTTGTAATTGTTACAACGGCGAAAATGAAGGGCGTAGAGTTGTTGAATATTAGCGTGAGCCTGAGCCGGGGCATAAATGTGGCATTCTTCTGAATCAGAGACATTGCTGAAGCGGAGGAAACTAGCTTGCCTGGCGGACTCAAAGTATTGTGTGATTGGGAGCTCATTTTCGTAATCCCAGTTCCCAAAATACGTTTCACGACCCTTTTCTTCCTCCTGCTGCAATGCCATTACCATATCATAAATATTAATATTCATTTTGAAAATTTGCTACTCGTTGTGTGTTAATAGAGCTTAATTAATTTAATGCAAGGATTTCTCCTACAAAATGTGATCAAAACCTCAGCTCGGAAAAACTCGCTTCAAAGCGACTTAATTATCACCAGTCCTCGTATAGGACTATTTTGTATTGGTGGCTCAAAAGCTTGTGCTTTTCAAGCCTTGCGGAGCTTTTCGAAATTTAGAATATAAAAGGCTGTAACCTAATTAAGTGAATCTTTTGAAAAGATGCTTTAGCTTGTTTTCGTGTTTTAAAACATGTTAAAAAAAACTATTGTTCTCCTCGACTTTGTGAAAATAACAAATACTCCCTCGTATTTTAGTATTTTACCAGTACGAGTTCTTGCCTCAAGCGGATAGTTGTGTACGAAGTATTCTGAAGAAGAAGAAGAGCAATACATAAACACCCATTGTGTTTTGATGAACTAGTAATTGTTGCAAGAGGGCGAACAAGCGAGAGAATCAAGTCATCAAGATACGCACTCTAATAAATACCAGTTATGACAAATGTAGATGTTAGTATGATTGTGAGTGTTTGGAAGGAGATATATATATGGAGAGCTAGTCCCAGTTTATTACTTTATAATAGCAACAGCCACCAAGAAAGACAGACATAGAAAGTGGAAGAAAATGGTACTCAAAACTCCATGTTACCACTACTTAGTATGTAAACAAGTGGGGACATAGTGGTGTAATTTTCTTTGTGGATGCTCCATTTTTCAACGTAATTACCATTACTTTTATTGAAAGTCTAACGTGGTCCACTCTACAATACAAACTGTTAAGTAGTGTTTGTAGTCCGTATGTATGGCCGTATGGGTTGCGTTGTACCAAGGATGAGTTGTATTTTCGAGTAATTTGACTTCTTTACGCTTCTAAAATGTAACAAATAAAAGTAACTTCTACGTTTGCCCCTTACCTTTTCCCCCTAATCAAATGACTATACATACACTTTGATCCAAATTTACTCACGTTAGATTCCTCATTTTATCGGGTTTTTCAAACACTGGATTTGTGGTGGTTATCATTTAAAAATATTTATTCAATAGTTATTACCCCTTTCAAACTACTAATTACATATTAGTATCATCTTACTAGTACAGATAAACCCAATACATTTGGCTCAATAAAAGTTTGACCAAGACAAATAACATTGACCGGTCTCCGGTATTGACCGCCGTTGGCCGCCGGTCTCGTGCGTTGACTGCCGGACCAAAAACTAAAAAAATGTAAAAAAAGTGTAAGAAAATGAAAAAACTAAAAAAAAAATTGAGAACTAAATAAAAAAAAATTCCAAAGAAATCCAAAAAATTCTTTAAAAAAAATCCAGAATTATTTTTAAAAAAAATTAGAAAGATTGGAAAAAAAATTAAAAAATTCTAAAAAAAATTCAAAAAAAATTGTTTTTTTAGAAAAAATTAATATTCAATATTTTTGACAATCTAATACAATTTTTTTGACAAATATAATACAAATTTTCGACAATCTAATACAAATTTTCGACAATCTAATACAAATTTTTTGACAATCTAATACGATTTTTTAGAAAATCTAATATAAATATTTTGACAATCTATTACAATTTTCTTGACAATCTAATACAAAATTTTTGAAAATCTAATACAATTTTTTTGACAATCTAATACAACATTTTGGACAATTTAATAAAAAAATTGAAAATCTAATACAATTTTTTTTTGGACAATCTAATACAATTTTTTTAACAATCTAATATAAAAAAAATTAACAACTAATACAAAAAATTTGACAGTATAATTCAGTTTTTCAGAAATTTAATACAAAAAAAAATGACAATGTAATACGATTTTTTTTTACAATCTAATACGATTTTTTTGACAATCAAATAAAACATTTTTTTACAAATCTAATACAAAAAAGTTGACAATCTAATACAAAAATTTTAACAATCTAATACAACATTTTTTGATATCTAATACAACATTTTTGACACTCTAATACAATTTTTTTGATAATCTAATACAAAAAATTTAACAATGTTGTGAGTCTTATTAGCTCAGTATATATATTATATAGGAGATATAGAGAGAACATAGAGAGAGGGAACAGTAGGTCTTTATTAATCAGAATGTATACGAATGAATGAATAAATACAAGACCCCTAACCCTCTTTATATAGATAGAGGGGTAGGGTTATAAGCCCACTTGGGCCCATAAAGTACAAGCCCAATAGTCCAATAATATCTTACAACACTCCCCCTTTGGACGTCTTGAATTCTTCGTCTTCATGCAGTCGATCTGAGTCGAGTTCATTCGCAGTGCTAAACACATAAAAACCTTAGGGCCGGAAAACCCAGTGTGGGACAAAACCGGTACCTAGGAGAAACTGTGTAGCCGAATGATATAGGCCGAAATATCATGTAAGTAACTAACCACAAAACAGTGTGCCTCATCAAAACCTTGACAGAGCAAAACCAATGGAAAAATCTCTGATCGAAGGAAAAAGAGTGCAACAGTGGTAGTAGTAGGGGATCAACCACAAAACAGGTGCCTCATCAAAACCTTGCTAGAGTAAACCCAGTGGGAAAAAATCTCTAGTCGAATGACAAAAGAGTACACAGTGGTAATAAGTATACAACAGGATACTCCCCCTAATTTCGGCAATCTTAAGTGAGATAAGATGGGAACGTGTCTCGCTAAAAACCTTGCCAAGGAAAACCCAGTGGGAAAAAACCTTGGTCTAAGGACAAAAAGAGTACACGAGCATGCGACTGGATGCTCCCCCTCACTTGCACACGACAGGGTGCGAGGATTTCGACTAAGTAGTAATTAGTGCAATAAGCATTCACTTGGATGCTCCCCCTCACTTGCACACGACTGGGTGCAAAGATTTCATATTCCAAGAAAGAGTACGAGCATTTGACTGGATGCTTCATTTACTTACATACGACTGGATGCAAGAAAAACTTAACGTGGAATAGAACGAGCATTCAACTGGATACTCTTAAACTTCATTTGTGAAGATTAATTTTGGCGAGAAATGCTAAATAGCATAATGTAGTCATGTCTCTCTTGATCAATAACAACAAGTTGTCTTCTATGACAAGTGTTTTATCTGGATCGTGAGACAGAGCATATGTAATTCAAATATGACTAATACTAGCTCGAAGTCATATACACTCTCTAGTCGTCTCATAGAGCATGTAAAGATCAGAGTGATTCACTTGGAGTCATTCCAAGACCTCCAAGATATCGCCTTATTCCTAATGGTAAAGACATACCATGTTAAGAATATCCCTTATGCGGGTCTGATAAGTAACCAGCATCGGTATAACCGAAAAAGGGTTGCGTTAATTCGAGTACCGAAGGGGTAGGTACACTCGATGACGCAAATGGGATAAGACAAGCCCTCATCCACAGTTACCTTAAGGTAATGGGAAAATGTCTTTTATGCCATTTCGATGGCAGCGTGATAGCGCAATGTTGTGTCGAGCTATACCATTCACAACATACGAGATGTTCGTCCTAGCACATTAGACCAAGAACAATGATGCGCTTATTGTACTTAGATATGAACATCATGGTTCAATATCTCTTTGTCGTCTCATCTGGGACGGACCGGGTCTATATCAATGTCTAGTGATCGAACGATCATGGAAGAATCTGACGACTTAGCGTCATAATGACTAAAACGTCATAACACCTTCTGGGTGTAGTCTGAATCATGGACTTAGATTCAATCTTTACGGGACTCGATCATCGGGCCGAGTCACTACCGTGTCTTCCCAAGATCCTTCATCTCGAAGGCAAATCCAAAAAAAATGGATAGCGTAATAAAACACGCAAGGGCATAATACTTGTTCAAGTATCCCAAGCTGATCAAGTACTCACTCAGGCGGTATACCACATCCGCTTGGATTATATTAATCCATATAGTGAACGTCTCAGTCAATTGAGATCGTGTTCCGTGGTCAGGAACTACTTGATTCAAGCACATGAAGTCACACAGGGACCTTCATCTATATCTCTTTGTCTAAATCCCCATAGAGATAAAACCGTGACCACAATCGCATGCTGCATAGTCAGTTTTTCGGAAACTACTAAACTGATAAAGTAGGGGACCGTTATAACGTCCATTACGAGGAAATCAACCATCTCGTAATCAATTCCAATATGTGAGAGAAGCCTTGCGCTACTAGGCGAGCATTCTACAATCTCATTATTTTCATCACTTTTCCTTACGAATAACCAAATAAACGAACTCGTTTAACATTGGTGGTGTTGGAACTACAGGCCCGAACACACTTTCGCTAAGGAGTCTACTTGGATTGCAAGTTTCCATTAGTACAGTCTATTCTACATTGACTTCAGGCAACGGTACATGGTTCCCTGTCATAATTTGCTCATATTATCAGTCGTCACCGAATATATGAACAAGTAATCAATGACAGTCTTGTTTCGCTTCAATATCGTCTAAGATATCATGATCGACAGATATTTCGAGATTCTTAGGATGAGGAGGAAATCATACATCTCCCTGCTCCTTTATAATCTCGTGCGACAGGCGAGTTTCAGTTCACCACCTCTGGGGCTGAACGAATTAAGAACCGGTCAACTTCCTCATATCTTAGGAAGGACGATAGACTGATGGCCGACGGCAGCGTCCTTTGCTTGGCGGGTTCGGCCAAAGCAACGTGTTACGACAGGAACACGGCGTCCGATAGGTACGTCTATCCTTGCAAGCATTTTGCAGCAGGTATAAATGATCTCGTGACATCTCATAAAGTCATTAAATGCGTCTAGCATTTAGTTAGACTTGAGGGAGTCTATGCACTTACTTATCACTAAGTGCAGTTTTGGGGATCAAGCTAAGACTGAGTGGGTTATGCCACGTTACTTCACGTCGTTTCTTATCAACGGTAACGTGCAAATCTCCCCCTAACGACGGGGAGAGCAGTCTTAGCGATGTCACTTTCGCATATCATGCGGTAAAGAGATCGCTTGCCAAGGTTACTCTATCAAATGATAGGCATGGGATTCATAATCGACTTATGTTCCCTTTAGAGGTCCATATTTTGAACGCTATAGCGGCTCAATCAAAATATTAATTAATCACTCTAAACACGCGTTAATATGAGACTTCTGGCTCATAACCAGTAACCAGCTGGTACACATATGGTGTTTGAGTGTGTATGGGCCTCATAACGGACCAATGCAGCAAAATAGCATAACCCCACACGAAAATATAAATTTTGGTGCGCAAAACCAAGAAATACGTGCAATCATTTGCAGTCGCATCATCAAACTTTCCGTGAGTCCATTTGGGTCTGAACATAATCGACAGGATGTTCAATTTGAATTTCCAAACTCAAGTAATTCAAATCGAAATTTCAATTATTACTCTTCGGAATTATCAAGTCGACTAGACTTTTCAGGATAATCCGGATCATGAGCCATCAACTTAATGATAGGGCTAAAAGTTTAGAAAGTGCTGCATTTATGTGGACAACATTAAAATGAGACCATATTATCGATGCATCAACCATAACCATTTATATTTATGGTCCGTCTTATGGTTGGATAAGTCCACAATAACTCCTTCAATTCTTTACAAGAATTCTACGAGTTCATTTCGTGATCTTTACACATATTAGTCTTTCAAAGTGAGTATTAGTAGCATGAATTTCGGATTAATCACGAAATATATTCTCAAAGAGAATCCAAATGCGATGCGATTATAAATCAAGCATCGTCTTTTGACCCGGGAATATCTCATCCAGTCAATGCCACAATATCAAAATGCTCTTATCAATCGACGACAGGCGAATGATAGTACAGACAATCATGTCTTAGCATCTAAATCATTTATCATTTCGACGACAGGCGAAATGATAAGGTAACTTTAAATGCTTTTAAAAATTGTGGTAGAAACCACTTGAAAGACATTTCAACTCCTCTAAAATACGCTTTTGGTCGTATTGAATGGAGGCTATGTAAAGAAATTTTAATTCTTTCATGAGCTATTACCAGATAAGAATGGTTTTCTCGAATATTTTATAACTCAACAAGGTACGGCAGGACCTACATGAGTATAAGAACTCATATTTGACAAATCAATTTGGTTTTACCAAAGATTTCGATTTTGGAACGACAGGTCCAGAATCCTTGTCACTGAGTACTCTTTTAGGCAAGTAGTTGGTGAAATTATGTGGTACCGTGTTACCCACTATTTCCAAAAAACCAACTACACCACAAGTATTGCCTAAAATTTCATAATTTAAACTTTGGTCACATTTTTCAAAGGAATTTGCTCAATAACACTTTAAATTATTTCGAGAAATTTCGTAAACAGTCAAACCATAATCCAAAAGTATGGTCCAAATGGAAAAATAATATTTCAAATGGAAAACATAATCCAGATGAGCGAAAAAATGGCTCAATGATTTATCAAAATCTATAAAGAAAGGTATCAACCTCATTTGAGCCACAAAATCGGGGGTCTTAAGAGTTTACTTTCAGTTAGCTTTAACCACATTAGAATCGGTTTTTCCACCTTTATAATAGTTGTGAACTATTTAAGGAATAACCGTGGATGACCTTTGTCTATATAGCATAGAGTTGGCTCTTTGAGCATTATCTCTTGTTTTGTGACAACGGGCCATATTGTTCCTTTCAATTACTGTCTTGGAGCCACAAGTTTCGATTTCGACGATTGTCTAAAATCTCGCTTGGCTAAGCGATTCATCGGGATCGCGACAGTTCGAGACAAATAACACTTGTCTCGGTTCTCGATTCGTGAAAAAAAAATGTACACGAAGAGCATTAATATCAGGCAAACAATTCGCCATTGACCCAATAGGATTAAAACTACTCACCGGGGTAATTTTCTTATCCAATAACAGATGGGCGATAAAGGAACATGGTGAATATAAATTCACGATACTGCTTATGGAATACAATTTCCAAGCTAGTATTTTGGTGAAGGATAGCTCCAATATGTCAATTTCAGATATTTGTTCACCATAGACGTTATCACGTCTCAAATGTGGCAACAGAATAAAATCAACGCCTTAGCATTCATCTCGAGGGTAACAACAAGCTCGTGTTTTACTCATGAAAGATGGCATCCAAAAAAAATTTGGGCATCAAATTTTCACACATCAGGTTGACTAACATGTGGTGACGGAATAACATCACGTCTAAACAGTCATTTCGCAAGTATGTTTTGCGAATTTTCTCATCATAGATGGCATCCAACATGTGTTGGGAGTTCTGGATTATTTATCATATAAAACGACTGGTTTATATGTTTATGGTTTGCACAAGCACAAACTTTTTTTCGAAACGACAGGTTCGAAAACATTAGTTTTGCTTCTCATGTGAATCGGTTTTCATTGATCGAACGACGGGTCGATACTGAAACACCAATTCGGCGAAACATACATCACTATATAAACACACTCGGAGAAATTATTATTTAGTCAACCCCTTTCGGTAGCTCTACTTGAAAAACGACCAGGAAAGACGGTGAGGGTGGAGGGCACGAATGCCACTTAAAACCCGACCTCATTAGGATATCGACTTCCGCCTATATCTTTCCTAGCCATCGTATCCAAATAGGTGAGCCTAGTTGGGGAAGGTTCATAATTTTTCCAACTTAAATGTGAAAATATATGATTTCGCAAATTATCATATCATAAACATGGCAATAAATTAAATATAGATTGTACCTGTCTATATTAACCACATATATATATAAACATGCAGTAAATATATTTTAGGATCTATCTAATCATGCAGTAGATTTGGTGTTATAAACAAATCAATTTAAGATTATCAATCAATCTATAAAGATTCTAACATATCAAATCAAATCTATTTAAGATTATCAATCTATCCATAAAGATTCTAACATATCAAATCAAATTTATTTAAGATTATCAATCAATTCATGAAGATTCTAACATATCAAATCAAATTTATTTAAGATTATCAATCAATTCATGAAAATTCTAACATATCAAATCAAATCAATTTAATATTATCAATCAATCCATGAAGATTCTAACATATAAAGTCAAATCAATTTAAGATTATCAATCAATTCATAAAGATTCTAACATATCAAATCAAATCTATTTAAGATTATCAATCAATTCATGAAGATTCTAACATATCAAATCAAATCAATTTAAGATTATCAATCAATCCATGAAGATTCTAACATAATCAAATCAATTTACATGCAATCTTTTTTTATTCGTTTCCCTTTTAATAAAAAAAATATATATATATGCATGTGGGTGAATATTTAGACCGAATATTTACTTTTATAACACATATATACTGTTTTTATACATGTAATATACTACAGGGACTATCCGTGTAATTTCAGCAAACTATATATCTATTTACAGCATTATTACTGCTTCAGTCCATAATTTCAGACAAGTTTCAGTTTAGTCCTTGAGTAATTTCCAGAATAGTTTACAGCTTTCAGAGAATTACAAATCAGTACATACGTTTCAGTTTGTTGCAGATTTAATCCGACAGATTAATACATGTTTTACAATTACATGATTTGGGTTATTTTGTATGATCTTATCAACAAATATGATTTTATAATCAACAATATGTGTGTTACGATCATATATAGTTATCCATACAAGTAACAAACCTTAATACACATGGATTATATACTACGGTATATTTATCATGTTTTAGTTATCCATAAAATAATACGTGCGATCACATATATGGAATAAATTAAGTTTTGAATTCGGTACCTTACGCACGGTATGTTGATGAAGGTCGATATAGCAAAACCCTAAAATCCGGATAAACCTTAAGGTTTATAAATACCCAATATCCATCCGTTTACCAAAAATCTCCAATATCCGTGAGCGTATATCCTATTCTTCGCGAGCAAAGTGCCGATAACGTGTTGTGAGTCTTATTAGCTAAGTATATATATTATATAGGAGATATAGAGAGAACATAGAGAGAGGGAACAGTAGGTCTTTATTAATCAGAATGTATACGAATGAATGAATAAATACAAGACCCCTAACCCTCTTTATATAGATAGAGGGGTAGGGTTATAAGCCCACTTGGGCCCATAAAGTACAAGTTCAATAGTCCAATAATATCTTACAACAAACAATATAATTCAATTTTTCGGCAATTTAATACAAAAAAATCGATAATCTAATACGGTTTTTTTTGACAATCTAATACGGTTTTTTTGACAATCTAATACAACCTTTTTTTACAAATCTAATACACAAAAGTTGACAATCTAATACAACATTTTTAACAATCTAATACAAAAATTTGACAATATAATACAAATTTTTTGACAATTTAATAGACAATCTTATACACTTTTGTTTGGTAATTTAATACAATTTTTTAGACAGTATAATACGAAAATGACAGTCTAATATAAAAATTACAGTGTAATACATATAAACACTTAATATAAACAGTTATGTTGATTACAATGTATTTAAATTTGGACTTAAATATCATATTTTGAAACTTTTAATGTAAAATAGTGTTCAGATTGTATTTTTCCTTGAACTGAAGGACCAGATTATAATAACTTAAATAACCTAACTATTAAAATTTACAAAAACAGGTCCTTGCACCATTAAAGCACCAATAAAGGCGGCTAGGGTTTCTCACCAGCAGCGCCGCCACCTACACCGTCCTAAGCCTCCGCCGTCTATGAATACACCACCATCTCCGTCGCAGAGAGGGAGATCGAGCAGAAGAAGAGAGGGAGAGGGGATACGATATTAATATATATATATATATGCATACAGATACATATACATATAGACAGAAGGGAGACGATCAGATATGATATATATATATATATATATGTACATCATATATAATAATAAAAAAATAAAAATAAATAAAAAAAAAATCCAAATTGACACATATAGATGACATGATGTTTTTTGTGCAGATCTAGAGCTAATTTTAGAGAGATAAAGTGTTTTTTATAAATGAATCTAAAAATAATTTAGACTCATTTTATATTTAGAGTAGAGGCTAACAAAATCAAATTAAAATATTTGAATAAGTTATACTCCTTTCGTCTATTTTTAAGTGTGTCCTTGAAAATTGTGATTTTTTAAGAGTTAAAATTTTGATATATAAATTACATATATTGCCCTTATTAAAAGTATAATTAAATTTATTTATGGTGATGGAATATCTCATGACAGAGACGGAGAGAGTATTATGCTAATAAAAAATAAAATGGGTATTAAAACCTAATAAATATATTAAAATGGTAGTGGATTACAATTAATTCTTTTTCAAGTGTATTCGTATTTATTTTTTGATTATATTTTTTAAATCAACGTTTTATATTATTTCTAAACTGTTTGTTTAAAAAAATATGTAAAATTTGACTTTTTTATATTTTTGTTATGTTTAATTGTTTGTTTGATAATTTATAAGTTGGTAATATTAATAAATACCAAAAATATATATAAAAATGATAAATTTTATAAATTTTTTTGAACAAATATTTTAGAAATAATATAGAACGTTGATTTAAAAAATATAATCGAAAAATAATTACGAGTACACTTGAAAAAATCGATAAACCTAATCAGATGAATCTAACCTGAGTAAACCATAGCGGGGGTGCATGCATGTGCATGGGAAATTATTTTTAACCTTTTTATAGTTGACAGACAATCAGAAGACAATTCTCAATTCCAAATTGAAAAAAAAAAAGGTGCAAGTCCTATGTTGGCTACTCTAACAACGTGCTCCTCCCATTCAATCAAACATTTACTTACAATTTACATTTACGTCACTGACTTGATCACTTAGACAACCATCACTATCAGCAGTTATGTAGGTGAGTAGATAGTAGTAGTAGTACATTTCTATAATTTATCATATAGTATTTATTAACCCCATGCCTATTCTGTGTTTAAAATTTTGTGCAGAAACATTAATGGAAGAGTGTGAATGCTTGTGTTTGTATATTTGTTGGTATCTTTTTTTACCTCGTGGAGCGTTACACGCTCCTAATGTTTTAAGAAAATACATTTAGTTTTTGACTTTTGGGAACCTACTAAAAATTAGGGTTTTGTGATTGTACCGCAGCTAATTTACTCCACCCGTTAAAAATTATGTAAGACCATTTCGGAAAATCAATTATTTAAAAGCACTTCATGATCACCTTACTTTGAAACAACTTTTCAAATTTTCCCATTATTTTTTACACATATTTTAGTAAAATTAACATGAGAATAACAAATATGCAAAATTATCTAATTATAAATTGTACAACAGGTAAACAAAGGGGAGGAATTGATTTATAATCTCTTGAAATTTTATTTTCCTTAAACCAGTGCATACATACTCAAACTGCAAGCAAATTCAGTTACTATCAATCAGAACTCTAGTGTTCTTATTGCCTACACCACTCCTGGCTCACTCATGACATATTTCGTTAGAAACCTGCAAGCTTAATCTCTCAACTCAACATTAAAAGCGGGAGGAGTTAAACTTCAAAGAAGAACAATGGTCTTTAAAATCCCAAACATATTTTCACTATAAGCTGGAACTTTTAAAATTCCAAATTACATGATAATTAAGCTAGAAAATAAACCAGTAAGATGGCTACAGCACCAAGACAAATTAAGTTGAGTATTGCCACAAAATGACACACTAATTAAATAATTGCACAGGCTTCCTACTAAAAACAACAAGGAGACTTATAAACACCATGTAATGATTTGATTGCGGCTGGCTTTCAGTAAAAATAAGGTGGCGAAATAAGCAACACCAATTCAGTGGTCCTTTCCAACACCAAGAATCCATTGAGCAAGATGAGTTAAATATGGCTCTGCTTGAGAATAGCTGCTTATAATAAGTCCCATACTTTGGAGTTCTGAATTGAATTCTTTCTCGAATCTCCTGCAAAACGAACACAAATGTTAGAAAAGAAGCAATCGCCAAAAATACAAAGAGCATTGCCAGTTAGTTGCATACGCTATGGTCTCGCTGACAGAGGAGTTAGGAGCGGCTAATTTGAGTCCTCTAGATGTTTTCTTTACTTTCAACTTCTTGAGTTTCTCAGATGGCGTATCGACCGTTGGAGGGATATCAATTGATGATGAGATTACCCAATGTGTTGCTGCAGAATATTGAAGGCATATACTTTTCAACCTCTCCACTTTCTACACATTTACAAACTCCCATAAGAAAAAAGAAGAGAGAAAGGAACCTTGCGATCAAGTTGATGAAGGATAGCAAAACTTAGGACCGATTGCCTTTTTTTTAAAATTTGAAATATAAAAATTAGAAATGCTGATAACCGGAAAACTAACCTTCAGTAGTACAGGCAAAAGAAGCAAGCATTCCCGCAGGCACTTGTCAAGAAAAGAATCATGGTTCTGAATGACCTGTTTCACATATGGAGCTTGATATATGAGTATCTCATTTCCCATCTTATAATAGTATCAGTAAAATTAGCATTTAGCATGTTTTTTATTGCCTTGCGTCATTGAACAACTACGATATGAAATTACACAGTAAGTAAAGTTGGTCTTTACCTGATCTATACTACTGGCAATTTGTAATTTGTTATGCAATATGTGCCAGTTGGGTTCAAGAACCTGGAAAACACCAAAAAATTGGATCATGATAGAAACAAGTTGTATAATCCAGCCTTTGGAAAGACTGAATTTCTTGAAATATGAAAAACAATAGATCCTTCAGACCTCATCTTTTCCCTTTAAACCGTATCGCGAAATAAAAGTACGACAAAAGAAATGGAGGATTTTTCGGGGGGTAAGTAAGAATATGAATATAAGGAGCCAGTTGTTTTATTGTTTGCCAATTCATTTATTTGCTATGCTAACATTTGACATTAAATACATAAAGAAAAAGGATGATGGGTAAATCACTAAAACATGCCTCAAATGTTAAATAATGAAGAAGACTGCTCATGAACTTGAGCATGCTACGACACAACAATGAAGATCTAGAAATTGCAGTTCCTCGAATGTCAACAGCACGAATGCCCTGCGAAAAGTATTGTATTCGTTCTGAGCTATTTAAAATTTGTTACTTCCTAACTTTAGGGAAGGTCTCAAAACTACATACTTGATGCAATTGCCACGCAACACAGAGCTGGCGGTCCACATGCTTACAATGAAATAAGAAGCGGAATATCAACTGATATTTCGTCAAGGCCTTTCTTGATATAATAAGAGACATAGGCCACTGGACCTGAGAATGACACAGAAACCGAAGAGCATGATCAATAATTTTTAGAATGAAGAAAAAAGAGTAATGTTATATGCACAAGGTTATTTGCACAACATATACACATAGTGGTGACATGGCATACAACTCATCCAAAAATCATATTTCAAAGGTAATTGTTTTTTTTGGGAATAGACAAGGAAAATTGATTTTTGGGGGAGTTGTATGCCATGTCATCACTACGTGTATATGTTGTGCAAATAACCTTGTGCATATAGCATTACTCAAGAAAAAATAGTTCCTACTTTAAAGCAAGTTAAAAATATAAATTTCTTCACAGAATATCTTATGAATATTTACTTTTCTCTCCTTGTCTTGCATAATCAATAATCAGACAATACAGTTTTTTCTAATATATTGATAATTTAAGTAATCTCAGGACTTCTGGATGGACTGGTAGTTTCAGGAGCGTAGGAAGCTTATCAAAGAAGGAAACCAAAATATTAACCAACCTTGTAGCTCAACGAAAAGGTTTCCAAGCCAGTAATGCTCATTGTCTCCCCTTCTAGTTCACTACTATCAGAAACAGTCTGATTGACCGGAAGATCCTTGAGGGTGCTTAAAGTTTTTATCAAAGTAGACTTTTCCTGAAATAGTATAAAGTAGCATTTTAAGTATTGATTACAGATTCAAACCCCAATGTCTACTCTTAACTAGAGAAACTAAATGAAGAGAATGGAGTAACTAACCACACAACACGTTAAGTCCTCGTGGCAAGGATCTGCAGCAGCTGCTGTAGTGCGCAAAGCAAGGTCCAGCAAAGACTGTTTATGAATACAAATCAAAACAAGGCAAAAACAGAAACGAGTTAGTCTTCAACTTCCCGACTATAATCCATTCAAAACATGATAAAAGAGTTATCTCCCACTCATTTAAGAAGATCAACTAACCTGTAACTTCTCAACAGAAATCCCATCAGGCTTTTTCTGGAGCTCATCCCGAGCTATATCCATAAAATGGACCAAAAAATCACCCTGTTTAACCAATCACAATCACTTAGTAGTTAGTATCATTCCCATATATCACGCATAACAGGACAGTCTCGCTTTTTCTCTCTTTCCATATGAGAACAGATCGCTTAAATACACGTGACTGAATTCTGTTTTCATTCTCAAGTTTTGTACCAAAGACCTATCTGAGGTCCTGGGATGTAAAGAACACCTCTATTCAGTTAGCATATCTCTTTTTTGCTCTACCAACCATGCAACCCCTATCAACTCACTAACTTAAGTTACATACTCTAGTAGAAAAGTATATGATTGTACCTGATCAAGGAGAAGGTAATGCTTTATAGAACGCAGTTTTCCCATTAGGTCATACTACATAGAAAGAGAGTAAAAGTTACTAGTAAGATCTACCAACACAAAAAGAAAGAAAAAACTAACGGAATATGTATATATGCTTTAAGAAACAAACTGAACAACACCTTTTCTTTGATCAGCTTCAAGAGCTCGCTGCTCGCAAACTCATAAGCTTTTTTAACACACTCGAGATATTGATGATTTGCTCCAAAACTCGCAAAATTGGAATTTTCTGACACGGGGACCTGCTAATTGGTGCCTGTCAGTCAAAAATTTAAAGCAACTGGAAAGAAATAAAGAAAATAGCTTTAACATTGGCAGAAATGTAACCTGAACGCTGTGTCCACACTCTCTCATCACATTCAAATATTTCCCTGTAGTTAGAATCTTTTCAGCGACACTTACCAGGAAGCTAGGTATATCATCCTTTAGACTGTACCTTTGCCTCCAATACTTTGCACTGTAATCTTGAGATAGACTCTCCTAAAAAAATCAAAATTACAGCATAAAAATCTGTTGCCTTAAAACCATGCTTTTATAAAACGCCATACCTTTTGTAGAGATTTGTTCTCGACAATAAAAAATTCAGCATAAGGATCATCAATAACTCCTTCATATACCCACCTAAAAACATCCCATAGTTTTCATGTTAAGTCATTACATAATGACAATAAACTTATACATAGCAAAAGGAAAAAAGACATGTTGCGGGGTTGATCAAATCGAACTAACTATCAAGCTGTAAATACCTTTCTAATATGCCAAGATATGCAAGGCTTGCACTTTGCGTCATCTGTTCCAACAAAGACCTAACTTTTTGATCACCAGCCATGGCCTTGGCCTGAATATTATATTGTAGTTATTTAAAACTCTGCAAATAAAACCTTTCTCAAAGCATGTGAAACCAAATGTATCTCTCACAAGCCAAACATACCTGGCTATGCAACAGATTCAGAACCGCCGAACCTGCTAAGTTATTAGCGGACGCCTCTTTTATAACAATGGACAGTGCTTGCATCGATCCCATCATAGGCTGCCAAAAAAACATTAATTAAGGAACCAAGAAAGATGAAGATTGCAGAGACATAAGGATGGGGACCATGAAAGATACCTGACAATAGAACCATAATCCTTGAATAGAAAGTCTTCCTAGTCTAAACTGATGCTCAAGTTGAGCCACTGTGGCTTGGTAACCCTAAAAAGGCATGCGTCCAGGTTAAGAGTGTCATATATCTGAGTTTAGCTTACTGTAGGCTAACAATCTCATTTTTGAAAAATTCTTCAGCAGAACAATGTTTCAAAAAATGGTTGTACATACAACAGGGGAAATCACTAATCAGCACATCTGTCAAGAAAACAAACTATATTTCATTTATAAACTAATTATTCAACATATTCGAGAATATGAGTTGGCTATTCAGAACATAACATACCACGAGGATGGTTCGTAAAGCAGAGGAAAAAGCGTGATTAACAAGACCAGTCTTGAATTGCGACTTTGACTCCACAAATTCATTAATTTGTAAATAACTCTCACACACAGGAAATAATCGTTTCGCTGATTCCTGCATGTTTCAACAAGTCTCAAATTTATAAGCGTCATCTTTGAAGCTGATTTTAAAACAAACCAAATTGGGATTTTACTATTCTTAACACCAACCTGTCCACGTTTTCCAAATTTGTCACCAACTTACCATCTTTTTTTCAATTAGTAAGCTAACATGTAGGTTTTTACCTCATTGTACACTTCCTTTTAGTTTAATGGGAAACGAGTGAGAGAGAAAAACCTAAAGGCAAGTGCACAGAAGTGATAATAAATTTACAAGTTAGTAAAAGATAAAAAAAGATAGGTAATATCACTTTCTTACTTTTAATTAATGGATGTGCACAAGAGAAATAATAAACTGCAGGATAGTGTGCACATTATTAAAAAAAAAGGTAGCTTGGTGTACAAACTCAAAAAGCATGGATACAGAGGGAGGGTTCGTCATACTTAGAGAAAAAGAGAAAGTTATGATACTGTTCCACACAACTACAAGCGTGAGAAGTTGACGAAAACAGAAGTTGGTCACAACAAAATATGTTGTACGTAGAAAAAAAAAGTATGTTCTTTTATTTTATTATTTACCTGAAGAGCTAAATCCATAGATGGGTCAACGTGGAAGGTAAAAGTAATATTTTTCCCTCGGTGCCTTTTGACAGAAGTGTATCGGCCTTCAATCCCAACCAATGCAGACAACATGTCATCAATGACAATAAGTTCCTAGGTACCATACCAACACCAAAATACAAAGTTACGAGGACATATCGTTACAACTAAAATCATATACATTTGTTGAAATAATTGGAAAACAATGACACTAACTGTCAATGGATTTGATTAACTAAAACTCTCTTGAAGTTGTTTATAGAGACAATAAAATGGAAACATTTTCGGGAGGAGCCGTCAAGTACATGTTAAAACTTAAAGGTATAAAAAAAGAAGGAAAAATGCCCTTTAAACTAATAATGTAGTTATTGATCGTTGGATCAACATTACTAAAATAAAGGCACACGAAACATATTTGGTGATAGTCGATCCAACCAACCCACAATCACTACTTTAAGCTAAGGTGTTAATACCACATTAGCGATTCCTAATTCGCCATATACTAAATTGAAAAGCATGACGATACCTGAACAGAAGTATGATAACAGCCGATAGCCTGGTCCAATCCAGGACTGTTTTCTCATGAAAAATATAAAGCAAGCACAAATAAGTTTATTCACAACTGTATGGAATAAAGATAACAAAAAAGTGTAAAGAAAATGAAGTATTGGCGAGAGAGAGTATCGAGAATATGATACCTAAAGAGGTTATTTGAGAAACCCCCTTTTGAATCGGGATTTTGAGAAGATGACGACGACTTACTTTCCTAATCACATTACACAATCATAAATGAACGGGGGGATTATACATTAAGAAAACATCATCAATATCATCAAACTATGCATTTTATCGAAAGAATTTGAAGTCGGCTATATGAAACCATATGGTAAAATAAACAAAATGCAAGCAGGGACAAAACTAGAAAACCATAATAAGAGGGCTCATATTCAATACAATTTTATTATCATAAAAGATTTTAATGAAAATTCATAAAAAAAGATTACTCTTTTTCTCAACTTTTATCAAAACAAGAGTGGCTACAACTCCCGAATGTCTTTCTTCCCTGAATGCAGGGAAAAATGCTGTCTAGTACACTGTAGTATTGGCTTTTACCAACTTAGTACCCAACTTTTAAGTTTTACCAATTTGGGCCCCAACCTATCAATTTTCGTCCAATTAGGGGACTGGTGTTTAACAAAATGACAAATTTATAGTCACGTTCTCTCACCTAACACATAGTGAGTACAATTTCGTAACCATCCATCAAAAATGAATCTCCAAATGTGAGAGATAGTGAGTGTAATTTCGTCGATTTATGCTATCAGACCCTTAATTAGACCAAAATTAATAGGTTGGGGACTAAATTACTTAAAGGGTGGGTACTAAATTAGTAAATGTTAATAGTACAGGGTACTAAACGTCTTTTAACAAATCCATACTCCAATATATATACATATATATATATATATAGAGAGAGAGAGAAGGGGATAAAGTGGGACCTGGAGATGGAAGTGTCCGGTAAGAAAGGGGCGATCGAGGTTCCAACGAGGAGTCGAAGCTTTTTCCATCTTCTTTTAATTAGTTTTTATGACCTAATTGAATCCACAATGTGTTGTTGTTCTATACCTTGACAAAACATCAAAATTGGGAAGTTTTTAATAATTAGCTACTGATTAACTGCTAAGTAGGTAATTACATAAACAAATGCAATTAGAGTTAAACAAATCAATAAAAAGAAACTGAACTGTTGTGATAATTAGTGAAGGTACATTTGGCAAGAGAAATATAAGCAGACTTTAGAGAGAGAGAGAGAGAGATGATGATAAATAGAGTGATAGTCGTCTTCTCTACTCCACTATAATTACTGTAATCGCCTTTTCTCCTCTGGCCCCCGCTCGCCCCTTTTGAAAACTTCCGTAATTTTATTAACTTTTGAGTATTTGTTTTTGACAATTAAACAAGAAAACACCCCAGATACTAGTCCGTGTTACAAATCTTAAAGTTAATGTTTTCAATTGTTTTTTTTCCAAATTAAATAAATAAATATAATTTGTTATTTAATGTTACATAAATGTGTTAATCACTTAAAAAAAAAAAAAAAATATGAGCGAAAAAATTACATGAGAAATTTGGAAAGTAGGTAAAAATTAGGATAATCTCCAATTAAATTCAATTATTTTCCATATTATGAAATTTTAACAATATTCTGTATATACGTGAGATAAAGTGTACAATTGTTGTAGAACGTATATCGATAAACATAGTCTTGTTTGTTGTTTCACTACGTATATCTATTCCATCTAATTTTTTTTTTCATGTGTACATCTTCTTTCTACATATTTAATGGCAACAAATGATTAATATTTTTTTACTATTATTAAGTATACTTTAATTTTTCACTTGTTGCTCCTTGTTTTTCTCTACAACATTATTGGTTTTCCATAGTGCTATCTATTTTTCTTACATGGTTTTTTTTTTCATTTTGGTGTCCTGAAGGTTAGACTTTTAGTTTGGTGTTTGATATTACCAAATGCTCTCTAGTTCTATGTTCTTACTATACTTACATTTGATGCTATATACTCAATTTTTGTTTTTGAAATTTGTTCGCGTTTTTTTTTTTTCTTTATGCTTTTTGTTGCTCTCTACTTTATTTCTTTTTCTTTGATTCTTCTTTAATTCTCTAGTTTTTCCCTTTTAAATTGTATTTTTATATGTCAATAATATAAAAGTGTTTTCTTCCTTTTCAAAGCTAAAATTACAAGTTCTACATTTTTTACTATATTTCCATTTGATGCTATATACTTAATTATTGTTTTTGAATATTGTTTCCATTTTTTTTTTATGGTTGTTGCTATCTATTTTATTTCTTTGATTCTCGTTTGATGCTCTAATTTTCTCCTCTTAAATTGTATTTTTATATGTCAATATTGTAAACGAGTTTTCTTCATTTCCAAAAATATAATTACAAGTTCCACGTTTTTACTATATTTCCATTTGATACTATATATATACTCAATTATCATTTTTTAATTTTCTTAATGTTTTTTTTGTTTGGTGCTTTTTGTTGCTCTCTACTTTATTTCTTTGATTCTCCTACGATGCTCAAATTATTTCCACTTAAATTGTATTTTATTTATCAATAATGTAAAAGGGTATTCTTCCTTTTCAAAAATAAAATTACAAGTTTGTTGTAAGATTATTGGACTCTTGGGCTTTTACTGATTGGGCTCAAGTGGGCTTATAACCCTACCCCTCTATCTATATAAAGAGGGTAGGGGTCTTGTATTTTATTCATTCAGATATTCATTCATAATAAAGACTATACCGTTCTCCCCTCTCTCTACTTCTGTCTCCCTATATACGTAGCTAATAGTGTATTACAACACGTTATCAGCACTGCTCTCGGAGATCGAAGTACGGATTATAGATTCAATAAACCTGATTTTGCTATATCGACCTTCACCAACATACCGTGCGTAAGATACCCAGATATAATTTTTTTTATACCGTACACGTTACATATTACAACACGTACTGTTTGTATGCTACTGTACTGTTTGTATGTTAGTACTGTCTTGCATGATTACAACGCATGTTTGTATGTTACTACTGCAATTGCATGATTACAATTCCAGCCTGCGTAGGTTTTAAAAAAAAAAAAAAAAAAAAAAAAAAAACCTTATGCTACTGCCATGTTACTAGTAGTGTAATTATACTACTCCTATGTTATTAAAACTTGCCATGATTACTATGTTATTCACAATTATGTGTATTACTGTAAATAAATATATAGTTTATTGAAATTACACGCATGTTCCTGTAGTATAATACTTATACGAAAACAGTACATATGGTTGATAAAGATACAATATTTAGTAAATATACACACATATGCATATAATTTTTTTTATTAAAAGGCAAACGAATAAAAAAAAAAGGCATATAAATTTATTTGATTTGTTAGAATCTTCATGAATTGATTGATAATACTAAATTGATTTGATTTGATATGTTAGAATTTTCATGGATTGATTGATAATCTTAAATTGATTTGACTTGATATGTTAGAATCTTCATGGATTGATTGATAATCTTAAATTGATTTGACTTGATACGTTAGAATCTTCATTGATTGATTGATAATCTTAAATTGATTTGACTTGATATGTTAGAATCTTTATGGATTGATTGATAATCTTACATTGATTTGACTTGATATGTTAGAATATTTATGGATTGATTAATAATCTTAAATTGATTTGATTTGATATGTTAGAATCTTTAAGTATTGATTGATAATCTTAAATTGATTTGTTTATAACACCAAATCTACTGCATGATTAGATAGATTCTAAAATATATTTACTGCGTGTTTATATATGTGTGGTTAATCTAAATAGATATTCTCTATGCTGTTTAATATTATTGCCATATATAAAATGCGAAAATCGTATATATTCACATTTAAGTTGGAAAAATTATGAATCTTCAACAAATAGGCTCACCTATTTGGATACGATGTCTAGGAAAGATAAAGGCGGAAGTCGTTCTCCTAATGAGGTCGGTTTTTAAGAGGCATTCGTGCCCACCCCCCTCACCGTCTTTCCTGGTCGTGTTCAAATAGAGCTACCGAAAGGGGTTGACTAAATAATAATTTCCCCGAGTGTGTTTATATAGTGATGTATGTTTCGCTGAATTGGTGTTTCAGTATCGACCCGTCGTTCGATCAATGAGAACCGATTCACATGAAAAGCAAAACTAATGTTTTCGAACCTGTCGTTTCGAAAAAACGTTTATGCTTGTGCAAACCATAAACATATAAACCAGTCATTTTATATGATAAATAATCCAGAACTCCCAACACATGTTGGATGCCATCTATGATGAGAAAAATCGTAAAACATACTTGCGAAATGACTGTATAAACGTTGATTTTAATCCGTCACCACATGTTACTCACCCTGATGTGTGAAAATGTGATGCCCAATTTTTTTTGGATGCCATCTTTGATGAGTAAAACACGAGTTTGTTGTTACCCTCGAGATGAATGCTAAGTCGTTGATTTTATTCCGCCGCCACATTTGAGACGTGATGACGTCTATGGTGAACAAATGTCTGAAATTGACATATTGGAGCAATCCTTCACCAAAATACTAGCTTAGAAATTGCATTCCATAAGCAGTATCGTGAATTTATATTCACCATGTTCCTTTATCGCCCATCTGTTATTGGATAAGAAAATTACCCCGATGAGTAGTTTTAATCCTATTGGGTCAATGGCGAATTGTTTGCCTGATATTAATGCTCTTCGTGTATATTTTTTTTCCACGAATCGAGAACCGAGACAAGTGTTATTTGTCTTGAACTGTCGCGATCCCGATGAATCGCCTAGCCAAGCGAGATTTTAGACAATCGTCAAAATCGAAAACCTGTGGCTCCAAGACAGTAATTGAAAGGAACAATATGGCCCATTGTCACAAAGCAAGAGATAATGCTCAAGAAGGCAACTCTATGCTATAAAAACAAAGGTCATGCACGGTTACTCCTTAAATAGTTCACAACTATTATAAAGGTGAAAAAACCGATGCTAATGTGGTTAAAGTTAATTGAAAGAAACTCTTGAGACCCCCGATTTTGTGGCTCAAATGAGTTTGATACCTTTCTTTATTGATTTTGATAAATCATTGAGCTATTTTTTCGCTCATCTGGATTATATTTTTCCATTTGGATTATGATTTTTCCATTTGGACATACTTTTGGATTATGGTTTGCCTGTTTACGAAATTTCTCGAAATAATTTAAAGTGTTTTGAGCAAATTTTTTTGACAAATGTGACCAAACTTTAAATTATGAAATTTTAGGCAATACTTGTGGGCTAGTTGATTTTTTTGGAAATAGTGGATAACAGTGTACCACATAATTTCATCAACTATTTGCCTAAAAGAGTACTCAGTGACAATGATTCTGGACCTGTCGTTCCAAAATCGAAATCTTTGGTAAAACCAAATTGATTTGTCAAATATGAAGTCTTATACTCATGTAGGTCCTGCCGTACCTTGTTGAGTTATAAAATATTCGAGAAAACCAGTGTTATCTGGTAATAGCTCATGAAAGAATTAAAATTTTTTTACATAGCCTCCATTCAATACGACCAAAAGCGTATTTTAGAGGAGTTGAAATGTCTTTCAAGTGGTTGCTACCACATTCTTTAAAGCATTTAAAGTTACCTTATCATTTCGCCTGTCGTCGAAATGATAAATGATTTAAATGCTAAGACATGATTGTCTGTACTATCATTCGCCTGTCGTCGATTGATAAGAGCATTTTGATATTGTGGCATTGACCGGATGAGATATTCCCAGGTCAAAAGACGATGGTTGATTTATAATCGCATCGCATTTGAATTCTCTTTGAGGATATATTTCGTGATTAATCCGAAATTAATGCCACTAATGCTCATTTTGAAAGACTAGTATGTGTAAAGATCACGAAATGAACTCGTAGAATTCTTGTAAAGAATTGAAGGAGTTAATGTGGACTTATCCAACCATAAGACGGACCATAAATATAAATGGTTATGGTTGATGCATCGACAATATGGTCACATTTTAATGTTGTCCACATAAATGCAGCACTTTCCAAACTTTTAGCCCTATCATTAAGTTGATGGCTCATGATCCGGATTATCCTGAAAAGACTAGTCGACTTAATAATTCCAAAGAGTAATAATCGAAATTTCGATTTGAATTACTTGAGTTTGGAAATTGAAATTGAACATCCTGTCGATTATGTTCAGACCCAAATGGACTCACGGAAAGTTTGATGATGCAACTACAAATGGTTGCACGCACTTCTTGGTCTTGCGCACCAAGATTTATATTTCCGTGTGGGGTCATGCTATTTTATTGCATTGGTCCGTCATGAAGCCCATAGACACTCAAACACCATATGCGTACCAGCTGGTTACTGGTTATGAGCCAGAAGTCTCATATTAACGCGTGTTTGGAGTGCTTAATTAATATTTTGATTGAGCTGCTATAGCGTTCAAAATATGGACCTCTGAAGGGGACATAAGTCGATTATGAATCCCATACCTATCATTTGATAGAGTAACCTTCGCAAGCGATCTCTTTACCGCATGATATGCAAAAGTGACATCGCTAAGGCTGTTCTCCCCGTCGTTAGGGGGAGATTTGCATGTTAGCGTTGATAAGGAACGACGTGAAGTAACGTGGCATAACCCACTCAGTCTTAGCTTGATCCCCAAAAAAAACTGCACTTAGTGATAAGTAAGTGCATAGACTCCCTCAAGTCTAACTAAATGACAGACGCATTTAATGACTTTATGAGATGTCACGAGATCATTTATACCTGCTGCAAAATGCTTGCAAGGATAGACGTCCCTGTCGGATACCGTGTTCCTGTCGTAACACGTTGCTTTGGCCGAACCCGCCAAGCAAAGGACGCTGTCGTCGGCCGTCAGTCTGTCGTCCTTCCCAAGATATGAGGAAGTTGACAGGTTCTTAATTCGTTCAGCCCCAGAGGTGGTGAACTGAAACTCGTTTATCGCACGAGATTATAAAGGATCAAGGAGATGTGTGATTTCCTCCTCATCCTAAGAATCTTGAAATATCTGTCGATCATGATATCTTAGACGATATTAAAGCGAAACGAGAATGTCAGTGATTACTTGTTCATATAATCGGTGACGACTGATAATATGAACAAATTATGACATGGAACAATGTACCGTTGCCTGAAGTCAACGTAGAATAGACTGGACTAATGGAAACTTGCAATCCAAGTAGACTCCTTAGCGAAAGTGTGTTCGGACCTGTAGCTCCAATACCGCCAATGTTAAACGAGTTCGTTTATTTGGTTATTCGTAAGGAAAAGTGATGAGAATAATGAGATTGTAGAATGCTCGCCTAGTAGCGCAAGACTTCTCTCACATCTTGGAATTGATTACGAGATGGTTGATTTCCTCGTAATGGACGTTATAACGGTCCCCTACTTTATCAGTTTAGTAGTTTTCCCAAAAACTGATTATGCAGCATGTGATTGTGGTCACTGTTTTATCTCTATGAGAATTTAGACAAAGAGATATAGATGAAGGTCCCTGTGTGACTTCATATGCTTTAATCAAGTAGTTCCTGACCACGGAACACGATCTCAATTAAATGAGACGTTCACTATATGGATTAATATAATCCGAGCGGATGTGATATACCCGCCTAAGTGAGTACTTGTTTAGCTTGGGATACTTGAACAAGTATTATGCCCTTGCGTGTTTTATTACGCGATCCATTTTTGGATTTGCCTTCGAGATGAAGGATATTGGGAAGACACGGTAGTGACTTGGCCTGATGATCGAGTCCCGTAAAGATTGAATCTAAGTCCATGATTCAGACTACACCCAGAAGGTGTTATGACGTTTTAGTCATCATGACGCTAAGTCGTCAGATTCTCCCATGATCGTTCGATCAATAGACATTGATATAGACCCAGTCCGTCCCTGATGAGACGATGAAGAGATATTGAACCATCATGTTCATATCTAAGTACAATAAGCGCATCATTGTACTTGGTCTAATGTGCTAGGACGAACATTTCGTATGCTGTGAATGGTATAGCTCGACACAGCATCCCGCTAACACGCTGCCATCGAAATGGCATAAAAGACATTTTCCCATTACCTTAAGGTAACTGTGGATGAGGGCTTGTCTTATCCCATTTTGCGTCATCGAGTGTACCTACCCCCTTCGGTACTCAAATTAACGCAACCCTTTTACGGTTATACCGATGCCGGTTACTTATCAGACCCGCATAAGGGATATTCTTAACATGGTCTGTCTTTACCATTAGGAATAAGGCGATATCTTGGAGGTCTTGGAATGACTCTAAACGAATCACTCTGATCTATTCGTGCTCTATGAGACGACTAGAGAGTGTATATGGCTTCGAGCTAGTATTAGCCATATTTGAATTACATATGTTCTGTCTCACGATCCAGATAAAACACTTGTTATAGAAGACAACTTGTTGTTATCAATTAAGAGAGACATGACTACATTATGCTATTTAGCATTTATCGTCAAAATAAATCTTCACATATGAAGTTTAAGAGCATCCCGTCGAATGCTCGTTTTATTCCACGTTATATTTTCTTGTATACAGTCATGTGCAAGTAAATGAGGCATCCAGTCGAATGCTCGTACTCTTTCTTGGAATATGAAATCTTTGCACCCAGTTGTGTGCAAGTGAGCGGGAGCATCCAGGTGAATGCTTATTGTACTAATTACTACTTAGTCAAAATTCTCGCACCCTGTCGTGTGCAAGTGAGGGAGAGCATCCAGTCGTATGCTCGTGTACTCTTTTTGTCCTTAGACCAAGGTTTTTTCCCACTGGGTTTTCCTTGGCAAGATTTTTAGCGAGACACGTTCCCATCTTATCTCACTTAAGATTGCCGAAATTAGGGGGAGTATCCTGTTGTATACTTCTTACCACTGTGTACTCTTTTGTCCTTCGACTAGAGATTTTTTCCCACTGGGTTTACTCTAGCAAGGTTTTGATGAGGCACCTGTTTTGTGGTTGATCCCTACTACTGCCATTGCTGCACTCTTTTTTCTTCGATCAGAGATTTTCCCATTGGGTTTGCTCTGGCAAGGTTTTGATGAGGCACACTGTTTTGTGGTTAGTTACTTACATGATATTTCGGCCTATATCATTCGGCTACACAGTTTCTCCTAGGTACCGGTTTTGTCCCACACTGGGTTTTCCGGCCCTAAGGTTTTTATGTGTTTAGCATTGCGAATGAACTCGACTCAGATCGACTGCATGAAGACGAAGAATTCAAGACGTCCAAAGGGGGAGTGTTGTAAGATTATTGGACTCTTGGGCTTTTACTGATTGGGCCCAAGTGGGCTTATAACCCTACCCCTCTATCTATATAAAGAGGGCTAGGGGTCTTGTATTTTATTCATTCAGATATTCATTCATAATAAAGACTATACCGTTCTCCCCTCTCTCTACTTCTGTCTCCCTATATACGTAGCTAATAGTGTATTACAACAAAATTATATATATAAGAGAAATAAAAGGAAAGAGATAACTAAGTTAGAAATTGATTTAAATTGAAAGACTTGAGGAAGAATATTTTAGGCTATGAAAATTTATATATACTAATTTTTAAATAAAAAATGGATATATGTGTTTTCCAAATCATATCAACTTACTAAACATTAATTCTCCCTTAACGAAATATAGAAACCGACTCACCAGCAGGTCCGGTTTTGGGCCTATGTCCAAGAGGCACGGACCTAGAGCACCCAAAAAACATACGGTCTTGGAGCCCTCAATTTTTATTAAGAAGTATTATATATTTAACGGTTCATATTTATAGATAGAAATATATTGGTCCGAGTGGTTAAATAGTTAGCCTTTGAAACATGTACGGCAATTGTTGCGGGTTTGAAACTTGCATATGACAATTTTTTTGTTTAATCATATTTTATTACATTGAAAAGTCGAATACAGTAAAACCTTTATAAATTAATAATGTCGGGACCGTAGAAATTTATTAATTTATAGATATATTAATTAATCAATAAATTAATAATTATTGTTTTAAAGAGGTTTTTATCGATTGAATAAATTTGATATACATTGAACATATTTAAGTAAGTTGTATGTTATATGGGTTTATATATACATAGAACATATTTTAGTAAGTTTTATGTTCAAATAATATTCAATGTATAGTTTTGACTATAAATAAAGTCCAATGAAATAATAAAGTAAGTACAACCTTATTTACAACTATTGGTTCATTGTATAATAATTTGACGCATTCAAAGTATTGGTGGTGAAATAAACTACCATAATACAACATGATTTTTTTTCTAAAACTTTATCCAAACAATGGCTTATTTTAGAAAAAGGATTGGAAAATATCAAATACGCAAAGCAATATGTGAATATAAAAGACATCACTTAACATGCATTCAAAAAGATTTGCAAGGGGTATCTTGAAGATGATACAATACCTTTGGAACCAATTACACGAAATGAATCATTTATCACGTCTAGAACTCTTCATATTTTTTGGTGCAATTTGAAAAGACTACACCGAAGTATTTTGATGCAAGTAGAAAAATTAGGGAAAAGATTCAAGTAAATTTAAATTTTAAGAAGAAGCAAACAACTATAAAGTCATATTTCATTAAGTCGTCCTAGTAATATTTGTCATTTTGAAGAATTATTAATTTATGATTTTATGTGGACTAATATTTATATAAGGATTTTTCAAAAAATTATTATTTTATTAATTTATCGAAATTTGTGATTTTTTACATTGACCCAAGTTGAAACCGGAGACAAATATTATTTTAAAGGGTTTATTAATTTAGCGAGTATTAATTTATGAAGGCCATACTGTAGTTTGGATTAAAGTTTTCTCCTGTCCCATATAAAACATACATCAGAAAAGACCTCATTTGTTTAAAGGATAACATATTTAATCATTTCTTATTCTTGTAAAATGATGTTTTTTTTTTGGGTTAAGTCAAACACTTAAAAATTAAAAATTAAATTTTCCATAATTTCAAGTAAGGTATTTTTTTGTCACATATACTAAATGCATCATAAAAGTACCTATTTATTTTTGTTAGTATGATTTTTTTTTCCAATGCAAAATATTTAACAAAAATTTACTAGTTTATGATGAAAAAAACCCCCATAATTTAAGTGACCTACAGCCCCCGAAACTCTGGAATCGACTCTGCTCACTAGTCATGAGTCACCACCTTACATGGATACTAGTGACGTAATGTCATACTTACATTTATTTAACTAACCACAGAGCAAACACTACAAGTTTCTCAAAACCTATTTTTATTTAGATTTTGAGAAAATTTATCAAAAATTATCTAATTTTGTTACATCTTCTTTATAACTTTCTCCAAATTTTGAAAAACCATTTTCTTACTCATGTAAGAGCAAGCACTACAGCTTGCTCATTATTTTCTCCAAATTTAATAAAAAAAAACTACACATTTTCCTATTATACATAACACTTTTAGATGCATATAAAACATCAGTTTCCTTATAAAGCTTCCATCTCTCTCTTTTTAAACATTATTTTTATGTAATCATGATGTCATATCACTCTTATAAATAATATGAGGAACACTTGTTTTCATTTATACGAGTAATATTGGACTACCATCAAATTTTGAAGATTTTTTTAAAGAACATGATAATTTAGATTTTTTGCTAAAAACTAACAAGATTGCTCAAAATATGAATTAAAACTTGGGAGAATTCTCTATAAGTATCCAATAACAACTTATATTACTTCTAGTTATCTTGATAATTTCACATTACTCATAGGTAACACTTTTTAATTATTTAGTTTATTTAACAAAATGTATACAACCCAAAATATAATACACATATTTATCTCTCTAGAAAACAAAAAACAAAAAACAAAAAAAGTTTTAAATTAAAAGAAAATTCTATAAATCCAAAAAATGGAAAAAAACACAAAAAATTATATAAAATGAAAAAAATCACAAAAAATTATAAAAAATCACAAAAAATGTATTTTTATAAAAAAATTATTAAAAAATCAACCAAAAAAAATGAATTTTTTAAAAAATCACAAAAAATGAAAAATATCACAAAAAACAAAAAAAAAATCTTAAAAAAATCATAAAAAATGGAAAATATCATAAACTTTTCTAAAACAAATTTTTTCCATAAAAAAAATCACAAGAAAATCACAAAAACGTATTTTTCTAAAAAGAATATCCAAACATAATAAAATTGAACAAAATCACCCCAAAAAATTATAAAAATGAAAAAACACAAAAAATAGTAAAAAATTCACAAAAAAAACGAATTAGATGCATTTTCATGTGAATTAGATTCACTTTCAGCTGAATTACATGTATTATATGCTCTTTTGATTGAACAATATGCTCTTTTGGCTGCACCAAATGCACTTTCAATTGAAATAGATGCATTTTTATTGAACTAGATGCACTTTCGACTGAACGATATTTACTTTTGACTGAACTAGATGAACTTTCATCTGAACCACATGCACTGTCAGATGAACCACATGCACTTTCAGCAGAACCGGATGCACTTCAGCTAAAAGTGCATCTGGTTCAGTAGAAAGTGTATGTGGTTCAACTGGAAGTGCATGTGGTTCAGATGAAGAAGCATCTAGTTCAGCCGAAAGGGCATATAGTCTAGTCAAAAGTACATCTAGTTCAGTACAATTTCAGTCGAAATTGCATATAGTTAAGCATAAATTGGACATAGTTCAGAAAAGAGTGCAAATAGTTCACCACAAAAAATGCATATAATTTACTTTGAGGTAAAAAAAATCCGGAGGGATTCGAACCACCAACCTCTTGAATCTCGGTGTTGGTGCAAGCGCTCTTAACAATTTGAGCTTACGGATATAAAATTAATGACTAAAAATGAAATAAATAGCCAAATTAGCAAAACTAATCGTACAAAAGCTATGCCTTCGCCTTAAAATAATGCCTTTTTATAAGGTTTTTAAAGACTTATCCAAACTCAACCAAACAAAGACTAAACTCAGGCCATACAAACTAAAAAAGTAATTAAGCATAAAAACATGCTTGTTTTCAGCCCTGAAAAGAGCTCGATTCTGCCCCAAAATAGGGGTTGTTTCAGCCTCAAAACCGCCCCCGATTTAACACCAAAACAGACCCCAATTCAGCATCAAAACAGGTCCGTTTCAGCCCAAAAATTGGTCCCGATTCAGCCCCAATACAAACACAGTTTCATCCCCAAAACCAGCCTTAATTCAACACCAAAATGGACCTCAATTGATCACCAAAACGGGCTCGTTTAAGCCTTGTTGAACCATGGGGTTCAATAATTGATTTTGATTATAACGTTGATTATGTTTTTAATGATTTTACGATTTCTCTATTTCGATGATATAATGCTTGTCTTTTCCAAAAAGTAGAATTTGTAAATTCCAGAACGTCGGAAAGATAGAGCACAGAAAAACGAAGCCACAGGTTCAAGCGGAACCAGAATCGGAGCTAAAACGAAGGAGTTATGAACATTCGAAGAAAAGCGAGAAAACAGAGAACGACCGATCGTCTGTACAAAAACGACCGATCGTTTTTGTACCAAATTCTTCCAGTGAGGACGTCGAAAATACGACCGATCGTTTCTCTGAAAATGACCGATCGTTTTCTGAGAAACGACCGATCGACTGTAGAAAACGACCGATCGTTTTCTACAGATTTCGAAAACAGCTTTTCAGCTTATTCTGGAAAGCTGCTTAAACCACTGAATAAAAGCCTCAACCACTGCCAACGGTCATATACAGAAAAATAGACCTTTGGTCTTTATAAAGAAGCCAAATCTCTCTCCCAAAATCACCAATTAATATATACAACATCATCCTTCAACCTCTCTCATAAAAACCCTAAAAATCACCATTTTGGTGAATATATTCAAGAAAGAGGGAAATTGAAGAAAAATCCATACAAGCTCAATCATCATCAAAAACTCACAAATTAGCTTATTTAGAAGCAAATAGAATAGTGAGTGTAGTTACATTTTTGTAACAAAATTGTAACGAGTATTTTATAAACTCATATTTGTGAGCGAGTGATCGGGTAGAGGCTTTGTAAGCAAGTGAAGCTTAAAAGCTCTAGGTCTTTCATTTCGGGACACTCATAAAGTAAGGGGGAGCTTAATCGGTCGATTAGCTCATTAGGATTGTAATATCCGGGAAAAGAATTTTTAGTAAAATACTCGGTAGTACCGAGGAGAGGACGTAGGCGCGTTTTGCCGAACCTCTATAAATCACGGTGTCATCTTCTTCCCTTAAACTTTTATTTTCCGCAAATATTTATTCTTACTTGCTTGCGTTTGAATTTACTAACGATTATTAACGCTTAAACTTAGAATTGCGTAAGTTGGGGTGTTAGTTGCCATTAGATTTTTAATTAGGCGAAAAGCGCCAAAACCTTATTCACCCCCCCCCCCCCCCCCCCCCCCCCTTCCCCCTTTTTCTAAGGTTTAGCCACCCGGGCCAACAAGCCTCAAAACAGTACCCGATTCAACCCAAAAAGAGACAAAGTTAGCAATAACTCTTAATCACTACAAATGATCTTATGACCAAATAATCAATTATTGCCAAGTCGTATAGACCTATATTGACAACAAACAACACTTGCAAATACAAAATTGACTTCATCAACCTACACTAATTCTTATATGTACTATAAAAATAAAAAAACTTAATTTCAACCCTAAATGAAGCTTAACTTCAGTCCCAAATGGAGCTTAATTTTAACCACAAACGGAGCTCCGTTCCAGCCACAAACGGGTTCCAATTTTAGCCTGAATCGAGGTCTATTCCAACTCCAAAAGGATCTTAATTTAAGCCCAAAACAAAGCTTAATTTAAGCCCAAAACAGAGCTTAATTTCATCCCCAAACAAAGCTTAATTTCAGCCCCAAAACAGAGCTTAACTTCAGCCCCAAACAGAGCTTAGTTTCAGCTACAAATAGACTCTGTTTTCAGCCTCGAATCGAGCTCTATTTCAACCCCAAAAGAAGCTTAATTCAGGCCTAAATATGGCTTAATTTCACACACACACATATGTATATAAATATATATGTATGTATATATGTATATATATGTGTGTATGTATATATATATGCATATATATATATAAATAGACGAAGAGAAAGAGATGAAAAACCCTATATTTCTATCCAACACAAATAAAGAAAATTAAAAACTCTTATTAGCCATTTCATCAAACACTACATATGAAACAAAAATTTGTCATCAAAAGAGCTATTCAAACCCCATCCATTTTCATTCAGACACATCACATGCCCACTTTTCACAAAAAAAAAAGTTTATATGCATGGCAAAAAAAAAAAAAAACATAGCTATCAAATACATACATATATATATACAGGTCATTCTAAAGGAATATGTTGGAGGTGGATCGAGAAAAAAAAACAAGCCACTTTGTGAACGATGCATGTGAAAGAGATATCAACAGATTAACCGTCCTTCTTCCTTTCATCATCGACGAAACCCTAACCCTAATTATCATCATCTCCCTCGCCGCTCTCCTCCACCACAAATTCTCAAAAAGAACCCACATCTCAATTGTTCCTTCACGTGGCCCACCGTTGCGGCATCAATAACAGTCGTAGGTGTCGTTGTCGGTGGTGGGGTTTGATTGGGCAGGTGACGGGTAGTGATTGGTGATTTAGAGATTTCGCAGAGAGGGGGAATAGAAAGAGAGAGATGATACGTGATAAAGCAATAACTTTGATCGGTTCACGTTATGCTTCTCAACAATAATAATATAAATTAAAGAAAGTAAATATTGGACACGTTGTTATTCTTTCTTATTGATCGGTAATTGTTCTTGCTCGGATTACAATTTCTTATTACACTTGTGCTCGGTCTGATAATTTAATCTTAATCTTAATCTTGAACTTTATCCTTATGCTCGGTCTTTTATTTGATTTCTCTCGATATACTTTCTAGTGAGATAAGCTCTGAAAAGTCTGTCTTCTAATTCTTTTTTATCAGATTTTAGGTCCTTTTTCCAGTGCAGGTACTTGGCTATTTATAGACATTCGTGCGCCATAGGATGTTGACAAGTGTCTCAATCTCATGCGTCATCCCATGGGCTTTTCAACTGTGAGACCTTTACGAATTGGGCTGAGATGTCAATGGTTAATTACCCTTTCATTAATAGGGAGAAGACTATTATACCCCCGGTCCTCTTATAATTGCGTTGGATATCCATTAATAACGCATGGGTCGGTTCGTACCCGAATAGGTATATTCAGGTATATTTTTTGTGTTCTATCAATACGGGAGATAAATGGAGGAACAAAGTGTCTGTTTACAAAAAATAGATTTTGCAGGGTTTATATACTTTTGAAAAATGGTACATAGGCGGAATGTAACTTATTGTTGGCACCTTGTGGGAATTAAAGTCTAAAAGTGTCAATGCATTATTTGTTAAAACTTCATATAATGCACCGGTAGTATTTGCTCTAAGAGAAACCAAATTTTCTTTCAAATTTTCTCATTAATCTACCATTTTACTTTCTATCACAAGTATATATATTTAATAACAAAATAAGATAAAAAAACTAATATAAAATAAAAATAAGTAAGTGAATAAGGAAGTTAAAGTATTATATAAATATTAAGTGATGAAGCAAAAAGCGATATTTTTATTCAAACTATGAGCATGTAAGTAACCTATGGCGGTTGCTCTCGCTTTCCTAGAGTGAGGAGAGTTATTTTTCACTGCGCATTTTGTTAAAAAATATAATGGATCCGGGATTGGCATCGTAAGTACGCGTCGAACTTGGCTTTACTTTTTCAGCAATTTTAAAATTGAATCAAATTAGAAATCATTTTTTTGGCAACCGACCTGCTAAAAACTAGGGCTGGACGAAAAACCGGACCGGACCGATAACTGAACCGAAAAAGACTAAAACCGAAAACCGAAAAAATTTCGGGTCGGTTTCGGTTTTTAATAAAACCGAACCGAAAAACACCGAAAAATAACCGAAAAAAACCAAAACTGAACCGAAAAAACTTGGTCCGGTTTAGTAAAAAAAAAATAAAAATAAAAACCGAAAACTAAAAAAATCAAAACCAAAAAAAAATATGCTCGGTAAAATCGAACCAAACCGAAACCGATCAACCCAGCCCTACTAAAAGCTGCATATCTCTATTCTCTCTCAACAAACAAAATCCTCCCAAATCCAACCCTCTTTTTCCTTCGTGTGCATACAAAAAAAAAAGAGATAAAATTCAATGAAGAATAATCACCAAATCCCAATCCTCATAATAGCAACAATAATTACACTAATAATCCCAACCATATCATCAACAACATCATCAATATACGATTTAATGAGATCAAACGAGCTCCCACCTGGCTTATTCCCAACCGGGATCACAAACTTCACAATAAACCCGGAAACAGGTGAGTTTCAAGCCACTTTAAACCACTCGTGCGATGCCACATTCGAAACCGCCTTGCATTACCACAAAACCCTCTCGGGCACTGTTCGAAACAGAGAAATTATGGAGATAAACGGCGTTTCTGCTAAGGACCTGTTTCTTTGGTTCCGTGTTAAGGCGATAAGGGTGGATTTTCCTGCGACTGGGATCGTGCATTTCGATGTGGGGGTCGTGAGGAAGCAGTTTGCGTTGTCGATGTTTGAGGATCCTCCTGAATGTACCGCCTCTGAGGTCGATCCGCCTGTTTCGGTTCGTTCTCCTCTCTGACCTTCTTTGTTCGGGTTTAGTTTTTACTTTTATATTAGTTGTGGGAAATGTGTTTTCGGAATATGGTTTTTGTCAGGAACGGTCTTGGTATAAGCCAGTTTTCTAAAAATTGAGCTTAGATGGTAATAAGGCGGAGCCTAGAAACCTAACAGATTAGGCGGGATTAGGCAAATTAGGCAGTGCTTAAGAGGAATTAGGCGCTATGCTGGCAATTTCTGCCTAAAACCCGCTTTGCGCCTTTTAAAACTTTGGTATAAGCCAAGTGAGCCAGGTAGCTTAGGCGGCACAAATTTTATTTTTTTGCAGAGCAAAAACCTGATACAATACAAAAAGAACCTACTTTATTTAATGGTCATATTTTGTGTAATACTATAAAAGATACTATTTTGTTTTATTAAACATGGGCCGTCTAACGCCTTTTACGACTTAGGTGTAAAAGGCGTTAGACGGCCCTAGGGTTTTGCATGCATTATATGACTGGATAACTTTGTGTGCTTGTATACTTTGCCTGACTTTTAGCAATTTTCTTTTCAATTTGGTAGTGGAATTTTGTATGGTTTTATTAAGTGGCGGATGTATGGCAGGGGCTGGTGCTAAAAGGATAGTTTTTGTTATTGGCGGGTTTATGAAAGGCTAAAATCTGTTTAGTGTTTGTTAAGATATTTGGTTAAAAACCGGGATTCTATTAATACAGGAGTGAGTGCCCCCCTCTATGTTCCCTTCTTTAGTTTTTATTTCAAAACTGTAATAAGCGGTATTTTTGAGTTACAAACTTATTTTAGGATATATGTGGGTAACTTCAGAAATTATTGATTAAAAAAGGAGTCATAATTTATTAATTTAAATTTTAAAGAAAAACAGAAAGAAAACGTACAAGTTTTGTACATAATTCGAAAAAATAGATATTTGGACTAATATTACGTGTTTAATAAGTAAACATATCAAAATTATTGACATCTCTATAAAGTTATAATTAAGTTAAAACAAACAGGTGACAGAAAATTGTACTTTTTTAGAGGGCAGGAGATCTTGCTCTTAATACGTGCATCCCATGGCTGCATGGCAGCCCATTCCTAGCTCATCTACTGAGTTTCTTTTTGTTTAATTCAGTATCTTGATTAATTGTGCGTTTCCAATTACTGTTACTTCTACCAATTATGCTCTTCTTAATTATCGAGAAATTCATTACTAGGTCCGTCGCCTATTAAATACTAGCCTAATACATTTCTCAAGGACCAACAAAATCTTTTCAGATTTGATGTTTGCATTCACGTATAATTATAATTATTGTATAAAAGTGTTTTTATTCCTCTGCGCTCTGCCTGTGTTAGTCAATTTGGTGCATATACTTTGCACTAGTGGGAATGAAAAAAGTGCTAGCAGCTTCACCGCTACCAACACTTATTTTAATCTTTTGTTACTTCATTCTCAGGGTTCATTTTCTGTAGCTTATTTAAGCCTATATCATACTTTGTCGTACCAAATCACGAGGATTTTTTCATTTCGATACAGGATTGTTGGATGGATTTAAAATACTTTAATATCAGTGCTTTCATTACATGTACTAGTATTTTTTCAATTTTGTACCATTGACTAGCTCCTGAGATAAATTGTTTACAAATCCCTCAACTCGGATGACAACGAGCATCATCATACCAATAGTCTACTAGTGCTCGTTTTAATATTTGATCAATTCATTTTCAGGGTCTCGTCAAGCTTACATATGCCTAATACGATACCCTATAATCAGTCAAGTGGATTTCCCCCCCTTTTTCATACTGAATTTTCTTTGGGTTTAATATATTCACTATCATGTACAATCACACGTATCCACTTTAGCACAATGTACAACTATATTTTTAGTTTTGTACCGACGTACTGTATATTGCTTTTTTAGGGCAATTGGTTACATATACCTCAACTATGAGTTCCTGATTGGGACTGTAAGATTTTGAAGTAGTTTTGTCCAGGGATGGAACCAGGATGTTCAAATAGGATGCACTGATATTTTATGTGAATTTTTTCATAGGATATATGAACTTATTTCATTATATAGGAGGAGCTGAAACGCCAATTTTTGAATTTTTTTATTCAAAATACATAGAAAATTTTACTTTTCGTCATCTTTTATCAAAATGGGAGGGGCTGCAGATCCGGACTGTCGCCACCTAACTCCTTCCCTGGTTTGTTATTTTGAAAGAGTATTTCGAAAATAGTAATAAATTTGTTAGATCCATCCGCTAAGGTTGCATCTATATGCACCACATATTAGAATGTGCTTCGCACATTACATTTTAAAATGCCCTCGGGGAGCATCCACCTAAGCCAACTCGAGTACGAGTCTGGTAACCCCTCTTGAAATATAGAATTACTCTAGGTTTACAACATACCATACCGACCGAGAAATTAACCAAATTCACGAATTTTCGTTATTACGAGGGTCAGTTTGAAACTGACTAAATCTAGGGAAAATATAGGATATTTTTCTCGACATGGAGCTATGGCCTCTTGTATGTTTCTGCATAGGTATTGGTTGGTTAATTGTGTGCATACACTTTAAAATTAGTGTGGATTCTACAAGTACAAATAGTTATGCTCAATTGATTCCCTGCAAAATACTATTGTTACTATATAATATATATTGATATCCTGCTTTACACTACGTGTAGTGAATTAATCCTTTCGTGAAAAGTAATATTTATTACTCCGTATTTCATTTTAACCATTTTTATTATCAAACGAAAAGATCCTGTCTTTCGAAATGGAGTCGGTCTGAACATCAGAAGTTGTGTCTTGAATCAATAAGAGTCTTGCTTTCTGTTACACAATCCCACATGAAATCAATATGTTAATGACTATGATAGACTATAAGATGCATTTTGTTTGATCTATTTCATATATTAGGAAGATTAGTTCGGCAATTGAAAGAAGGGGAAAATAACTTTTACTTTTTTCTTTGCTTCTATGGTTAAGCTTCCACTCTAACCAGTGATCATGAATTCTGAGAATCCCTTCTTCTCTATCTTCACCCTTTTTATTCTTTCTATATGAAAAACGTCTTAGCCGGTTGCTACCCCAATGTTTGGAAGCCATTATCCAAAGCTTACAACCTTCCTTTTCTTTATCTCTTCTTATTTTTTTTCCCTGTGTGTGCGTATAGAGAATTTATTCTAACTTTTTTTTTCCAATCAATTAACTTTTATTGTGCTATTGAAGTAGTATTTGTTCTGAAAAAGGTTTTACTGAATTGCAGAAGCAGGTCGAAATGATTAAAAGAGAACAAGAGGGTCAAACAACTATTCTCAGAAGTTCTTCATAAACCATCAAAAGCTAAGAAATAACATGAATTTCCACCCAACCTATCAGGAGGTTAACAGTTCCGAAAATCTCTTTCCTCGCTCTTTATCTTATTGAAAAGTGTGGATGTTATGGATTGCTAGTGTACTTCTGTCGCGCGGGTGGAATTTCTGTCTTAACACAGCTTTTGTTTTCTTATGATCATAGGGTCGCATTTCTGTGTTCCCATGTGTCCAATCTTATTTTCTTTTTTATGTGGGTAAAGTACGACCTTAAAAGTTTTAAGTAACTCTTGCGGTTTTGTTGTATATAAGATGCATAATGACTGGATTCAACACTTGTGTCTCGAGAAAGTTGTATGTATAAATTTCCATTCCTGTTAATTTTTGGGTTTCTATTTTTGTTATCTACTAGCTGGAAACCTGTTTTTCTATTTAATATTGCCTCAATTGCATCTTCTATTAGAAGGTATAGATGCAAGTTTCCTGTTGTTACTTTAACTCAACTATATGTACCGAGACCTAAATTCCCAAGTGGACACCAAAAGTAGTGTAATTACGTTTTCACCTTGGTCATGAAATATTGCTACTTGTGGTTGCATCACAACAGACATAAGCAAATGGGTATGACCAAAATTGTTAATGATGTAGATTAGGGTGCAGACTGCAGTAACAATTATACTCAAATGGAATTTTGGAATTTCTTTGAGGATGTTACTATACAAGTCACGAAATAGTAAAACAGTGGAACCCAAGGGGTCACTTTGACTCACTTGTACTCATGTTAGGAACAAAGGTTAAATTAGATTTTAGAAGACTGAACATACTTTAGCAAATTTCATCTTGCTACCACATATGTACTTTGTTGTTCGCAACCAAGGTAAATAGAATTTTTAAGACAATATAATAAATTCATCAATTTTCATTCCGCGACCACATGGGTACTTTAAGAAAAAGACCACAGTACCATATTTCATATCACCTAGACAGTTGACTAATCAAAACATTCTAAAGTTCCAACAATGATATCCAATAATGAATGAAGTATCGGAACAAGCAAACACAAAACTCCGTTTGGGGTCCAACTGGAACAAAAGATAATATTGTATGCCATCATTTGCTTAGGAAATCTGTTCACGATAATCCTATTTCAACAAACTCGATTGCCTACTGATTGGTAGAGAGACTTGAGTTGTGTATTCCATTTCTCAATTGCAGCATACTTTTTAACTCCAGTTGACCTGTCATCACGTTCCAACAGCTTGTTGACTTGATCAATGTGTCCTTGAACACGGTTATCCAATATCAGCGAAACCAACAACTCCTCAACATCCTTCTCTGGAATATTCAGCTCCTGCACCATAATTGAAAATCTCAGAAAAAGCTAATAATGACACTACAACCTCAACTAAACAATGGTTTCCGATTCTACCAAAGCAAACAATTATGAAACTTCTCTCTTCTGTTGTTTCAACAAATGTAATACAAAATTGTGCATTTTTTTTTATTACTAATAACAAGAAACTTATAGTAGTTGCGGGACAAAAAAAACACAATACCTTAGATATGAAGGGCAGACGAATTCTCGTGTAAGGCTTGATGAGCTTCAGCAATACTTGGGTCCTGATATTCTTTAGCAAATCTTCAATATAATTTCTTATAAATAAATCATCCATTATCTGCCTCCTATTTGTCTGCATGGAGAGCATTCGACTTCAGAAACGAGCAACAAAGAAGCAAAAGACTGGAGGAAGGAATAATTATAAGCAGACGTTCATGGCCAAGAACAGCCTGAATACCTTAAGGATCTTCTCAAATTCCAAAATGTCATTTCTTTGGTAGGCTGCTATCAAGTTGGTCATAGCCAAGATCTCAGGGTCATTTTTATAACTGCAAATACAACAATTATGTGACAGGTTCAGGTTGGGTAAATAATACAGACAGAGGAACAACATGATTAAGCAAAGCAAATTAAAAACAAAAAATCAATTACACGCAGACATAAATAGGCACCATTATCTAAAGATATTACTTACGGCTTTGCTTCTTGACCATCAAAAGGGTTGACTTCAGATTCCATAAGCATATTGGCCAAAACCAAATACCTGTCGAGTGACAAGAGCCAAATAAAGAGAGCCATATATGTCGGAGAACAGAGAAGAAAGCAAGTTGGGCAACACATTAATGAGATCCTTTACACCATTGCATATATGTTCAAGAATTGGCACAGAATTTAAATAAAATCACTTCCATTCTTTCAAAAACCAAAAGTATTTATTTAAAAATCCACAAAAAGCTTGATTGAGTTTACTTTACAATTTAAATTCAGAAGTCCATTATCTGGGAAGAGATTATAAACAATGGCGAACAACAAAAACAATCAAGTAATATTTGGAAAAGAAACTATACTCCCTTCGTTCCGAATTATTTGGGAAGGTATTTTTATAGACATGCAAATATTATTGCTTTGTCTATGAGCTCAAATACGAACTATACCCTTTATCCATTAAGTAAAGTTTGCAATGAAAAACAAAACAAAGGCTTGAATTGGAACATTTTTTAATTTTTTGATTCAGTTTTATAAAAGGGAGAAACAAAATGGAACTTCCAAAAAAGCAAAGAAGGACAATGGAACAGGGGAGTACTTTTAAACAATTCTATAAGGTTCACACAAGGGTGAGCAGAAGGAGAGAAATATGATGTAGATAAGCATACTACTTGCAATGGTAGTGGTTTTATCTATTTTTAGATCCTTTCATATGGGTAAAAACTGAACGAACTGCAAATAAACTGACACACTGTGTGTATTCTGTAGACCACAACATCAGAAAAATCTTCAGCTATACTTTATAGTTTATACATCAGTTTACAACTTTTATATGATTATAAATGATCGAAAAAAGATAGGTGAAGTAAAAGACTTACTTGAGGCACTGAATACGCCTCTGATTTCCAGCTTCATCATAGTTTTTAAAGGCTTCGAAGAAATCTGTAGATGCCAAATCCCACTGGCGTTCTGCCATATCCATTTTACCACCACACTCACGAATAATACCCATTATTCTAGGATGCGGTATAGCAGACTTGATTGACAAAGCTTTCTGGTATAATTGCTGGTAGAAAAGAAGAGGCACGTCAATTATGAACCCGTAAAAAGACCCATCAGAACCTTTATTGCGTTACCAAAATCCTCTCAAACCAAAATGTAAAAATGCAATAGGAACTCACGAGTCCTTATTTTCATTCCCCATTAAGCTAACAGAAAGTGGGTTTTATAGCAATACTTCCAGGACTAAACCTTACTTGGACACAAATATGTAAAGAAGAAGAAAACTGTATAGCTACGCAATAAACCAAAGGGGAAAGAAAACTAAGGCTCTGTTTATTTCTCAGTAAAATGTTTTCCAAAGGAAAAAGTTTCCCAGGGAAAGTTTTGCAAAGAAAATATTTGTTTGCACTTCAATTTGGAGACGTTTGGCACAGTCATTTTTCCATGTAAAATTTGGTCAAAGTTCTAATTAATGTCAATTCATTAAGGTTTAAAAGAAATCGATGCATTAAACAAGGAAAAATATGTCATAGGAGTAAAATACAATTCAAACAACATAGAACATGCATCATCAAAATCAGAAAGTTTAAAGTCTAAAAACATTAGAGATCCAACAAAACCTATTCATAAATATGAATGATTCAATAAATATATGGCATAAGTATGGACTATAAATAAATATATGTAGTAGTTAAACTTTTACGTAACAACTTTTTTTTCTTCTAATTTTATTTTCAATCCATTATGATTGGCAAAATTAACACGCATATATAATCTATACCATGGGTACCAACGAATTACTGTTATTATCAAACCCAATAGTAAGTACAATTAGAAACCTCAATATAACTGCTAATAATCTTGTATATTTTTATTACAAAAGATCAAGACGAAGCTTTAATTAGTTATGGATTTTTAATCAGAAAAAATCTTATGAAAGTGTACAACCACCAAAAATATAAGTAGAACGGAGAAAACGTTTCATATTGACAGCTCATGAAAAAGGTAGAAGGTTAGATGAAAATGTTATATGCTTATGGAAGAGATGAGCATGAATCAAGTATATTTTTAGCTTGATGCTTATCTCTCTTCTTTTTGGCATTATAGCCTCCTGCCTCCGTAAAATGTTTCCGCTGTTTTTTGCGGGGATAACGTTTCCCTTAATTCTTGATTTTGGGGAAATATTTTACTGACAAATATTTTTTTACAATAAACCAATCAAGTGTAAAACCTATTTTACTCGTAAAAAAATTGTTTCACCCTATTTTTTATCCAAAAACAAACGGAGCCCAAGACACGAGGGTCTTTCCCCCATCTTTCTTAAAAGCAAGACAGATAACATGAAAACCCCTTTTAAAACGAAAACAAACCGATGTATCATGCGCTTACATATTTATCAAAGCGTAGCACTACCATAGCATTAAGATCACGCACGATGCAAATGCCATAACAGAACAGTGGTACCTTACCTTGAGCTTTTTGTTGTTCTTAGTCTCTGTATACATTTGAATTTCAATTGCATAGACCTCTAAAAGTTGAGTTCCTTTCTTCTGATCATCAGTGCCATCTTCTTTTTGACAAGATTTGTGGAGTTCCTTCAGAATCTGATTTGGCCAAAAACACAAGTTAGAGTACTACTGTGTGCGTGTGTGTCATATATATTATGCAATTATTATAATGTGAGAGCCAAACAAGCATAATACCTTACTCATTCGCCCATATTCACACATGTCAAACCAGATCTTACAAAGCTTTAAATTTGTCTTGAACCATAGCCTCTGCAGAGATCAAGGAGACAAAAACAGAAGCTGCAATAAGATATACTAAAAGTACATTAAATTTAAAGGAAACATATATCATCTGGACCTCATTTTTTGCTTCTTCAAGGGCCTTTAACGTGGTCTGATAGAACTCTTGCAAGAGATTGAAATTCTGACTAGCCGATCCAGAAACAAAATCCATAACACTGTTTATGCATTTTTCGCTGTAATTTCGAGTGACTGCTGACTTGATGTATGTAAGCATCTCTCTGTAAGCATCCATCATTTCTTTATACTTCCCTAATTTGTAATAAAGTTTAACAGTCTGTTTTAAAGCTTTAAATCCCCTGAAGACAAATGAAGAAAATGAGCATTTAATCTCATAAACTCTTTGAAAAAGAATGGCTGCAACATTAAGCTAATGTCTAATCTTTAAGATTTGGGGTTTCACAAGCATTATCTACTAAATAGCCAATGAAGCCTGTACGTAAAGGGAAAACAAATCTTGTGATTGGGAAACTAGGCACTTGAGATCGTTGATGGTGATATAATTAGTCTTAACACAGAACAAATAAATCCACATAACCAATCTACGAAATATGCATCTTCTTATAATAAGAAATTAACACAATGAAAAGGAAATATATTTTAGCAGCCTAGTGACTGTTTCACAGAGGTCCTGCAATTAATTAACCAACGTCGTTCCCTTGCGAACCTCATCAACATTAATCATTAATAAGAAGCGAAACGTAAAATATAAATCTTGATGGTAAGTATATGAATCTTTTCCCTTTCTTTTTTTAACTCTAGACACAGAAAGATATAGATCTAATATATAATTGAAATTCTTAACAAATGTACCATTCAGCTTTGTCTGGTTCCATCCTGACAACTTCACCGAAACCCTCTAAGGCTCCTTCAGGGTCGGTTTCAACCAGACCTTGAAAAAAACAAGTAGAAAATTGAGCATTAGGTAACGGAACGACAAGTTGATAAAAACCAAATTCAATATGTATAGATGCATGTATAAACGTATACATATGTATATACTAGTAACAGTGGCCCACGTGTGGCGTGCGCGACGCGTAATGACATTAATGTGTCGTTACTAGTATAGAATGAGGACAGATTGTTAATTAAATTAGGCTGCATTTGTAATTATTAAAATAGAATGATGGTATTTTTGGAAAAATTTGGCAGTCTCACCCAATTCTTGGGTTTGCTTATTTATAATAGTATGATATGATGTCTATATAGTGCATAAGTAGCATGTCCTGTCCATGCCTAATAGGAGAAATAGCGGTTTCAAACAATCACATAACAACAGTATAATTATTAGGTATTTTTACCTTTAGAATTATAATATTGGTTTTCGATGTCAACATCCTGCTCTTCCTGTTCTTCATCTGAATACTCGAACCCGTAATCCTCCATATCTGCATCTAAACCACCATATATAAAAAAAATAGCTTGCTTAAAATTTTAAAAGGAAAATCATTATGCAATTACTGCGTTCTATTTTGCAAGGTAAAAATACATTCAGGGCATGACACAATACGACAGTAGTATGCTGAGTATTAAATTTGTTCTACTCCGTATTGTTTGTATAAAGCACAATGGGACACGTAATGTTTGTTCGGCTGCAGCTTTTAAGCAAATAAGCTGAATACCCAGCTTAAATTTCTAAAAACTTTTAGGCTAAATAAACATAAATTTTGCTTATCAGCTGAATGCAGTCCAGATTTAAGCAAATAAGCGAAAAAATTGAGCTTAAGACGTGCAACTAATTAAAGATTAAGCTCGATACACCTGGAATTAATTATATATACGCTAAAAAAAGCCAGCCTTTTTGTTCATTGTTGCAACATAACAAGCCCGGAAGATGGTTTTATATAAGATTAAATGCATCAACTTTTTTGTCGCTGATTACCCAGCTTAAATTCCTAAAAACTTTTAGGCTAAAAACATAAATCTGCTTATCAACCAAATGCAGTCCGGGATTTAAGCAAATAAGCCAAAAAATTGAGCTTAAGACGTGCGACTAAATAAAGATCAAGCTCGATACACCTAAAATCAATTATATATAAGCTAAAAAAAATCGTTGCAACGTAACAAGCCCGAAAGCTAGTTTCATATCAGATTGAAAGCATCAACTTTTTTGTTGTTTTTAAGCTGATGAGCCAAACACAGTCCAAATTCAAGAGGAATAACTGAGAGCTTAAAGATATAATCAAACAAGGTCTAAGAGTAAACCCTAGAAAAGTAAACAATTCAGTAGTGAAACTAGGGTTTTTTCAGAGAGATATATAGAGAGAGAGAATCACCGGAACCCATTGGTAAATAGTATAATTATCCGCTCTAAAAACTGCTGATTATAATCGTATTTTATGTGCTGATGCTAAATAGATTATTTAAATAATAATAAAATATAAGATATATATTGTGTGTATATGTTTAGAGAGAGAAAGAATAATATAAGAAGAAGAAGAAGAAGAGACAAATATCAAACAAGCCCTGAGTTTTATACGCAAAAAAACTACTCTAAGATTTAATGAAATTCGGGATTAGTGATTTTAATTTATTTACTTTTGGTACAAGTGATTTTAATTAATAACGTGTCTACTTAGAATTTCTTACTAGGGAGGGGGCTTCTTTGGTTATTTTAACTTTCAAACTCAGAAGCTTGAATTTTTGTTTTTTGAATTTCGAGGCCAAAAAAATGGTTTATTTAGTTTTAAACCTTTTTAACAAGAATACAAGATATAACCTGATCAACCAAATGCAATCCAACTTATAAGCCAAAAAAAGATTTATAACCTTTGAAGCTGGAATCAGTAATTAGATCTAAATGAAAAACAATTTGGATGTTATTGACAAAATAATGCGCCGAAACCTCTTTTTTATCGCTTTTGTTTATTTTTATTAGCTTTGGAAACCCAATTATAAATTTATACCGTTTTAAGGTATAATTCTTATAAATAAATGAAAAAACCTACCCTTACCGCTCCTTTTTCCCTTTTTTCTTTGGTCCTTTTTTTTTGTCTTTTTTTTTAGTTTAGTACAATCAACGTTCCACTTCCAACAATAGTATTATTCCCGTTTAATAACTTCATTAACAATGGTTCAGTCTCAGATAGATATCCTGTAATTGAACTTTTAGATATGCAAACATACGTATCATGCATGTAAGAGAATTTTCATTTAAGAGACAAATTAACGGCGGTGTTGGGTTTTCTCGAACACGAAACTTCGATCAGCAATTTTCAGCCCTATCCAAACGATAGAAGTTAAAGTTATAAGAAGACTTGCTGCTAGGCAGTACATTTCAAGGGGACTGACGATAAAACATATTAGAGTTGCAAAATTTGGATGGTTTCGTAAGGAGAGAAACTTCTTAAATCACTTTATAATCCATTTGGTAGTGCAGCTTGAACCAAAATGAAAATGCAAAGATTCATTCGACAAAGTCGTCGAGCCGAGTTCACAGAACTCTAGCTGCCTGGTAACCAAGTCATTTCTGTAAAATCTCAAGATTAATCAGCAATCATGTTGTCTGATACGTACCAAGTATTTCCAATTCTACACAAAACATTTCCGTTTAAATTTGAAGGATTAAAGGAAGAAGAATGAAGAACTTGAGAAATCAAAACATCCAACTTGACACAAACTTAAGTCTATAATAGGTGGGGTACATTCCATATGTAAAGGGGAAGATCAGGACACAAGGACTAAAAAAGAAAAATAATAAACAGTTAATAGTTAACATTAGTTGTTTTTCACTGTGCAGCCAGTTTTTCTTAAGAGAAATCGGTCCAAATCCCGTTGCAGTGAACTTTCAAAACTAAATGCAAGTCGTAGTAAGAACTCAGACTCATATTAGGAAATATGTTTCCTTTTGACAGCCTAAGCCCCAACATTAATTAACAGCAGCATTGGCATATATTTACGGAATAGTAAGAGGCACTTCTTGCTCTTAAACGAACGTTACATTCTAAAATTACAGTATGAGTTACAAAATCTCAACGACTACAACATTACATCTCTATACCTACTCAAAAATCACACCTACCACAACAGCTGGGAACGACTACACAATTTCTTTCTTAGTTGGATAAGAAGTTAGAAATCGAAGAATGTGTGTGATTAAAGTACAATAGCTGATAAAGAAGCAAGAAAAAAACTTGTAAACCTTGCGAAGCTGTAAGCATTATCATCTAGTTCCCCCCAACGCTGACATGGCATTGGTGTACTTGAATCTGAGATAAGCTTTGATGAAAATATCGAGGTCACCATCCATAACAGAATTAACATCGGAGGTCTCATGTCCAGTCCTGACATCTTTGACAAGTTTGTAAGGGTGAAAGACATAGTTTCTTATCTGTTGTCCCCATTCGGCTTTCACCGCATCACCCCGTATTTGCTTGAATTCAGATGCTCTCTGATCCTCTGCTATCACTAATAATTTTGCTTTCAACCTGGCCAGTGCTTTCATCTTGTTTTGTAGCTGTGATCTTTCCTCTGTATGATCATCATCATCACAGCCACAAAAACAACAATAAACAAACTACGCATCAAAAGAACTAACAGAAATAATACAAAAGTTGCAACCATTGAAGAACTAAGTTTTTTCTAGAATGCGGGTAGACAAATGCTTCACTCCACAAATGCTTCAAAATATTACAAAAAAAAACAATAGCACCAACTATAACATCTAAAGAACAAAATCATTAGCACTCATGATACACAGATGCTTACGGTTTTACGATTCATTGTGGTATCCTGATACGAGGTATGGTTATGGGAACGTAGTAGTACACTAGTTGTCCAGGTGATACACGGTAAGTTGTGATTGCAGGTTAAATGAAATACACATTACATTAGTTTAGAAGTTATTAACTTTTTAATACACTAGTTGTCCAGGTGATACACGGTAAGTTGTGATGCAGGTTAAATGAAATACACATTACATTAGTTTAGAAGTTATTAACTTTTTAATTTATAATTGCCAAATATAAATTTGTATTTTCCACTTTTACCTTGATTTAACCAAATTACTGTGCTTTTGTGATTCTTTTTTCCCACGAAACCAAGGTGAACTTGTTAACGTTGACGATCAGTATTAATTGAGTTGTGGTGCATGAGAACTGGTACCTAGCATGCAGGGGGTGTGAGAGCGTTAAGCAACAGTTAGCAACAATTCCCGTAAGGAAACGTTATAAGCATTGAGCTTCTTCTTTACTTTACAAGTGTAACAAAAGAACTCGATAAAAAATTAAAGTATTGAAGAAGAAGACAAGTATCAGTCAGAATTCGAATGCTAACACATGAAGAAGTAAAGTTTATGGCAAACATGCTTATTGAGCCCAAGATGTATTATTAAAGTTGAAGAAGAAGAAAAAGGAAAAGGAGCAAAAATCAGATAGAAAAGTATTGTCTACCACTCTGCCATGAAAAGTGGATGAAGAGATAAAAAGAAAAGGAAAACCTGTGCAGCGAAGAGTAACGCCAGTTGGGATATGGGTAATGCGGACAGCAGTTTCGACCTTATTAACATTCTGACCGCCTGAGCCACCTGCCCTTGAGAAGCTTATCTCCAAATCCTCTTCTGGTATCTCAACATTCACCGCCTCATCTGGAAGAAGTGGCATCACTTCTACACCTGAAAAACTCGTCTACACCACCATAACTCAGTCTATCAAGTATCAGATAAAGAATCAAATAGAGATAGACAACAATAAGAGACTTGGGAGGAGGGACTTAAAGTGTACCTGGCGTAGGCCTTTGGAATTAAAAGGAGACTGTCTCACGATCCTGTGAGTTCCTTTTTCTCCAGATAAGTAGCCGTAGGCATATCGTCCTTCGATCTCGATTGTTGCTGATTTAATCCCAGCTTCCTCTCCTAATGACTTCTCAACCACTCTCGTTTTGTAACGCTGTTTTTCTCCCCATCTCGTGTACATCCTCATTAGCATCTCGGCCCAATCCTGCTCTGGCGATCATTCAAAAGAATTCTTACAAAACAACCAAATATATAAGGACGTATTTCATTAATGATATCTAGCAACAGGAAATTTGTCCAAACAACATTAACTTACAGTAATAGCAGAGATAAAGGACGGAATCTAATATACCAAAGGTCCAAAAGTAAAGCAAAAAAGTTATTTTCACTGTACTAGTGTACCCTGTTGATGAAATTGATCTATGAATTTCAAAACTTCAGTCTTGTTTATTTTTTCCTTCACAAGGGAGTAGTTAATAAGAGCTAAAAATATCTAGACCATTTCCCTATTCCTATAAGTACCACAGCCACAAATGTCCAGCACAGACACGAAGAAACAAGTACTCGGTCCACATTAGACTTTTTCTGAATACCAATTGTATCAAGATGAATCATTGCATATAACTATAGGGTGTAAGCAATTGCAGCACAGTAGCACACAATTTAGACAAAATTTCACAAACAAGCAGCTGAATATACCATAGACCCATACAGGGAAATTAATCAACCAAATACTGGGCAATGCATAACTCTACCATGCATTAATAAATGGCAAAATCTAGTTGGATTGTTTTGCTCTGTCTATATATATTTTCTTCGGACACAACAAAGTAAGTGTCTATATATTTTTTCTTCGGACACAACAAAGCAAGTGTCTTGGTGCATACTACAATTGTCTTTTTATCAATTGTATTAATAGGCATCACTATATTTTAGACCATTGCGTGGAATCTTTAGCACACAAGTTCGAACAAATTCCATAAGTAAGCAACTGAATATAACATAGATTTATACAAAGAAACTGATCAGCTGAATAGTGATTAGGCCTTTTTTCTTCCTAGATCGGTAGATGTGAAAAAGCCAACCTGAGCATCAGTACCACCAGCACCAGCAGTGATAGTCACAACAGCACCTTCCTTGTCATACTGACCAGATAGCAGTTGCATAAGCTCAAACCGATCTAATCCCTTATTCAATTCATTTATTATTGTTCTAGCCTCTTCTAAAAGCGAACCATCAACAGAATCCATTTCTTCCGTAAGCATAACAATTGTTTCTGCATCTTCGACCTACAAAGAGAAGAATACAATACCTTCAAAATGTCACTTTCAGCACTCAATTATGGTCAAACGAATTTTTCTATTTCTTAAAGAGCAAAGTAGAAAAGGGTTAGGACCTGGGTTTTGAACTCAGATAGAAGCTTTATTTTGTCTTTAACATCATTAAGAGACACAAGTGTTTGTTGAGCAGTGACACGGTCATCCCAGAAAGAGTTGTCAGAAGCTAACCTTTCTAAGGTTGCAACTTCTTTTTCTAAATGCTCTAAACCCGCGGATAGACGTATGTCTTCAACACGCTTTGTAGTTGCTTCAACGTCCTTTCTTAGGGAATAAAAATCTGTCGTCCAGAGCAGAAAGGAATTCAACAACATGTGGGTTTCCACCAGTAAAAACTATTGATGCAAATGTGTTATTTTGTTTGGTTTAATTCAGCATGTTGGCCCTTACCCTAAGAATTGTACAAAGAGTTTATCCAATTAGAATGAACAGCTACTGATCACAACTAAGAGAAAAGATTACTCCTTCTGTTTAATTCAGCTATATCCATCAAACATTGCAAATTGAAAGCTATTATTCAATACAGGAATGAGGTCTAGTTCATGTTAATCTTCTAGGGAGAAATTAATAACTTTGGTATCAGTGCGAACCCAGGAATTTACATAAGCAATTACTTTTAAACAGATTCCAGTGAAATACATGGTCAAAACTTATAATATCACAATTATTGAAGTTGTGGGGGTGCCGTGACCCCGGTCATAGCCGGTCAAGCCTAGGGGTAGTCGGTGTGACTGCCCCAGGCACCAAAATGTAAGGGCACAAAAACTTATTTATGTTATGGTATATATATGTATACGTCATGTGTCTATATTTTGGTGAGCTATAGAAAAAATACAATATAATGATAACAGTTGGGATGACAAGGCCAACTGGCTAGATAGCCCTTAAATACCATCATTTAACAAAAAAAAAAATATACAACCTTTTAACGAAAGAAAATTGATAACAATTAAAAAAAACACTTGGACTTTGTCATCAAACAACTTACCGCTAAGACGAAGCTCATCTGAAATTGTTCCAATTAATTTTTTTTACTTTCTCTTGCCATATAATTTTATTCATATTGCATAGAAGTCGAATTAAAATGATTTAATAGGGAAAAAATGTTGAATTGGATTTGGGGACTCCCATTTTTCACGTTATTGAATCAGTAGGAGAACTATTTACTTAAATTGTAGTCTTGGAAGAATAGTAGACTAAGATTATTTGATTAGTTAATACGGAGTATATAGTTTTTTAAGTTTTAGTTTGTTTTAAACAATCATTATTTTTTATTATGTTTTTATAGTGTCTAATCGTAAGTTACAGTTTTGATATCATATTACTTTCTATCATATGATATCATGTGTATTCTAAATATCGGCTCTGCTTTGTTTCTTGAAAATAATAAAGAAGTTAAAGAAACATATTTCCTATAAAATAAAAGTGCACATGTTAATAAGAGAAAATATATAATAATAAATAAATAAAAAGCAAAATGGTGAGTATTAATTCATTGGTGAGTTACTATTCAAGTCAATGAAATAGGTTACAGATGTTTTGAAACGTACAACACAAACTGCGCATATAAATTTCGAAAAACCAGGTTAATCATATCGAACAAGGAAATATTCCTCAAACAAAGAAATCTGCTTAATATTTTATCTTGCGATAAACTATCTACATAAACAGAGTACTTAATTAGGACTGGGCACAATTAACATTTTTGCTCTGGATAACAAAAAGTTTCGGACCGGCCCTGACCCCGGTGGTCTCTATCTAGCTTCCCCGCAGACTAGTCAAAATGATTCTCAAGGTAAGTATTTATTCAAGTCAAACAATCCAACACTGAAGTTAGTTGAGCATACCACAAAGATATGTAAATGCCTAAGTAAAGCTAATGGTTAAGATAAATGATAGATGAGACTGGTCAAGCTAAAACACAAGTAATGCCAGGCCTTCTCTGACTTTTTCCATCTCGTTGTTAATAAAATCAAGCTTATTAAGTAGTAGACTTGGTACCAAAGCATCAAAATTTCAAGAGCCAATTACCTGACTGAAAAATTAAAAATACATGCGTCATTGCTAGATGCTATTGTAAACTAAAACTACACAGTCGAATTCAAACAAAAGAGTTTGACAGGAGCATAGATTAAATACCTTGCATAGCCCATTCACTGGCTTCAGGGTTGTCGTCTCCAACAATCACTTCCCCTTCTGGTGCCGCAAGTAAAGCTGATTCCAAAATCGCATAGTAAAAAAGTTTAAATGTTTCTCTTTATTATAAGAAACCTCAAACTTTTTTCAAATTAATATTAACAACTGACATACGGACTACCCAACCTATATACATTTATACAAATCAAACCAGCCAATGACAATTCTAGATTCTCAAAGTTAATGCTAGTTAGGGCTAATAGACAAGCATATACAACAAATTCGGATTCTGATGGGCATAAAAGGATTCACTAACATTATAGCAAAAGATTAAAATAAACACACCATAGGGTATAAACATATCCAGTGGCGGAACCAAGATCCATATACGGAAGGTGCTGGTGTTCATGTGGATATTTATTTCTTATAATGCAGGGGCTTTAAGGCTAATTGGCAAATATTTGGTAAAAAATATTTAAAAAATAGTTCAAACTTGAACAAAACAAATTGTGCCAAATTTTTCTATGACCTGCAAGCATTGTCGGAACAGGTATCAGACACAAAGGAGGGGCCAGACTTCAGGGACGAACTAGCAGAAGGCTAAAAGAACTACAACAGTCCCATATTGAGTAAAACTCGACACTTTTCTATGTATTTTACTGAAAATTATGTACTTTCACAACCTGCATAATTACAAACTGTATACACGTGTAATTCGGCCCCACTAATATATAAATCCTAGTTCCGCCACTGCCGGAGTTCATATAAAGACGGTTTTACTTGTTTAGAATAGTTCTATACATTACAATAAATTGTTAGAATATCAAAGTTGGTAAAGTGAGTTTTACTAAATTTTAGCAACAGAATAACAACTAATTGCGGTGCTAATATTTAGCGACACTCAATTTACCAACAGAAAATGAAGAAAAGGCTTTTGATGGTAATCCAAACATTTCATTGTAGTGACAGACTGAAATATAAAGATTTCAGAATAAAATTACAAGTAAAAAGAAAGAAAGAAAGGAAAACAAGAGTAAATTAAAATGAAAACAGTAACTAACCAACACCGTTAAATTCTCTTCTTGCTCTTCCCTTACTCAGGCGGACAGAGAGTTTTGGTGAACGTAGTAATCTATTATTAATAATGATAATATTTCTATTATTACTATTACAATTACTATTAAAACAATAACATGATAAAAACCCAGTAGAAACAGCAGTTTGAGAAGATAGAGAAGGAGGAGATTGCTTATTAATCATTATACTCTTAATAATCACACCCACACAACCTTCTATGGGAAATTACTTACTACTATAGGCTATAACCCATTTAGATAAGATATAGTTTGGTTAAATTATAATCTAACCCCAATAACTCGTACGCTTCACGTTTTAACCCGATTGGTTTTTTCTTACCTCTATGCTCCATCCATCCGTTTCAAATTATAATTTCATAATGTTTTTTTGGGTATGTTACGCTTCTCATAAAATAACAAACAATTTGTTATGTAATTTTATATATGCTTACTTTTCACATTAAATTTAGTGAAAAATTTAAGGATAAATTTGAAAATTAAATATAAAAGTAGGGTAATCATAGTGTTATATTGTCTCCTTAAACTAGGGAGCGGACTTATAAATTGGAATTAATGGAGTAATAATATATGCTAGTCGAAAGTTCAAATGTCGCTCGAACATGTTTTAAGGGGAAAAACATTAAGGGAGTACAGGACTCGTATGCCCTTCGACATGTAAGTGCATACTTGATTATTCCTACACCGGACAAGTCAAGCGAAGAAACTCAAATCGTATGTACTTATGTAGTATATAAGAAGACTTCACTCAAATATCCAAAACAAAATGATGAATATTGCTCTTTCAAAAAAAAAAAGTGATCACTATTGCTATTCCGTTTCGGTTAAACATAGGAGGATAAACGGTGTTAGTTACCGGCACAGATTTATTATACGCGTTTTGATTGGAATCTATAATGCCACTTGAAATCCTGAACTCATTATTCCATACCAAATATATATGGTTTAAGTAATGAACTGATCTCATGCGATTTTCGTTCATTGTCTAATTTAAATTAGAACCTCGGGATTTAAGACATTTAACTACACGAATACATAAAATCAGGATGATTAAACTGGGAATGATCTTAAAACATGTATAAAAAAAGACGAAGTTATATTTGTCCTTTTAAAATTCAGAAATAGACTGGGAATGATCTTAAAACATGTATAAAAAAAGACGAAGTTATATTTGTCCTTTTAAAATTCAGAAATAGAGTTAATTGCAAAAGATAAATATTACCTAGATTTTTTATTTTAAGCCACCAGTACTTGGAACTTTTTGCAAGTACTAGTAAAGTTCAAGTACTAGTGACTTACATAAAGCAGGTAATATATATTGTGTATCAATAAGGCTTACAGAACACATAATATAATAAATAATTTTCACTAAATGAGTTGATATAATTCAGATGTATGAATAATTGATTTATCCCGGTTTGGTTTTAGTAGGAGAAAGTAACGTTGCTAAAACTACAATAAGTTTCTTAGAAAATCATTTTACGTGGTTCGGGCAAGTTTTGTTGGGTTAACGTGCATGTACCGTACTCTGATCTTCATGGTTGCCATAGGTTTGTTTACCCACGTGCTTCGTTTTTGTCTAATTTTACATATATATATATATATATATATATATATATATCTTTTGTCTCAGTGACGCCATCACTGTTGGTTCGTGCTTGTTCATATTATGGATCGTGTGCTACTAATCGAATGCAAGATGTGTTTTCTTTTCATCAAGGATGACAATGGCAGGAAAAACTTGTTTTTTTCTTCGGTCTCTTGGAGATCTACACGACTCACCATGTCGAACTTGTTTTGCATTCATCCTTACTCACCATGTCGAACTTGTTTCGCATTCATCATTTCCCGTCAAATCATGAGTGACGATATGAGGGTTGCTAGTCCGTTTGCCACTACCAAGATCGCAGTTAATCGGCAACATTGTCTTTTCTTTAGACTAAGCATTGTGATATTGGTTGATATGTTATGGCAATCAAGTAGAATTATGGGTTGAACCCTACAGACATCATGGTGAACGTTCCAAAAACTAAGAAGACTTGCTGCAAAATTATTAAGGAACATGGGCGGCCCGACTCGGAAACTTGTCCAAGGCTAAAAAAAATTGTTTGCTCTAAAAAAAATTATTAAGCAAAAAAAAAATAGAAATACATTTCTCTTTTTATTTAGGTTAAATTTCAAAATTTATATGACAAAGGAATAAAATTAAGTTTAAAAAAAATTGTTAAAAAGCATAAAACAATTGTAAAAAGAAGACAAGATTAGAAATGTCAAAAAAATAGATTGCTAGCAGGGTGGTTTGAACTTAAGATAAAAATAGTAAGCTCATACCATGTGTGCTATACATAATGTATATGTGATAAATACACAATATATATTACCTGCTTTATGCAACTATGTTGCACATAAAAAAAACTCTTTTTACTTTTGTCAAATGTTCAAGGCTTACTGGAGTTGGACTTGGGCTGCCTCTACAATGCAAAGAAATGTAGAAAGCACGCCTTGCACAAGGTCACCCAATACAAAAAGGGTAAGGATAGGTTGGCTGCTCAAGGAAAGCGTTGTCGTGATCGGAAACAATCTAGCTATGGTGGACAGAAAGCATGTTTTCCACAAATTAAAAGACTAAAACTACAAAGAAGAATGTGTTGAGACTGCAATGCCAGGGTTGCAAGCATATGTCCCAGCATCCAATCAAGATGTTCAAGCATTTTGAGATCGGTTGAGACAAGAGGCAAGGGAACACAACATTTTTAGATTTGAATTATCGAGGAATTTGCGTATTTTCTCTCTCTGCACTGTTCTTGTAGACTTGGTTCAAGTGTGTGTTCTTTTGGTTGTAGACGTCAATGGTTTATCGTGAGATTTATAATTTTGAACCCAGCTTCTATGCTTGAAGTTTTGCAAAAAAAAAAAAAAAGTGGAATTATCGGTTGGCTTTCAATTCAAGCAGGGTCCACGTGATGAGCAAGTGCTTTTACTGAGGTTCAAAGTTCTTAATCCTTCAATAGATTGTCCAATTTGAGAAGTAAATTATCTTTCGTGTATGTTTCTTGAAATGAAATATTAACCTTGAACAACCAGCATTTTCAAATTACTTCAATTTCGTTTTCAATATATGAAAGTATCAAAAATAGGCTCAAAAAATTATGCTCGCAAGAATGAGGCTCAAATCAAAAGGGAAAAGATAATTCAGGGTCGATGTATATCTTTCCATAATTTGAGTCAATGATTTCACTCCGATTAAGATCAACAATCCATCAGCATCATCATTAATAACCATTGTTTATGCATCATATGTCTGTGTCTTCGCAAAGAATACGAGGTCTGTTTGGTTGAACTTTTAAGCTAAGTATTTCCACTTTTATGGGGGACTTGGCAGCTAATTTTTTTCCTTATCATTTTTAGCATCTTGCATAAAATAGCTATGGGTGATTGGTTTGGTAGCTTTTTTGCTTTATAAAGCTAGCTTCTGATTGTAAGCTTGTATCTTTGATTCCGACCAAACTTCAGGGGTTTATTTAATTGATAATTACTTTATACGTATACATAATAATAAGCAGGTTGGTTTGTTACCTGCAAAATGAGAGATTATCGAAATATATATATATATGAACGTATCATTATCAAGTTACAATTGGCATTATGTATTTCTTTGGTGACGAATGGGTTAAGCTACATTGTAAAATAGTTCACCATTCCATACTAACACCGTAAAAAAATACAAACCTTTTTGTTACATCGTTTTGTTGCTTTATAGGTTTGGTGGACTTGTTAATTAACAAGTTTTTTTTTTTTAGTCTTGTTAACTTCACAACGTAGAAATTTCGTACCAAAACTGATAAAAATTAGCCATAACTTAATACATGTGATTGGGCGAAGCAGTGTCTAAGTTATAATTTATAGGATCACTATGTATTTAAAATTCAAACTATGCATAGTAGAAATATGGTTGTGAATCGCCATATATAAAAATTTACTTGTCTATGGTTATGAAATTTTGATAAAATGATTCGAATTAAACATGTACATTTATTTAGCTTTTTTTGTTTGTTTATTTCTTGATTTTAGACCAAATTCAACAAAAGAAAAGCGGAAGAAGAAGCACTTGCATCACAGATGCCACCCGACTCAAATCATTTGCCTAAGAACGACAACGAGTTATTTTTTGAAGTTATCGGGCCGTCAAAAAAGGGAGGTGGACATGAGCTCTAACCGAGACCTCAGTCACTCCAATCGGAGATGTTCAAGGTTTTGCATCAGCCAAACGGATTTCATCTAGCCAAACATTCGAGGATTGTATGTTACAAAGAGTTCTTACCGCAGTGTTCTCTTCTCAAGCAATGAAAGAGATAATTCGTGAAGTGGTACTAGACATGGCTGCAAACGACGAAATACACATTTTTAAAGGCACTACTGATATTAGCGATGACGATTGGATGGAGAGTTATGAAAAAAGAGTGAGTGATGGGATGAACATGGCAAAAGACAATGATAATAGGATTGATGATGTCACATCAGCCACGGAGCCTAACGTTGGCGTTAACGATCAACAATTCATCACCAATCTTTTAACGGAAAATATTCTAAACTAATAATATGCAATTTTATTTGTCGTAGTGCATTTTATTTGTCGTACTGGATAGTAATGTTCTTTTTATAATTCAAGACTACTAATATGTTATTTTTTAATATTTTATTTGTTGTAGCGGGTAGTAATGTTCTCTTATAATGTCATTTTACATGATTTACGTAATTCGAGATATTTGATTTTATATATTAGTGTTCATTTATTTATATTTAGTCATTAAATTTAGTTTTTAAAATTTTAGTTTGCTAGCAATTATATAATAGACATCACGCACTAAAAGATGTACATTTAAAGATTTAATATTGATTAAAATATGAATTAAAAATTATAAACGACGGCTATAGCGACGAAAATATCGTCGCAAATCTCGCCAAACATAAACTTTTCATTCGTCGCTAGTTTGTCAAAAAGCCGTCGCAGAAAAGATTTGTGACGACATTTAGCTGTCACAAGAATTTGTGACGAAGCTCAAAACGACGGGGAAAACCTTGTAGCAGAGCTGTCACAAATTGGTTTTAGCGACGGTAAAATAGTATTTCGCAACGGGAAAGACGGTCGCTAATGTTCTTTTTTTTTTTAGTTCAGTGCTTTACGCCCCGGTATAATCTGACCGATCAAGTCGGTAAAGAAATAGTCTAGTGGGAGAAAGTAAAAGCGTGATCTTGAACGGCCCGACCCTTATCATTGTTGGTTAGGTTACTTTAAAAGCCCGTGGGGGAGTATTATTCAGGACCAATCAAGTAACATGGCATAAACTGTTTGTTTTTCTAATTTTTTGTATATATATATATATATATTTTTTGGTCAAGCATATATCTTTTTTTTTTAATAATTCAGACACAAAGTATATACTGATTAAGTGAAATGGGTTATTGGGTTACGCTATTAAGTTAAAGTTAAACTAGAATGGTCAACCCGAACTATAGGAGAATACTATTTCACGGATGTCAAAAGTAAAGAAAGAAATGAAATTAAAAAAGCAACAAATTTTGTGAATGATTGATCATGATGAACCGATCCAAGTTATATTGTATAGTGCGTGTACCGTGTATACTTGGTATTGTATATTGATGATTGTGGATTCAAATTTGCTCAATTTATATAGTAAAGAAATGAAATTTAAAAAGTAACAAATTTTGTGAATGATTGATCATGATGAACCGATCCAAGTTATATTGTATAGTGCGTGTACCGTGTATATTGTATTGTATATTGATTATTGTGGATTCAAATTTGCTCAATTTATATAAGTTCAAGTTTGGTCATGTTAACGCTTTTTTCGTATTATTCGTAATTTTTTTTTGATTTTTTTCTTAAATCAACGTTTTATCTTATTTTTAAAGTGTTTGTTTAAATTTTTTTATAAAATTTAACTTTATATATATATATATATTAATATTACTACCTTATAAATTGTCAAAACAAACAATTAAACATAAAAAAATATAAAAAATCAAATTTTATATATTTTTTAAATAAATATTTAATAAATAAAATAAAACGTTGATTTAAGAAAATAAAAAATAAAAAAAAATTACAAATACATATATAAAAAAAAAGCTATAAAATGAATAAAACAAGGATATATGTAAGATCAAATTTGAACCCGGTAGGGATTGGGTTAGCAACTGTTTTGTTTTTACTGCTGCCGCTGCTGTACTCCACCTGGACCATATAATTATTATCCAATGATTGAAAAAACTCACTATTTATTTGGATTTGAATTTCATAGGTTAAGTTATTGTTTTTAAGGAGCGTTAGATTCAAAACGGATGGGTGAGATCTTACATCAGCACCAGCTGTAAAATAATTACAGGTGGTACGCCTCTACCATATTTATTTATTTATATCCATCATCTATATGTTGACTGTTGTTATTTTGATATTTTCAGCTTTTGGGTAAATTGTGCCACATGACAGAAGCCAGTGCAGTATAGCTTGCTTGCAAAGCTGAAAACTTACCATATTGGGAAAGTTATTCTGAGGATTTGTACAAGTTCCCTCTCTTTACACAATAAGTTAATGTCCAAAACTCGAACATGAGGTGACCGATTTAGATAGGTTCATATTTAAACTTTATTCCCTTTTTTCTCCATTATGATAAAAGATCTCCTAACAAGAGGTCCTACATTTACTTCCAAGGATCTTTTACCTGGTCTGTATTGTATGATTCCAAAGGGCCCCCTCTTCACGTGGACTTGCTACATTTATATCTAACGTTCAGTTATGTTGCACTTAGAATTTAGATTTTGAATCAACATTAAAAACTAAGTCATTTGAAAAGAAGGATGATTAAAATTCTCTTCCCGTTTCCTGTTTAGAGGAAGCTAAATACACATGACGACGAGACCCTTTATAATTTTAAAAATTATAATTTTTTTTTAATTTTTAATCATGTATATTCACTAACATATGTTTAAAATGATGATTTGACATCACTAATTTTTTATTTTATTTAGCAGTTTTTGTTAATTTTGGCACCTACAGATACCATTGATGGCTTTTTCGCCTCTCAGTTTATAATAAGAACATTAGTTAGAATTCCCATAGCAAAAAAGTTGAGAAAAAAGACGGTAATTTCTCTGCATGTTGCTCTAGTGTATATATGTTTAACATTTTTCAAACTCCAAATGGTGACGATTCATTTATTATCATTTCAACCTTCACGGTCTGAATTATCTAGCTCTTATACTAGTTAGGTGTTGTTTTATTCAAATTGACCAGATAAAGAAGGTTCTAGCATTTTTGGTTGAGTTATTTGGGCACTGGTTACAATAAAATATTTAAACACAGATAGATGTTGTATTTCTATTCCGACGCTATAGTGGTTGTGGTTAAATTGATAACGAAAATAACAACGTAATTTTTTACCATTCTGTTACGAATTTAGTTACAAAAACTATAACATATTAATATCAACCCACCGTCCATTGTTCATACATATTATTACAATGGGAAAAACAATATAGGTGAGGAAAGAACTACATAAGTACATTCTACTAATAATATCAAGTGCATCAGTTTACTTACATGACTCATTTACCTATGAAGAGATTGTTCTAAAATTGTACACGCATCAGTTTCCATATTCATTAACTTAAATTTACATGAACTCAAATATCCATCAAATACAAGCGATCAAGATGTTCATTTATAATTATAATTATAATTTTTTTTCTCTTACTTTTATTTTATTCTCTCTCATTTATTTGTACTTTTCACATATAAATTAATAAAATAACAAAAAGATGAGTTGTATAATTTTAATAGAGAAATTGATAAAAAAGCTGATAATTTGTATAAACCAAAACATTTACTTATAAGTTATAAAAGTGTACTTTTTACTTTAAATACGAGAAAACTTGTAAGTTATTTAATGTAATTGTTCTAGTAAATTAATTTGGGTTGAAAAAAATTGATAGAAGTATATTAAAATATAGTAATATTTAGTTATGATAATAAATTTGATAGGTAAGCTGAAAAATGTATAAAGTTAAACTGTTATCCTAAAAATATAAAAGTGATATTAATTATATAATGAAAATTGTAAGATAACTGGTGCGCATGCTCTCACATAGATACACAGGACCACAACTTATATGCAGGTGTAAAAATTATCCACGTATATTGTAAATAAATTTAAGCAAAATTAATAATTAATTTTCAAGTATCCTGTGAGGCTGTGATGTTAAGTGACCAGCTAAGCGTTATTGACCGTACGATGTATACAACGAGCTATTTAGAAACCAATTTTATGGATATGACAGTAACAACTTGGGATTTAAAATAATATTTGTTTATTCTTGTTCTGTTTCTAAAATCGTATTATTTAATTATTTAAAACAATTTCGGTAAAAAAAAAAATCAAAATTTTCAAAAAAAAATTACTTTTTAATTAAAATGTAACAAAAAGTTATTTTTTAAAAAATAAAAAATAAAAAATTTACTAAAAAAAAACGAACATTTATATTGATACATGCCAGAAACAAATACCGGACCGAGTGACCAAGTAATACTAGCAAATTAAGTTGAGTAGCCGCTAAGGTACCCCCGAGTGTAACACGAGTCTACGTGGCATAGGTGTTAAATGTAATTTATAGTTTGCTATTATACCCCTCAAATTTAACTTAAATTATTTATTCCATTTTGAGAAATACTGCTCCATTCTTTTTCTCTCTCTCCAATTTCTCCTAAATTCCTAATAAATCCATCTTTACACCATCTCATCTCCTAAATATTTCTCCAAACATTTACAAATAAAATACAAGATCCCTATTACAAAATGAATAGGAGCTTCAATAAGTAATCACTATACATACCATACAGCCTGAATAAATTGGTACAACCGTACAAGATGTTACAAAAATAACGGAAAGAGATAACCACTACAAGAGGTTTAGGGCGAGAGCTATTGGACACTAGTAATATTGTGCGATTTTGTTTCCTTATTTGCTTGGATTAGTTGGGTTTTGGTTGACAGGAGACTGGTTTGAAGGGGTCAAAAGAAACATAGTTATTTCTTTTTGGGGAAAACTTTTAATTTCCAAAAAATTACATCTTTTTTGGGGAAAACTTTTAATTTCCAAAAAATTTACATCACACAGCCTTAACGTTGAATTCGTGTTACACTCGGGCTAAGAATTCGGGTCTGGTAGCATTATTCAATTTATAGTAGTTTTATTTACTTGTTTGTGGGTCTTCTTCATCATAAATACCACGAATCAATGAAAAGACAGAAAAGTTCAGTTATATATCCTCTTCAATCTTCATCGTAGGTTGAATAATCTCTAGAGCTAGCTCAGTTGATTGGTTAGAAATAGTTTTACCATTTTCCTGTTACCTTTGATAATATAAAGAAAAACTGTCCACACTGCGAAATTCTATTATAGTATTAAATTAGCTTACAACTCTTTCAAAAATAAAAAATAAAAAAATTGCAACCTTGTTCCAGAATTGAAAACCTCAGCGCATGATCACCTTTTTAGTAGAGCACAGTTTGACTAAACATTTACAAGGTGCTATTGACATTATTCTCTCCCAAATTCAAAGTCTAAGCTTATATATGTCAGGCAGTTCCTTTATCGATACCAATTCACTGCCTACATAATTTCACAATAATTAAGCTGGTCAAGAATCTTGGAAAAAGATTTTAGAAAACTAATTATAAGAGTTTATTTAATAAGCACAACGAACGTTGATAGGGGGAAAAGCAGATTCCTCTTGTACTAAAGGGAAGAGAAAAAAAGGAGAAAAAAAGATAAGGGAGTCAAGTACCACACATTGTGTTTATAAATAGGGTTTTTCACAATGGTATGGGATCATTAATACTTAAGTAAACACATACATTATATTTGTGGTACGGGCAAACATAAGTGTTTGTATTGAGTTAAATAGTTATAGTTAAGCAAGTATGGTTAGGGACCGAGATCCTCTTGTGGTAGGAGGAGTAGTGAGGGATGTTTTAGACCCGTTTTCAAGGTCTATAAACTTGAGAGTGGTCTATAGCAATAGTAATACAAACTATCAAAAAGAAGCTACAAATGGATGTGAGTTTAAGCCATCTCAAGTGGTCAACCAACCTAGGGTTGATATCGGGGGTGACGATCTCCGAACTTTCTACACTCTCGTAAGCCACCTATCCAACTTTCAGCTCACTTGTAGCTAGTCACGAAGCCAACCTTTTTTTCCCTCTTTTTCAATCTATTATTATCTTCAAATTGTCAGAATAAGCAAAGCTAAATTTCACTCATAAGTGTTCATGACTTCGTGCATGGTAGCCCTTGCTTGACCTCTTAATTACCATCTTATTAGCATAAAAGAAATAAATTTTGGAGTTCTAAGAAGACAACTACATGTTCACTTAATCATTTTATTATTAGTGACGCTTGCATGATGTGTTTCCATCTAAACGGGTGAATCTCCAATCTTGAAATTTCCATCTGATATTTGTCACAACTTGTTATTGATCTAGATTGTAATATATAGAATGCTACACACACACACATACACACACATCTCTACTTGATCTATTTCTCTAGCTAATTAATCACTCACCAATTGCTGCAGGTTATGGTTGACCCTGATGCACCCAGCCCAAGTGATCCAAACCTAAGAGAATACTTGCATTGGTGGGTTAACAACTCTGCAACCTAGGTTTTCATTTTTCTCAAATTTTCTCGTCTTCTTAACCAGTGTCGTCTCTAGCATTTTAGAGACTCAAAACCGATAAAAAAATTAGCTCTAAATACCAGCATTACTTTAAGCATTAAAAAATATATATAAAAAAAACCACTCGAATTGACATTGTAAAGGTTATTCGATCGAATTGACATTACTTCAAACATTAAAATATATAAAATTAACTTACAAGTAATGACGTAAACACTTTATTTACCTGTAGGAGTAGAAAATCAAGGACCTTTGCATTTTTTTATGGCAAGTTGTATAATAGTGGTAAAATAAAATGATATTATTTCTCATGAGTATATTGGTAATTTCATATATAGGTCCCAATTTTATGCTTTAAAAATTGGGTTATAGAGTGGTTCATGTTCTTAACTATGTTTTGACTGTTTCTCACTTAAGCCACCTTTTTGTTATAAAGTCTATACATAATATCGAAAATATTGATGTTCTTAGTTAAGAGTATTTTTGCACATTCATCACAAGTGTAATTGTAGCATTCATCACAAGTGTTACGGAAAAAAAGTATTTTTGCTAAAAGAACTAGTTTTAGTCTTCGAGTTTGTTATCCACCAATCATGAAAAGTTGTCGAGGCAATGGATTAATTTCTGGGTAGGATGTGTTAGGTACTTTGTTCAAAGAGCTACACTTTTTGGTTTTGGATACAAAAGGGAGTGAGTTTCTTTTTTGAAAAGGGAAAAAGAGTAGATAGTTGTTACCCTTTTCTTCCAACTAGTCATCAAAAAAGTGTTTTTTCTATCTCCACGTTTGCATATACGTATCTTTTCTCTGGTGTATCTTTTCAATGGTCTTAATTGGTGAGAGTATATATGCCTCTGTCGTAGCAAGTGGCTCACGTAAGTATTTTTAGTAGGGTCCTACAAGTCTATGAATAACACTATTAGTTTGCACAATTTGTTTTAAGATTATGAACCATTTCTGGAAATTAATTATTGGGCCTTGATTATAAATTTATAATGAATGCGCAAGTATTCGTCGATTAAATAGTGAGAGCAATTGATCAAATCATCTGGGAAGAAAAGAAAATTTACCTATTTGAATTACTCAATTCATACCCAATATAATGCCAAAAAAAGTTGTGCGGGATTAAATAATTTCTACACCAAACAAACAACAACTTGAGTACTCAAAACAATAACAAAAATAATAAATAACCCACTAGAATAACACAAGTGGCAAATAACAGATAAAGTAGCAAGAACACAAATATGACTGTTCGAATTAAACTGACAAATAATAAGAATTATAAGAACCATAATCTTCTTCTCTTGAATCACTTTTGATGTATTTAATCGAATATTTGTTTTAAAAATGTTTAAATGGTTAAAGAGAGCATGTTCACAAAATTTGTATTCTGAACCGCGCTTATATTCCAATATGCTATATCAATATTCACTAAACATAGAGGTGCGTACAAAACTATATGCACGTGATTCAGAAATCCACTTATGTATTGTCCAACTTACTTTTGGTTTTACTCAAAGTTCAGAATTTATGGAACTTAATTTTGACAACGACATAGCTTTTTTTATTTGTCAAATAACGGCATAGTGCTTACAAGATGTGAGCCAATTATGTTTGATTCGGTTTTTGATGAAAACCAAAATCAACCCAATTAATATTCCTTGGTTTGGCTCGAATACTCGAAATCAAACCAAACCAAACACAAAAAATCAATTTGGTTTGGTTTGGCTTGGCTTAATCGGTTTGAACTATCACTAATATTAATGAAATCAAAATATGTTTTAGTAAGAACTAAGATGTACTTGATGTAACAAAAAAAAAATGTTAATGGAACATAACGCATGTGTATCTTAAACAATAGAAACAAAATGTTTTTTTTACGTATAACGAACGTATGAAAAGTAACAAAATGATATAAAACAATTAAGTTATTCTTAAATTATAATTATGTATATAACATTTATACATATACATTCATTGGTATAATTATGATAAATTCGGTTCGGTTCCAAAAACTCCCAATCTGCAAACCCAGCCAAATAAATAGGTTTTTAAAATTCTAAAATAAACTAATTAAACTAAATAGCAATCGTTTTGGTGGGGGGTTTTTAGTCGGTTTTTTTGGTACTTACAAGTGGATGATCATAAATATAGAAACCTCACCAGCAGTAAAGTGGCATTTTACAGCCTCATATTTGATTGATAATAAAGGAGAGTATCTTCACCAGCGGATCATACATGTGTGTATTGTGTATCTTTTCTATGGCATTGATTGGTAAGACTACTCAAGTGGCCTAAGTTATTGAGAAAGTACCTTTGTCCAAATTATATGGCTAACATTATTATTCTCTCTTTTATGCACAGTGACAGTGTGGTAACTATTTCTTTTTACTAAGTTGTACAACTGATGTCAGTCTTGAAAGTTGAATCATAATTTACCACGTCAAACAAGAAAAAAAAATCACATCAAGCTATGCTGTTTGAACACACATACGTACCCAACTCCAAGCTAGTTACAATTTACTCTTCACTAGAGTGTTATGTTTTTACTAATAAATTTCACCCTTGCTAATCAACATCCATTTTTTATATTATTATTTCTACTAATTAACAACCATCGATGGATGATGTGCAGGTTAGTGACCGATATTCCAGCAACCACAGGGGCAAACTTTGGTGAGAAACTTTATTTCGTTTCTTACAACTCGTGTTCATTCATTACAAAATATTGATTTATAAATGTTGGAATGCAGGGCAAGAGGTGGTGTGTTACGAGAGTCCACGACCATCGATGGGAATTCATCGATTTGTTTTTGTATTATTCCAACAACTAGGGCGAAATACTGTGTACCCTCCTGCTTGGCGTCAAAATTTCAATACAAGAGACTTTGCTGAGATGTATAATCTTGGCTCGCCTGTCGCTGCTGTCTATTTCAACTGCCAGAGAGAGAGTGGCTCCGGAGGCCGCCGCCGATAAATATACAATATATTTATATATGTTCCCCCAAATTAAATGCACCTTCACTTTAGTTATTTAATGTCTACAAATATACAAGTATTTATATATATGAATACACTTACTGGAATAATGGAATGCATGCACGAGGTGTATCGCATATGTTACGAATTAGTATAATACCGTTTCTAGCCGGAATAGTTACTATGGAGGCTTGTTCCATAGATCAGACAATTTTTATTTCAATAATACATGGTAGGAGTTTATGCTAAACAAAAAACAAAACACCAGTTATTGTAATTGTAGCTTGGGTGTTTATGTATCTACTTTCCCTACTCTCTATTCATATGTAATTGGTGATAAACTTATTGAAATAAGAAGATTTGCTGAATTCTCTGTGAGTACTAAGCAGAAAAGATGTTTTGTACTTTTCCTTTCTGTTAGTATACTTGTTTTGTAATGGATTCATATGTAATTGGTGATAAACTTATTGAAATAAGAAGATTTGCTGAATTCTCTGTGAGTACTAAACAGAAGATGTTTTGTACTTTTCCTTTCTGTTAGTATACTTGTTTTGTAATGGTCATGCTAAGCTACAATTGAAGGGTTGAGAAGCTGAATTAGTCTCTTACTCGTCCGATTTAAGTAATAAAAGATCTCTAGTCAACATTTTAAGGAAGATTACAAATTGCTTTGATCGCCTTAATAAAATTGAAGGTTACCGACTTATTGTATGTTTACGCTTTGGAGAATACAAGGGTATTAATCTAATCGTGTTATTCAATTGAATTAGTTAACAGGCATTGAATGGTGGCAACAATACATACATAATAATTCTTGATATAAATATTAGTTGTTAATTACTTCAAAATCGAGCAAAAAACCACAAAACAAGGATAAATGATTAGACAACTTTATTTAAATTTATAATGCAAAAGTACAACAAATTTGTCCCGGTCTGTGGATAAACAATTTGTATATACATGTATACAAACGCGTCTCCAAAATTTACAATATACTAAACATACCTTATAGATGAGGCCTTTCTTTATTTCATTTTTCTTGTTATAAGATTTTTTTTGGGTACGTTATAAATAAATACAATAATTTCTACGGAAAAGAAATGGACAAATAAACAGAAAAATGGTTTCCTCAAATATATAAATATCAATTACAAGATTTAACATAAAATAATGTAAATGATACCGAAATGGACTAAAGTCCGAGACGAGATAACTGCAAGCAGTTTCTCTTAAACGATATTTGCCCCGCCACCTCTGCTTCTGGCTAAATGGGGCACTTCGTTCACAAGGTACAACGTCTATCGCATATGACTCGACGGAAACGGCACCGAGCCACGGTCGGACCGTTGGTGGTGCGGTACTCTCTCTCTATATGTATGCATGTGTGTTTGTGTGTGAATGTGTGTATGATGACATGTCTTTTCTTTTTATTTTCTTGTCTTAGAAAAGTTAGATACATGCATGTTTTTTATATAAAAAACAAGTCATAAGTTACATGTCTTCAATAACATAAATGGGGGAAAATAAGTTACAATATTAAATTGCATTCACAACTCAAAACCGTTACGGTTTTTTCCAACAATCCCCCACATGAATGCAATCAAATGACATGCAACATGCATCCTAAATGCAATCGAGAGAACCACGAGAATTCACTGCATAAGGACAGATAGCGCGCGCCTTGAACCTGCCATAGTGATGTAAAATCTGATATGCTACTATTGGGTAGCCTTAAAGCCTTGAACCCTTTAGCGTTTGTGCATACCAGGGTAATACTCACACAGTGTCCTCTCTACACCACTTACTAAGCCCTTTGGTTGTTGTCCATATTTGGCCCTGGACTGCCTTGGCAAATTCAACCGAGTGCTCTAGTGATTTAGCCCTAGATCATCACATAGTATCGGCCATACACACTCGTTATAGGTGATTTTCAAGTCAAGGGTGTCCTGACTCACCCCACTCGACCTTTGAGATACTTAATTCATTAAGAGTCTTATGCTCACCCTTAAAATGGTACAGGTCTATCACTCTTTCATCATAGAAATGGGCTGAGAACTTATGTTCTCGAGTGCTTTGTTCGGTTACCCGCACAATTCAGTTTCCCATTGAATCCGAGACTGAAGTTTCCAGTTCAGGTTGGGTTAACTATGCGAAGGTTTCCAATTTATTGGGCTTCAAACCCCATTTCCCTCGATGATGCTCCAACTCCTCCACGAGTCAAGCATTTTGTATATGGATCCGCATTATTATCCTAAGACCTTGCAAAGTCTAGGGATACCACAATTTTTGCTAGCAATTCCTCTTACGGATTTGTGTCTCCGACGAATATCTCATGACTTTGTCGGGAGTTTCCATTATACAAATTATTCTGATCCCGTTTAATAACTGACTGACTGCAGCAGTACACGTTTATTGCGGGAACAGATTTTGGCCACTTGGAATACCTCCCAAGACTTCTCAGCGAATCTGCCTCTTCTGTAGCTTAATTCAACGTTATGAATTCTAACTCTACAGTTTCTCCAACTATGCAGGTCTATTTTACAGACCTCCATAAGACTGCAACCTCTTTAAGTACAAACATATCCACTAATGGACCTTGTACTGTTAAAGTTCGAGATACACTTGGTATCTAAATACCCTCCAAACATTTTGGACATCTCGTATAACGCAGTTCATGATTGGCAGTATACCTCATGTATCTGAGAAGCCTCATTGGCAAACCTACTGAGTCTGCTCACTGAGTTGGCTATAACTGGTCTAGTGCAGTTCTTGACGCACAAGAGACTACCTATGATAAGTTAGGTGTTTGTTTTAGTCCATATAACGACTTAACAAGTTTTCGCACCTTGGCTTACTTTACACGGAACCACGACCCAATGAGTTGTTCCTAATTCTCTAGATCTCCATTTATAAAACACATGTTCTCATTAACTAATGATGCGTCCTTTTTTATAGAGATTAGAGTATAGACATTAAAATTATCAAAATCGTCAGTTTTACTTAAAGTAATTGACTTTATTTCTCACGTGCCTATCAACCTCATTGTTGATGGCATCTTTCCATATACACATTATATGGATAACATTGATTATTTCAATATCGTCGATTCACCTTCACTCATGAAGGTCAAGGGACAAAGGAAGTTTCATTACTTACCCTTTTACCATGCCGATGAACTTCATCTTACTTAAAAGATTCACTTTTCCCATTTTTCCAGCACCGTTTGAGTGTTCACTTGTCTTGGGTAGCGTAATGCTTTGAACCCTCAACGTATTGATCACACTCGCCAGGCGTTAGAGTTTTTATGGGAAAGCTTCTCTTTTAGAAAATATGTTTCTCGGACATAGAACTCTGTTGAACGTCGTTCTTCGAATCGATTATTTTGATGATAACAATATTTGTAAAACATGATAAAAGCTCGTTTTGCGTACTAATCATTTATCGAGTGTGTTAAAGGTTCAAAATGATAGTATACGTAATTACGAAGCCAATGGTTCAAGCGGAACCTCAATCGGATTTGAAACGAATTAGTTACGGGGTTTCGAAGTTGTCGAGAAAACCGAAACATTCCCAGAAACACAAAAACGACTGTTCACAGCTAAAAACGATCGATCATTTAAGTATTGATTTCTTCCAGTGAGCAAAGAACAAAAACGACCGATCGCCAGCTTTCAACGACCGATCGTTTCAATGTTGAATTCTTCCAGTGAGCCAAGATGAAAAACGACCGATCGTTTTACAGAAACGACCGATCGTTTCTGTAATATTTTAAACTCTAGCTTTTAAGCTATTCCTGAAAATTGGGCGAACTGCTGAAAAACAGCATTGAATGAACTCAACAACCAGCAACGGTCTGATATTAGTTGCTGGACTTTTTCACCCTACAAAAAGCCCCAAAATCTTCAAGGAAGACTCATCCAAGCATTCACAACTTTTAAGCAATTCCTACTAAGAAATCCTTCAAGCTTATACTACTTATTTCTCACTTGTAATCAAAAATATTCTCGAGTATATTCTCATTGTAATCTTATAAACATCGAGATAATATTTGTTAGTGAGTGATTCAAAATCAAACTTGTAAAAGAGTATTTTATAAACTCATTAGTGAGCGATTGATCGGGTAGAAGCTTTTCAAGCAAGTGTAGCTTAAAAGTTCTAGGCTTTTCATTCGGGATACTCATTAAGTGAGGGGGAGCTAAATCGGTTGATTAAGCTCGTTAGTTTGTAACCTTGGTCCAAGATATTAGTGAAACACTCGGAAGTGAAACTACCGAGGAGAGGACGTAGGCGCGTTTTGCCGAACCTCTATATATCTTGCGTTATTTCTTTTCCCTTAACTCTTACATTTCGCAAGCTATTTATATCTTATATTCATTGCTTACATAGATTAACTTAGCACATATTTATTAACAAAATTGTTTTTAGTTATAAAAACCGCTAATTCGCTTAGTTAATAACACATAGATTTTATTCCGCGAAAAACGTACAAAACCTTATTCACCCCCCCTCTAAGGTTTAGACACCTACGGACCAACAAACTCTATATGCACCTAAGTCATCTGACTTATGCACTAGAAACCGATCAGCACTATATTTTGTGCTTATCCGATGAACACACAATCTACCGTTTTCGATCCTATCCAAATCCTTCAAGGAACAAGATTGAGACATTTCTTAGGTAGCACCAAACTTTCATAAACTTATAGTCAGGCACCATGCCTTCTATAATTCTGACTATTTGGTCCAACTTCCTAAGCGATAGTTTGTTCAACACATAGCTTGCGGAAAGCTCACTTCCCGTACAAATTCAGAGTTTAATCCTGAACTTATCAACATGATATTCATCGTTTAAGAACTACAATTTTGCTCGAGAGCATAATAAGTCGTTCTTTAACGATTGGTGTCATTCCATCAACACAATTATGTGAACGGTGTCTCATATTCACCGTTTCAATCACACTGATCATGTATTCATATCCATGTGAATATACCATTTCGGAACTAGTTAGACAATATCTAACACTTCCAAAAATAGTCTATCATTTAATGATTAACACTTAATCATTGGATTAAAGTTGGTAGATTAACACAACAGAACACCCATGATTAAACATGTTTTCTGACAAGCCATAATCCTCAACAATAGGATTCACGTATTCATTCTTACTTGAATGAATATCTCGGCTGATTTATCTTTACTTCTCATCAAGTAGACATATCAGTGTTTAATACATCCATCAATAAATTGAGGAAATATCTTTTAAAACCCTTCTTGGTTTTGCACTCATCTCAAATGCATCGAACCATTTGGTTATGTACTCCGTTCGAAACTTCGAACTGAAGACTTAGCAATACATTGCTTCAAACACAAACTTATATTTGTGTTTCAATTTAAATAATAGATTTAGAAAAATAAAAACATTTATGGTTTTATATTTTCATGACCTAATATATCATGTCAAATAAGTTACTTAGTTGAATAACTCAACATGTCATTATTGACCACAAGAGTATCGACCAAAAATGCTCATTTTGAACAAATAGTCACTCATGTGTTGCCATAAACAAGCACACTTATCAAAATTTGATCCTAGTGTTTTGGCTACCGAAAGGCTACTGCCCTTTAGGTTTCAAAACCCGCTAGTCATGATTCAGATTTGTATGCTTTCACTTGTTAGTGGATTTCCAAACGTTTAAAACGTTTCCACAGACTAACGCCCCCACAGTTCGTGCATTCACTTTGTCCTCACTCAGAACATGCACATTGTTATAGAGAAATTTAATCGATTTCAATGTGGTAAATGAAACGATATCATTTATTTCAGACGCTTTAAGTCCATACCACTGAACCGTTAGGTTTTCTCCCACTCGCCCGTAGGCGCTTTTGGGTACGTTTAGATTCTCGATCTACATGATCGACGGGTTAACCCCACATTTGTGGGACCCTCGGGGTTCTCTCCCAATAATAGTAATATAATATTACTAAATTATTATTCTCAATAATAACAAGCTCAACATATTCACAATATGTTTTACTAACAAATTAATAATATGTTATTTCAACAAATTATTAAATGGTTTTCCAACAAATAAATAAGATGTTAATTTCAATAAATTATTAAATGTTCTTTCAGCAAATTAATAAGATATTATTTCAACAAATAATAAATTAGCCGATATTTGTTTATTATTAAAATAAAACTCAACGGCTAATTTATAATTTGTTTAATCATCAAATTATTTGCTCTTGGATGAAGAAAATTGGTTATTAAATAACCTTTCATCCAAATAAGTAACCGACTCGTCATTGCAATTCGTAGTTAGCTAATAAAGCTCTCCATAAATGTCAACAATAACTGTCGTTACCATAATTTATAACTCTCCAAATTAAATTGCGATTAATCACAATTAATAAAAAGTTATAAATACTCGTCATTAATCTCATTAATGATTTCCGTTACAAAATTTGTAACCCTCCAAATTAAATTACAATAAATCACAATTAATAAGGACACCAACCATTATATCACCACATTAGTGTTTTTTAATAATGGTGATTTCGAATTTGTAACCTCCGTCATTAATATGCACTCATGCAAAATTAATAGGAGTTACACCGACACCCACAATGTTCTGGTCAGTTCCAACACCCACTGTGTTCCGGACATTTCCCGCAGGAAACTGTTTGTTATCTCAAATAACAAACACGCACAATCTAATTTCGAAAAATGAAACTAAAACTCCTCGTTCGCAAACACCAAATTTCTATAACCACGCATGGTTTCAAGAAACTAATTTTGCTAGAGTATTCTAGTTCATTCCCGAAAAATATTATCAAATTCTAAAAGATTTATTCAGCCGTAAACACCAGATAAATCTGATTTTACACAGAACAATCTCAGAATTTAACCAGTTCTGTCGTAAGCCCCAAATTCTGAAAATCAGAAAATATTTTTACAAGAACTATTTCGAAACCAGTTCTGTCGTAATCCCCAATTTAATGGCTTTTACTAGAACTGTTTCGAATAATCACCAATTCTCCAATTCCATGGTAGAGATCATTGTCTACACAAATACTCATTGGAAATTGTTAGTCATTTTATTAACATGAAAATAATAAACATATATAAATCCACTAACAATATAATTAATCTGATCTCTAACCAAATTATACATCATAAATAAAAATAAATGCTACACTATAATATAATACTCATAATTTATTATTGTAACATTCCAAAACGGTTTCCAAAACCTACCAATAAAGACAATTAATGGTTTTGAATGGCATAAGGAGTTATAATTTACACACCAGAATCTAAAACCGACATTTTTGGTCCAAACATTCAATTAGCGTTCAATTAAAATTGCAAATTGACCCTACAACTTTCAAAGAAATTACAAACCAAACTCCCAGAATTCAAAAATGACTTATTTCCGATCATAGGCCTCACCGCTAAATATATTTCTGATCATTACAATCTGCCCTCTACAGTATAACGTGGCACTTTTAATCCAACCATATAATAAGTAATTAATCAGAAAATTTTAAATTTACCCAGCAAGTTTCCAAACAATAACAATCTCTAACCCAAAATCTAAAAAAGTGACCCATTTGGTCGAAACATTCAAATATCAATCAATCCAAAAACCATTTATTAAAAAGCCTCACCAATTAACAGCCGTTTCCAAACATATAATTGATAAAAATCATAATTACAAGCAACCCAGAATTTAAATAACACATATACGCTTTTGACTATTATAAAAATGGTCTCTTCGAACTAAATACGTAGAGACCAACTAAAACTTGTAAACCTGACATTCAGAATAAGATAAAAACTGCACCAAACAATTGTACACATATTCATTCTTCAACTTAATACCAAGATACACGCAGAAAAAAAAAAATTGTAACCTGAATTAATCCCAGGATATCAACCGTTTCAGAGTATGTGTCACTATATATAATTAATACACAAACCTTTTAACCAATTATACACAACATGGGTTGATCACAACACCATACAAAAGTTAATTCACATGTAACTACAAACATATACAAAATCATGCATGTATACAAATTAAATGTATGGAAAATCCAGAACAAGGATAAACCACAAATAAAATTAAAAACATGATATAACAATCCGAAACCATTATAGCCGTAAACATCAAATTCCCGAAATCAAAGATTAAGAGAAAATGATTTTACTAAGAACGAATACGGATAAAGAAATAATTTTCTGTAAATTCATACACCGAAATTATTGTATTACCGTACCAAACATAAAAAATATCGTTTAAGATTGTTGGGTACGTTATAAATAAACACAATAATTTCTACGGAAAAGAAATGGACAAATAAACAGAAAAATGGTTTCCTCAAATATATAAATATCAATTACAAGATTTAACATAAAATAATGTAAATGATACCGAAATGGACTAAAGTCCGAGACGAGATAACTGCAAGCAGTTTCCCTTAAACGATATTTGCCCCGTCACCTCTGCTTCTGGCTAAATGGGGCACTTCGTTCCCAAGGTACAACGTCTATCACATATGACTCGACGGAAACGGCACCGAGCCACGGTCGGACCGTTGGTGGTGCGGTACTCTCTCTCTATATGTATGCATGTGTGTTTGTGTGTGAATGTGTGTATGATGACATTTCTTTTCTTTTTATTTTCTTTTCTTAGAAAAGTTAGATAAATGCATGTTTTTTATATAAAAAACAAGTTATAAGTTACATGTCTTCAATAACATAAACGGGAGAAAATAAGTTACAATATTAAATTGCATTCACAACTCAAAACCGTTACGGTTTTTTCCAACATTTTTTTCCCAACAAATTCGTTTATCCAGTACTAGCTAACTCAAAATCATCTCAACGACAAAAAAACTGCATAATCACCACAATAAAAGCATCTAAATGTTTCACGTAAGAGTTCATTCATGACACTAGATTGAAACCAAAGCTAATTATTATTGGCTCAAACCGACACACAGAACCTGAATTACTCTTACTTAACCAAAAAAGGATACTTGTCCAATGATATAAGTGTTTACACGGGGTCCGAGCAAGTACCATGCCGGCTGAGGGACTATCCAAACATATCATGCATGCCAGCTTAGTGACGTGAGTTCCTTTTCTTGATCTTAAAAGAATCCAACTACTCCGTGAAACTCTTGCAAGAATCCTCTTCAGCAATATTTCTTACAAGTTGTCGTCAAGGAATATATATAAAAGCATAATATATTGCCAAACATTGCTAGACCCCTCATCATATATTGTGAGTAAAGGCTTATTTGGTGACCTATGACGCGTACAACATCCAGAAGGTTTTCGAAGTTGGTATGTATATGATAGAGAAATAAAGATATTTATCGTGGACGGTTATTTCTGAGGGTTGATTAACTGGTCGTACGATACCCAGCATGCGGGGTATCCTCGAAAGCCTGTGTAATGTCTGTGTTAAGTTTGTGGCTAGCTTTGTTGATTTGTGTAGAACTATTTTGATGAATAGAGAAGTTTCATATGTAGAGATAAATTGGATTTCAGGAATGTTAAGAGTTATCAGGTTGTCATATTTGACAAGTATAATGATCTCGTGTTTTTTTTTTCTTTTCTCAAGAATAGAAAGAACATAGTTTATCCGGATCAATTTCATCTTCCAAGTCAGAAAACAAAAGGCCAAAGTTTTAAGATGACCAACAGATTGCACATAAAGCGAAAAACCAAACAAATAAAAGAAGCTTAAAAGGAACAACCCAGTAATTAGACAAATCAAGCACTTCCAAGTTCCATTCAATAGAGATAAGAACAAGTCTTATCCCCTAGAACGAGTTTCATCCAAAAGTGATAAAATAAATAAATAAGTATTGTCACCTTAACATAAGTTTTAACCAAGAGAGCAAGCATTACCACTCTTCTGCAACGACGTTTGGTACACCCACCTCAGCGTCCTGTCATTGCTACCACATTCCATTCGGACACCCATACATCATCCACGACCTCAGTATATCATTAAGAACCTTAGACACCAGCCAACCTCGACGACCTCAGAACCTAGTCCATCATATGCATTTCGATGACCTTGGACCCCAGTTCATCGTGGGCATCTAGACGCACTCGGACCCCCAGCCCCACCAATGCACCTAGAGGCGACTTCACGCACACACAATAGCGGCAATTGTGTCGGGCCTTCATAATATTGCATTTTGCCCTTGTCAATATTTACTATACAAAAAATTGATGAATGTTCGTATATGAAATAACATGAATAAAAAAAAGGCCGCTATTCTCGAGTTTGTGTTGGGTCTCTTAAACTCTGGAGACGGCTCTGTATGCACCTCAACGACATCGGACCCCAGTTCGTCCTAAGCACTTCTATAAAAAACGCAGTCATCGTGGACATCTCGACGACCTCGGATCCTAGTCCCTCCTGAGAACCTCGATGACCTCGAACCCATGTACATTCTAGGGATCCCAGACCCTTGTAAAAAAAAGTATGACATATTAAAAACCTTATAAATGGAATCTCGATATATGTCAAAACTTTGAGATTAAGATGACAGAATAACCATTTTATAAGGAATTTATCTCTCATTAATCTTCACATTGTAATCCTTTAATAGTTTTTTTTTTAGTTTGAAATATGAGAGAAAAGGCAGCAACCCCCTTTGTCTAGAATAGAATATGAGACCAATTATGTCACGTTTAAATTATGAGTCTCATTTTATTTTCATTTAGAACATAAAGAACCATTACGGTTTCAATTGAAACTAAGTGGTCCTGCATACGTGTCATATTTTCCACCAAAAAACTAAAAATAAAAAATAACAGGCTTCCCTTCTTCTCCAACCAGACTCTCTCTCTCTCTCTCTCTCTCTCTCTCTATATATATATATATATATATATATATATTATATACAAATTCATACTGAGGTGTGTATATATACAGGCAAAAACCAGGGCTTCTTATAATCCAAATTTAATTAGTTTCTCTCACTTTCTTATTATTGAGGTGTGTGCATATTTCTATCCCTATTGTTATTAAGCTTTTTTTTAACAATTTGGATATTGATAATTTGAAAGTAAAATCCCTAGGTTGAGTTAGACATCAGTTAATTGTTTATTATTTATTAATCACTCCATCTTTATTTATTTTTTGTAGATAGTTATTCATTTGCCAGCTGATTTTAAATATGTTGTCACATACAGTTAGGACTTTATTGTTTTGTTTAATTAGAGATCATAGTTAGAATTTATGTAAACAGCTAGTTTTGATACCCAGATGCAAAAAAATCCATCTTTTTAGCTTAAAAGGCTACAACAACAAGAAATTTAAGTTGGACGGTTCGAAAATAAATCATATACTAAAAGCAGATTATAATATTATGAGTTGGAGCCTCTAGAGCTTTCTGTTCTTATAAGTTATATCATCATTTTAAAGTTGGCACATTCATGAATATTCCACTAATAGAGAGTAATTTGTCTAGTATACTTCTAGAATATTTTTGGCCGACAACACTCGAAATTATAATAATCGTTTATTGTGTATTTTGTTTAATATTGCAAAGATTAATGCAGGATGCATGGTAAAGTACTTTAATTCATCTGATAGTCATACCACTTAAAAAACGATATGGGAGCTGTTACTGTATCTAGTTCCGCTTCGAGTGCTCAATTAGGATTACGCCAAACTTTCTCATCTTACCAATTGCCTTTAAGAAGTACACAAGTTTTAGCAAGTAAAACCAAGGACATTTTGGTTGTACCTAGTGTTCTAGCCTCAATTCCCAAAGACGAATACGAAAGATTTAAGTATTCAGAAAATATAAGACCGGTTTTAGCAGACGAATCATCATCATGTACGCTGGAAATCGATTATGTTGAAGCTGCTGCCAAACTCAAAAACATATATAATTATTGCCTCCTTTACGGCATGGAAGATAAACATATGGATTTACGGAACGAAGGGGAACAAAAGAAGAAGAAGAAGGTAACTTCATACGGATTTAGGTTGAAGAAGAGACCGAAAAGACTGAGCCTAGAAAAGAGAATAGCTATGAGAAATAAGAGGTTGTGTGAAATGGTTTCTTCGAGTCAGAATGAAGGAGAAGATAGAAGGATTGAGGACCTTGTCCGAGAGTATAGTAATTCAACCGACTTTGCCGGTTTGGACTGGAAGAAATTGAATATTCCACCGGTTTTGCCATCTTCTGAGCAATTATGGCTTTTTGATTTAATGCAGCCACAAAAGGTGACTACTTCTAATTAACTTCATATATCTTATTTCTTGTTTATTAAAGTGCTAAGATCATAAGTATGTATCCACAGTTAATTTTCGGCATTTGCGTTGGTGCTGATATATAGTTATGCTGACATGTGTTTGATTTTATTGAGGCCCTCCTTGAAGTCAAGGAGAAGTTGCAGCGAGAAATGAAGCATGAGCCGACGCTTAGTGATTTGGCAATTGCAACAAATACAACTCCATATCAAGTGAAAAAGGATTTGGAAATTTCCGAAGCTGCAAGAAAGAAATTAATCAAGGTACCATTCAGCTTTTTTTTTTGGAGCTAGAGCTTTTGTGTACTCCCTCAAGTTTTTGGTCATCATCAAACCCATTTTGGTTCTTGGTGTCTACTAATTATTTGTGGGCTTGTGTATCTTTGGGTGGAGATTATTGTGAATTGATAGTGTGAAAAATGTTGTTTTTGTTGCAGCACAACCTGCGACTCGTTTTGTTTGTGATACATAAATATTTCGCAGAGTATGCAAGTGGCTTTAAATTTGAAGACCTCTGTCAAGCAGGTGTAAAAGGGCTCATCACTGCAATTGACCGTTTTGAACCAAAAAGGAAGCTCAAGCTATCTACCATTGGTTTCTTTTGGATACGACATGCTGTTAGACAATTTGCCACTCTGTCTAGCTTTACCAGAGTATCCTATGGTCTTGAGTCGGTATGTTTTTACGTCAATATCTTGTCCATAATGAAGCAGTTTTACTTTTTTCTATTTGCTCTTCTTGGATTTCTAATTCAAGGTTCATTAAGAATACTGGATGTTATCAGAAATTCAAAATTGCATGAAGTACTTGGTGTATATTATGTTGTTGCTTTGAGTTCAACATTCTTTACATAGTTGTCACTTGTCAGAGTACTAAGAATTAAAAGTTTTTAGATCTGAACCAAGCGCAATACGAATTCAGATCCGTATCTTTATTTTTTTGTAGAATTCCAACCCTTTTATGGATTTATTCTTTTTTTTTTTTTTTACGTTTTGACGACATTGCAATCAATATTATTTATTAGTTGCCAACTTACGAAATCTGAGTTCATGGTAGTAAAATGTTTAGCATGCGTATATGTATATAGGTTAGATCGGAGATCCAACGAGCTAAACTCCAGTTATCATTTGAACTTAAACGAATACCAGAAGAGGAAGAGATTATAAGCAAAGTTGGTATCTCTGCGAAGAGGTACCGGGAGGTGATGAGAGTGTCGAAACCCGTATTGTCACTTCATTTTAGGCATATGAAAACACAAGAAGAAGCTATAAATGGGATTACTGAGGTTGATGATGTCACTCGTGATAACTGGAAACAACCTGCTCTTCTCAGAATGGTGTTGGATGATGTTGTAAGAGCTTCCTTCCTTTTATTTAAAATTACACGTCATTTAAAATTACTCGTGATTAGGGATGGCACTAAATGCGGGTTTCAACCCGACCCGACCCGCCGCTTGATTCTGGGTTGAGCTAAATTACTAGGTGATCAATTATGGGTTGATTTTTTTATAATATTAGTTTATGTTGTGGTAGGCGAACTTTGTTACATAATTATGCCTAAATTATGTATATTTTATGGAGTTCTTTTTATGGAAAGAATTCAATTGCATTAGTTTCTTTCTTTTTCAATTGTAAACATGGGAAAAGATAAATAAAAATAATGAATTTGTAAAAACTCCACCCAAATTGATTTTTTATACATTTTGTTTTTCCAAATCATGATATAATGAAAAAAAAAAAAAAAAAACGGGGTCGGGTCGGGTCGAGTTGAGGTTTAGTATGGTTTGGATTCGGGTCAGGGGTCGTGTCGGGTCAAAACCCGCATTTTTGCCATTCCTACTCGTGACTCATTAGGCAGAATCTTATAAATAAAAGTACTGTAGTAAGAGAAGTTATTTAATCCTCTTGGAGTTCCCGCAACACATGTCGGTCCACAGATACATAATGGACAACAATAAGCATGTTACTCAAATTCATATGGATGAGTCTTCCCAGAGAAGAAAATTTATGACGAACCCTTTTGGATGGGTGGTGTTATGACTAAATCTATTAACATGCATAGATTAATATATGTCAGACTATCAAGATTACATAGAAACGGATACGAGGATATATCTGATTACATGATGTTGGATACGATTACGGATTATGGGCTATTGGTGTTGCACATACTAATCTTTCCTCTCTATGGATCTCTCTTGGATGGGAATGGAGGAGAGTTGTTAGAGATTAGCCTTGAGACCAAACCCTATATTCTTTATATAGTATTACTTAGGGCTGGGCGAAAAACTGGAAAAACCGAACCGATAACCGAACCGAAAAAGACCGAAACCGAAAAACCGAAAATTTTTCGGGTCGATTTCGGTTTTCAGTAAAACCGAACTGAAAAAGACCGAAACCGAAAAAGACCGAAAAAAACCGAAAAAGACCAAAAAAGACCAAAAAATCAAAAATAAAACCGAAAAATAACCGAAAAAAACCGAAACTGGACCGAAAAAACCGGTCCGGTTCGGTCCAAAAAATAAAGACCGAAACCGAAAAAAACCGAACCGAAAAATATGCTCGGTTTCGGTTTCGGTTTTGCCAAAAACCGAACCGAACCCAGCCCTAGTACTATTACTAATTAGAATTCCATAAACCCTAATCAGTTTACTATTGGGTAATACACATTACAAAGTAAATACCATACCGCATGTTTTATTGGACTATTCTTAGTAGATTACTTAATTAGCTCATTTAAGAATATTAGCACAAATATATTGTCTTAATTAATTAGCCCACACGTCAGGTTATTAAAATAACCTAACAATCTCTCACTTGGGCTACAATTAATTCCAAATGACAATTACATTCGATGCCCATAGTTGCGTGTAAAATTGCTCATTATTCCTAAAACATTTTCTTAATCAATGTGGCCCATCTCTTATACCAACATGAGACTGAAGCGACCTTCGTTACATTTATCGTAACTCGATCCATCAATAATCACCATATCAAATATATTCAATGACATAGATCAAGTATGGATGTGTAACTGGAAAATACATGCAATGTGATCTTAGTGATTCCTAATTCCAATTGGTCATTTATTCTGTAGTGAGATCAATCTGTAGTCTTTCAAACTTTATATTAAACCACAATTGAAAGATAACACATTCAGAGCAATAAAGATAATAATACAATCAACTTTGTTCTGCAGAAAACTGAACACAAAAGTGTTTTAATAGTGTCAACCAAAATAGCTAACCACGGAACACAAACTCCCACTAGAACTACATATCATCAAAGATGACAACACCCATTTGAGCAGTATGCTCATGAAAGACCGTGGATGTCAAACGTTTAGTAAGTGGGTCCGCTAGCATGTAGTTTGTTCCAATAAGTTCAACAGACACTGTCTCACTATGAAATTTTCCTTTAACAACTAGAAACTTAATGTCTATTTATTTAGACTTATAAGAGTTTCTATTGTTATCCGAATATATAACTGCTAATAGATTGTCACAATAAATCTTTAGTGGTCTTTCAATACCATCTGCAACTCACAGTCTAGTGACAAAATTTCGCAGTTATATCACATAATTGGTTGTCTCATACCAAACTATAAACTTTGTTGTCACGATGAAATGAGCTATGAATATCTGCTTAGCATTTTTCCATGTATAACTCTTCCTGACAATATATAAAAATAGTCATAAGTGGATCTCTTGGTAACCCGCAAGATTGGAGTAAGAATACTGTATGATCTCCAAATTTTATAACTTCCGATATGTGAGCATATAATCCTTTGTTCTTTATTAATACATTATACCCCGTTTGGCCGTTTTACAAGAATCCATACCGGGGTCACTTAAGTATCTGCCCAACATACCCACTATGTACGTCAAATCTAAACGCGTACATATTTGAGCATACATAAAACTCCACAATAGCCGAAGTATAAGGAATCTTTTGCATATCTTTACTTTAGTTTCATTCTTGGGGCATTAATTGAGACTAAATCTGTCTTCTTTGGTGACGGGAGTATCTTATTGTGCATAATCGATATAACTCTTTTGTGATAACCTAAGGACACACCGAGAGCGATCTTGGTGTATCTTTAATTCCTAATATAAAATAAACGTCACCAACATCTTTCATTTCAAAATACTTAGTTAGAAATCTCTTGTTTTCGTGCAAGGAGCCTATATTGCTTAGTTGCCAATAGTATGTCATCGACATAAAACACTAGGAAGATTATTTAATCCCACTGAACTTGTGATATACACAATCATCAACTGTATTGACCTCAAAGAGCCAATGATTTGATGGAACTTGTGATACCATTGACGGGAAACTTGCTTGCGACCATAGATGAACCTTTTAAATGTGCAAACCATAGACTTTGAATCACCGAATACAAAGTTTTCTGGTTGTGCCATATATATATTTTCCTCATTATCATCATTAAGTAAATTTGTCTTAATATCTATCTCGTGCAACTCTAAATCAAAATGAGTCACAAGTATCATTATAGCCCTAAAAGAATGATTCGATGAAACCTGAGTAAAACCTTTTATGACTAGACGTGCTTTTTATCTCTCAATGTTGCCCTTAGAATCTCTTTTGGTTTTAAATATCAATTTGCAACCAATGAAATTCGTACCTTCAGACAAATTGACAAGATTCTAAACGTCATTGTCCTTTATGAATTCATCTCATCATTCATGGCATCAATCCACTTTTGAGATGTTGAGTTTGCTTTTCTGTAGCAATCTCTTAATTTTGAGTAGGGAGTATTCTAGGTAAATCATTATTGTTGTCTTCGAGTGTTTTTTGAACAATGTCAAAATGATCATTGCCAATAACAACATGTAATCTCTTTTTCAAAGACAACATTCTTAACTTTATCTCCCCCTCAAACACAGCATCCTTAAAAAAATTCGCATTTCCCGTATTTAGTTGAGCGATCATAAAACTTGAAACCCCTCTATCTTTATGAGTAACGATAATGAGAATAGTCATCTATAAAAAGATAAAATACCCTTGGACATTCCAAGTAACCATAGGGAATGGACCATATATATCAGTATTTATTAATTGTAAGATGCTGGAACTCATGTTAACACTTAATTTCCTTATTTTTGGCTGTTTACCCTTGATACAATCGACACATACATCAAAGTATGTGTAATCAAGGCGTTTAAGAATTCCATCTAACACAAATTTCTTTATTCTCCTTTTGGAGATGCGTACTAAGTGTTTGTGCCATATATTGACAGAATTCTTATTAAAAATTTGCGTTTTGTATCTCTTAATGTCGTTTGTAAGGTTTCATTAGATGAAGCACATGTATTCAGCATATATAGTTTATCATTCAAATAACTAGTCGCAACCAAAGTAGAATTAAGAAAGAGACTAAATTTCGTATTACCAATTGAACAAAAATAACCATAATTGTCCAAAATAGAAATAGAAACCAAGTTACGTCTAAATGGCTGTACAACATAAGTCTATTTTAATTCAATAAGTTGACAAGTTTAAAAAATAATCTAAAAATGTCAATCGCTTCAACAATAACTGCTTTGGCATCACCCAGATAAATGAATCTTTTATATTTACTAGGCGGCCGGCTCCATGGGCAACCTTGCATAGAAACACTTGTGAGTAGTAGCACCTGAATCTTCTCACTAAATATTCTTGTCCAAAAGTCAAATTAACTTCAGAATAAACAAATGTGAGAAGTCCACCTTTCTTTACATGACATATGACGTTTTGGAACATTACTTAATCACATACCCAAATTTTTGACAAAAGGAAACAGGGAAATTCCTTATCCTGAATCTTTTGTTTATTTGGTTGTGAAGTTCCCACCGTAATTTACTTATCCTTAGTCCTTTTACGATTATTTACAAAACGGTTTTCAATTTCTATAAGAAAAACTTTTACAGATACCTTATTTGGCATACCGCCCATGAATGTTTCTGGAATGCTGCGGTTTAGGTTCATTAGACTTAAGCGATTACATTCCCACCTCTCAAAATTTACCTTTTTATCAGCGGAACTTTTATCTGCGGGTTTATTCTTACTTAATGCATAGTCTATATCCATACAGCCGAGAACCAACAAAATGTTCTCTTTTCCATCTCTTAAGGTTTGTGCCATTAGGCATAAGAATTGAGTTTATGTTGACAGTAGTTTTAACAGCAGATGCAATAACTATAAATTCAAAAAAATAACAAATACATAAGCTCACTTAAATAGAAATTCATGTCATAATATGGAGAATAAAATAAAATAAATAATCATGTAAGACAAAAATTTTAATCAACCGTAGTGGTGGTTGACCCATTTAAACAAGATACCTAGCATAACATTGATTTTTAGTCTTTGAACAGAAAGATCAATTTGTAAGTGGTACTCTCAACTAAGAAATCAAATGCTGATAATAAATCCGGTCAAACAATAACCTTCCTTTGGGCCGGTGTATTGTTCACATGGAAACTTCATAATTATCACACATCATTCCCACATGGGTATTCATTGTTCGGCCAATAAATGACCTTCCTTTGGGCTGATCATTAATCGCATAAATAAAACACACATCTTATTATCTCAAAATAAATAAATCTACGCAAAACAGGTTACTTTGACAACGTTTTGCTTCAATTAGTTTATCTCAAAATAAAAGACAAAAGTAAATTAAGTTAGCGCCCAAATCCAAAATTCAGTGCATGAATATAAAAAATTCTGAAGTTTGATATTTTATTTTCTCATTCCACAATAATATAAATTTGAGAAAATTACAACAGTACGTAATATCTTTTTAACCTTCAATACAAAATTTCACACAATTCTTTAATAAATAGTTATAAACGTTGTAAATATGTAAACAAGATGTAGTGATGGCCTGATAGGTGTCTAGTACGAATCCAAATGGATCCATGAAAATAAGTTACAACTTGGTAATCATCCACGCATCAAAATTGGACAAACAAAGCAGTCACAAGTAGTGTCCGGAAATAAAATGAAATTAAACCCCTGATTTTAATTTAACTCTATGATTCCCAGAAATAAACAAAAATAAATAAGAGTTTATAACCAAGTCCTTGTAGGAAATCCTTGTATAAAATAAAAGTAACACTTACACGTGTCTTTTAGTTCTGTCCAAAAGAAGGCTTTTAATTTATGCAGACGACTTTTGATTAATACAGACGGTAATGTTACAAATTACGCCATGTAATAAAAACTCAACCTACTAAAAACCAAAATAAATATATTGGAACTCTACTTTTAGTCTACCCTAAATTTAATTAATATTAATTAAAAAAAATTTATTTTTAGTAGATTGGGTTTTTATTACGTGACGTGACTTATACCCCAGCCCACTAATACAGCCGCCGTCTACATAATATAAAGTCACCGAGTGTATGTCTTTCTTTACCATCAATTTTGTTTTTATAGGATGATAAAAACAACGTATATGCATATTGACGAAATAAAAAAACCCGTCTCAAGAACTACATGCCACAGACTTAATTACTTTGCCCAAATCCAAACTATCACGGTGCATGAAAATCATCACGGTGACAAATATAATTCTACAAATTAATATATACAGATGCACCGAATAATAACAATAGTATATAAGGAACGCATACTGGCAATGTGCCTCGATACGAATTATCAACCAAAAGCTAGTCTTCATACATCAATATAAAATATAAAATCACACAATATTTTATATCATATACAAAAGCATAACCGACAACAATCATATAATTTATTGAAAACGCACCTATGTTGAATTAAATCCCAAAATCATATGAATTTAAAAACAAACTAAAATCATGTGTGTATACATAAAATTTAATAACCATAATTAATATGATCAACCCTAATAATCTAACATAAATAAGGCTCTTGATACCAATTGTAAGGACTAAATCTATTAACATGCATAGATTAATATATGTTAGACTATCAAGATTACATAAGAACGAATACGAGGATATACCTGATTACATGGTGTTGGATACGATTACGGATTATGGGCTATTGGTCTTTCACAAACTAATCCTCCCTCTCTATGCATCTCTCTATTGTTGGGAATGGAGGAAGAGAGTTGTTAGAGATTAGACTTGGGGACCAAAAGCTATATTCTTTATATAGTAATACTAATTAGAATCACATAAAACCTAATTAGTTTACTATTGGGTAATACACATTACAAAGCTCATACCATACCACATGTTTTATTGGACTATTTTTAGTATATCATTTAAGAATATTAGCACAAATATATTATCTTAATTAATTAGGTCACACGTCAAATTATTAAAATAACCTAACAGGTGGAAGTGAATCTGTAATTTAAAAATTGTTGCTCACATTGCAAGATCTTTTAATTATAAAAAACAAGCCCATTTCTTTGAATTCTTAAAAATGTTGAAGTAACAAACTTCACATACTACTAGTACTATAAGTTATCAAATTTTTTTTCCTTTTTTTTCTATAAATAATATCTTTTATCTTTTAATTTGTAAATTAATAAAAACTCAACTAAGTTACACCCCACCTAAATATCTTATTATGTCAACATAATGTATGTTTACTTGTAAGTAAGTTTATTACTTTATTAGATGTCAAAATAATTTTTACTAGAAGGGTTGGGGGAAATAAGAACACATCTGCAGAAATGGTTTACTAAAGTATGAAAACAGTTCTTCTAGCTTGCTGGAACAACATTTGGACCAAAATTGAACACAATTGCGACATTCAAAGTCTTTCGGCGTATTTGGTTATGGATCCTGATTTCTTTAATGGTTTATAAACTAAAAGTTCAAATGTACTACGTATATTTGTTGTTGGTCCTGAGAGCAGCTTCTGATGACATGTTTGATGGATAAGTAACTTTTAACCTGCTCACAAATTACAGCTCAAATCGCTAAAGCCCAAAGAGAGCTTGGTTATAAGACAGAGATATGGGCTTGAAGGAAAAGGTGAAAGAACACTGGGAGATATTGCCGGAAGTCTGAATATATCGATAGAAATGGTACGTCAATACGAATTAAAAGCTCTGAAGAAGCTTCAGTATACAGATCGAGCCGATTGTCTTCTTGCTTGTATTGGTTAACCTCCACTTTTCTAGATAGAGTTTGTTCACATTATTATATACTTGTATAAAACAAAGAATTATAAGTTGCTCGAATAAATAATTGAGTAGACTTAATCCTTTTGAACACATAAGTTCCAATAGGGGTGGCTGAAGTGCGAATTTCTGTTTTTTTTTTACCCTCCAAAAAAATAATCTGTGTGAGAGTGCTGTTAAGAAACAAGTAACAAGAGGTGTGAAAGAAGATTTACCATTCCATCTTTCTTCACCTCTTTCTCGTACTTTTGAAGAGATATTACTTTTCTATATTTCTTTTACCACGTAGGTGAGAGAAAGAGTTTCCAAATTTAAGAAAGATTCGCGCTTCCAACTTCTTTTCTTGTTTTTGGAACAGTTTTACTTAAAATCATGAACATGGCTATAGCCAAACTGCCCAAACATGGCAAAAATAACGTGAATTTCTACATGCTTTTGGCTTAATTGCCTTTCGAGTAACTGAAAAACCCAAGCATGGAAGATGAGGTAGACCAAGGCCGCAAAACCTGCACCTCCCTACAATGACAACAATTAAACTCGGTGCTAAACTCCACTATACTTCAAATCCTACACTGCAGGATCATAAATGAAATTACATCAATTAACTCGAATTTTCATTTAACCTGCAACACAAGATTTGTAGTGTGAGATAGTTTAGTGGGACTCGGAACATATTTATCCATTAAACCTTAATAATTGCCTAATCGGTTATTTAAGACGGGCATAAAGAAGACATATTAAGGTACATATTAGGTATAGCGAGGAACTTTTTTACTAAAATTCTGTTTTATTTGAAGATTTAAGGCTGTAAGCAACCGCGGCTAATTGACCATTCCCTTTATTTAGAAAGGTTCTTCTAGTGGATCCATTTGCTTATAAACCGCAACACTATTCTTTTTATAATTAATTAATTGCTCACTTGGTAAGCAAAAAACGTGACATGGTACCTCGTTATTCCTGTGATTTACTAGACTGGCTTTTGGAGAATTTATAAAAGGACTTATACTAAATGCTAGATTATCCTTTCCTGAGGCTCGTTCCTTTTTTTCACTGGAACCATTAAACTCGCATTACATTTCCAAAACTAGTTGAAAATAACAAAATTAATTATAGTACTAACTTAGGGTGATAACGAATTAAATGAACAGTTTGGAAACAATTCGAATCTATTTTATGAAATGTTTTTTTCATGATCGTCATTACTAAGTGAAAAATGACAACTAAGGGTCCGTTTGATATGAGATTTTTTAAGCTGATTTTTGAATTTTTAAAATCCATGTGTGTTTGTTTTGTAAGATTTTTTTGATTTTAGAAATCTAGATTTTTGGCCAAAATACACTTAATAATCTAAAATCTAATAATCCAACTTCTGGATGGATTTTTTGAATTTTCCGCCACCTTTTTAGGAAGCTAAATGAAATTTACACATACGGATGGACATATATACTCTAAAGAAAGAATTAATGTAATTTGGGAAACGGATCAGATATACTTGGGAAAAAAACTATTAAATTTGTTTAGACATATGTTTTCAAATTGAACATATGTCGATCCATGTTTAGGAGTATTTTAGAATATACCTGTTGACTTAAATTTTTTGTTTGTTTACACGGATCATTTTAAAATTTGAACAATGTCAAATTGAAACAGTGTTTGTTTGAACACTTGAAATTGACATATGTCGGTATTTACACGGATCGATTTTTATGTGCAACTTAAAATTACGTTCTGAACACTTGAAAAATATATCCGGAGTATTTTTCTAATTGTATAACACATCTTTTCCCTGGACGTGTTATTTTTCAAAATTACATTCTTCCTTTTTTTATCTACAAAGTGTTTGCAAACTAATATTCTATTTTAAGATAATCATATAATTTTGCATTAAAAATCTGAAATAAAAAAGTTAACAATTTTTGTATGCCAAACACTTTGTAGTAGCTTTTAAAAATTAAGATTTTTTTCCAAAATATTTTTAAATCAAAATTTTGACTAAAATATCTGATCACAAACAGGTCGTAGGTAGAATATAACGTTTGTCAACCAAATTATCATAACTAGGTTTCCATTAGGCTTGTAAGTTTCCTGTTCATTTAATATGTATATGCAAGCGGGACGATAATTTCGCAGGTTTCAACCCGATCCGATCCGAGTATAAACTCATACTTTTAGTCATTTGACCTGACCTGACCAATTTGACCCGTTTTTAAAAAACATTTTTTTTCCTTTAAAAAAAATAAAACTCATAAATATCAAAGATTTCGAAAAAAAATTGTTAGGTACAGTAAAAAAATCATTTAATTTAGAAAGATAATATAAAAATACTAATATGATATTAAATACGCTTTCACATTAATTTACGGATTTAAATTTTACCTTATTCTGTTTGACATTTTGATGTTTATTGAATTAATAATTTAATTTCGGCTCATTAATTTCGTGAATTAAAACATTGTTATATGTAAAAATGTAATATAAATGTATATGATTGATACGATGATTTGTTTTGCCGTAAATCTTTTTATAAATAAAGACGATAAAATATTAGTCAAAATAAATTTCACTCACATTTACCATAAATATCGTTTTATTAATTAATAAATTAATTGTATAGATGATTTTTTTAAGAAACCTACCAAAATGTATATTCTGTATTAATATAAAATAGAGAGTTTAATGTATATGAGAAATATACAAGATAAAGAGTATTAAGTTTTACTTTTACCCATTTAAATATATATTCTCTATTACTATATACGAGAGAGTGTTTAATTTATATGAGAGAGATAGAAAAAAGAGTATGTTAAGTTACACTGTATTTTTATTAATTTAAATATATGTTCTTTATTACTATAGAAAATAGAGTTTAATATATATGAGAGGGATTGTTAAGTTGTACTTTTACATATTTAAACTCTACCCGATTCGATCCGACCCGAATAGAATTGCACATTTAAACCCTATCCACGACGAGTCGGATCGTGTTAAAAGCCGTGAAATTACCGACGCTAGTTATACATGATATATTTCAAACTGTTCTGGGTATTGATGATATAATCATTTACAAGCGGCTGGTATTGTTATACGCAATGTAGTAGGTGAGAGTCGTGTAGATATAAGGAATTAACAAGATGGGTTTACTTTATGATGAAGAACTCCTTAAAATATTACAAATATACAAATGGTTTTATTTCATAAAAATATTTAGCATGGTAAGTTAAATGAACGGAACATATATATTATGTTTGTCATTTCGGCTCGTGATCCTTAGTTACTAAATGAACAAGAACGAATATGGATAAAAATTTCACGAACGTGAACATGAAACATGAACATGAACATCAACATAAACATAAACATAAACGCCTTCTTGCATAAATGCAAATCCAATATCGGTAATACAATTATAACCAAATTTTACATTAATAACCATTAGATCATGTAACGAAAATATTTATGCAGATTCAAACCCATAAGTTCCAATCTCGTCCACCTTACCATTTTCGTTTGCGAAAACAAAATCAAGGTTGTAATGTACCGGAACCATGGTGAGGGAGCACAAGAAAACCAAAACCGGCCCAAATATCCATAGCACAAGCGGAAGCGCTGCATAAAACAAGCGGTTCCCCACTGTGTTGAGCATGAACCCTTTTTCAAGTAGACTCGATATATACCTGGGGGTCAAAATGCAAGTTTTCGGATCTTCGGGACAGTTGATGAGAAAATTGACTTGGTTGATGAACCTAATGGAGAGTGAGTGACAAAGGAAAGAGAAAAGGAAGATCAGCAAAAGGGTTACATATTTGAGTGCCACCATGAATTCTCCATGAGCCCCATAGATGGCGTCATTTAAGGGCCTTTTTACGCTATATGTGCTGCTTATAACCGCTGCCAGACCAGAAGAAAGGAGGATCGACGTGGTAGCCATCAGTGTCGCGCCCATGATTGTGTTTCGAAGCGTTTGGACGGCCAAGATGTTTTTTTTATCATTATCCTGCACACAAGCAACAATTACATGTACAAAGATTAATATCTTCCAGAGCTTGCACTATCGTTTAAATATTTTTGTAGCACTGGAATCTTTAACTCAATACAAAATATATGGGAAAATGTAACGAGCATTCACAACAGCTCATGTAAACCCGTCATCTATTTTGCTAGTCAAACTCACTTCATCTATTTTACATATCATCTCTAACACATCTGTCTTCAGGTCATCATCTATAATGCAAATGTCTATTTTATTTCCAGTAGTTCATCAACATACATGCTACCCTAAAATGAATATTTGGTGTCACATCATAAAATAAAATACATTACAAATTCAAAATTTAATATTACATCAAAATCTACATATAATGAAGAATTTTTTTAAGAAGAGTCTTTATGCTCTTCCCTTCTATATAATTTGATTAAATGTTCTCTAGATGAAAAGAAATAAACTTTGGAACAATGAAATTTTTTGTAAGCTGAGAAATGAAAAAACATGTTAAGACGCAATGTATATATAATAGTGTAACGTTGAATTTTAGTGAAAATACATGAAGTAAAATAAAAAAAATAAGATGATAAACGCATGTTGGTGAAGAAAGAGTACAAGAACATGAAAAAACTATAAATGATACATAGGAGAGAGAAATCATACATGACCTACAGTAAAAGTAAAATGACACCCAAGACTCGACCTATTTTTTATTTTTTTACTCTAGCAAAAGTGTAATATACACGATCCTCTGTAATACGCATAACCATAATATGCACGATACTCCCACATTCAAACTCATTGCCTAAAATAGCAAATAATGTTTGAATGTGGAGAAATCAGGAGGCTGTTTATTTTGTTTTTTGTCAGTACAATGACAATAAATGGTATAAAAAATCAAATAAACTTTGAGCTTAAAACTTAGTTAACTTATTCATTAATTCAAAATGATACCAAAAAAATGACTACAACTACGAATTTATTAGTTAATTTTTTTTTTTTTGTAATATGACTATGAAACTACACAAAAACATTTATTCATAAAATATTATAATAGTATCTTAAAGATAAAATTAATTAATGGAGAAATTAAAGAGTAAGCTAATGTTAATTAAATGAATAGTAAAAACAACAACAAGATTCGAACTAAGGACCTTGTGGACACAAAAAATTTATGTTTACCATTTGAACTAAATTACTATTTGTTTATTGGAGGCTATTAATGTATAAAATTTTAAATTTCTGAATTTTTAGATATAAAAAATTTATTTTTAAATTTTTTGGAGGTGACAGTGGCGACTGGCACCCCTTGACCCCGATGGTTTAGAATTTCCTTGACAGTTTATTTTCGTAGGTTGTTATGTTTTAATATTGAAAATGACATAGGTTCCGGGCTTGACTCTAAAGTCCAGACTCCTTTTTTATATTAATAGCATATGCTGAAAAAAAAATAAAAAAAAATATATATAGATATATATATATATATATATAGTATCATTTTAGAAGTATTTTTTTGGTTAACTATCAGAGAACTGGCTAAATATGATTTGCTAACTGTGATCAAACCTTGCTCAAGTACGAGTATCACAAAAAAAAAAAAAGCTACCTTTTTCTTTGCAGTTGCAACCAAACAGTGAGTAAGTTTTCAAAAATTATATATAGTTTCCTACGGTCCATAATCAGCATACGAGGGCTGAATTTTAAAATTTCATTATGGGAGGGCTAAACAACTATTTTTTATTAAAAAAAATTTGCACTATAAAAAAATGTTTTCAGAAATATAAGGGTTGTAGACCCTGGCAGCTCCGCTTTGTTTTCCTATAACCACAATTTTTGTTTACCTTCATAATGGCAGAGACCCACAACCTCCTTCCAATAGCATTGGTTCCAATGATAGTAGTAAGTGGCTGTGTCCTAACCTTATGCCAGAGCCAAATATGATACACCACTGTTACTATTATTCCCATTGGTACAAGTATTAAATCCAAATAGTAACTCCTCCATTCCATAATTTTCTATCTCTAACAGCGTGTATGTATATTTTGCTTGTTGCATGCAAACCTCTACTTAAAACAACTTTGGAGATTTCTTGCTCCTTTATATGTGTTACTTATTACACTGATGGCTGCCATAGTTTTTATTGGATTATTATTTGTCCTTATACTTCCAATTTTAACAGTTAGTACTCATGCTTCTAATTAACAAGTAACATACTATAACTTCCTTGACATCCTTGTACATATTTTGGCCGCAACGACAAAAAGTTTGTTGAATTGATGAAAATTATATTGAAGCAGGCAATCTAGGAATTGTTTAGGGGTAAACAACTCTTTGATAATCGTTGTGTTTATATCATATATCAGTGAGACATTTAGTTTTTTTTTTTATGTAGCCAATTACCACAACCTTCACTCATTTAAGAGTTCTAGACGCAACACAGCTTTTACAAAAAGACTGGCTAATTTTCAAATTCTTAGAAAAAGTAACAGTATCACTCTTTCGTCTGAAGACAATTTCACAAACTCCGAATTCCGATTGTTGATGGCAATTAATTTAGAACTGAACAAATTGTGATTCACTTAGGAGGAAATTAGTCTTTTGAATTGAGAAAATTAAGGGTATTTTAATTTAGAAAATGTTACACACTTGGCAAAAGTCATCATTTTAAAACAAAAAATCTGGGTTCAAAATGAGTGAGTTTCTTAAAACCTGAAGATTGTTTTTTGGCAATCACAACCACAAGAATAAACTATGAGGACCATAACTCTAATTATACCCTTCATAAAATGATTTGAGAGAGTGAGTAATGTATGTGGACTTGTTTGGCTGCTATATCCAACAAGCTTTGAGGTAAGAAAAGATATATAAAACCTCCACTTCCTATTAAATTAGCATAAAGCTTATCATGGATTTTTTTTTTTTTTTTGTCTCATATATTGTAGGCCTTTATTATTGGTTTCTTTACTTGGTGAGTTGGTACATATGATAATATGATTGTGCATCAAAGAAACTATATATTAATACCTTCAGTAAACACTACAAGAAAATATGGGATAGCAACAGATAACTTTTAAAAAAATTGGTAAAATGAGTTTCTCTGGATTTTAGCAACAAAAATATAACAACTAATTATTTTGATAAAATTTAGTGACTACACTTATTTTATCTTGATTTTCCAGACTGATGTTTGTTTCTATCGTTACATTTTCTGACATCACAATTTGACCATGCGCCAGTCATCTATAGTTTTTCTCACATTAGGCGCAATCTTGTTTTTTTGAAATCTAAACACGTTTTCCTCTCTTTTTGATCTAGTTACTGCTTTTGCTTTTTTCACATAATCAGCAAGGAGTGGTTCCCATTTTGGTTTTTCTTATCAGTTACATTTTGAGTAGACGTTCATAAATCCGTGAGCAGAATAAAATGTAATTAAATTAAGATTCTTAACTGGGCTATCACGATTCACGAGTCACGGCTCATCTCTTCTCTTTTCCTCTCTTCACCCTTTTTTTTAGTCGAACTCTTCGCGAATCCATTTTTTGTGTTTTCATGATTTTTCGAGTTAAAAGATAACAGTCTGCATTAGATTCGACTAATTACATTTTAAATAATCTTATCCTCAAAAAATCAAAAAGAAGGCTATAGTGAGTGTAGTTTATTTTATACTAAATGTAAGCTGGCCACTATAACATTAACAGTCAGCAATGTTCAAAGAGCTCATGTTTTTGAATAAATAATGTTAAGAGGGCGGATACATTTTTGAGTTTTTATTAACCAAAAGGATGCAGTTTATTTATGTATAATCCCTTTATAATCAGATAGAGTTAAATGGGTGATCATGTTTCTTTGGGTTCGGCTTAGATGTCGACGGAGACTCTATGACCGCTACCGAATGTACCGAATGTAAGGCATTTCGAAAGTATATAGTTCTCATTTTTAACAAGTATGATAGTATATACCGGTCCGAATGACCATTTAAAAAGACACGAACCAAGATAAATTATTGTGTCATCTTGCACACACTCCACAATCCACATCATATGTACTTATATCTTTAATCTACTCATGTAGAACTAGACCTAACATTAGAATATTTTTTAATTGTGTCTTGCTTTCTTAATTGCGAAGGTTTTTTTAACATGGAACTAAAGAAAGATAGAATAGATTAAAAAAAATACAGATATGTATCAATTGAATGTGTGATATAAGAAGTAATAAATTAGTAAATACGTAGTTGTTAAATGGGATAGAGTGAGAATGTTATATACATGAGTACTGAGTGGTATATACACATAGAAATGGCCATCAAGCAAGCACCCATACTAAAGTGCATGCGGTTTCTAACCATTCATTCATCAATGTTTTCATAAGTGCACTCCATATATTAAAACAACGTCCTTATCTAGTATTTTTATATGGTCCTGATAGAACATAAAAATTGGACCCGAATATGTCTATTCGGGTATGAATCGATCCATCCGTTTTTAGAGGGTACCCAATGTTAAAACCCAAAAACCCATGGTCTAAGAGAGCTTTCTTAACAGGTCATTATCTATAAAGGTCCTAGCCCAGTTATTAAAGGTCCACAATGGAAAAGCCCATGAGGTGACGCCTAAGATGGCGACATTTGTCAACATCCTATGAGGCACAATTGCCTATAAATAGCCAAGTATCCTCACTAAACCCAGACCCAGAAAATCAATCTAAAAAATATAGAGAGAAGGAGAGAAAAGAGAAAAACTTGTCAGATCTTAGCACATCAGAAAGCAAACCGAGTAAGACTAAAGACCGATCACCGAAGACCAAGAAAGACCAAGATTGAAGAGCAAGTTGTAATATTAAGTATAAGTGCTATAAGAAATTGTAATCCGAGCAAGAACAATCACCGAGCAATAATAAAGATCAAAGAAGTGTTCAATATTTATCCTCTTTTACATTATATTATTGTTGAAAAGCCTAACGCCACCGAACAAACTTATGGCTTTATCAAATGACGCCGTCTTCGGGAATCATCTAGTTCCCAACTAGTTTCGAAATCGAACACCAATACTCTATCAGACGAGCAACAATGGCAAATACCAATGAAGAAACCCGACCAGAGGAAGTAGGCACAACGAATAATCAGGAAGTCTCAATCTGCCAAGACGAGTTAGCGTATCTCATCGACATCCAAGACCGCTATGAGGCGCTCCAGGCCGGCTCTAGACCGACCATCTCTAACATCCAAACCAACCAACCTCAACAAATCGACGGGCTCGTCGACGAGAACCCCAATGACTCGGAGGACGAAAGAGCGCAGTCCGCGGCAAGGCGCACAAGGGGAACCTTGCCAGTCAACCGCCGCCTCAACAATGCAGGGCCAAGCTCAAGGACCCCTCTGCCAGCAGCCTCGGTCAACTCCAGCTCCCACCGAGATCGAGTTCAACCGAACGAAGCCCACCGGTATGGCATGCCCGAGAACTTCATACTCGAGCAAACGTCCCGACCACCGATACTCCCACCGCGGATAATTACACCGTCTACGGTGGAAGTACAACCCATTGTTCCCCAAGCAGGGAACGAGGTCGCATTAGCGCAAGACGAGCAGGGTCTCTATGCCCAGCTTCAAGCTCAGCTGGCCGCATGCATGACAGCCATGGCAGCAGCAAGCATCACAATACCGCCCACCCAACCTGCCAATGCACATGCCGACCCCCGGCACGACGTGGAAGATTCCACTTACCGAGCAGTTATGGCAGTGGTGGGCCGAAACCATGATACAAGAATACCCCGACAAGGGGAACATATCCTAAGGACGACCCCAACAGTCGTCGGTCGCCAGGACACTCCCCGGGGACCTATCCCCAACAAAAACCCGAACGACGGTAGATACCCCGATCACATGGTCGTTGTGGGATACTACCCACAACCCCACAGCGGGGAATACCCCCCCCCCCACTACCAAGCGCCGGACGAAGCGTTCCAATAGGCTTGGGACGTATGCCAAGAAACTCCATGTACCGAGCAGATCACTCGGCACCGCAATCCTGTGGGGTTCATCATCCCCGAATTCAGGCTATACGATGGAAGAAGCTGCCCAATTGATCATCTTCGACACTACTGAACAAGGATGGAGCTGTGGAGTGATGATGCTGCACTGATGTGCAAGTTTTTCAAAAACAGTTTGGGCCAAGAGGCTTCGTCGTGGTATCACAACCTGCCACGGGGATCCATAGGAAGCTGGAAGGAGCTTCTCCGTCCGTACTCCACCCGATATGCTGCTCATCGGAAGAAGAAGGTCAACATTGAAACCCTTCTGAAAATGGCGATGCTGCCAAATGAACGACTCAACGACTACTGCATACATTTCATCGACGTGGCAAACCAAATTCCACAATACGCCAATAACATAGCCATCCAAAACTTTACCAACTCCATCCCCAGCGGCTATTGGGCCAGAAGGAAGTTCATAGGCAAAAGCTTCCCGACCACTGACGCTCTGCTTGCCTATTGCACCCACCTCACCGATAAGAATGAGGAAATGCGTCTCCTCAACCAAACTCTGCCAAGAAGAGAGACGGTCCGAGAAGCACAGGTGGACCGCAAGAGAGCAAATAACAATCTGGGGGAAGCAGTCACACAGACCAGGCGGGACAAAGGTCCCGAGGTCCAGCGAAGGGTAGAGAGACCCCGAAAGCCCGAGCCTAAACCACTCCAGATCGCCTACCCAATGCCTCCAAAACCACTTCAACAAGATCGGTTCCAAGAGAGGGAACGCCGAAAAAACTTCGAACCGGTCGAGTTGCGATACACTTTCAACCTGTCTGTCGAAGATATCCTTAAGGATATATGCCGAGAAAGCTGATATTCCCGACCAGACCCGTTTGCTACTTCCCTAATCTAAGAGACTCCAAGCTCTTCTGCGCTTATCATGAGGATCACGGCCACCTCACCGAGCACTGTCGCAATCTACGGTGGAAGATGAACATGTGGGGTGATGCGGGATACCTCAACAAATTCATCAAAGGCGCTGGGAACAAAGGCAAATAGCTAGCCATCGAGGGAGCCGACAACTGACAAGGCAAAACCATCAACATCGTGCATCTGTCACGACCCAAGAGCACAGGTGGGGAACGATCCCAACAGCGGCAATTGGCGCACTTTGGCAAAGTCGCCAAGGCATCACAGGCATCAACTTCTAAGCGACAGTGCACGCCGCAGCGACGCCCGCCCATTTCTTTCTCGGATCTTGACGAAGAAGAGGTGATATACCCCCACGGGGACGCCATTAACCTCCGCGTCCAAATCGGCATCGACACAGTCAGCAGAGTGCTTGTCGACCAATGAGCCTCTTGTGATATCATGTACAAAGAGCTCTTCAACAAGATGGAGCTCAAGCTTCAAGATCTACAGCCCACCGACGTCACTCTGATCGGGTTCATCTCCGAGACTACTAAACCGTTGGGAAAGATCGTCCTAAATGTTACAACAGGATCCGTATCAGTCCCTGTGGAATTACTAGTGGTCAATGATCATTCAGGTCACAATGCAATCTTGGGCCGACCATGGCTTCATGCCATGCGGGCCATACCTTCGACATACCACCAGAAGGTGAAATACCCCAATGCTAAGGGAGAGATCAAAACTGCCCGAGGATGTCAAGAGGACTCAAGGCGTTGCGAAGACATTACCGCGGCACTTAAGAGACAGTTGGTCGTCGTCCAAATGGCCAAAGCCGAGAGGGTTGTTGAGGAGCAGGTAGGAGAGACGCTCCGGAAGGTGCGTATTCCGGATATGGACGAAGAACACTACTTTCTCATCGGCGATAGCCTTCCCAAAGAGGAATCCGAGGAGCTGGAAACATTCCTCTTCAATAACATCGATAAATTTGCCTGGAGTCCCAAAGACATGCCTGGTCTAGACCCGAAAACGGCATGTCACCACCTCAGCGTTAACGCCGAGTATAAGCCAATTGCTCAGAGGAGCAGAAAAATATCGGTTCAACACAGAGCGGCTATAATAGCTGAAGTCCGAAAGCTGTTGGAGGCCGGAGCTATAAGGTAGGTGTTCTACCCGAAGTGGTTGTCCAATCCGGTCATCGTCCCTAAGAAGAACGGGAAGGAAAGAGTCTGTATAGACTTCACCAATCTGAACAAAGCCTGCCTGAGGGACCCATTCCCCCTTCCACGGATCGATCAACTGGTGGACGCAACAGCGAGAGCAGAACGGATGACCTTTCTCGACGCATACTCGGGGTACCACCAAATCCCCCTCGCCCATGAAGATCAAGAAAATACATCATTCATATCACCTTTGGGCAACTATTGCTATACGGTAATGCCGTTTGGCCTACGCAATGCGGGAGCCACATACTAAAGAATGATAACGAATGTATGCCAGAAGCATATAGGGAAGACAATTGAGGTATACATAGACGACATGGTCATCAAAAGCGAAAGGGCTACATCCCACCTCCACGACGTTAGAGAAGTCTTCCAAACATTGGGCGAACACAAACTGAAGCTCAACGCCACCAAGTGCGCGTTCGGCATCAGCAAAGGAAAGTTTCTGGGACATATGGTCAGCCAGCGGGGAATAGAAGCTAATCCCGATCAGATCACTGCTCTGCAAAACCTGACAGCACCCAAGAATAAGAAGCAGGTGCAAGAGCTTACGGGTATGATGGCCGCACTGAGCAGGTTCATCAGTCTATCCGCTGATAAGGAACGACCATTTTTTGAATCGCTCAAGAAGGATAGAAAATTTGTGTGGGACCCGGAGTGTGAAGCTTCCTTCAACAAACTAAAGGAGTATCTAAGGACGCTGCCGCTGCTAGTAAGGCTGAACAAAGGAGATATTCTGGCATGTTACTTAGCAGTTTCCACAACAGCTATAAGCGCAGTCATCCTAAGAGAAGAAGGTCGAGAACAATTCCTGATCTACTTCATCAGCAAAACTCTGGTTGAAGCCGAAACACGATACCTACCGTTGGAAAAGCTATGCTTGACATTGGTCGTTGCTACCAGGAAACTGCCGCACTACTTCATAGCTCACCAGATCCAAGTCTACATGAAATTCCACATCAAGGAATCTCTTCGACGGACGGATATAAGCAGCCGAGTTGCGGTATGGGGGGTCGAGCTATCCCAGTTTCATATCGAATTCGTGCCCCGACACGCCATAAAGGGACAAGTCTTGGCCGACTTCGTCGTAGAATTCACCGAAGGATATGACGAGCCGTTGGTCATATCCCCACAATCACACTAGCAAATACATGTCGATGGATCAGCTACCAAGGACGGATCAGGAGCAGGAATCGTCCTCAAGTCTCGTGAGGGAGCGATTATAGAGAAAAGCATCAAACTGGGTTTCCGAGCTACCAACAATGAGGCAGAGTACGAAGCCATGATCAACGGTATGCTCATTGCCCGGTCCCTCGGATGCTCCCACTTGACTGCTAGTTCCGACTCCATATTGATCGTCAATCAAGCCATCGGCGGGTACCAGGCCAAGGACGACAGAATGATCCTCTACCAACAGAAAGTCCAAACCTTAATGGCCACATTCGAGCAGTGCGAATTAATAAGAATCAATTGCACCGAAAACGCACATGCCGACGCCTTGGCAACCCTAACCTCGACATTAACATTAGCCAACACTCGGTCAATCACAGTGGAACTTCTGGAAACCCAAGCATCACCAGAAGAATAGACCGAGTAACGTCAATACAATACGAGCTTGGGTGGATGGACGACATGATTCACTATCTGCGAAGCGGGACACTCCCGATAGACAAGATAAAAGCGCTAAAAATCACTAGAAAGGCTCCTCGGTTCTGGCTATCCGAGGATGACAAGCTATATAAATCAAGTTACAGAGGACCCCACCTTCTGTGCGTCCGCACCGAGCTGCAACAACAAGTCTTGGAAGAGGTCCATGAAGTATCATGCGGAGCACACATCAAAGAAAGGTCCTTCGCTAATAAGACGATCACACAGGGATATTGGTGGCCCTATATCAAGCGAGACGCCGATGTCTACGTCCAAATATGAGACAAGTGTCAACGATTCTCCAAAATACCTCGGTTCCCATCGTCTATGATGACCCCGGTATCGGCACCATGGCCATTTGCCCAATGGGCAATTGATCTAGTTGGGAAGCTTCCTAAAGCACCCGGCAGCGTCGAATATTTGATCGTAGCGACGGATTATTTCACCAAGTGGATGGAGGCTAAACCTCTCCAAGAAATTAAAGCCAGTAATGTCAAACAGTTCATCTGGGAGTACATCATCACTAGGTTCGATATACCATACGCCATCGTCGCAGACAACGACACCCAGTTCAAGGATGCCAAGCTACAGCTTTGGTACGAGGAACTCGGTATCCGAAAGTTCTATTCTACTCCAACGTACCCACAGGGTAACGGCCAAGCAGAGGTATCAAACCGAACTGTCCTAGACGGAATAAAGACAACCCTGGAACAAGCAAAGGGGAGATGGCCTGAGCGACTACTTAACGTCTTATGGTCATGCCGAACTACGCCGAAGACGGGCACCAAGGAAACCCCGTTCAGCTTAGCATACGGCGTAGAGGCCGTCATACCAACAGAAATCGGCCTACCCACACTCCGAACAACTTTAGTCGAGCAGGGAAACAATGAACAAAGAATGAGAGAGGAGCTCGACATGTTAGACGAAAAACGAGAGATAGCAGCCCTTACCCTAGAAAAATACCAACAAAGCGTCAAGCAAACCTATGACAAGAGGGTGAAAGGGACCAAGGAATTCATGGTAGGAGAACTGGTGCTACGACGAGTAACTGTCTATACCAGAAACGAGATTCACGGCAAACTAAGCCTCACCTGGGAAGGCCCATACGAAATCGTCAAAAGAACGAACCCGGTATCCTACAAGATCAAAAGTGTTTTGTTCGACAATAGCAGGGGAGAGAAAAATTCTTGGAACGTAGCTAATCTTAAGAAATACTACGTGTAAGCAAACTTACCACTCCAGGTACTACCTTACCTCTGCTTTGTCATGACATTACCTTTTGAATAAATGAAATATTTTATCATATTTTCTAACAAGTCTTCCAACGTACCGGAGGCATATGAAATTCCCAACATGGCATGTCTAAGAAAGTGCCTAGGAATACTGTGAAATTCCCAACATGGCATGTCTAAGAAAGTGCCTAGGAATACTTGAAAATTCCCAACATGGCATGTCTAAGAAAGTGCCTAGGAATACTCAAGACCTCCAACAAACCGGAGGCAACAGGGTTTAAGCCCCTATAAAGTCATCCAACGTACCGGAGGCAACATGGTTTAAGTCCCTAAAAAGTCCTCCAACGTACCGGAGGCACATATGCAGGTACCAATAAGCAAAAGTCAAGCAAAGGAAAGCCAAACAAAGAGGCAAATGTGCAGGTACCGATAAGCAAAAGTCAAGCAAAGGAAAGCCAAACAAAGAGGCAAATGTGCATGTACCAATAAGAAAAAGTCAAGCAAAGGAAAGCCAAACAAAGAGGCAAATATGCATGTACCAATAAGCAAAAGTCAAACAAAGGAAAGCCAAACAAAGAGGCAAATATGTAGATACCAATGAGCAAAAGTCAAACAAGATTGTTGAATAGTTCTAGCCCGCGTTATGGAGGCGACAAAGTACCAAATGAAGAAAACAACAAAGGAAAATCAATCCAATCAAGGAAATATCAACAAGGCAATGACAAATTCAAGAATAAAGAAATGAAGCAAATGATGCTAGCCCGCATTGCGAAGGCAACAATACTTGAAAAATAAAGAAGATAACCTATGACGAACTACTACATGAGGAGCACGACGGTAATTGATCGAGCACAACCTCTTCATCATCCGTTGCCGTATCCTCGTCGGAATCCTCACCCTCAAAACGCTCCTCGGAAATAAGGGCATTAAAATTGGTCGTATGAGCACCAATGCATTTTAACGCCTCAAGCCGAGCGGAGAACTTGGATCCTTTCCCGATCTCATGAGCATCCGAAACTTCCTTGCGGCGAGCATCGTCGAAGGGAAGATTGCGTTCTTCGGTCATGGCCGCCGATGCATCATACCTTGCTCGGGATAAACGAAAATGCTTCACCAACACGTTGGCTCGGGTTACCAACGACTTTAGTTTGCCAAAGTAATCACTCTTCAAACGCCAATATCGGTCTAACCGGTGCTCTTGAACTTCGACTACATGCTTAGCACTTCGAATGTAATCGCGAAAAGCAGCCGCTTGGGTCTTCAACTTTGCCTTAAGCTAGGCACACCGACCATGCAGTTTGTCATTTTTGCCCATCAGCTCGATATAACGCCAATTGGCACGCACTTCACTAGCCACACCAGATGAGGCCTCATCTCGGGCAGCACCAGTAGGTCCTTGCCTCGGATTAACAAGGCCCGGAAAACCAGCCTGATGTGATGTAGTAGCGTGTGCCTATAAAAAAAAGAGAAGGGAGGAGGCATGAATATTCGTCAAACAAGAAAAAAGAAATCAAAATAGAGATTACTTTTATATATTCTGCAAATGAAAAGACAATACAAGCTACTCAATCTAAGTCAGTCGGATAATCCATCGACAGAAGCCGAGGTCTCTAAAACATCAGCAAAATGAATGTCTCGCAGCGAGGCTATTTGCGTCCCCAAATGACCCTTCACAGTAGCATCCAAGCGGTTCAAGGCAGTCGTGGTCTCAGTTACCCCAGCCATAGCATCAACCATACGCTCTGCTCGGGCAACACCACGCTTACCTTTCGCATGCTCGTACACCTCTAATGCACGACCTTGGGCCCAATACGCTTTGACAAAAGATAGCAGAAAGTCTACATCCTCATAAACGGCCCCCAACACCAAGTTTAAGCTCGTTACCCGGCCTCGGACTTCATCCCAAGAGTGCCGGAGTACACCGAGAAGCTCTTTGGCCTTTCCGTTATTTGCAGTATAGTGGGCGGTCTTCTTGCTGAACTTCTCACCCAACTTGTGTAACTGAGTAGATAAGTCAACGATATGGGCTTTTAACTCCGTAATCTCACGACGAGCTGAGCTAAGTTCTGCAATATGAGACACACTAGGTTCCTCGGAAATACCTAACCGATCACCTACACTAATACTTGGTCGTGACCAGACCACCATGGCTAGAGGGTTAGACGGTACATGGCACGATTGTTTCTACCCTCAAATACATGAAGACTACTAACAAGAAATAAGAAATAACCAAAAGCGATAAACAAGGCCAAATGACAACGGAGCAAAGATATTATAAACTTTCACAAAAGAGTTTCATGATTTATACAACAGCCCACAAGCCAGGCTCCAAAACAATACCTACAACAGCTAAAAACACATTTACAAAAAACGCCAGATCAAGGATGAACCTGAGGGGGAGGAGACCGAGGGATGGAAGACCCTTGAGGAGTCACCGCTAGATGAGTTGAAGATCCAGACCCAGAATATGGTCGAGATGCAGAAGAAGACGAGGGCCCCGGCATGTGAGGTATCTCCTCGTCCTGAATATTAGCCCAATCCTTGGGCAGGGGAGGCGCTACTCGACTTGTTGGATACGCAAATTTAGCCCAGGACGGATGAGAGAGAGGGACTCTAGTCATATTCAAAGCCCTGACATGATAGCTATAGGCATAGAAGTTGACGATCTGAGTGAACTGGTCCTGATCCTCTGCTCGACCGGCCTCCAACGAGGCTACCCGGTCTTCCAACACTTTCTTTTCAACTTCCAACTTTGCCTTATCATCGGCCACAACCCCCTTCTCAGCAACCACCTCCTTATTCTCCTCGAGCATTCGCACATTCTCCTGAGCCAGCTTTGCATTTTCCTCAGCCAGACAAGTGTTCTTATCAACCTCGATACCATGCTGTTCCTCCATAAGCTTGTATTCGGCCACTAGCTGCGCCTTCTCGGCTTCCAAGGCCACGAACCGGTTTCTCAGCTCCGAGGTGGCGAGGCATATCTGCATACATACCAAGTAAGATACCAACAAAGGAAGTCGAAACATACGCCTTAACGATGAGACCAAAATTACACGAAGGGCCTCGACATGGGCTTGCTCAATGGTCGCCACAGCAGGCTGAGCAGCAATATCTGACATATTTTGGTAGGCGATGGGCATAAGGGCGGTGCACGCCATCCTCATTGCTCGGGAGTTCCCCAATAAATCGCCGTTGCACCTATTAATGTAACGGGACATAGCTTCCAGGTCCACCTCTACCTTTTCAGCACTCCCCTCGCCCCCCTTTTCGTCGGGCACCTCCACCTCCTTGTCGGCAACCTCATCATCTTCATCGGCAGCCGACATCTCAGAGTCCACTCCACCAGTCTTAGGGACCTTATTCTCCACCACCTTCTGCACCTCTTCCGGTGGCGAGACATGAGGAAGAGTCATAGTGTCCTCTCCCATTCCCACGCTCAGGTTCACATAATCGAACAAGTCACTGAACGACCCCTGAAACAAAACAACGCCCATAGACCGGGCCAGGGCGAACGTAGCCAACAGAGACGTCAAAGACTGAAACATAGATAACAAATAAAGAAGGGCAAACAAGATTATAGCTAACATAGACAATTATACATACCGGGGCTGCAGCTGCCTTGTCCCCGGTGGGGATTGGCACGATTGAGCTCTCCTTTGGGGGAGATGACACTCCCCCCCCCCCCCCCCCCCCCCACCCCAAGCTCCCCTCGGATGGGGGTGCCCTGTCCAAGGGGGGGAAGGCTGATATTGGGGAAGCCGGCGTCACCTCCAAGTCCATGCCCTCCTCGGGCACCCCATCACTTCTTGATGACTCAGTGACCCTTGCCTTCTTAGCAGACTCCTCCCGAGACTCAGATAATCATCGCCGAGCAGACTTCTTGCTCAGCGCTAAGACATGAGGCTTAACAATAGACAAGAAATCAGCCTCAGTTTCTTTGGGGATTACAGGCACGTTGGCGCACCTATTCCCCAGCTCAGCGACATACCCAAGCAACTTGGGCGCATCCCGGCTCTCGGCCTGCTTCGTGGGACCAGGCCCCCACCACTTCCAGAGAGCTAGAAGAGCCTCAAGGTTGGGAGCACCGAGGATAGGCATCTCGGGAGTAGCCTCAACGGGAGCAGGAATGTGGCGACCAGTAGGACACCAGTTCCCCGACACAATCACAAGATCAAGGTTGTGTTCCTTGTTCGTGTCGGGCAAATCAATCACCAGACGGGTAAATGAACCCATAGATGCCGAGCACATCCTTTAGTTCCACGGGCACGTTCACCAACTCCGACAGCTTCTTTATACTGTTGAGTATACGATACGTATTCAGCCCGAGTTGGCAAGGAGCAATTTGGAAGTCCTCGAAGAAGTAGACCATCTAGTCCGACAGCGGGAGCTTTAACCCACCGGTCAACATGGACGATGATCGAAGGGCCACCTCATTTGCGGCCACATGCCCATGAGCCTCCTCCAAGGTCCTCGGCGGACGGACATGCACGTCGGCAGGTATCCTGCCCGTTTTTTAAAATCTAGCTCATTAAAAACACCAAGTTGGGCCAGGCAGTGAGCGAGATGATCCTGATAAAACAACACAAACACCCCATTAATACACAACCTACGGAAAGACATATCACAACCAAACAACCACACCAAAACTCCAACAAACACAAACAATTTCCTATCCACACAAACAGCCTCATCACAAAAGTTACAAATACCAAAGAGCCTTATGAGCATATACGACCTAAGCCTGAACACAAATCCCAACAAAAAATTCCAATACCAAACAAACAACTCACCAACAACAAATCAATACAAACCTATATGGGGATACATACAAATCAATAGACGACTTACTAACAAAGACCAATAAATTAAGCCAACAAACAAATAAGCCTACGAAGGATCCCAATAATCATGAATACACTTACAGACATTATGGTGGGGAGAGTACAACTTTGGTGATAACTTTTTCTCTTAAGATGTTATGGGGAGCGTACAGCCTCGATAGCAAAATATATTTTCTTTAGAGAGAAGGACAAACCCTAGAGAGAGAGAAAGGTGGAGAAATTATGGGAGAAAGGTAAGATCAAAAAGAATTACTGGGGAAAGATAAAGGAGTGGAGCAGCAATAAAGGGAATAAAATATTAACCGTCCTTTCGTGTCACAGAGGTTTTTCTCTTTTCAGCCACAGAAAAGTCAACACGCCCACAGATATTTTCAAATTCAACGCTCCAGATCTTGCCACGTCACAAGCTACGCCCACTACCCCAGGCAGTTCACATCATTGAACCTATATAAACGGCCAGTGGATCCTACCACGAAAAGCTTACAACATACGCTACCCATATTAATACAGGCAATGTGGCATAATAATTACCACCGAGGATACAAACCGTACAATGCTCCTCGATGTCACATAGTTTATTACCACATTTCAGCCGAACAGTGGTTATTATCACCGACGATGCACACTGAATATGCACACCAATGTTTACTACGCCGAACAAAATAAATGAAGACCGTTCCTAGCCCAACGACATTTCAGCCGCAAGTCTAGAAACGCTCTTCGGGGGGATAACCAAGGATAAGAACATAGTCAAAAGAGATGAAAAGCAATAAACGACTTATAGAAGGAAGTATATAACAAAGTACTTTTATTCATCCACAAGGGGGGAAACAACCAGTTACAACGGAGAAAATAAAAACTACAAAAACAATCCACAGTTTCCTTAATCAAGCGGAGTTCGACCGTAAAGGTAACAACATATTGTACCCAAAGGAAGAGAAAAACAATAAAATACTAACTACCCCCTTCCTCGGCGTTCCTCTTTGCCAGGAGCTCTTTGAGATGATCCCTCTCCTTGATCAAGCGAGAAATACCCATCTCAACCTGTTGCAAGGCGTAAGACTGAACTTGCATTTCTGCTCGGCTTCAAAACGAGCAGCACCCTCCTCATCCCAATACTGTTTAAACCTCCTAACTTCCGTCTGAGCACACTTAAGATCGGCTTTCAGCCACGATATCTCAATTTCTTTTAACTGAAAAGGAGTCAAGACCTCGTCCTCAAAACCGGGGGGACGGGGTAGCATAAAAGTAGGCTCCTCTTCGAGAAGGGCTTTCTTTTTTGCAGCAGATCTAGTGATGGGAGCCATCTCAGATGTTATAAGAAACCAAAATTATAAAACAAGAGAGAGAAAGGAAGAATTAATAATGAAATGCAAACAATATGGAGCATTTAAAAGGAATCAAAGGGCACGAAATATGAAGTGGCACAAAGTACGAGGCTTTGCAACGGTTTATATTAAAAGAAAAGGCACAAAGTACGAGGCGTTGTAACAGTTCGCCATACAAAAAAGCACGAAATACGAAAGGATGCAACAGTTCAAGTGCAGAAAAGAAAATACAATTTCCTAAGTGAGAAAAACGCATCAGAAACCAGGCCCAATAAAATTAAGGATCAATGGGCGGGAAAACCGAACTGCCAGACCGAGAAAAAGCCACCCGAGCAGAGCAATCTAACCGAGCTTGGTATGAGTCGTTCATGACGACCAGACACTCATTCTCCCTGGCAAGGCCGGCATTCTTCCTAACAAGGACAGAGACACGTTCCTTGAGCCGAGCATTCTTAACCATCATGCTAGCAAGGCCCTGAGGACCATTGTCAAACTCTTCCTGGGCATGATCCCAAATCTCCTAGGCCTCATACTAAGAGTTAACCAAATGATTTCTACGCAACAACAAACGGTCGAGCTGGCGACTCAGAGCTGAGATCTCGGTCCATTTAAGGGTCTCCTCGGGGTATGAGCCAAACTGACTGAAAGCCAGAACCCCATTTTCCCTTTCAAGTCTGGCCATGTGATGACTGACCCAAGACACTTTAGCGTCAAAGTCCTTCATCTGAGCATGATATCTCACCACGGGCTCAGACATTCTTAAAAGTTGTTATAGTACAGAAGGAGATAGGGGATGAGATAGAAACAAACACAAGCTTATGAAAAATGATACATCATAAAGAAAGGTTGAAGAGTATTTATAGACCAAAGATAGTATGGCGTTGTCTGACAATGCTTGGGAACATGCATCTTTGACCAATCTGCCATGCCTCAGATTTCACGTGGGTACTATACAACACCATACAAGAAGAAAAGACAAGTACTTGATGATTCTGACAAGGGCAGAAAACAACAAACCACAAACGCAACCTAAAAAGAACAACAGGAGATGCAAACATATATATTTCATTAATGGGATTACATAGGTGATTCATTACATCAGAGGACAACCCCAAAAGAAAATCTATTACATAGGTGTTCATTACATCAGAGGACAACCCCAAAAGAAAATCTATTACATCAGAGGACAACATCAAAAGAAGATCGATTACATCAGAGGACAATGTCCAAAGAAGATCGACTATATCAACAAGCTGAGCGAACAGGAGATACGAAGAAGAGGGACATAAAGAAGAAAAGAGAAATACGAAGAAAATAAACATAAGACAGAAGAAAAAGAAAAAGAAGAAAGTCCACAAAAGTGTGGGGGAAGAAAGTATTAAACAAGCAATAAAACGAAGAAGAAAAAGTAAAGGTGCTCAAATAGAGAGAACACAATAAAAAGAGAAAAATGAAAAAAATGTGAGAGAAGAAAGTATAAAACAGGAAAAGAAGAAGAGTGCAAGAAAATAAAGAAATTATTAGGGCGAAGTTTGTCGGTATCGATGAGAGGGCCCCGCAGGACTTGCAGCATCTTGTAGCGAAGGATTCCTTCTCAGAACTTCGTTCTCATCGATCAAAAACTGATGAGCACGCCGACAATAGTCCAGCTCGGCCCTCAACCAAGTCAACTCCCTAACCATCTTGTTGAACGTTGATTCTTCAAATCGATTATTTTGATGATAACAATATTTGTAAAACATGATAAAAGCTCGTTTTGCGTACTAATCATTTATCTAGCGTGTCAAAGGGTCAAAATGATAGAATACGCAAATACGAAGTCAACGGATCAAGCGGAACGTCAATCGGAATTAAATCGAACAAGTTACAAGCTTTCGAAGTTGGTCGAGAAAACCGAAAAATGCCCAGAATTAAAAACGATTGATCTATAAGCAAAAACGATCGATCATATTCAGTGCAAAATTCTTCCAGTGAGCACAACGTAAAAACGACCGATCGCCAAGAGGAAACGACCGATCGTTTTCAGAATAAATTCTTCCAGAGAACTCAGATCAAAAACGACCGATCGTTTTACAAAAACGACCGATCGTTTCTGTAGATTTTCAAAATTCCAGCTTTTAAGCTCTTCCTGAAAATGGGGCGAACAACTGCGAAAACAGCATTGAATGAACTCAACAACCAGCAACGGTCTGAAATTAAATGCTGAACCTTTTCACTCTACAAAAGCCCCAAAAAGTCTTTGAAGAAAGATCACTCAAGCATACACAACTTATAAGCAATTCTTACAAAGCTATTCTTCCAGCATATACTACCAAATCTCACTTGTATTATTCTCGAGAGTATTATTCTAGTAATTCTATAAACTCCGAAATATTATTTGTTAGTGAGTGATCCAATTTGTAAAAGAGTAATTTTATAAACTCATTTGTGAGCGAGTGAATTGGGTAGAGGCTTTTAAGCAAGTGTAGCTTAAAAGCTCTAGGTCATTTATTCGGGATACTCATATAGTGAGGGGGAGCGTAATCGGTTGATTAAGCTCGTTAAGGTGTAACCTTGAATTGAAGTTTTTAGTGAAACACTCGGTAGTGAAAATACCGAGGAGAGGACGTAGGCGCGCTTTTCCGAACCTCTATAAATCTTGCGTTATTTCTTTCCCTTAACTTTTACTTTTCGTATTTATTTATTGCTTGCTTAGATTAATTTAGCGATAACTTGTTAACGAAAGAGTTTAGGTGATAAAACCACTAATTAACTTAGTAAATAACACAAAGTTTTTATTCCGCGAAAAAACGTACAAAACCTTATTCACCCCCCTCTAAGGTTTAGACTCCTACGGACCAACACATCTCCTTATGGTGACCACGCATTACTTCCAACTCCACCTCAGCATCTCTCAAAAGCTTTAGTGCGTTGCCATAAGAGGCCTGAAAAGCTTCCACTTGCAAAGTCAAGGCAGAACTGGAAAAGGAGGAAGCCATTGAATTATACACAATAAGAATATATGTAGAAGAAAATTGGTATGAAGAGATTGTGAAGAAAGACAAATCTTGAAGGGGTATTTATAGATAAATAGATAAAGGAATGAGGTGAAGAATCGCAACTGTTAGCCAAAAAAGATTTGAAGAAGCGTGTACATTAAAAGAGACGCGACTGTTCAAAAAGCAACTCTTGGATTTGTGCCATTATTTTACTAGATATGGGAAAAAGAGATGCACACGTGTCCTTATGGGGAAGTGCAACAATCTCAAGGAACATTGAATATATTCTTTGCACTGAGCTCGAGAAAACCCAGTGGATAAGGTCAAACACAAGGCTCGATAAAACCCATTAATGAAGCCACACGCACGCGCAGTAAAGATAAAGTGCATTGGGATAATAAATCAGATAAGAACAAGAAAAAGAAGAATTTTCATTGATTGATTAAAACTTCATTACAAGATGATAGTCAACAAAAGGAAATTACAAAAAAGAAAGGAAAAGAGAATTATTTTGCAGAAGGGCCTGCTTCATCATCTGGCCTCTTTTTAGACCGAGCATACACTTCCTTGAGGGCCAATTTATAAGCCGTCTTGGACGCAATATGTCTGTCCCTAGAAGCCTCAAGCTCTTTGATCCGAGCACGTGCTCAAATATTGTCGATCAAAGACATCTGGTATTCACTCTCCAAAGCGTCCAATCGGTCGTCCATTTCAACAGCACGACGAGCTTCCATGGTCAAAGAGGCAACCCTCCTTTCAAGAATACGAGCTTTCCTCACCTCCTCCTCTAGATGAGCAACGTACTCAGGAAGGTTGTCACCACTAGTTTCACGAGGAGAAGCCATTTGTTCGTTAATAAAGAATAAATTATACAAAGAAGACAGTTACAACCCCCTTTTATAGGAAGAAATAAGGGGTATATCAAAGGTCATCTCGAAGAAAGACAAACCTCTTGAGCTTCCTAAAGACATTTATGGCCAACTAAGCACAGTTTCAGTCCAATTGCGTCATTCAATAAGTATTGGGAAGGTACACAAACAAGAATGAGAATAAAGGATTATTTTATTAATTTCAATAGTTCAGTTACAACTTGGTGATGACACCCAATACAAAAGAAATTACAAAAGCTAAACTATCCCGATAAAAAGCTTGCTTCAACGTCATCCTACCCAAGCTTCGACCGAGCATGCAGCTCCTTGAAGGCAAGCTTATAGGCCCTTTTAGCCGCCTTATGCTTATCCCGAGAGGCCTCGAGTCTATCTATCCGATCGAAGGCCCAATCCCGATCAGCCATAGTTATGTGGTGAGCCGCGTCCATATCAGACAACCTTTTCTTGACCTCAAGAAGTTCTCTGGCCATGATAGCAGACTTCCTCTTCACAATGCGAGCTTTCTTAAGCTTGCGTTCTAGATAAGCAATGTAGTCGGGAGAGTTGTCAATAATAGGACCATTAGGAGAAGCCATGATATTACTAAAAAGATATTGAAAGTAATTGATGGTTTATGAGAAGGGAGCCCCTTTTTATGGGACAAATGGGGGAAGATTAAGGGTCACCTCAAAGCAAGAAAGCATGCTTAGAATTCCCCATGATATTAAATGGGCTCCAGAGAAATAGGTATAAATCTATTGCACTTCTCGATAAAGCATTGGGAATAGCAGAACTGAAGGAAAGTTCTCTAGAAAACCGATCATGACTTCCTCGACGTGGAGACCACACCGAGGAAGTCAGTGAGCACTTGATAGAACATAAAAATTGGACCCGAATATGTCTATTCGGGTATGAATCGACTCATCCGTTATTAGAGGGTACCCAATGTTAAAACCCAAAAACTCATGGTCTAAGAGAGCTTTCTTAACAGGTCATTATCTATAAAGGTCCTAGCCCAGTTATTAAAGGTCCACAATGGAAAAGCCCATGAGGTGACGCTTAAGATGGCGACATTTGTCAACATACTATGAGGCACAATTGCCTATAAATAGCCAAGTATCCTCACTAAACCCAAACCTAGAAAATCAATCTAAAAAATATAGAGAGAAGGAGAGAAATGAGAAAAACTTGTCAGATCTTAGCACATCAGAAAGCAAACCGAGTAAGACTAAAGACCGATCACCGAAGACCAAGAAAGACCAAGATTGAAGAGCAAGTTGTAATATTAAGTATAAGTGCTATAAAAAATTGTAATCCGGGCAAGAACAATCACCGAGCAATAATAAAGATCAAAGAAGTGTTCAATATTTATCCTCTTTTACATTATATTATTGTTGAAAAACCTAACGCCACCGAATAAAGTTATGACTTTATCAGGTCCAAAAATTATAATCGTGTTAACATGTTAATTAGCTATCATTACAATAAAAAATTTATTTAACATCCTAAAACTTTTTCGGTTATGTTGATAAAGTGACTGTGGCTAAATTTTAGCAACAAGTAACGGTTTAGAAATAAATTGTGTTGCTAAACTCTTACTAAAATTTAGTGACAACATTTTAACAACATAACTTAAAAAATTACATGGTGCTAAATAAATTTTTTGTTTTAGTGATTAAACATAATCGTGTCAACAAGTTAATTCACTAAAAGAAAAAATTCATTTAGCATCATAAAACTTTTTTGGTTATATTGTTACATCATAAAACTTTTTTGGTTATATTGTTAAAATGGGTGTGGCTAAATTTTACCAACCTAATTCAAAAAATTTTATGATGCTAGATAAATTTTTTATTGTGTTACCCAAAATCCCACAATACATATCACATATATTATCTCATTATATACTTTATCATTTATAAGAGGCACGAAACCAGGAGTTTAGCCGAGAGAATGATTGAAAGGCTAATTTTTAAATATGTCAATCAAAATACACACAAAATCTTATTTTCCATTGATTCTTTTTAATGCCAATTAATATAAACATACTCTAAATATATTATATTAACAAAAATATACTCTAAAAAATTATATTATAAAAAAACATAGTTTCAATTAATAATTAATAAAAAATAAAAAAGTTGATTCATCCCTTACAATCTCTTTTATCTCTCTCATTCTTTCACTCCCTCCTCAATCTTTCTCTCATTCTTCTCCCTCTCTCCGATCTATCTTCTCCTCTTTCTCACTCTTTCCGATCTCTCATGCTTCCTCTGTCTTTCCGATTTCTCTCCTACTACTCACTCTATTTTTCTGATCTTCTTTCTCTCTCCGATTTCTCTCTTTAGTGGAGATTGAGACGGACACACCTGTTGTAATAGGCGGCGAGGGTGTAGAGCAAGCTCGAAAACTCGAGATTGATGTCTACGGAGATGCGGTCGTTGAAGAAAAGGCCCACGATGACGAAGTGATAGTTCGAGATCGGAAGACGGCTAATAGTTGGATTTGTTAACTATTGTATAAGGTTGAAAAATAAGTGTATGAATTTACGTGAATTAAGTGTATGGAGTTAAAAATTATGAATATTAATTATGTAAGTAATGATATGAATTCTGTAAAGGTGAACTCTACGAATTAGTTTATGAACTTTTGAAATAATGGGTATGAAATTTTGGAATAAGTGTATGAAAAATACAAATTAGGGTATGAAATTTTGAAATAAAAATATTAACTTTTGAAAATAAGGGTATGAAATATACAAATTAGTGTATGAATTTTTTAATATGTTTTTGTTAATTAGAAATTTTAAGATATGTTTTTGTTAATTTAGTTTTAAAAATAAAATATTTTATTAATTTATCCTTGTTTTCGTATCAAAATAGGTGGTTGTTACTGTCTCCACTTAATTTCTGAAATGAGTCCAGAGATTGTTTTGGCACTATATCTCCATTCAACCATGTTTGGCTACACCTTGGTACACTCGTTACTAAACATTTGAGTACTAAATTCAACCATTTGAATTAATAAGTGGTGTGTTTACAGTCTGAAAAATAGTTCCCCTTTAAAATTTATTTTCAATTGTAGTTGTTCATATTGTTAAGTATCACCACTTAAATTACCTTATATTACAATATTACTAATGACTTGTTTTTTCTTTTCGTTTTGCTCTCTACAAAGGTATAAAAAGGTACGTAAAGGTGTTTCCATTTCTCCTCCCATGAGAATTGCGAACCCCTGCACTGATTCGCTTTAATATGTATGCACTAAAAAGTAAAAACAACACTTAAAGCCAACCGGTGACGGAACTAGGATGTTGACGTGTGTGATCCTGAATTACATATGTTAACTATTTTTTAATTATATATAAGGGTGCTGAAAGCCTATAAATTTTAAATTTTCACAAAAATATATAGAAAATTTTAATTATTTTCTCAATATAGCAATGTTTATTCCATTTAAACCTGTATCTAGTTCATCTCATGAAGCCAACACTACAATCTTGGAATTAAACCAATGAATTGAAAGCCAGCCACCATAGGCATAGTTTCTCCTGTCGACCACCACAAACACTAATTTTTAAAGGTTGCCACATCAAAAGAATTATTAAAGACGAAGAAAAATGGCAAAAACAAAGCATAATTGTTTACAGATCAGTCCACTTAATGTATGCTTTTATGTTGATCTACCCAACAAGCATGACGGAGATAAAAAAGATAATTCATGAATTAGTGGCTGTTTCTTTTTTACTTTCTTTGATCTTTAATAATATTGACCTAAATAAAGAGCAAAGTTAAAGCATAATATGATACGCAAAGTTAGAGCATAATGACCTCGTTTCGTCACGTATTTTAGGTTCAAAAGTAACTTTTTATAAGTGCGTTGAAAAATATATTTTTTCTGTTTATTTTTTAGTAAATAAATGCTTGGTGAAAACTGTAAAAGTATATTTTTCATTAAAAATGTTGTTTGTTAAAATATGTTTACTTTTACTTTTTGAGTGAAAATGAATGGTTTATTTCGATTAATAGAATAAAGCAAAATAATTAATTAGCAAAAAATATTTAATTTAAATATTAAAAAGATACAAATTTAGAAAAATATAATGATTATACGAACATAAAAAGTTACAAAATTAACGATTTTGCCTACGGTTTCTCATGTTTTTACAAATTCGATTACGAATTTCATTTCGACATTATTTCATATAGTCATCATCATTTAAAACATCTACGTCATGAGTGGTATCTTGTGATGTTGAACCATACTTTTCTACGTATCCATTACGCATTACGTCATCATATTCTGAATCAGGGAAATTTGCGTTGTGTTTACGAATAAAGTTATGCAAAGCCATAGATATTCCACTCATATCGATTTGTTTTCGAAGTTCGTAAGAAAGCATATTTCTCAAGATTCCCCATCGCATTTTCCATACCTCGAATGTTCTTTTCAATGACACTTCTGAGAGACAACTGAACTTGATTAAACATCTACCCTGCATTACGTGTTGATGTTGTGCTCGGCTTATATTTGTCAATGACCGATAAACATTTTATTTGAAGAACAATCAGTTATATGTGCCACATGCAGTATGAAGGACACGACATACCTGATACCGCAGATAATACCCAGATTCTACTATCGGATATGTGATCGGCTTTTGATTATACTTCATAATTCACTTGAAAAGAACATTTTTAACAGTACAAGATGATTTCTTAATATATGACGACTTTGTGTTATCAAAATGCTAGTACTGTAAATGTTCACATTTGCATCTCGGTTGATATTTTTGTAAAGTGAAATACTATATCTAGCTCGAGTAAGAATTTGACTTACAAATCAATATATTGGATCTTCGTTATAGACACTATCAATTGGGAAAGAACGAGGAACTTTATATGAGACGTGTTGATATTTTATATGATTTTTTTTTTCATAATCTATGAGTTTTTATTATAGTACGGAGGGATGAACGCTAATTTTTAAAAAAGTTAATAAATTACATTATAAAGAAAACATTTATTTTTTCATCATTTTTTACTAAAATGGGGAAGACTCCTAGCTACTTCCCTTGCTGTCAGTGCTATGTGATGTCGAACGATCAATTACGGTTAGTCGTTACTTACAGTATATAATTTGGTAGGAAATTATTATGAATACGTCAGGTCCTAAGAATTTAATAGGATGCAAGAACCATTTGTATAATTTTATGTAACAACATAAAACATCCTTTTAGATCCTCCAAGTAATAAGCACACAGTCGCTTCGATTTGAAGTTTTAAACCCAATATGCTTAACTTCCCTGCAAAGGTGGCGAATCAGTACCGTTAGAAAGTAGTGCATGGGCAGTTTAACTTTTATGGCATCAGATATGTACCCAATATTTGCGAAACGAGTAGCTTATTACGTTAGTCAAATAGACCGCGAATAATCACAATTACTTTCTATTGCAGAACATGTGACCAACAATCATGAAATGTGCGGATAAAGAGATTAGGATTTAGGAAGCAGGGACATTCTCGTCATTTTGTTGATAGAAAGACTCGTAGGTCTCGGTCCTTGGCTTTGGTTGAGGTAATTCAAGTTCTTCCATAAATCCTGCAGTCATTCTTACAAAGGAATTCATGTGTGCCTCTCTCCATTCCTAGTAAAAGAAACCAAAAATCATATCCATGTAGAAACTAAGACCGCATTGCTCAAGTTTTAACCTTTAGAAGTATTTATTCAATAAATTGAGTTTGTTATTAGAAAACGAAAATTTTTGCAGCCATGCACATAATTTTTAAATTTATTCTATTAGAGAAGAGTACGGGGAAAAACAGTAGAGACGGATAGAGAGGGGGGTGTTAGAGCATTATACTTATAAGATTTTGATCAAAATGCATGATTAAAAAAAGTACGATTTTCATCAAAATGGGAAAAGGAAGGGGATGCAAGACCATTGCGTAATTTGAGTAAACGCCTAGTTGCTCCGCAGTCATAAGTTCTTTAGAGGGGTTTACTACTCGAAACGACAAAAAATAGCGATTTTTAAATATATATTTTCGATACCAAATTGTATAAAATCCCAAACATTTAAATCTGTGTCTCAACAGGTTTCTCGGACAAAAAGAACTTTTAGCTAATTAAACCATGAACCTTGTTAGAGGGACCTAAGTACCTAACTAAAGTGCACTTAAGATTAATTATAGAAGGGGATATAAAAAACGAAAAAGCCTGATGAGTACCTCAAAGTTCCAATCTCCATATAGGTCTGCATCATTATAATCTTTCCAAACATACGTTTGTGCCTGTACTTTCTCGAGCTTGTCCTGCACATCAATTTCCAGACCATTTTCGAATTAAAAGGTTTCGATAAATATTGGAGATTAACTGTATACTCCGAGGCTTCAAGCTAAGGGACCAGATGAGAGATGCTTAGTATGTGCTCTTAAGTTCTTTTGATTCAAGGGTCTGTTTGTCTCATCAAGAGCTATTTTGATTCTTTTAGAAACCTTGAAAACAGTTCACCATATATACGAAATTTGAAAACCTCCAGTAAATAGTATCAAAAGGTCACTAAATCAGTCTCTAACATTAACGATAAGTGGAAAACTGTGGTACGGGTACAGTCATGTCTCAGTTTACATTTGCCTCAATTTAGCTTAACATTATAAGGTTAACTGCATTAACCTATAGATATATTTTGGATAACTAGAAATTTTTCAGCTTCACGTACCATCAACATAACTTCAACTGTGTGTCTCTCATACTCATCATCCTCAAAAACGTCCAAAATATATAACTCAGCAGTTGTGACACCTGAGAACAGCTGCAACATATATCTATGAGATAAATAACATAGGATTAAAAAGATCCCACACAAGAAGTAATCAAAAATTCACAAACAACCACCAATTGACAGGTGAAATCTTGATCATGAGCGTACTTGTCAGTTATGTTCAGATGTTGGCAAAAATTTATTTAACAAGGTTGGAAATACAACTTATAACATAGCGGACTGACTCACTCATGCATGTAACTAATTTAGATACCATAATTGTGGGTATGTAACTCTAGCGTCAGTGGCCTTATTGTAGGTATATGGACTAATAGATTTCTGTGTTTACTGTTTACTGTTTACTGATCTTTCTTTCCAAACAACTTTTAATGTGATTAAATTTAATTTCTTTGTAATAGCATCAAAATTAACCAGGTACCAGAACATACCTTCCCCGTAACATTTTTATTCTCAACTGGTAGGATAGCAGGATAAACTCGTCCTTTGATGCTAAATCTATGGCTGCGTGAAGTAAAATCTCAATTTTACATGAGGATAGTAATATGTAAAAGAATGTGCAAAAAAACGCAAATAGATGACGACAACAGTCATGCTCCCTCAATCAATGAAGATCGAGAGACAGCAACCAGATAAGTAATTATCTCCGAGAATAAGTTACAGAAAATAACTTAGATATAGCCAGGGCCGGTCTTGAGGAAATGCAAATAGTCCGAGTGGACTAGGCATCCCACCGCAAAGGCAAATAATTTCCCGAAAATAAATAAATTTATACTATGTTTTATCGAGGTTTTCTTTTAATAGGCAAAACAAACAAAAAATCAACAAGGCAACCCACAAAAAAATTATTTTTTGGGCCGGCTCTGGATATAGCTTGCTCTATCATAAAGCAGCTTAGCTTGTGCTAAACATTTGTTAGTTTTAAAAATACAGGCATAACAGTTTTGCATGTATATATTTAAGCATCGGAGATTTGCAAATATATATTTAAGCATCAGAGGTTAGCAAATATAAATTTAAATTGGCAAGCCAATGAATGAACCAGTTGCTTTACATCACAACTGGGCATATCTTACTATCGAAGTACTGAGAAAGGGTCGCAATAACTTCAACAAAGTTTTAACAGGTCCCTACACTTTCCGTTACAACATTAAAAAAGTTCAAAAATAAAATATAAAGTCATACTCCATTGAGCAATATACTGTTTTATTCAGAGTGAATTTACTATTTTCAAACCGTTTGTAGAGGAGGGATCAACTCTATTATGACTAAGACAGGGATTTCAAGATAGTAACAAAGTCTCATAGATCATTACAGAACAGCAAAAATATATCCAAACATCTCACAAAGGATAATAGACAACTAATTTATCCTCTGAGGTAACGGAAATGACCATATCTACCACCATCTAAAAAATGTAAGACCGAATCCCTAAAGTTCTTTAAAAAATTGAGGACTTCAGTATTTTTCAAGACAACTTCGAGGACTAATTATAACTTTAATATAAACCACGATTACTGTAATTCTCCTTCTTTTTTATTTGCAATTAAAGATCCAAATTTCAATTGAACCAATAATCAAGCCATAATCCAGCAAAAAACACTATCCAATAAAGGAAACAAACGATCAAAGCGTCATCTCTTGTATAATTATAATCTATATTCCAAACTGATAAAAATGATCCAAATTACAATGATAGGGTCCATAAATGTAATTTCCTCAAACTCTTATGATTATAATTGGTTCCTCAAAACTCTAATCATTAAAATGAAGAAAGATTCTAAAAATATAATTGAAACAAAGCATCAAAAGTGTAATTTCCTCAAACTCGTGCGATTACAATCCAATCCTCAAACTCTTACAATTAGACTAAAAATGAAGAGTGAGAGAATACTAGAAATACTTCCGCCGTTCCCAATTAATTGTTATCTACAAAATTATGTGCAATTTTGACCGGCTTATAATATGTATCAAAATTATCGAAATGAAAAATTTCAAAACTAAATCAGTATAATTTAATGTTTGAACTATATGATTAACTTTTCATTCCGGCAATTTTGATACAAGTTATTTGACCAGTCAAAATTGCATGTAGTTTCATAGTGAATAATTAATCGGGGGAACGGAGGGAGTAGAAACATTAGTAGGCATAAACAAATGGAATAAAATAATAATAATAATATAAAGTAGAAACATGTATAATATTAAATATATAGAAGAAGAAAAGAGGAAGTTGAATAATAATAGTCCGTAAGAACTAACTAACAAATTGGGGAGGGTAGCGGGGTGATTGAGAGGGATACGATTGAGCAAAACAGAAACGACTTGGTCAGCTAATAAACTGCCGTACACGAATACGTTGTGGGACCCACCTTCTACTACTCCTTTTACTATTCCCCTCGATCCCATCTCTCTCTCTCTCGATGATTCTGTTGTTTATTAAAGCCTACCTCCAATATGGCGCACGTAATTCTTTTTTCTACTCACAAATACAACAGACCCGCCGGGTCTACACTTTTTTTCCAAAATGGTACAATACCGGTCAAAAATATCAGAATGGGCTATCTTTCTGTAATATTACCAAAATGGTCTACTTTCGAAAAACGACCGGTCGTTTTTATTATGAACTCTCTTGAACAATTTGGACAAAAAACGATCGGTCGTTTTGTCCATTTCGATCGGTCGTTTTTCAGACCAAAAACGATCGGTCGTTTTGTCCATTTCGATCGGTCGTTTTTCAGAAAAATACTTCCTATTTAAAAAAACTCATCTCTTTTCCCAGAGCTACTGTAAAAAAAAAAAAAAAAAGAGCTCTTGGATCATTTTAGGGCAAATCTCAGATCTCTTCCAAAACAGGTAAAAGCTCAATATTTTGTGTTGTCGGAGTATTATTTGAGTAAAATTGATAGTTTTACCGTGTGGTTATCGAAATGAAAAATCCTACAATTATGTGTTATTGGGGAGGTACGATGATGGAAACTATTAGCGAGGGGTTATTTTATGATATTTCTTATAAAAAAAAATTTAAGGTATCTAGAAACACGACATACGACAAATTTTTGGAAAAATTGTTTAAGGAACTTGATGTATCATCGACTTCAAATCGTTTGAGTTTAACATGTCGTTATCCATATCTGACTACACTTACTGAGTTTAAATATATGCGATTGGCTGTTGATGATAATGAATCGTTGGAAACCATGCTTGAGTTAATAGAAGAAAATGGAAGCTTAAAGGACCTCAATCTCGTTCCCGGTGGAACGTTGTTCAAAAATAAGGACAAACATATTTGGGACACTTCCTATCTTTCCCAAATGTCCATAAAATTCCATAATACCGACAAGTCTATAACTTGGTCCGGTAAGCGGGTGTTCGGCCCCGACTATACCCCTCTTACCCCCGAAGAGGAAGAGTATGTCGGCCCTAAGCCAACACCGCGAGCTTCTCATGAGGACGTAGCTATCTCCTCCGATTCCATCCCCCCACCAATATCCCTTCCTCCTCTCGACGTCAAGGAAAAGCTCCCGTGTGATCTTCCTCTCGTGTCCCGTGCTCCGATAAGTTCTACGATGATCTCTACATCAACCAATATCGGAATGCACAAATGACTCGTCGGATGTTTCGTTTCTTGCAACCGGGACAAGAAGAGCTCGACCAACTAGATCGCGAAAGCGCCGAGCAAAGGGCGCAATTCCACGGCTATTTTCCCGACCTTGTCGGGCCCCCAGACGACAACGAAGACGAAGAGGATGATGCGACCTCCCACCGCGACTAGGCGGATATCGTTTTGTTTTTTTTTGATGATGTCAAAGGGGGAGAAATACCCTCTCTTTTGTTTTTGCGTTGTATTTCTCATTTCTTTCGATTTCGAACAACGTTGGTTTTTGATGTAATAAGTAGCAAACGCTTTATTTTATGAATCATTATTATGTTGCTTATGCGTTGTGAGTTTGTGCACTTATAGTATGCGTTTTTATCTTAATCATTTTATTGAATTTGGTGCGCATATATTGCTAGTTGATTGGGTTATATGTATTGTTTTTCATTTGTGGCGATTGACCATTTTTAGGCAAAACTATGGCCGTTTTTTCGCTTGCATTTGACCATATTGCTAGTTCTACGGGTATTTTCCCGATCTAGTCGGTCCCGACGATGAAGCCGACGAAGAGGACGACGCGACCTCCCACCGCGACTAGGCGGTTAATTTTTTTTATGTTTTTAATGATGTTAAAGGGGGAGAAATACCCTCTTTTATTTTGCGTTGTATTTCCTTTGTTTTTCATTTTCTTTCGAACTACGTTGTTTTTGATGTAATAAGTAGCAAACGCTTTGCATTTATGTTATGAATCTTTTTTATGTTGCTATTTATCATTACGTGTTAAATTGTATGACGTTGTGAGATTGCGTATTTATAATTCTAGAAATGCGATTTTGATGTTATTATAACTTGTGCGTATATATATCTATAGTTGATTGGGTTATTTGTGTTGTTTTTCATTTGTGGCGATTGACCGTTTTTAGGCAAAACTATGGCCAATTTTTCGCTTGCATTTGATCGTTCGTTTTCCTTAATCGTTTAGCTTTGTTTAACTTCGTTTTAAATCGGATGTTGTGACATTTAATTGTTTTAAATCGGATGTTTAGTAAAACGTCACCTACACATCTTGTACTAAACATATCAATTTACGACATCATTTTATGTGATAATACTTGTGATATAAATCTTCCGGAAAATCCGATGTACTAAACATATTAATTTACAACATCATTTTTTAAGGGATCATGTTCAAAAAGGGGATCATGTTTTTATATATTTTTTGCCAAATCAGTGTCGAAAAGTGCCAAAAATTCTTTGTTCTGTAAATTGTTTACAGTCGATCGGTCGACTGTGAAAAACGACCGATCGTTTTTCCACAGACGACCGATCGTTATGAAAAAACGATCGATCTAATAAATACAAATTTCTTCCAGAGAGTTCACAAGAAAAACGACCGATCGTTTTTCAGAAACGACCGATCGTTTTAGGTATGATTTCTTCCAGAGAGTTCACAATAAAAACGACTGATCGAAATGGACAAAACGACCGATCGTTTTTGGTCTGAAAAACGACCGATCGAAATGGACAAAACGACCGATCGTTTTTTGTCCAAATTGTTCCAGAGAGTTCATGATAAAAACGACCGGTCGTTTTGACCATTTCGATCGGTCGTTTTTCGAAAGTAGACCATTTTGGGAATATTACAGAAAGGTAGCCTATTCTGGGATTTTGGGGCAGCCACTGTACCATTTTGGAAAAAAACTCCTGGGTCTACACGTGTATCTTTTTTTAATTTATAAATAAATAAGTGTAGGTAAAAAATACAACTAAAATTCGATTTTCTCAACTGGCTATGGCTAATAGGTCGTATTAAATTGAATTATGTGCGGGTTTCTCGACCCTACTTATTATTAGGTTACATTAAATTAAATTATTTATGATTTTTTATACTATGAAAATGTATTTTAATTTATTAATAAACAAACAAATATTTTTCACTATTATAAAAAAATTGAATAAAAACTCAACAATATAACGATGAATCCAATTTATATTTGCTAATGAGTTACGATAAATATAAATTGTATTCATCGTTATATTGTTGAGTTTTTATTCAATTTTTTTATAATAGTGAGAAATATTTGTTTGTTTATTAATAAGTTAAATTGATAACTTAAAATACATTTTCATAGTATAAAAAAGTACAAATAATTCAATTTAATGAGATATAATAATACATAGGGTTAATAAACTCACGGATAATTCAATTTAGTACGATATAATAGTCACGTAGGACGTGGGGTTGAGAACTTTGGATTTTACGTGTATTTTTTACTTCCACTTATTAATTTATGAATTAAAAAAAAAAGGTGACACGTACACACAAGATTTCCAATCCCGGGTCTGTTATATTTATGAGTAAAAATGGTAATGTAACTCCGTTTCCAATTAATTATCCGTTACGAAACTACGTGCAATTTTGACCGTACAATAACTTGTATCAAAATTGCCGGAATGAAATTTTTTAAAAGTTAATCATATAGTTCAAATATTAAATTATATGATTTAATTTTGAAATTTTTTATTTTGACAATTTTGATACATATTATAAGCCGGTCAAAATTGCACGTAATTTCATGGAGTACAATAAATTGAGAACGGGGGAGGATTAATTAACCAATGACTGCAAATTTTCTCTGGTTTAAACATTGGGGATCCACAATTTGTTCTTTGTACATTATGTTACAAATATATTTCAAAAGTCAATCACATAATTTATAGTTATAAAATATAAGATTTAATTTTTTGATTTTTTGATTTTTCATTCCGACAATTTAGATGTGTTAAATTCGATGGTCAAAATTGAACGTATTTTCACAATAGACACTTATTTAGGAATGGACGAAGTATCATGTTATGTTTTGGTAATCTTATCGCTATTCATAATTTTTTTTATTAAATCAACAGTTTATTTTATTTCTAAATTGTTTCTTAAAAAAATATGTAATTTGACTTTTTATATATTTTTTGGGTATTTATTAATATTACTATCTTATAAATTATCAAAACAAACAATAAATACCAAAAAAATATAAAAAGTCAAAATTTACATTTTTTTTTTTAACAAACACTTTAGAAATAAAATGTAACTTTGATTTAAGAAAAAAACTTACGAATACATATGAAAAAAACGATAACATGATCAAAACATGACATTACAAACATTACCAAATGTACTACATACTTTGGATACCATTGATTGCCTATCATTTATCTAATTATAAAACAATTAATGTCGAATAATTATCACTTTTTGAACTTATATTCACACGAGATACCTATCATAATTTGCATTATATGTAGATACTACTTTTTTATACTATATAAACCCTTAATTTTCTTATTTTAAAAACTCTCTCTTTATATATATATATATATATGACGGCAGCGGCGATGATGTATTCTTCTCCAACGACCTTGCTCCTTCAATGATGACATTTCTCCTCCTCCGACGACCTTGCTCCGCTGTGATACTCTCTCTCTGCATGTGTTGGCGGTGGTCAGATTTGAAAACGATCGAAACTCCGGCGACTGACGGAGGAGGCTCGTGACGGGGTTTGTTGCGAGGGGATTGGAGGCGATGGTAGTTGAGGATCACTGCACCGTAACCATGCGTTCGGTAATGCTTGTTTAATTTACATATTTACATATAATACACATATATTTGTGTTTGCTTTGTTGGATAAATTAGGCCTTGTTTTTAGTTGAAATGTAATTATCTAGTGAATAAACCAAGATAGTGAACATCTGGTTTTGTATTGAGATGGTCTTTATACACATCTTCTTAAGCACTTATCACACGTTAACATTTGGAAAAATTAAGAATTTTTTCGTCTTAGTTTAATCATATAAAAATTAAGAATTGCAGACTGAAATTAAGATTCTTTTGGGGTTCAAATAGACCTCGATTCAGGCTAAAATTGGAACCCGTTTGTGGCTGGAATGAAGCTCCGTTTGTAGCGATTAAGAGTTATGTGCTAACTTGGTCTGTTTTAGGATTGAATTGGGTACTATTTTAGGGTTGAATCAGGTACTGTTTTGGGGTTGAATCAGGTACTGTTTTGGGGCTGAATCGTGCCCGTTTTGGTGATTAGTTGAGGTCCATTTGATGTTAAATCAAGGCTGGTTTTGGGGATGAAAATGTGTTTGTTTTGGGGCCGAATTGGGACCATTTTCTGGGCTGAAACGGGTCTGTTTTGATGCTAAATTGGGGTCTGTTTTTGTTTTTAATCGGGGATGGTTTTGGGGGTAAAACGGCCCTTGTTTTGGGGCTGAATCGAGCCCTATTTCAGGGCTGAAAACAAGCCCGTTTTGGTGCTGAATTATTTTTTCAGTTTGTATGGCTTGAGTTTAGTGCTTGTTTGTTTGGGCTTGGATAATTCTTTAGAAACCCTATAAAAAGGCATTATTTTAAGGCGAATGTATAGCTTTTGTACGATTAGTTTTGCTACTTTGGCTATTAATTTCATTTTTAGTCACTAATTTTAGATCTGTAAGCTCAAATTGGTAAGAGCGCTTGCACCAACACCGAGTTTCAAGAAGTTGGTGGTTCGAATCACTCCGGATTTTTTGACTTTAAAGTAAATTATATGCATTTTTTGTGATGGACTATTTGCACTTTTATCTGAACTATATGCACTTTATGCTAAACTATATGCAATTTTGACTGAAATTGTGCTGAACTAGATTCACTTTTGACTAGACTGTATGCCCTTTCGGCTGAACTACATGCATTTTCATCTGAATCACATGCAATTTCAGTAGAACCACATGCATTTTCAGCTAAACCGGATGCACTTCAGCTGAAGTGCATCCACTTCAGCTGAAGTGCATCCGGTTTAACTGAAAGTGCATGTGTGCATCCGGTTTAACTGAAAGTGTATGTGGTTCAGATGAAAGTTCATCTAATTCAGTCGAAAGTGCATCTAGTTCAATAAAAATGTATTTATTTCTATAAAAATACATCTAATTCAATTGAAAGTGCATCTATTTAAATTGAAAATGCATTTGTGCAGTCAAATTACTTTGACTGCACTATATGTTATTTTGACTGAACTAGATGCACTTTTCGCTCATTTTGATTAAAAAAAAAGCCACTTTTTGATGAAAAAAATGTTTTTTGATAAAAAAAAAAACATCTTTTCCGGTGTAAAAGGTGGTATATTGACCAAAAAAAACATTTTTTGTACTTTTTTTGTAATTTTTAAAAAAGTTTGTGATTTTTTTTAGAAAAAATTATGTTTTTTGTGTTTTTTTATAAAATACATTTTATTTGTGATATTTTTCATTTTTTGTGATTTTTTAAAAAATACATTTTTTTTGTTTGATTTTTTTATAAAAATACATTTTTTGTGATTTTGTATGATTTTTTTTCATTTTTTTTCATTTTTTATAATTTTTTGTGATTTTTTTCATTTTATAAAATATTTTGTGTTTTTTTCCATTTTTTTTTATTTTTTCGGATTTATAGAATTTTCTTTTAATTTAAAACTATTTTTTTGGTTTTCTAAAGAGATAAAATATGTGCATTATATTTTGGGTTGCATGATGACATTTTGGTAAATAAACTAAATAATTAAAAAATGATAACTATGGTGAATGTGAACTTATCAAGAAAATTAGAAGGAATATGATGTCCTTATAGGAAATTCCCCCAATTTTTTTTAATTATACAGTAACATTTACCATAATATCACGAATTGGGTTTACTCTTGACTTTAACATTTATTAAATCCTTTCGTTTGGAATTAGCCATTATGTCACCTAATTCTACTTATGACTTTTAATACAACTATTAAAACATTGGTTGTATATCGCCAGCCAGCTATAACTAGTATTGTTAAATATTAACGGTGGTTACACGACATTAGAGAGAATTAGTGGGCAACCTAATTCGACTTGTGTCTTTTAGAACTATGGGTGTATCTCGTCAGCAGAGCCGGTCTAGATGGTGTCCCATCTCACAGGCAAATAATTTCTGGAAATAAAATAAAATTTACGCTATGTTTTTTCTAAATATTCTTTAAATAGGCAAATAATATTTTTTTCACCAGGCAACCCATCAAATATATTTTTTTTGAACTGGCTCTGCAGTTGTAAGCTATAACCATTGTTGCTCAATGCCATAACTTCGGTTACAAGACATTGTTTATTGTTTATTTAGAATTTTATTCAATAAAACATCCTATATTTTTGTAAATTATGCGTTTACATCTGCACCCCTTTGTTCCCATGAGCCTCCATTCCTACCTAACATGAGACCTCTGTTGTCCGAGTTTTTATTTAGTCGATCACTACCTACTTATTTATATATTAAAAAAAAAGGCTTGTATTAAACAAAGTGATGTAATTACAACCATATATTATATGCTATAAGATAAATACAACCACGTCATCGTTCCTCAAAAATAAATTTCCCAATGCGAGATATAGTGACGGTCATTCTGTCAATTTATTTTTGCCGGGTTCGTAATTTGATGAAAACAATTAGGTGGATACTTAAATTGGTAAAACTTAAAATTTGGTACTATGATGACAAAAATTAATATCATTAATTTTTTATTTTTTTTACATTTTCATTTCTTATCAAGAAGTGACTGGTAGTATAAGTGAAAACTGAAAAATGACGAGAGATAACGTAAAGGGCTTGGCTAATGGCTATGAACTATTGAACTAGGAAGGTAGTGTGAGAGAAAAAATACATTATTGTAGTATTATCTGTTTTTAACGATTTAGAGAACAGACTATCAAAGTTAACAATTGAGATACTGAACTATTATAATATTCACAATTCAGGTACTGCCGTTAATTTAGTTGGATGAAATTTAGTTTCACTTTTCACGTTGATCATATTATTTGTAATTTGTATAAATTTAATCATGTCTTTTCGAAACATTACAATTTAGAATGTTTCTACTAAAACACATACATATGCATATATAATAAGCATCCCAGTTTAAAAAACATATTATTTGACAAGATTTTCTTTGATTTTTTTTCTAAAATAAAAAATATATATAATTTTTTTTCATTTTCTCTAAAACGAAAATGAAGTAACTTTTAGATTTATAACATTCGATCAAAAATTATTTGAGACCACATCACTATTTGAATACTTTCATGAAAAAACAGCAAGAAAATTGTTATTTTTTTCAAAAAAGTAATTATTTTTTGTAAATAGAATATATTTGTTAAGTATTTATAAAAAAAATTTATACACAAACATTATCTAGAATTTACATTATTTGCAATAATATGTATACATACATTATATTATATATTTTTTTATACATACATTAATATAACATATGTGTGTGTATTATATATATATATATATATAGGGGATGATATATGGACATCATGAAAAACACTCAACTAGACACTTTTTTGTAAAAACGCTCCAAATCAAGATTTGGTTAATACAAATTTCCATGGTTTCACGACGGGAACACAAATATGCGGTTTTTTTTTTCTGAGATATATAATGACATGTTTTGAATTTTTAAATTTTACCATAATTTCGATTTGGAGCGTTTTTATAAAAAAGTGTCTAGTTGGGTGTTTTTCATGATGTCCATATATCATATTTGTATTCCCGTCGTGAAACCATGGAGATTTGCATTAACCAAATCTTGATTTGGAGCGTTTTTACAAAAAAGTGTCTAGTTGGGTGTTTTTTATGATGTCCATATATTCTTCCCCATATATATGTATATATATATATATATATATATGATATAATTATATATTTTTGAATTTATACTAAAATGAGACATTTCAGAAAAATTAAGCGTTAAATTTATACATAAGTTACAAAGAATAGAACCAAAATAAATAGTGAAACTAACTTCCATCAAACTAATTTAACGACAGTACCTGAATTGTGAACATTATGATAGTTCAGTACGTCAATTGTTAACTTTGATAGTCTGATATTTAAATCGTTAACAATCCGGGTATTGTGATCACCATGTGTTATGAACTAATTTTGTGGCGTGATGACTTGATCATACAACCGTCTAAAGTTGGCAGAGAAAAATATTGGAAATGATTTGTTTCAAAAGAATTGAGTTTATCAGTGTATATACGTAATAAAGACCTAGTTCATTTTTCTGCAGCCAAACTATGGGTCCGAGCATCCGCATATGGTTTATTAAAACATATTTTTTGTTAAAATTTGATGATTATGATATAAAAAGCAATATGTATGAGAAACTCTATAAATTTCCTAAATTTAAGAAAACACAAGATTCACCTCATATACGAGTAATGCATATCATTCCCTATATTAATACTCCCTCCGTCCCTAAACAAATGTCCCCTACGAAAATACGTACAATTTTGATCGATAATTTTTTCATATTTAGATTGCCGGAAAAAATTATTTCAAAAGTTAATCATGTAGTTTATGATTAGAACTATATGATGAAGTTTTCAATTTTTTCATTTCGGTAATTTTGAACTGAAAATTTTGATGGTCAAAGTTACATGTATTTTTGTAGAGGATATTTGTTTAGGGACGGAGATAGTATAATAGTAATAAACTATGATGAGTTATTATAAAAAAATTAATAAGCAATCTGGAATTTTATGTAAATATAAACGGTTATTTAAAAGGTATAAAATGTGTTAGGTTTGAGTTAGCTGATACGAATTGATAGAACATAAAAATTAGACCCGAATGTTTTATTCGGGTAATAATCAACCCACTTTATAAATGGGTATCCAACGCTTAAATGGGTCATCTCATACTTTTTATAGGAATTGAGGTGTTACTACCAAAAGCCCAAGCCCAATCAAATGGGGACCCATGTCTGAAAAATCACTGGGATGAAGACATTTGTCAATATCCTAGAAGGCGCAGTTGCCTATAAATAGCCAACTACCCCTCCTAGAAAAGGACCAGAAAATCTATCCAAAAAATATAGAGAGAAGTTAAGAAAAGAGAGAAACTAACCAAAACATATCACTTCGAGAAATAAACCGAGAAAAGACAGCCGAGCACCGAATAAAAGAGGAGAAAGATCAAGACGAGAGATTAAATAGTCATATCGAGCATAATTGTAAACCCGAAATACTAATCCGAGCAAATGTAATAGTCCGAACAAGGACAATAATCCGAGCAATAATAAAGATCAAGAAGTATCCTTTATTCACGGTTGATTTACCATTATATCATTGTTGAAAAGCCTAACGCAACCGACCAAAGTTATGGCTTTATCACGAATGCTCTATGCCTATGCTAATGGAGACACATGCAAAGGAGATCCAAATGGCCACCACTTCAAGGTTCTCGGTTGCTCCAGCAGTTCACCCCTACATCGGTCAATGTACCGGGTCATTGCAACCCCGTCAACCAACACCTTCTCGGATCCGTCGAGAGCCTCATCCTCGACACCCGTCACAACATCCCCGGCATTCTCTTCGCTGCCTTCCATTTCCACCCCCACGTCCTCCTCCAACTGCTCAATCTCAGGGGCCCTATGCTCGATCTCTTCCTCAGTACGGAGGGGCGAACAAACGGGCAAATCTATCGGACCCTCGGTGGGGATAGGCGAGATGACAGGCAAAGTCATCGTACCCTCTCCCATGTTAGTCAAGAGGTTCATATGTCCGAATACATCGTCGATCGACCCCTGAAACACAATAATACCCATAGACCGGGCAAGAGCGAGGGTAACCAATGGAGAAGTCAGTAGCTGAAACAAGATGACTAATAAAGCAAAGCACTAGCGAACAAAATGACAAACAACCAAAAGACAAGAAAATCATAATACATATACACATACCTCGCCCGGCGCAGAGGCATCCTCGGCGGTATCCCCTTGAGAAGCAGCAAACACCCCCTCGCCAGAGCCAACGTTAGCATCTTCCTCGGTAACCGATGTATCGGTTCCCCTAGCCCTCTTCGTTGTTTCAACGACAGGGTCAGATGCACGACGCTTCGAACGAACGGCTTTTTTCCCAAGCCGAGTAGCACATCGAGCCCGGACCACCTTTACGAATTCCTCCTCGGACTCTTTGGGGATCTCGGGTGCAGGATTCCCCCTGGTCACCGACCCCATAGGGTAACCGAGCAGCATGGGAGCAGTACGACTCGCAGGATCCGGCGTAGATCCAGGCCCCCACCATTTCCAAAGAGCTAACAGAGCCTCTACATTGGGAGCGCCGAGGTCTGGCATAATGGGAGCATTGGTAGCCGGTCCAGGAATCTGGTGTCCCGCACAACCCCATGCACCGGAAGCAATTACAATACCAAGATTACGCTCTTTGTTGGTATCCGGCAAACCGATAACGAGCCGGCAAAAGGCACGCAGAGTCTTCAAATACGAGCTGCGACGCTCAAAGCTCAAACTATAGACTCCAAAGACGTCCTTCAGTTCAATCGGTATTCCGGACAACTCCGATAGCCTTTGGATACCATTCAGAGTACGGTAACCATTTAAGGCCAGTTGGGCCGGAGCAATTTGGACGGTCTCAAAGAACGAGGCCACCCAATTTGTAAAAGGAAGTCGAAGACCCCCAGTAAAGAATGCCGACGAACGCACAGCTACCTCGCCGGCAGGAACAAATCCCAGCACCTCCTCGTCAGAAATAGGAAGCCGAATATGTACGTTGTCGGGTATTCCGGCGAGCTCTTTAAAATCCTTCTCCACGAATGTGCCAACTTGGGCCACACTTTGGGCCAAAATTTCCTATCCAAAGATCATAAAAAGTCCATCAATATACTACCCACATACGCAAACCAGAATCACATCAATAGAACGAGAGCCACCCCCCCCCCCCCCAACACACACACATTACATCAGAATCATCAGACATATATAGATAACCTGAACCATATACCAACGACACACCTATGACCACAACGACAAATCAAATACAACTCCTAAAAGAGGGAAGGGGGGAGAACGAAAAATCACTTACAGTAATCATTATGAGCAAGCAAGCGCGAACAGCAGCAAGTTTTCCAACAAAACCACGAAACCCTAGATCAAGCGGCCGAACTCTTTTCCTTTTTGGCGGGAAGAATATGCTTTAGAGAGAGAGATATTTTTTTCAGCAAATTCTGTGATAAAAATAAACAGGATTACTTGGCATAATAGAAAGGAGTTGAGTCACAAAAGGAATAAAATAATAACCGTCCTTTCGTGTAACAGAGGTCTACCTTTTTCCAACCATACAAAAGTCAACAACCGCTGCTCTTTTTAACATATAAACGCTCCAGATTTCGCCACGTCAGCGTGTATCCCACTACCCAAGGCAGTTCACATCATTAGACCTAAATAAACGGCCAGTGGACCCTACCACGAAAAGCTTCTCACATACGCTACCACTACTATCACACCGAGAATATCCCCCGATTAAAGTTCCTCGACTCCCAACCAATCCTTACCACAAGGGCACACCGAACAAGGTGGACGAAGACCGTTTCTAGCTTGATGGCAGGGAGCATCAAATCTAACAACGCTCTCCGGGGGGATAACCGGGCATATTGTTCGGTGTATGCTCAGAAACATAAAAGAGAAGCAAACAGGAAATAAAATAGGACAGAATCAAATGCAAGACAAGTTTTATTCATCCACAAAGGGGGAAACACAAACAATACAACAGAAAAAGAAAATACACCCATCCTATGTTTAACATATGTCATCGAGCATATGTTAGCAAAACCCTAATAAAAATACTTGGTCAAAAATTAAAACTCATAATTTTCAGAATTAGGAGGTGCCTCCGATAGTCCACACTTAGATTCCCTCTGCAGGCGTGTCTTTTGGTAACTTTGTGGACGGAAAGTATGAAATTACAGGAATGTGGCAGTTTGAAAATTTTGTGAGTTGGGAAAATTAATGACGTTAGTGAACAAAACACGGTTATGATTTTACAGGAATCTAAAGAGTAGTAAATAAATTGCGTGTACTGCATGTTGTTTATGTTGAGGGGTACCCGCTGCCTACTTTTTTCTTGTTTTAGTCAGATACGTAAATAAATATATTACATGCCTACATTAATTTACGCACAAATTAACAGCCCTATATATCTCTCACTCTGTAGTCCACTCTATCCCTCTCTCTACTGCTCTAATGAAGAAAGGTTCATCTACAGGTTAGTTTCTTTTTCTATTTTCTCTAATAGTTTTTTTTATTTTTAAAAACATTGATTATACTTCCTGCTTTATGTATATCTCGCGATAAAGATTCTTTGCTTCCTTTTTTTAGGTTCAAAATTCACTCAGCAGGAACTTCCTGCTTGGAAACCTATTCTTACACCGACATGGATAATTTCTTCCCTTCTCTTCATAAGTGCTGTCTTATTCTCGATTTGTCTCTGACTGCTTCTAACAAGGTCTGTCAAAAGACTGATGGAGCTCATAGTTTTTTTTATGTTTTTTTCCTGGAATTATTTTTTAAACCACTTGTCTTTTCCCTAGGTAGTCGAAATTGTACAGAGGTATGACCATGAGTGCATACCGAACGAGTGGAAAAGTCATCAGGTCGCATATATTAAAAGTGATATAGATAAGATCTGCAACATAACGCTAAAGGTATATTTTGATGAATTACTTTATATTTGTTCTGCATATTTAATTTTTTTTAGTAGGTTAGGTAAGGTTTGGAGTCTTAAAATCTGTCTTTATCATTTTAGGTGCCGAAGTTCATGAAGCAGCCTATTTATGTGTACTATCAGCTTGACAACTTCCACCAGAATCACCCCAGGTATCTTTAGCATTTTTTTTTCCCGAATTTGATCTATGACTTGTGTGAGTTTCTTGTTATGCTAAGAAAAAAGGATATAACTGTTAATTGTGTGGACGATTATGTGGGTTTCAATATTTTATACAGGTATGCAAAGAGCCGTAGTGATGAGCAGTTAAGGGGGTACAAACGAGGGATAAGAATCTAAACGTTTGTAGACCTGGAAAAGAGGCCAATGGTAAGATAATCATACCCTGTGGTCTCATTGCATGGAGTTTGTTTAACGATACCTACAGCTTCTCCGTAATAAAAAATAATACACCCTTCGAGAATTTAACCGTAAATATGAAGGGTATATCATGGAAGAGTGATAGGGATCACAAGTTCAGTAAAAATGTGAAGCCCAAGAACTTTCAGAAAAGTAACTTTGTCGGCGGTAAAAGTCTAGATGAGAACAAGCCAGTAAGTATATGCCATCTTCACCTTATATGTTATCTCACATTCTTTTCAAATTCAAATCGCATGCTTATCAAAAAAATTATCTAGTCACTGCTATTCTTCCCTTGATTATTTCCTCTGGTCAGAATTGTGTTCCAACTTCCACCATGGATTTTATTTTCTATTTAGATTTATAGAGTTGTTTGGTTGTATATTTTAAGCTGAGGTTTTCCCTTTCTTACTTTCTGTCTTATAAGCTGAATTTCATCTGGTAATCAGCTTAAAAGCTAAGCTTTTCCGATTTCCTGACCAGAATAATGTAGAAGCTTTAGCTGGATTAGCACATCTTTTCCTTAACTTCGGAATCTTCAGTGTATTTGCTTAAAACTGCAGTAAGTTAAACTCTAATTAGCCATTAACTCCTACGTGCTAATGTTAATATCATACAGACCTCTTCTTTTGTTTTTCTCCCATACCAGTTGGCGGTTTTTGACTTTTTTTCCCCACTGGTTTTTATTATTAACTGTTTCCTCTTTCTCGTGACAGTTAAATGAACAGGAGGATCTGATTGTATGGATGAAAACCGCAGCTTTTCCAAATTTCAGGAAGTTGTATGGCAAAATAGAAAAAGATCTGAATAAAAATGATATGCTTCGAGTTGTGGTGATGAATAATTACAACGTTTATAGTTTCAATGGGAAAAAACGGCTTGTTCTTTCTACAACTACCTGGATTGGTGGAAAGAACCCCTTTCTTGGCGTGGCTTACCTTGTTGTCGGTGGCCTTTGCCTTGTTCTTGGTTTGGCTTTCTTCATTCTATATTCTATGAAGCCAAGGTAATTCTTTTTACTGCTTCTAGAAAATTACCATTAATGTAATTCAATTTTCTCATTCTTAACTTGCATAGTGGACCAAAGATAGCAATCTAAATCTCCACCGCAGCAGTGCCTAGAAGCATTATATTGTATTTCATGTTTTTAACATTGTTTTTTACTTTATATCCTACTAAGATTCTTCTATTCTTGTTTTCATATCTTTCAGGCCGCTCGGAGATCCAGCTTGTCTATCTTGGAACCAAAATTCTAAAGTCCATTGAAAAGGCTAGTCGCATGTTATCTCAAGCTTCATTTTAATACCTCGTGTGTGTATGTAATTTTATAGATAGGTTTCAGAAGTATTGACTGCAAAACCATAGTTGTGAAATACATTAACCTTCCGTGTCATTGGGAGGTGTACTGTAAATAATACGACATGGTATTCTCAAGCAGTCGGGTGATGTAGCCTCTAGTCCCACAGCTTATAATATAAATACATACATTTATATACCTGTTTATAGGTCTGTCCTGTTGACCTGCATGTTCTGTACTTTATATTCCTCTTCCCATACCGTATCTTTCAATGTTGGTCTATATGGGTTATGGGAAATTTGCTTTTGAACCATAAGATTCGAGTTCGAGGTTCTGATTGTGCTGATGAAACAAAGCAAAAATACCATGATTGAGATGTACATGTATGCAACCTGTTATCTATTTATTCCTGTGGTGATGGATAAAGTCTCCATATAGCTGATTATCCGTGCGTAAGCACGTAGCTTTAGTTTGACTACAAATCAAAAGCTGCTTCTTTGCATTAGCTTGTAGGTGTGATTATTTACGTTTATACCATTTTCCAAATGAACAAGTGCACCTAAGACGTTCAGAATGGATTACAAGTTTAGCGTTTCACAAATAACAAAGCAGGTTATTTTACAGGCAACTAAATTCATTCATGTGCAAAGACAACAATCAATATTCACATTTAAATGCATCTCTAGACTTGGGTAATAATATCCCCAGAATTTGAGGAAACAAAATTACTTTATCTCTCAACATAAAGTTTAGACATTATATCTCATATTTTTATTTATTATGCGACGCTGAACGAAGTGGCAGCGTTTTCGACAAACTTTTTAGCACCTTTAAACCATCTCTTGTCTCCGGCTTGAGCCTTGCATATGTATAGCTTACCATCAGATACAGTAGCAGTGATCAGTTGGTGTTTGCCGCCCTCATCTCCATCGGCTGTCCTAGTCAGAACCGACAAGTAGTAGTATGGCTTCCCACCGTTCTTAGCCGATGAAGCCTCCAATATGTTGGCGGTTGCTACCGCGTTCCGGTCAAAACCACCCTGCACCGACAAACAAAAGGTCAAAAGTTTCAAACATTTAATGAAAGCAACATCCCTCTTCGCCAAAAGTTCCTCCAGACGCTCCTTCTCCCTAACCAAACGAGAAATCGCCATCTCAGCCTGTTTCAAGGCGTAAGACTGAGACTCACATTTTTGCTCGGCCTTGAAACGAGCAGTGCCCTCCTCGTCCCAATATTGTTTAAACCTCCTCGCTTCAGTCCGAGCACACATGAGATCATGTTTCAGCCATGACATCTCAATTTCTTTTAGTTGAAGAGGAGTCAAATCCTCCTCCCCAAAGCCAGAGGGACGAGGTAGCAAAAAGGTAGGCTCCTCTTCCATAAGGGTTTTCTTTTTGGAGGCAGACCTAGTGATGGGAGCCATCTCACGCAAAAGCAAATTATAAAACAAGAGAGAGGTAGAAATTGATAATGAGATACAGGCAATAGGGAGCATTTATAGAGAATCAAAAGGCACAAAATACGAAGCGTTACAATGGTTCACAAGACAGGCACGAGATACGAAAAGATACAACTGATTCATCAAATACAGAAGATAAAACACAAATGGCAAAAGGGGAAATACATAAGAAAACCAGCCCAATCTAAGGATCAATGGGTGGAAAAACCGAACTGCCAGACCGAGAGAAAGCAAAACGAGCAGAACAATTCAACCGAGCTTGGTAGGAATCGTTCATGGCGACCAAATCGTCATTCTCCGAGTAGAGCCTGTTGTTTTCCGTAGTAAGAACCCTGACGCGCTCCACGAGCCGAGCATTCTTTACCATTATGCTAGCTAGGCCTTGAGGAGAGTTGTCAAACTCATCTTGAGAATGGTCCCAAATTTCCTCGGCATCATACCAGGAGTTGGTCAGATGGTTTCTCTGTAGCAACAAGTGATCGAGCTGGCGACTCAGTGCCGAGATCTCGGTCCACTTCACCGTCTCTTCGGGATAAGAGCCGAACAAGCTCAAGGCCAAAACGCCATACTCTTTCTCAAGCCTTGCCATCCGACGGCGGACCCGAGATACCTCAGTGTCCAAGCCCTTCATCTGAGCATGATATCTCACCACAGGTCCAGACATTCTGGGAAATTGTTTAGTACGGAAGAAAATAAATGGGCTGAGGAAGAGAGAAGCAAAAAGAAAAAAGAGATGATAGACTACCAAAGAAAAGAGAAGTACTTACAGAACGGAGAGTATGATATTTTATGAGCTTGCTTGGGAAATTGCATATTTCCTGACATGCTTGGGGGCATGCACATTACCTGACTTACTAGGGAGCATGCACATATGTTTGACAGTGATGGGGACATCTACTGACATCTGAGACTACAGCGCAGAAGAAATAAAGACGAAATATTCAAAGATCTAGATTCCAGACAAACAACAAACCACATGTACAATATAAAAAGAAATGCAAAAATAAAAGGGCAAAAATAATTTTCATTAATGAAGATGGAATACATCATTGTTCATTACATCAAAAGACAATATTACATCGAGGTCTGTTACATCAAGGTCTATTTCATCCGAGATAAAAACCTATTACATCCGAAAAGATCTATTACATCCGAGAAGAGCTAGTACAGAAGATCAGGCAAAGGATCAACTATATCAGCTGACCAAGTGAGCAGGAGACGCCAAAAAGAAAAAGTAAGAAGAAAGAGAAAGGAAAAGCAAGAAGAGGAAAAGAAGAAGAGTGCAAGAAAAGAAGGAAGTGATAAGAAAGAAGAGTCAAAAAGAAAAATGACCAACCCTAAATGTAACACAAAACCCTTTGGATCACAGGGCTGATTGTTACATCGTAGTGGTGCAAAAAAAAAAAAAAAGAGTGATGGGAGAGAAGATGAAGAAAAAGAAAGAGGAGTCACAGAAGAAAAACAGATGAGAAGAAGATAAAGAGACGAAGGAGACAGACAACTAAAAAGGAAGTCAATGAAACAAAAAAGAAAGGGGAAAAGAAAAGAATAAAAAGTATGAGAAAACAGAGTATAAAAAAAAACACAAGAGAGGAAGAGGAAGAAATGATGGAAACGGAGAAATAAAAAAAAGAAGAAAAAGGAAGAGATGGGAAAAGATGGGGAAAAGCAGAGAAAAAGAAAAAAAGAAGGGGGAAGGTTAGGGGGAAGTCGATCGGTATCGATGAGAGGGCCCGGCAGAGACATCCCTGTCCCTCAGTGTCGGGTTCCCCCTTAGCATCTCATTCTCTTCGACTAGAGCCTGACGAGCACGTCGGCAGTAAGCCAGTTCGGATCTTAGCCAAGTTAATTCCCGAACCATCTCGGTATGGTGATAACGCCTCACCTTCAATTCCTCCTCGGCATCCCTCAACAGCCTTTGTACATGGTTATAGGAGGCTTCAAAGGCCTCCACTTGCAAAGCTAATGCTGATTGGGTGAAAGAACCAGACATCTTAGGGAAATTATAAGATGAGGGTCTATATATGGGGGAAAATAATATGATGAGAAGTGTGGATGTAACCATGCTGTAAGCAGGTATTTATAGATCAATTAGATGAGGGCTGGGATTGAGAGTCGCAACCATTCGCCAATGGGTATTCAGAAGCGATGGCACTCAAAAGAGGTGTCTGTTCAAGAAAAACGTTTGGATTCCCAAAAGACTCTAAAGAGCGTGAGTAATTAAAAGCCACTCCTGTTCAAGAAACGTTTGGATTCTTACCAATATTTAAAGGGGGTAAGTAATAATGGCAGCAAAACACGCGTCATTTTAGGGAAGGGCAGCGGTTCAAATAAATATCCCAGATCTTTTGCGCAAGGCTCAAGAAAACTCTGGTGAATAAGATTTTTTATGCACAAGGCTCAAGAAATCCTATTGGTCCCTAGATATAAAGAGTAAGAAGGTCCAATGGATAAGATCAAACGCAAGGCCCAAGAAAAGCATTAATGAGGCCACAAGCGTGCGCAGTCAAAATAAATTGCATTGGGAAAGTAATTCAGATATAAACAAGAAAAAGAAATCTTTATTGATTGGTTGATACTTCGTTACAGAAGAAGCACAAAGAGGAAATACAATGAAAACAATAAAATCATTTCATAGAAGGGCCCGCTTCGTCATTCGGCTTCCTTTTCGACCGAGCATACACTTCCTTAAGGGCCAATTTGTAAGCCCTCTTGGAAGCAAGCTGCCTATCTCTGGAGGCCTCGAGCTCTTTGATCCGGGCACGAGCACGAATACTGTCGAGCAAAGACCTCTGGTGCTCCTTCTCTAGGGCATCCAATCGCTCGTCTAGTTCGGCGGCCCGACGAGCTTCCACCGACAGCCGGGCAACCCTCTTCTCGAGATAACGCACCTTCTGAACTTCCTCTTCCAGACGGGCAACGTATTCAGGAAGGTTGTCACCATAGTTTTCAAGAGGAGAAGCCATTTGTTCGTTAATAAAGAATGAACTGCATAAAAAATACTGGGACAGTCCCCTTTTATAAGAAGAAACAAGGAGTAGATCAAAGGTCATCTCGAATAAATACAACCTCTTGAGCTTCCCAAGAGCATTTACGGCGAATTAACCACAGTTCCAAATCCAATTAAAGTCATCCAAAAAGACATCAAGAAGATAAACAGACAAGAACAAGGAAAGGGAAATATTTTATTAATTTCAAAAACTTCGATTACAACTGAGGAGAAGACTCCCCATTCAAGAGAAATTACGACAGAAATTACAAAAGACTAATTATTTCGAGGAAGAGACTTCTTCATCGTCATCCGAACTCGGTTCAGACCGAGCATGCAACTCCTTGAAGGCAAGCTTATAGGCCCTTTTTGCTGCCTTCTGCTTAGCCAGATTAGCCTCGAGCTTCTTTATATGCTCGTAGGCCCAATCCCGATCGGCCATCGTCACATGATGATCAGAATCCATGTCAGACAACCTTTTCTTGTAGTCTGAAACCTTGGCCACGAGTTTCTTATTCGCGGTACGAGATTTCTTGACTTCTGTTTCTAAATATGAAATGTAATTAAAGGAGCTCTCACCAGTAGAACCTGAAGAAGCCATTATGTCACGATCAAATTAGTAGTAAATGCCTAAGTATGGAGGGAGCACACCCCTTTATAGGATTTTTCCTCGAAGAAAGATATTAGATAGGAAACATTAAATGTGCCCCCCTGGGAACCGTCATAAGTCTATTGCGTTTCTCGATGAAGCATTGGGAAGGACAAGACCGAAGTAACGTTATCGACAAACCAAACATGACTCCCCCGACATGGAAACCACGCCGAGGAAGTCAGGGAGCACTTGATAGAACATAAAAATTAGACCCGAATGTTTTATTCGGGTAATAATCAACCCACTTTATAAATGGGTATCCAACGCTTAAATGGGTCATCTCATACTTTTTATAGGAATTGAGGTGTTACTACCAAAAGCCCAAGCCCAATCAAATGGGGACCCATGTCTGAAAAATCACTGGGATGAAGACATTTGTCAATATCCTAGAAGGCGCAGTTGCCTATAAATAGCCAACTACCCCTCCTAGAAAAGGACCAGAAAATCTATCCAAAAAATATAGAGAGAAGTTAAGAAAAGAGAGAAACTAACCAAAGCATATCACTTCGAGAAATAAACCGAGAAAAGACAGCCGAGCACCGAATAAAAGAGGAGAAAGATCAAGACGAGAGATTAAATAGTCATATCGAGCATAATTGTAAACCCGAAATACTAATCCGAGCAAATGTAATAGTCCGAACAAGGACAATAATCCGAGCAATAATAAAGATCAAGAAGTATCATTTATTCACGGTTGATTTACCATTATATCATTGTTGAAAAGCCTAACGCAACCGACCAAAGTTATGGCTTTATCACGAATGCTCTATGCCTATGCTAATGGAGACACATGCAAAGGAGATCCAAATGGCCACCACTTCTTTTCATAAAAATGTCATACATAATTATTTATCTTCAATTAGATATCAAAACTTTTGTAATTGAGCGATAGTGAGATTCTTAGGCATTCAGTGAGTTTTTTTTTTTTTTAATTTGTCGAAAATTCTTGGCAAATTAAAAAGAGTTTGTCTTGATATTTAACATCGTGATACGATATATACTTGCATGTAAGAATTCCATTATGCTTAGTTCCGGGATCATCCTTAATTTGTTTTATTTCACAGTGGAGTATATAACTCAATCACGCCTTAATTAGTTCAACATATCTTGGGTTTTTGGACACTTACCCAAAAGTTTATACCATATCTTATAACTTACAAGTACTTATCTAACAACTGTTTAAAAAAAAAAAAGAGGTTCTATCTAACAAAATATTTAATTAGTAAAACAACATTCGGGCCGGTTATGTATCTCATCACATTCCCCAACATATAATTAAGTCAACTTGAAGTCACAACTCACAAGACTAAAATGCGATCCGTGGTGCACTATAAAAAGAAGAACATTATGATAGATCGGTTTACTAATTAAAGTTCCTGCTGTGTACAAATGGGAAAAGTATGATTGTCGGGTAAATCTATTAACCCTATACACTTGTGTATCAATGTGCACAAAGACATCACTATACGTACATAACGAATTAACGATCATTCTTCCATTTAGTCCGTAGAGATATATGAAACGACCATAATACCCTCACCATATTCCAACCATTACTCCTTAGCTGGTTTATATAGATAGATTGTAATTAGACACCACCACAACCAAATGCTAGTTAGCAAAAAAGCAATTGTTAAGTGTATATGTTAACCTGACCTAAACAAGCTGTAAGTAACTTATTGGTAATTTACGATACTTCTTAGAAGCTACTTATAAAACACTTGGGCTGAGTTTGATAATGCATGTGATTTCAATATTCCACTTTCTAAATGTTAAAACTGGGTGAAAATTTCTTAATGTTTGTAAAGTTATTGTGGTAAAATATGATGAAGAACGTATTTCCATTAGTTGGACAAGAATGTTAATTCCTAGCTAGATCTGAATTAAAATTGACCAACTTCATTGGGATATTGGTTTTAAAAGGATAATTAAGCAGCTCTTAAAAGCACCACTTAAAAATCAGATGCAAATTACTGAAAAGAATGACTACGTTGTTGTTATTGTTCTTGTTGTTTTTATAAACCAGATTACATTGGTTTGAAAAAGAAAAGAACCATCACTATATTGGTTCGTCTGGCTGCAGCTTTAAAGCAAAAAACGTCGCATATTTGAGGTTGTCAAGAAAATAAGTTCATTTGGATTGAAATTAATTCAGGCTATGTCTGCCAGAGGCCCAGAACCAAACATAAAATATTCGAGGAACCGAGTTGAACAAATGCCCAACTGTTTACAGAAAAACAAAAGCAAAAACAAAAACTAGCTTAAAAGTTAAAAGCAAGCCAATGGGTGTAGTTTCCAACTAAACATATTTCCAAAACAAAAAGCAAAATAAGCGTATGCTACGAGATTCTAAAAATCCACGACTGTAATTTTAAATTTAGAAAAAAAATCAAGGCATAAGAAACAGTAGGTCGCATAGCTGTTTGTGATTTTTTTTTTTTTTTTGTGTGAAATTTTGTACACTACCCACATGAGATTGAGATTCTACAAATGGATCAAATTGGTAATGCATAGAGCCAGTGAATAGACGGCTGAGAAAACTATATAACTTTGCCTTGTCAACAAGAACAAAACAGCTAAATTAGATACAAACAACAATAGATATCTACACGCACCATATATTTACACATACCATGCATCTATTATACTGCGACTTACGGGAAAAACAATACGAAAATGGCCTGCTAGCTAGGACTTTGTCAATCCCATCACATTACTTGACTCTTTCCATTTTTTATAACTATTTCATTTCTAAATCAGCTCCAACTTCTCTTCAAACCCAAAAATGGTAGGGACAAGCAAATATTGGGTCTTCATACTACTGCATTTGATATGTTTTTTTTCGTCATCGTTGTCAGATGATATACAAAGCCTTCTAAAGTTCAAAGATTCATTAACAAACAACACCGCATTGAGCAACTGGGGAGGTTCAAATAACCCATGTACCGGTGATAAACCGAATTGGAAAGGCGTAAAATGCTCAAACAATTCCATTATTGGTTTACAACTCGAGAATATGGGATTAAGTGGAGAAATAAATATCGATGCTTTAACAGAGATATTGAGCATACGAAGTGTTAGTTTAATGAACAACAGCCTTGGCGGAACATTACCAAATGTGCAGAAACTCGGGAGAGCTTTTCGTAACTTATACTTATCAAATAACAAATTTGAGGGTGAAATAAAAGATGATGTATTTGATGGGATGAACTCTTTGAAGAAAGTTTATTTATCGAATAATAACTTTACGGGGGAAGTTCCAAGCTCGTTGGCAGGCCTACCTAAGCTTTTGGATTTGAGGCTAGAAAATAACGGGTTTCAGGGTAGAATACCTGATTTTCCTTCGAAGGATTTATCTTCTTTGGACTTGTCGAACAACAGATTTGATGGGTGTATTCCCCGTAGCTTGAGCAAGTTCAGCTTAACTTCGTTTTCGGGTAAGTTATATGTCCCTTTTCTAAAAGACTTGACTTTTGAAAATTTTATCGCCATATTTTTTGTATTGGAATATATATATATATATATATGTTCTCTTTTGATCTTTTATGAAGAATTCGTATTACCAATTTATCCATGCCTCCTTAATCTAGAAGTGCGATTCTAATGTTTTGTTTTATCAAATTTCCAAAACTTTCCAGGAATTTATATTAAATACAACGGACAAATGTTTGGTAGAGTATTAAATCAAGGGCCCTATCGTTTAATAATCTAGCACTCTCTTCAAATCCTAAAAAAAATGTGTTAATTGCAGCACTCTGCACTCATATCATATGCAGTGCTAGATGATAATATTTTAATAAATAATGCTATAGAGCTAGACTGTCTCAACCAGACTGATTACCAGACAGTCTTTTATATAATTTTTAGAATTCTTTTGACATACAACCAAAATAAAAATAAAACTTCAAATATAATATTTATGAAACTCTAGTTGAGACTATCATAAACTTAAATATTAATTAAAAATATTTAAAATTTTAATGATTTTAATATATTTTATTTAATTATCAACAAAATAAAACCTCAAATATAATATTTATGGAACCCTAGTTGAGACTATCATAAACTTAAATATTAATTAAAATATTTAAAATTTTAATGATTTTAATATATTTTTTATTTGACGATTCAACAAAATAAAAAACTCAAATATAATATTATAGAACCATATTTGAGACTACTCTAAACTTAAATATTAATTAAAAATATTAAATATATGGCCGAATAGCATACTCTTAAATTTCGAGTTGAAAATGAAATTTTAAATTTACATTAAGGATTGGTGTGTTGAGAGTCTGGTTGAATTTACGCGGCTCATTAACATTATTGTATTTTAAGGGTTCATACATGTACCCCATTTATGCCAGGCTTTGATCAACAAATCTGAAAGCAGATTACCTATTTATTTAGAGGCAGGCATCTTCAACTAAAAGCATTGTAAATACAAACAGAGACTATTTTGAAAATGATACTTATTATAAATGAAATGTTGGTCATAATTCAATTATTATTTTTTTTAGCTAAAAAGTAATCCAGTAAGCCGTAAATATAAAAGATACTCATCTCAACTGACGAAATGAAAAGTGAAATATTGTTTGTCATAATTCATAAACAGACTTAGTAACTAAAAGTAGATCTTACAAATCTAGATATTTCTTTTGTTATTGCCAAGTCATCAAAATAATTATTTTTTATTGTAACGAACAGGGAATGCTGGCCTAACCCCGTGTAAGGCGGAAAAAAAAGTTATTCCAAAAATTGCAATAATTGGTATCGTAATTGGATCTGTCGCCTTAATTGTCCTTGTCTTTGGAGCTTTCGTTATCCACCGAAACAAACCCAAGAAAACCGCAGCCAAAAAATCATTATCACTTAAACACAACAAAAACAAAGTCATAAATGAGGACGATGAATCTGCAGACCCACAAGATCTCCACAAAAATGGTGAGATTGAGAAGCTATGTTTCGTAAGAGAAGATACAGAGCGATTCGAACTTCAAGACTTGCTCAGGGCCTCTGCTGAGGTGTTAGGGAGTGGAAGTTTCGGGTCGTCTTATAAGGCTTCATTGCTTACGGGTTCAGCTATGGTGGTTAAGAGGTTTAGGCAAATGAGTAATATGAAAAAAGAAGACTTTCATGAGCATATGAGTAGGATAGGGAAATTGTCACACCCTAACTTGTTGCCCCTCGTGGCCTTTTACTACAAGAAAGAAGAGAAGCTTTTGGTTTCTGATTTTGTCGAGAATGGGAGCTTGGCAAGTCACCTGCATGGTATGTTTCTTCTCGGATAACTTTGTCAATTATATATGTATATATACATATACATTTGTACATACATACATACATGATACAAACAACTTGCATCCTAATACCAGTCCATCAAAGCAGGATATCAATAGCTAGAGATTAGGATATGCGAAAGGATTTCAATAGGAGTAATTAACTTACAGTACTATTAAACGACATTAGATGTGGAAACCCCCATCAAATTAGTAAAAGACTATGAGCCTAAGCTATACCAAGTTGTCCGATCATGAGGATAAATTTCCGTTGCACGACAGACTGTAAATTGAAATGTCCTCTCTATAATTTTAACCAAAAAGTAAGGTTCAGATTCGCCTACCCGTAATATTTTTGTTAAATACGCCATCACAATCAATATAAAGTTTTATCCTTTCATCTACTTCTACCATAAACCCTTCTGCCACGTTCAAAATCTCAATTCAAGCATCCCTCTGATGGTTAAAATCTTTGAGCGTGACATATTTAAAAATACACCCTCAAAACCTTTGTCAGTTTAAACAAGAGTATTACGATTCTATTCGCACTACTATCAATGTAACAGAATTAACTCTCAATCAGATCAACTGACTCCCATCAATACAAATGTCCCTGCAGCACGCTACCTATGGAAAACACAGATTAACAGCTCAAGTCTACTCTTTAAACACCAAGGCTTGATGTGCAAGATGCAATTTCTCATAATAATTAATCCTAACCAAATACATGTAATCATTTCTAAAGCCAGATCCCGTAAAACACTTTAGCAGAGTCCTGATTCCACACTAGTAACCAAATCTGTAGACATTGGTGACTTAACATAATTTCAGACACAACAATATCGCTACTCGGTACACATTAGACAAAAATTATGAAAAAGTACAGAGCGCACATATAACCATAGAACGGGGCTCCTATGCAACCTCCATTCCATAGGTACATTTTGATACTAAATTGCATTTTCACACATGTTTGAACTTATACTTTTGTATATGTGCGTGCAATCAGGTAAGCGTGCTCCAGAACAGAAAGGGCTCGATTGGCCAACACGCTTAAAGATCATAAAGGGAGTAGCAAAGGGACTAACATACCTCTACCAAGAGCTCCCAAACCTCACCCTACCCCACGGCCACCTCAAATCATCCAACGTCCTTTTGAACAAATCCTTTGAACCCGTTCTTGGAGATTATGCCCTCATCCCTGTCATAAACAAAGACCATGCACATCAACTAATGATCGCATACAAATCACCAGAATACACCGAACACGACAGAACAACAAAAAAGACAGACGTTTGGAGCTTAGGGATTCTGATTCTGGAGATGCTTACAGGTAGATTTCCAGCGAATTACTTGAAGCAAGGAAAAGGGGGAAACACTGACCTGGCGGCTTGGGTGAACTCGGTAGTGAGAGAGGAGTGGACCGGTGAGGTTTTCGATAAGGACATGAAGAATACAAGGAACGGTGAAGGGGAAATGCTTAAGCTTTTAAGGATTGGAATGTGTTGTTGCGAGTGGAATATAGAGAGAAGGTGGGATCTAAAAGAAGCAGCTGAAAAGATTGAGGAGCTGAAGGAGAGAGACAATGATGAAGACTACTCTTCTTATGCTAGTGATGGCGAGGTTTACTCGTCCAGAGCTATGACCGATGATGAGTTCTCTTTCTCAGTGACTGATTCAGGAAACAAGTAAATTATTCTTTTCCCAAACCCATAACGCCTAGAATAAGTATATCAAATATTTGAAGTCGGATAATTTGTTAAAAGGAAATTTCTCTCCTGGATGGGTCGAATTCGAAATGTAGAAAGGCTAGCGGGGTTCTCTATCATGTCCTTCTAGTTCAGTTTATCAGTTTATCTTACTATACTCAAAACACTTTTCTATAATGTGGTTTCCAGTGAGAGTGCTTTACATCTATATTATGTTCAACTGCCAAGTCCAGGGCAAGGCAAGGCACTTCAAGTATTGGCCCTTGAAACAATTTAACACTAAACACAGATGTAACGAGAAATTGCGATAATATTATCTGCAGGAAAAAACATATTTCTACATTCTTCAGTGCTTATATGCTCATATTATTAGTTGAAAAGGAAGAATATCATGGAATTACGAGTCAAGCAAGGACGACGTAAGGGAAAAAGTTTAAAAGATACCCAAAAAACAAATAAATAGGGTCAATTAGATAAACTCCCGTTTCACTTTCCAAGAGAAAGGTATTGTTATATCATTACTCAATACTCACAGAAGTGCTCATATGGAGTTGATTTGCCTCACTAAACTTCATCATCAACACTTCACAAAATGAGAATGAAACAAAATAAATGTGCTTCGGCCTTCAATGTTGTGTTTCACATCCTTGTGTAAACCCCGAATTTTCCCCCTAATACCCAATTAAGGAATGATTATATAGTGCTTATTTAAGGCAAACATGGATAACATATATAAAAAGGTGTCCATTTCCCCTTTCAAAACTGCGTTCCTCTATCCTTGTTGATGGATTATTTTTTATGAAAACTAAAAACACGTTATATATGAAATACGGTTGTCACAAAATGACTATATAATAATGCACATCAAATCAACCACGCCAATGTTTTCTACAAGGTCATTTATAAAATTCCATAGTGTTGAAACAAGGTATTACAACTTTAAGTACAATTCAGAAATGAAAATTTTCGACTATATAGGCAAACTTTATTCATCCCTAGAAGCAGGATCCATACCAGCCATGGTGCTATCAGCAAAATACTCTTGATGCTTCACATTCACACCATACTGTGCTCGGTCAAATACAGAAACGAAACAAAACAAGTAACCAACATCAGTAAAAGATACAAGACCCAAAGCTGGGATCGAAATCATTATAAGATAATACATGATCTATTTATTGAGGCGGCATTTGAGGCAAGATGTCTCATCTAGCATTCAATTAAAGGTATTTACTTTTTAATCTCCAAAATTCTATTTGGCGAAGAAAGTACATAACCTATATATAGAAACAAATAACACGGTTTCATGCCGAGATGGGTAGTAGATCTCCCTGCCCAAATATACCCTTGAATCCTTGAGTTCCACAAATGGACAAACAAATGCTAGCTCTAATCAATGTGGTATTCCTATCCCTCTATTCATGTTACCGTGATCTCATCACGCCATTGAAGCAAAAAAATGTAATCTGTAACTAGCAGATTGAAGGAACACCTTCACTTTCTTGCAAGAAATTCAAAAACATTTTATTCTCACCCTTAATTAAAGAGATAGCACCGTGCATCATAATTTTAAAGGTGCTTGTAACCATTAACCAATGACAACTTAATGACATTCAGTAGGTTCAAACATGATTTTTTTTTTTTAACCAATTTTCAGGAGTTCGAAATCACTCCTCATTACCAGTCTACAAGATTAAAAAAACTTTAAGAAATAAACTTCAGATCCAAATCTATGAGAATTTTCAATCCAAAAAGGATGATCTCCAATAACCTTCAAATTCTAAATTCTTGGTATTCATAATACTTCACAAAAACAGACTACAAACTACTCTCGTGTCCCATTTCAGAATGTTTTTAGCCATCAAAGATTTAAGAAAATAAAAACCTCCACGTGAAGCTATATTAGACCTAACAGTTGTTAATGCTTATTCCAAAGCAAAAAGTCAAGACAAAAAAAAAAGTGTTACCTCGCGCAGAGCCTTGGACAGGTCGTCCATTGTCAAAACCAATCGCTTATCCTATAATTTGAGGATAGAGAGAGGGTCAACTTAAATAATAAGAACAGAGTCTACTTAAAAGTGAGTATCAGCACCTTTGGTTGCTTATCTCTCTTATCCTTGACAATACCTGCTGTCCTTGCTTTGCATTGCCTATGAGTAAACATAAAGTTACAAAATCATCACAAGTAAAGAATCAAGGTCTAATGAGGAAAGTGCTGATGAAGATAAGTAAAATATGGAAGCCTATATGCAATTAGAGAACACCAAAACAGTAATCATTGAGTTTCATATATATATATATATATATATATATATATGGACTTCAAAGATGGGAGAAATTGATATATTTCAAAACAAACGAGATAAGGCAACGATAGCCAGGACAGACTCCGAAATCCATATTTGCAAACAATTCAGTTATAGTTCTTGCCCACCTTTCATAACCGTGATAAAAGAATCTATAGATAATATGCAAGTATACACATGACATACAATTTCTACAGAATACTCTCCTACACTGACAATTTGAAATAATATCATGTTTAAGGCAAATATTAGTGTTCTCATTCTATCTTTAGTACACATAATTTCTCTTTAAATAGATACAAATAATAATCCTACATTATTTGCAGTACATATTAGAGTAAATTGCGCGTAAACATGGCATATAAAATGAGCACGTACTGAAGAGCATCAGTGGCAATGTCGGCGACAAATTTCTGGGTTGCAACAGCGACTAACCTAATTCTGCAAAAGAAACATGGGGGAGGAAACACTGACTATCAATGTAATATCATAAAATGAAGGAAGGAACCAAAGGGTAAGAATATTAATGAAACACATTATCAACCAATGGTAAGGATCAAAAATAGAAGCCAATCCTAGAAACACAAGAAAAGTCACAAAGAACTAAATTCACTTAAAAATAAAATTTACAAACAGACAAATTAACTGAATCTACCTTTGAATTTCGAGCTACAGGAGCAGGGTCAATTGCTAAAAAATCATCAGTGGATCAATGCTTTCACAGAACTAGCAAATGACCTTTTAATTTGGCTATATCAAAAATACTCATATTATTGGCCAAAAATAAAAACTTTTAAAATCTTGACTTCAGCACCATTAGTTTCAAAGTTGTGTTTTCCTATACATGACACGTGCAGACATTGCCGACCACAAATTTTGAAACTCGACTTCAGCACCATACTATTTCACATTGCGATATGTAAACTTCTAATAAGATATTGTAGACTCTAGTTTCTACCAAATAAAAGAAGACGAATCACCCACAAAAAAATGAAAACCTACCATGGTCTTGGACTTAGCAACTATCAAAAGTCGAAAGTAAAGGGTAATTTCTACATAATTGACCCAACATTTATTCAGTTTAGTGCACTGATTTTTGATATAGTAAAACAAATGAGTGAGCCCTTCTACAAAGCAGGATTTCAGAATTATCATGCAGCGGTAACAGGGGATGTACTGGACTAATATGGCTTTGGTATCCGGATACATGTCAAGGTTTAGAAAAACCAAATCTGATCAGGTGTGTTTCATGGTCAGGTCAGCCTAGATACAACTAAATATTAAGAATTGATGAATGTGATCCTTAATTATTTTAAGGGAGTTGGAGTTATCTCTTACTTTCTCTCTCCTACTCACTTTCTTACTTTAAAGTGGTCGCACAGTCTAAGAGTTGCAACCAAACAATGCCCAAAGTGAAACTTAACAGTCTAATCTAATGTTACGGGTTGAGAGTATGTACAATCAAACAAGGCCTAAAGTGGACCCTTTACAATGTGAACCTAGACATGAAAAGAGCATTGAAATAAGATTTAACTTTGCCATAAAAAATATATTTTATCAACAAAATTAATAAATTATCATACCTGCTTATGAGCAAATATGTGACCAACCTTAATCTGCCCTGTAACGAATTTAGTAGCTACATTCAAGGTTTCAAAAGTCGCTAGGGAAACTCAAGACGGGAAGTGGGGCCAGGAGGCCTAGGCAGAAAAACCATAGATCTTTTTTGTATTTTTTGGATTCATGCGTCATATACATGATGTAAATATAATTAACAAGCTAAATTAAGCATCTATAAACTATTGTTTTATCGGTATACTATCAAGAATACAGCAAAAGTTATGAAAACAATATTTGAATAGTCAAACAGAAATAAAAATAAATAAATAATGTATTCAAAGATAAATGGAAGACGCAAATCGTGATTGATGGCCAAGTATTTTTTGGACTAAGCATTTAAAAGTTAATTTATATAAAATATATCACGTGCTTTGACTGGGTTGACCAAAGCCTGGCGCCTAGGCGAATCAAGGTGGGAAATTTTGAAACAGTGACTACATTAAACCAAATATATTAAACTAAAGTATTGCAAAAGCCAAGGTCTGTATCAACTATCAAACAAATCTGAATATTAGGATGCTAACGTGAAACTTTAAAGGTATAAACCAAGAGTCAAATACAACTGCTAAGAGTAAAAAATTAAATTCCCTACTAAATAAACATGTGTTGACACAAAAAATCTAGATCGGGTTTAAGAGTGAGTTACCTGTCCTATCTTAATCTGATTTTTAATAGAATTAACCGCTACATTATAAGTATAACACACTATATTATACAAGCCTAAACCCTGAGGTACAAAATAAAACATAGCTCAAATTTTAGGGTTAAAAAAGAAAACTTCGTCTAACAAAACTACAAGACTAGTAGATTTATAGTATTCCATACATTCCCATTTAATTGTCCTTTGCGAAACTATATGCGAAATAAAGATTACCGAAATGGAACAGAGCAATATTAGTATAAGTTATTAACCGAAATAATATGTATTAAAATTACCGAAATAAAGATTTTCAAAATTTAAATTTAACATTTAAACTAAATGATTAACTTTTGAAATTTTCCATTTTTGCAATATTAGTATAAGTTATTAACCGGTCAAAACTACATCTAGTTTCGTACAAGACAATTAAATGGGACAGAGCAGGTAATACATATATGTCCCTATATTATTTTCAATCTGTACGTACGAAAATAAGTGTCCAGTTTCATATTTTTAATACTCCTTTTTCTTATAGTAATACAGAAATATAAATAAATAAATAAGAAGGGTATCGAGAGGTAAGTACAATCGAACATCTGGGCATTGGAATCCGCTCTTAGCTAAGTAATGCTCAACCAGTTCATCCGGGATCTGCATATTAATCATACCCCGTAATTATTCATCTACATATACATACATAAATAAATACATCATATCATATCATCGTCATACTATTAATATAAGCCAACCCAAACATTTTGAGGCTGCCCAATTTTGCCCAAATTTTCCAAAAATACACTCACTCTGATATTGTAATTACTCTTAAATGCCATCACTCAATTCAAATACATAAATAACTTAAAAAATGTTATTTTCCACACATTTATATTCCAAACAAAATCGTTGTGTATTTTTTATAAGAGTAAAACATTATGTTGATCTTTATATACGATTGTTAATTAATTATATTTAATCATTTAATATTTAAATTTTAAAAAAAAATATTAAGTTTATTTGTCGGCATCGTATCTATGTCACTACGTATCGCGTTGCGTGGGCAAGGATTACTAGTATATATATATATAAGCAGAGAGAGAGAGAGAGAGAGTACAGTGGGAGTATAGTCCATAAGGGAAGCGAGAAAATCGGAGAGAACAGCGTCATCTTCGTGCCTACCATCGCTTATCTGCTGTTGGTTCATCTCTCTCTCTCTCTCTCTGGATCGAGCGTAGGCCTTTCTTTGACTAGTTTATTTTTTATATTTTAAACCAATTAAAATTTCATAAATTATAATCAAATTATCCGACACACTACATACTCAAATAAAAAATATATAACTCTAAAATTAAATATTAATAAAAATTTATTTATTTTTTAATATATTTGATATATTTTTTTATACAAACGGATCGTAAATTAATCGATATAAGCTATTGTTACCTAGTAATTCACTCCCTGTCTCGTGAGGATGCACGTGAGGATGCAGGCAGAGTATATATATATGTAAAAGGAAAAGGATTTAAAAATTAGTCATGTACTCCCTTGAGTCTATGTTTGGAAAAAAAAAATATTTAAAATAACATCCGTATTTGTTATCACAAAACATATTTTTTTGTTAAAATTTAAGAATTAGGATATAAAAAGTTTCATGCATCAGTAACTCTATAAATTTCTTAAATTTCACGGAACACAAAAGTCACGAGGGACGTGTATAATTCCCCATATAAATATAATAGTAATAAACTATCACGTGATCCATATTTTTTTGTTGTAATAATGTTATGATTATTAAATAATAATAAACAAATAAATAAAAAAATTTAGGGTTATTATAAGAAAATTATTAGAAAAACTGTAATTTTGTGTAAATGTAAACGGTTTCTTAAAAAATATAAAATGTGTTAGGTTTGAGTAAATTGTTAAGATTGTTGTTGCGTTGCTTTAACTTGTTTTCATTGTCTTTTATCATATTTTGGTGTTTTGGTATTCATCCATTAAATTTTTATCAATTCGGGTTTCGTCAATCAATTTCCATCCAATTAGACGCCTTGTGTTAAATAAATTTTTCCGTCTTAAAACCTTTAATGGATACCCTATAACCTATAATCAATTGATTTTACGATACCATTAGAGGTGTTGAACAATATGACGGAATTCGAGTCACGTTCTCTTAGTAGTGAGTGAAATTTTGGTTGATGTGTAAATATTTAACGTCGGCTGACAACGGCTGAAGTTAAATTTTGGTAAGTTTAATCACAATCTGATAGCCGAGATGCATTCGAGCCTAATTGCAATAAAATAACCTTGGGTGAATCTCATCAATCAAATTTTGGTCCAATTGTCCATTCAAGTGCAGACGGTATTAACATGGACAACTCAGATTCCGCCAATGATGAAACCTAAAGAATCCTTTAAAAACTTATGAAAGTGTATATGCATTACATTTTGCTAACTAAAGCTACAAAAGTCTTTTTTTTGCAAATTTACCATTGTTTTAGTTAAGTCAAGAAAGCTAAAAGTTAGTTGCTCAATAACATATCTTTTCCCGTCGATAGAATTGTTAACCTGATAGCTATAATATAAAAAATACTTGGTAAAAAGAGAGGGAATCGCAACTTAGAAGCTCCATATAAAAGCATATGAACCAGAGAGAGTACGATATCGCCAATCGGTATTGTGCCTATCATATGCAAAATACCCAACATGATTGTAGTACAAGTTAATGAAACTACTGAAAATCCAATCGAGTCTAGTAATTCAGTAGGAGGTGTCACCGGTTAAGTCTATGACCCATATTATCAACAACTTGCTTACACTAGCAAAAAACAATGGCTAATGGATGTTTGATGCATAATAGTGGAGGCTACTGATGTCGCACGAATGTGACGTGACATTAACTTGTTTCTCTACTTGCGTTATCTTTTCTAGTTAATCTACTAAATTTTTTTTTACCATTATATTTATCATTATGATGAAATTGATACAAACTGATAAAACCATAATTTATGAAACCGAATTCTTTGAAAGTAAAAGTGTAAAACTCTTTACAAGTCGAACCCAAAACCTTTAGTTCTTCCCAGAAAATTCATATCTCGAGAAGGGAAGAATAAAAGTAATGCTAGCTTTGTTAATATAATAGTACAACACAGGTATAAATCTAGGATGTAAAAATTGTGCAAATTAAGTTGAACAAGAAATCCATGCCACATAATCCCTCAAAACGCAACACGAAGAAAGAGCCATAGCTTATAAGATATTGGTAAATTTAACCCAGTTCACAATGGTGATACCCTATGCTCATCTTGAAGGTTTTCCTTTGGTTGATTTTGTCACTGTCTCAATCAATCTAAACATCCACCGATCTAGCATCCCTGATAGACGTTAATATCCAAAAATGAGGGCATGAATGAAAACATTTTCAATCACACAAAAAATAAATAAAAATGCATTACACAAAATCTCAACTCCACCCATTGATTTTGGCAATTTATAAAGATCAATAAAATTAATCGGACATGTAACAGCTTCCATGGTAAATATAAAATCCCAAAGCGCTTTGGATCCTATTTTAATTGTTGATTTACCGCCTTTTGATCAACACAAGCAGACATATTTCAAAATCTAATTGATATGAACTTCTAAGGTTACGTCAAAATATGATATTGCACTTCCACATCAAGTGTGTGGCTTTGTTCCAATAGGTGTCTAGGTAGATACACCCTTATAGTTCCGTCACATTTTTTAAAATTTTTTTTGTATAAACTGATGTTTACAACAAGCGTTATCCATACACAAGTGCTAAAATTAAATGACAGAAATATTACATTAAAAAAAAGAGAAGTTTAAGACAACATGCCGACTCAATATCATATTAGTATGTGGTAGTTATGCAAACCCATGACTAAGCTAAAACTCAAATAGCACGAGTACATACACATGTAATACACATCATATATTCAAATCATTATGATTTCACATCATCTTGTTCCCAAACTCTATAATACTTATGCTATCAGCCTAAAATATATCATCTTCGAAAAGTACTAAAATGAATAATACTACTAACCTGTCACAGCAAAAGTACCACCTAATACCGCGCAAAGCCGAGTTATGAAGTGAAGAAAACTGCGGCGTTCCTCTCTAATGGTCACGGTAATTGGGGACATATCATACAGAAAGTAAACAGCTGGATATAAAATAACAAAGAAATTAAGTAACTGGAAGTTAACACGTAAAGGAGACAAGAAATAGGAAAAGGGAGAGAGAAATCAACCTGGCCAGCTTCTTCTTTCAGACTCATCAATGGTAGAGAAATATTCATTAACAGAGAATTGATTTGTTGGTAGTACTTCTTTTGATAAGTATCGATATTCAGTTGGAACTATCTGCAGAAAGCAAATAAAACTTCTCAATGAAAAAAGGCAAGAAACAGAAAATGCTGATGTTCTTATTTCAAATCGAACAGAAACGATCATGCAATAGAGAAGGATGTTCATATGAGTCTGTACAATGAACATGAATAGGAGCAATATGCAAGTAACGTCTAACAATGTTTGCAACTTTTGAGTTTTGAAATCAACACCCCATCGACCCCGTGTTTAATTTTAAAATATCATAACTTTGCATTTGATGGTCTGTCTTGGATGATGGTTATTTTATTCCAGGGATTGCAACTAGCGTTCAACAAAAAACAATCAACAGAACAGAAAATTGTTTCTAAGGAAAAATCATAGACACAAAAAACATTTTACAAAGTTTTAGTGGTAAATGGCTTTCAGATTTTAGTGATACATAGGTGATAGGTCTTGATTAATTATTTGTAAAAGTCTATAAACATCCAAAATGGATCACAAGCGTAACATAGGTCATCTCAAAATAAGGCAACGACCAACGAGGTAAGATTGCAACATTCAGGTATTGTCAATTGAAAATTTAAAAGTGCGGTGATTTTTAGTAGTACATAAAGGTTATTTGCATTTTACACTTATATTTTTAGAAAGAGTGATTTTGCAAAATATTTCCAGATCAAGATTGGTAAGCACCATACCATAAGCATTTGTGAGGTCCTTATGTACTGAGAGTGACTTATAAAAGTAAAATGTCTTATTGAAGACATTAATTCGTTTGATCCCAGTCCACTTGAAGTGTCCAAAATATCATATAAGGTTGCTAACCAATAGTTCAACATATTTTCAATGTCATGCATGGTTTGTAACTTTTTGAAGTATTATCGAAGTAAATGGTAAATGTAACAAACCCATATTGCTGGTGATGAGAATTTCATGCAATATAAACTGATATGAGACAATTTTTTGAATCATAAAACAAATAAAATTACATGATAAGAGCTGACACTGAAAGTAGTTACTGAATTTTTGAAAAAATAACTAATGCTAGGCTACGAAAATGATAAGTCAATTCTCATATAGCATAACCCTCATACCTCTATAACCATTCTATTCATACTGCTGGAATGCAAGTCTACATTTCTAGGAATTGCAAACTAAAAACGAGTATGCATAACATACCATTATTCCTAAACCTCAAACTTCTGACTGTTAACAATTAAACCCTCAAGAACTCATTGACTTTTCCCATTCCTATATTCTCTTTTATCCCCAACTTGGGTTATATACAGAAGTACAGGACAACCTAAATATGATTTTGGGGAATCATAGGACAATGGGCCTACTGTGAGCAGAAAACACTAGTTTTCTCTTTCACGAGGAAAGAGTACTATAAGCCTTAGTTACCTGTCCTGTCATAATAAGAAAACGTGTTGTTGCTTGGAAGCAAAAGAATGGCCGAAATATAAACCTTAATGTAGTACTTGAATGATCCACTAGCGTCATGCAAAATCCTTGTAGTCCCATCGAGCGGATTGTGAATTCCGGGGTACTTTGGCCCAAATGATAAATCATGGATAACATGGCTCACATTCACATGTGTGGGCACTTCAAATATCTGTTAAACCGAAAAATATAAATTAAAAGAAAAAAACATGAAAGGGAAAGAGAAGTTATCAAGTAAATTACTAACAATATTTTGACCTAAATGTATGTTGAAACAAGTTATCAACTCAAATAGCATCTACCAATAACATGCAAGCAGACTATACTCTGCGACCTTAACAGTAGGACTTAACAGGAATTCAACAATTTGGTCAAGTTCACTCAGAAGAAAACTTGCTTAAACATATTATGTTGCATTTTACCAAACAGATACTATGCATAATCATACAATTTTGATTCAACTTAATACTTGTAAATTAAAACAAACCTATTGTTTTCATTAATACACTACCTGTTGTAGGCTTGTAGCAGGACTTGGAATTAACTAATGAGTTTGGTATCATAATGTATAGATATGTAAACTAATGCGTCAAAGCAAAGCTGGTACGTCATCAAGGTTTCTAAAATAGAACAACCAACATTACAAAGAATCAAGGCTAAAATTGGGAGAACCAATAAGATTCTTATTACAAAAGCTCCTCTCGTGTTTTTTTCGTGTTGATTATAGAACCCTCTTCGCTCTATCAGTTTATCTACTTCTCATGCAAAAGAATTTAGTTGATAACTTTTCTAACTGTAGTCACTTTAGTTGCAGAAGCAGCTACAGTAATATTTTCCCAACAGGCTGATAAGACACATGAAATAGCATATTAGGGCTCTGTACTGAAAGGAACTGACCCTCTGTGCAACATATATGCTCAGTCCATGAACTGAGACATGGAAGTTCCCAGCAACCCTCTGAACATCTAAATGTCCATAAATCTGCCAAAATAAACTTAAAATTATTGCTAAATATAATGAAGAAAGCTCTTAACAATAGAAAGTATCTAAAAGGCAATCGTACAAAATGATATGTCAGCTGACAGGCACCAGTTTAATCAAAATCCCAGCATGCCATGTCATTCTGTACGTTGTCATTAATAGATTAAAAAAAAAAGGCACAAGACATACCCGGCAACCTTCATGACTATCCAGAGCTTGTTTGACCTTCTTAATCATATCTTCAGCTTCTTGACCAAAGCCATGCTGAGCACCTTTATGGTCTAAATCATGAGTATCTTTATCTCCATCTGGTCAATGATTATCTAATGATTACTGAGTGATAGACATACTTCATGGACTATAGCTACAAAAGAATCTGTAAGGATATAAAAGGGTAATCTATACATGACAAACATAAAGGTAGCACCATTAAAGAAAAGATGGATTATGATCATATGTCATCTGAATGGGTTAAACTGCTACAACTTTTCAATTAGCTGAATATGTTACACTAGTATTCAAAAGACTTATCACAATTTAACCAGTTACATAATCTCACATCTCTTCTTTAAGGCAAAATGTCATACTTCGCTTTGTAACAACTCCATCCAGAAAGGTAAAGGAAAATACATGAGAGACTGGGATAAAGGAACAGGGTGGGTGATGTTATATTATGGTATTAGACAAGACACAATATTTTTCGTCCTTGGACTCATACAGTCATCAACAAAATTTTCAAATGGGTCTGAAATGCAACCTCACAAGACCATAACTTACAAAATCATTATTTTTTACATAGGCTATTTAAAAATTTGAGAAATAATATATCTTTGCAACTCCTGAAAAAAACAAAGTTTGGAATCTAAAAACTTAGAACTAGCTCTATCGCTGACAACAATGAACGATAATACATAACCAGCAATGTTAAAAATATATATAAAAAGAGGAGGAATTCATTAGCAATTTCCACATAATCCAAGGAATGTGCATTATTTAAGAGATTACCGTGGTTATGGGTGTGCTCCTTTTCCACTAGATCTTTAACATGCTCCACATCAAGGATATGTCCCTCACTACTCAAGCGAAGCTGTAAAATCTCAGAACTGTCAAAACATTTAACAAGGAGAGAAAGAAAACAAAAACATCGAAAAGAAATGGTGATGCAGGAAAAGTTACATAAACCTCAAGCTACTTCATAAAGGTACCAGAATTATTTACTTAAACTTAAAATTATATGTTTACTGTTAAACCTTAACATCTACTTGGGAAAAAATATTCGCAACATACTGTCCAAAACCTGCAAATTCATTAAAAAGTAAATGCAGATACCATTAAATATTTGGCCCTTGTAAAATCCAACCAAGAAAATAGCAACAAACCTCCACTAAAAGAAATTAAACTACAATTGCAACTAAGATAAAAGATCAGAATTCATCAAGAAAAGTGATGCTGTCAAGAAAACTACTCTTCAGATATGCCAAACTGAAAGAATATGATGTTGTCACATCTTTCTACTATTCATAAATGAAATTAGGCAAAAAGTGACTGTCTATCTTACTTTCCATATATTTGTACTCAGATCCACCTCATGTTTGCCAGACATGTCAATAGCATCAAGACTCAAAACTGCAAAGAAAAACAATATAAGTAATGGATAATTATATCATATTAATATTTTTACTGACATAGGGCACGCGGGATATGTGCTGACCATCGCAAGGCAGGGATGGAAACGACATATTTATGTGAATAGGAAGAGTTTCACCACGTTTCAAATCAACACCCATCTGCAAATAATTATAACAAGATCGAAAAGACCATATATGATAATTTATCTATCACTTTCAACTATTTATAAATACAAAGTGACAAGTACAACTTAGAGGTTATTAAGGACACAGATACCATACCTCGTGAACAGTTTCTGTGGTAAGATAATATTTTAGCTCATGCAAGAAGAGAGTGGTCATGATGACAACACCCACGAAGGACACTGAAAATAGGACAACAAAAGAAGTGATAATGAAATTAAGGGGTAAATAAATCATATACAATAACACATTACTACTTTGGCATTCAAGCTGTGATCAGAACTGCCAATTCAAGTAAACGTCATCGCCAAATTTAACAAGACCCAAGCCGGCTTCTACAACTAGTCTTGTCACCTTTGTAACAACCTTGATAATAGAAGGCTAAAAGTACTTTTTTCTCCGGAAAAACAATCCAAAATTTTACACAACTGGGATTTATAATGAGATCCATATCTTTTACCATGACCCCCTAAATTATAACACAGTATAATTATAATGCATGTGCAAGCTTGTTGTAATAAAAACATAACGAAATATAACGTTTTACCAACAGATAAAACTAAGAGTCGAAGAAGAAGCCGTACCAAGTGCCCCAGATTGTGTTTTCTGCAACAAATGCTCTTCTGCCCGAGGGAAGGCATCGAGACTTCTTAAGGCTTGTTTGACACCCATTTCGTAATTACTTAATCACAACGCCTGTAGAATTTTAGGTAAAGAAATTTACAATTATGATCACTGTAAATTCATGTCAATAAAACAATACAATGGACAAGACAAAAACAAGTCAAGATAACTCAAGTGATCTTGTTCAATATTCGTAAGTATTAATCATAGCTTATAAGCAATAAATAAATAAATAAAGTTGAGCTACAAGCTGCAACCAAAAACGCCATAAGGTATAATTTTTATAGATTCTTAATAACAATGCCTCAGCCTCCCAGAATCCACAAGAGGAACAAAATTACATTCACATGTAAAATTTACGATTATGCCTCCTAGGTGTTAATTCAATACAAGTACTCGTTCATCTTGTTCAATAATCCATAATAATATAGTCAACGTAAAAAACTTATAAAAATATAGAAAATGATCTAAGCTTTAAAACCTGCAAGAGAATGAGCCATAGTCATCATTTACGCTTTCTTTAAGAAAAAAATCCTTTAAAAAGCTGAAAAACAGGTAAATAGCTTATATACAAAAGCTAGAATAAGCTAGTCACCTTGTTAATGCAATTATCATTTCATTTTGCTCACAAATTTACGATAACGCAATCTACTAGTGCCTCTCTTTTTTTTTTAATAAAAAAATGGTTAATGCAATTATCATTTCATTTTGCTCAACATCCCCTAAAAAAACAGCAAAAACAGGTAGATAGCTTATTTACAATAACAACAATAAGCTACGCTTAATAATAGCAACCAAACGAAATAATATACTGCATAGATATTTTCTCAATTCTCATACATGTAAATAACTTATAGCAAAACATGGATTAAAAAACAATAAGGAAAATTATCATAGAATATCAAATCATGTCTGTAATAATAATGTCCTCCAATACCTTAATTTCATTTTTGTATAACTTTCGATTATAAAAAAGGATTGTTACCGATTAAACAACAGATTGGAGTGGATCGTATGGAAGAGTAATCAGCAGAGAATCCAATCGACGGTCGAGATTCGTCGCGGCTGATTTCGAGGTTTTAAGGGTCTGCCCCGACGAGAGAGAGAGAGAGAGAGAGAAAATGAGAGAGATAGACAAAACAAACATAGACGAATTAAATTAGATTGAATCACAAAAGTAGTGTCCATAGTTTGATTTGTATTCCGTTTTGATCATTTATTTTCTATCAAATTGCTAATGTTTTCCCTAATGTGCGTTATTTAAGGTCTCGTTTGGTTGCGCCATTTATAGTTTTGAAATAACGAGTTCAGATACTATTGAAAAATATCTTTATACTTATAATTTCGGGACTATAAATACTATTTATTCTCATAAAAATACATACCAATAATCTTATCTATTTATTATTTAGTTATTTACAGTATATATGTTAACAAAAGTCATTGGCCTTTAAGGTGAGATGAAGTATGAGATATGATGTACGTACACGAATTTGCGTGTCCGACACGACACAATACAGACAAGACAAAACGGTAAATTTTGACAATTTATGACACAAATCGGCAATGACGCGACATTTAATAGAGTGTTTTATTATATAGAACATATTTTTCTATTTAAAAAAACAATCATATATATATATATATATATATTGTCCGTTTTTTTTTCACGTGTCCGTGCTTCATAGAGTATGAGACATGCGATGGAAAAAATTCCCATCTCATAAGAGTATTTGAAGCTTGACATACTTTCTATACGTACTATTACATACATGGCCTTGCTTTTTTTTTTTAAATTTAAATAATTAGTTTCTTGGGTATTTTTTAAAAATAAAAATGAATAATATGTTCGAAATTTCAGAAAAATGGTAGAGGTATTTTTGAAAAAAAAAAATGCATAAAATTTAGCAGCCTATAAAACTACATTTTTACTGGTTTCCGTTATTACAATAGATTGATATGACTTATGGTAACTATTTTCACTACATTCTGGTGGTACAAGTTAAAGGATTTAGTCATTAATGTCAATGAACTTGTGCTAACTAAAAATGGAAACCAAGCATGTTCCCCTTTCTTATGAAATTAAGTTGCTTATTTGAGGCAGATGGTTGATCAATCCGTCATAAACTTCTGTTTTTAGGCCAAAATAAATAGAAATGTTCTGACTTCCCAATTGTTTTGCAACTTGAGAGTATAATCACCATACAGAAATGGACATTTTAGAACATGAAAAATGTGTTCTTATTGCTGTTGGGAACCTTTTTTGGGTGTGGCAAAAAGTGATATGCCCGTTTGTAGGAAACGATGTAAATGTGATAGTGTTACAATTTTGAATATGGAAAATCATTTAGCCGTTCCAAAATTTTCCTTTGGAACAGAGCATAATTTTTTAATGTCACGGAGCATAGTTGCTTCAAATTTTAATACAGGAACGGAATGAAAGAGTTCCAGTATCTACGTAGGCAGGACAAAACGAATAAATATATTTTCACACCTCTTACACTTCTCTTTACATATTTGTATTTGTGAGAGCAGTGAACACAAAATTATTGTTTTGTCTTTTAGTGTTTTTTTGTTCTCACTGGTCTCACAATAAATATAAGTATAAGTGAAATAGGAGTGAACTATCCGACAAAATAGTGTTCCAATTTGTGTTGAAACAGGTACAAAATACACCAGAATTTTTTAATTATTTTATATTGCATGGAGTATTATTCGAAAAGTATTTTTCTCTTTATTTTCCCATTTTGATGGAAGGTCTTCTTTATTACGTAACCAACTAGCTCACATAGTCACATTCTCGTACGTTTGTCGCCCATATTTTATCTTATTGATTGAAGTAAAAATAGGTTATTGATTGATGTTAACCCAAGGAAGAAAAGGAGTAGAGTACTCAATTCTTATCAAAACAAATAAGAACAAAGTAATATTCCTATTCGATACTCCTAAATAAGAGCATATGCAAATGCATGATTAAGAAATATACCCAAAGCTAATTAAACCAACAAAAATATTGTCATTGATAATTTCTGTTGAAGAGCTGTCTGTTCAAACATAACCGGAAGGAAAGTGGCTCTCATGTCAGAACTCGACTTACAACTAACAGAAATAGACACTGTAGATAAAACGAACAAGAAAAAGTGCAAGAAATTCTCAACAATTTTGAAATCGAATGGTGTACAATTTCTTTTACGTGGCGAGGAAAAGGTAATTTTTGAGCTTAGTAATCTCATCTCATGCTTTCTCTTCTTCAAGAACAAATTAGCAATAAAAGATAGATATTTGAAACGAATTTGAGGACCTGGCCTAACTCACCTTTTTCTAGTTTGAGTTGTGCCAATTTAGTCACAAAAACTTTGGAAACGCAGGAAATTGGTCGAGTGCCTCGTCTTCACGTGGAATAAAATAAAATAAAATAAAGTCATATGGATGTTGTCAATCTCAGAATATTGCAAATGACCGTTTTGTTTAACGAGAAACTCAGATAGACACCCCTTTCTAAAGTTAGTGTTCTCAAAACCAGTTCCATTAAGTTCTAACAACACAATTCCTGAAATTTGTTTTCCTAGAAAACACTGGTAACTAATTAGCCCTTAAACTATTATCTTATTTCAAATGATGATTTATCAGATGCTAAACAATGTAAACTATTACTATTGTTTAATTAATGGACTTGATGTAACCAAAATTCGAAGAGTGGAGTTTGTGCTTGGTCATAGATTCAATATTTAATGAATTCAATATTCAATATTTGTCCGAGATAGATTCTGAAAACATGTCAGCCAGTGTTGTCTCCGTTGGTCGCCATTTTTCTATTAAGGTTTTTGTCACAAAAATCGTAACTACTAAGTACCAAAAGTACTTCTATTGCTTTTAGCTTAGACTAGGGGCAGCAAGAACAAACAGACCTTGATTTTATTTTATTTTCAAAAACAAGTTTTACTTTTCATTGTTCTAACTAAGTCCAGCCTTACAAAAACATTTTTTTTTTCTTGACTCAAAAAATAACTTTAATGCCCAGATAAAAGAATAGTCCGGTTTATTCTGCTTAATTTTTCTTTGCCTTATATTAGTAACGCCTGTTTTAGGTACCTGTATCATCAGTCGAGGGAAAAACCACATGCTTATACTTTTCAGCTGAATGGTGCAGACCTTGCAAAAGATTTATGCCACAATTAGTGCAAATATACAACAGCCTAAAGAAAAGGGGTGAAAACGTAGAAATTGTGTTTGTTTCCTTCGACAGAAACAAGCAAGGTTTTGATGAACACTTGAAGTGTATGCCATGGTTTGCAGTTCCTTTCGACATGACTCTACATAGAGATATTACTGACTACTATAAAGTCAATCATATCCCTTCGTGTGTGCCATTGGATTCGGATGGAAAACTAACAGTAGAAGACGATGTTGTGGCCATGATCGAAGATTATGGAGTTGATGCATTTCCATTTACAAAGGAGAGAATAGAGAAGTTGAAAGATTTGGATTATGAAAAGTCTCATGGTGGGAAAATAGAAGAGCTTTTGGCTAGCCAAGGACGAAATTATCTCATCTCTAGATATGGAAAAAAGGTCACTTTTCACTCTAGTTCGTTCCTTTATTTCGAACAAATTGTCATTACTTTACATAGGTGTTTCCATTTTTACTTTTTTGGAAACAAGGAATCAAATTATCGATATCTCAAAGATGCTAAATTTTTAATATTATCTGTTTTCCAAAGCTACCCTCGGAATATATGTAGAACAACTTATATGGAAATTATCTGGGATTTTGTTCAAGCAATTAGCTATAGTCCCTTTTTTAACATTGGTCGCCTCTTGGCTCTCACGAGTCAGTCCTGGCTCTAGCCCTGTAAAAGAAGCAACAATTGTACCCAACTGAGTTAAGCTAAAATAAATATAAATTTGAAAGTTCGGGTGTTTTTCAGGTTCATATATCCGAACTTGTTGGAAAAACAGCATGCCTCTACTTTGGCGCGCATTGGTGCCCACCTTGTCGGTTTTTCACATCACAACTTACACAAGTTTATAATGAACTTTGCAGCAATCTAAATAAATGCTTTGAAATTGTTTTCGTTTCTACGGATAGAGATATGAAAGAATTCGATATTCATTTAAGTACAATGCCATGGTTAGCAGTACCTTTTGAGGACAACACCCGACAAGATCTTTGTAGAATATTTCAAGTGAAAAAGTTGCCTTTTTTAGTTCTAATCGGACCCGATGGAAAAATCAATAGCACCAATGGAAGGGGAATGATTTTGTCGTATGGGGCTAAAGGGTTCCCATTTACTCAAGAAAGAATTGATGAGTTAGAAACAAAGTTGAGGAAGGAAGGCGAAGGATTTGCTCTCAACGTAAAAGATCCTAAGCATGATCATGTTTTAAAGCTGGACATGGCGAAATCATACTTATGCGATTTTTGCGAAAAACAAGGGAGGTTTTGGGCTTACTCTTGTTATGTTTGTGACTACGACCTTCACCCTACTTGTATAGAACAAGCAAATCAAGAACCTAAAGTTAAATGAGTACCTATAAATGATAAAGCTATGATAATATGAACTATAAAGTGACAAAGTGCTTGAGATGGGATATTGTAAAGTAGAGGGAGTCTGAAAAACATTACTCTGTAAGAATTTCAGTCCATTCTCATATATACAGGTGATCAGTAAAAAAATTAAAATTAGTTTTGGTATACAGTTACCATGTTTCAGTAATCTATTGGTAGTAATTAAATACATGCACTAAAATAACAATTAGGGAAGAAGAGGAAATGAAACGAATTTATAAGAATCCTATATATTCTGATCAGTGTAAGCTCAAACTTTTGATGAATAATGTATATGATCCCCCAAATAGATTATAGATTCAGTCTTTTTGTTAAATGTGGTCATAACACGAGTGATACGGTCTCTCTGTCTCTCCCTTTATTTAGTGGAACTTCCATGCTAAATGGGACCGCTTTTGTCCGGCTAAAAATTCAGTGTTTTAAAAAGCGCGTTTTAAAGCGCTAAAACCTTGATAAAACTCTTTGATAAAAGAAAATGTCTACGCTTTTTGGCTGGTAAAGCACTATTAGTACGCTTTTATCACGCTTTTTGTGCTTTTATCATGGTTTTTGCGCTTTTTCAGGACTTTTAGTTTTTTTAACATTATTATTTGTCTAAAAAACTACGAAAACGACACTGATTTAGGGTTAACAATTTCATGAAAAACCTAATTTCGAACAAATTTTACCACATGTGCTAGTGATACTTAATCGTTCATTTTGACGAACTATAACATTTGAAAATTTTAAGTACTAAAAGATTTAAATTCGTATTTTTTTGCTATTTATAAAATATTTCAATTTTTTAATATAGAAAACCGTTAAATAATGTTTTCAAAATATATATTAAACATGTATATTTTTTAGATATTTCTAACATGTATATTTTTTATATATTTCTAACATGTATATTTTAATAATATAAAAGGTTTACGTTTTACGCTTTAAATATATGCTTTTAACACTTTAAGCGTATGTGTCGTAAAAACGCTTTGATCAACTTAGCGTTTTTTAAAACATCGGCTAAAATTCTGGGGACCATTATTTTTGCAATTGAAAGTAGAGGAATCAACTAAATTTGTATTGAAAATCGGAACTATATATTCTTGTACTTCCTCAAGATTTGTATAAAGTTTTTGATATATTTCCAACTTTTATAAGAAGAAATGAAGCAAGGGAATTTTTCTGTTAATATTAAAGTAATAAAACGATGTTAATAACATAACTAACCCTTTATCAAAAACAACACAAGTTCCTAAAAATAGTGCTCCTTAGCAATTGAAATGAAGAAAACAAATGATTATGTGGCGAAGGGGTGACTGATGTTCTGCATTTTTCTAGTAAAAGTTTTTGACAGTTCCATTTTTCTAAAATAAATAGTGAACTTGTACTGTGTTTATATTATAGCCAGTATCTAAAAAAACAAACTAACCGCCCCTTATGGGACTTCCTCACAATTTGAATGGACAGAGAGTCAAATTAGCTAATATTAGATATGCTCAAGAGACAAAACTGGACCTAAAATGAAATCACTTATCCTCTTGTCTAAATCGAAAGAACAACTAAGGTTAAACATAGGTTAACACATTCTCATGTTGCAGGTCTGAAAGTGAATCGATAGCTTTCGCCTGCGAGGGAAAATAAAAAAAAGGAAAAATAAGAAAAATAAGAAGAGATGTATATGCAAAAGCATGGGGAAAAGAAGGAGGGGATGAACAAGTTGACAGCAATAGCAATAGACAAAGACAAAGGAAGTCAGATTGCTCTCAAATGGGCTGTGGATAATATGGTTCATAAAGGGCAAACTTTGGTTTTATTACATGTCAAAGTTAGGCCACCTGGCTTCTATTCTTCTCATTCTCTCCCCGCTTCAAGTAATCCTCTCTCTCGCTCGCACCTACCCTCGTGCTTTTTCCCCGCTTTTCTTTGATATGCATGTGAAAGTCTTTGGTGGTATTTATAGTGGTCACGAATCCTGGATTGTCAAAAAGCCGGGTAACGAAGATCGTCACAATTTGTGAAGAGTATGTATAATCATAGAAACATTATACTGAAACTCGTTCCAGAAAAAGAAATAAACAATCAATAGGCTAACTGCCCCCATATTAGTCTAAATGTACGACCTTGTAAGTTGTAGCAGATACTATTTGTTATCGATATACTAGTTTCACCCCAAAATATTTTAATAAACTGTTGACTGTAAACTATTTTTGGATAGACTGTTGCTAGAGATCATACATATCGATGCTCAAGATTGAAGCCAAAAAGTAACAACTTTAGCAGAAAATGTTTTCTGGTCGGAATAGTTATGGCGAAAACCTGCTCGATCGGTTGATTAAAACCAAATAATTTCCCTCACTACGATATTCATGACATGATTTATTTGAGGTCGTTTCACAAATGACATGGCAATATCTGATGTCTCAGAACAGCTAAAAGTAACATTTTGACGCAAAACATTTTTAGGATGTATTGATCCCAACCAAGGTTTAGAAACCCCAAGTACCATCACTAGAAATTCAACTATTTAAGACGAAGTGACTTGCTGACTAATGAGACTGTAAATTGTCAAATCAACCTGAACGGCTATGGCAATACATATAACATTTAGTTTTCTTTGTCTTGCTTTTGAAGATCTGACTTGTAACTAAACTAGACAAGACTGCATTTCAAGTTAACTGGCTCACGGGATGATGATGTTAATCATAAATGTTGTTTAGTTCCAAAAAGAAAAAAAGATCTCTTAAATTCTGTATGTGAAGTCTTAGTTTTACCAGACAGTATGTCAGTAGACAGTAACACATATTTATCCGGCTCACAGCTTGAAGTTTTCTTTCCAGTTGAACTTCCGCACATTTAACAATAGAAAATATCTTGACATCTCAATAAAAATTATCATTCATAAATGGTGTTTAGTTTGAAAAAAACAAAATGTTTTTTACAAAATCTGTGTGAAGCGTTATCTTTCCCAGATAGTTGATACTTATTTACCTGTGATATCTGTTTTAAATGCAGGGCAGCAAACTAATGATATAACGAACGACAGTTCAGAAATGGATCACCAAACGAAGGAGGTGTTTCTTCCATTTCGCTGCTTTTGTATGCGTAAAGATGTAAGAACTCAAGATCCAACAACATTACTACAAACTGATATTAATGATACAGTGGCCTAGTAAAAGAGTACAATGTGGAAATTTGCCTAAATACGCTGATTGTTTTTTCCCAAAAATAAGGTTTCTAAAGTGCCTCTAAATTCTCACTTACATTTTTCTTAAACATATGATAGCACTTCTGTTGTTAGTTTAATTAATCATCAACTTTAACCATAGTCACATCCTAACTTTTGTGCATTTCGTATTTTTGTGTATAGATAAAATGCCAAGACATTGTCATCGAAGATTCGGATGTGATCAAGGCTTTAGTCGAGTATGTTACACAAAATGCAATAGAGATTCTGGTACTCGGGACTCCTTCAAAACATGGTTTTCTAAAGTATGAATTTCTTCTAATCGTTCACTCTGTCAATTACTTAATCATGATATAACTTTGGCACTTTTTAACTATTTACATTTCTTTGAATGTTAAAGCTGACTGTCGGAGATATAACTAATGGTCTGACTCTAGCTAAAACTGTCAACAGTAATTCCAAACAATCACGAGATTAATTTAACAACCTCCCATTACGAAAAATAAGAGTCTTCCCAAGAAGTATTGAAGCACTATTATATTTTAATAATAAAGATATTAAGAGATCTCTTAAATAGATGAGATTTTGTCTAATTAGTATCCATCTTTGTTGTCACGATCTCTTCATATGTACGTTTTTCACAAACTAGAATTGAGAGATTGTTTGGTAAAAAGACTATATATGCAGGTTAGGAGGTAAATAAAATTAAGGAATAATGAATATTTAAAGACCAGATATTGAACAACATTTGTAAAGGAAAATAGTGTATTTTTACAATCATTTTATTATAATAAGTTAATTGAGTCGGTCTAATTTAACCATTTTTTTCCTTCAAAAATACCCCTATATTTTTTTATTAATTACCATAATAACTACTTTCATAAAAAAATAAAAACTAATTACACTATTTCTCTCTCTTTAACCACACAAAATTTCTTATATCCTGTATTTTTTTTCTCTAAATATTTGTATCATCATCACAATTTATATCATATTTTTTTTAATTAGTCTACATTTGTATGATCATGCTAGTTTTTTAGGGGTTTGACAATAGTTGTTCGTAACAGGAGGCTTAAAGCAACAGATATTCCGGGGGGTGTTTCAAAAGGAGTGCCGGATTTTTGCACCGTATATGTTATATCTAAAGGAAAAATTTCATCTACACGAACGGCCACTCGTCCTGCCCCAGTTGGCTCCCCACTACGTAGCCAGATCCAGTATCAAAATAGCATAAAATCAGATCATCATTCGGATACACCAAGACACTTACCCAGTGGCAAGAGTGAGATAGCACATTTTTTGCTTATAAATAATTGTATTACATTTCGTATCATGAAGTTTACAATTCTTATAGGTTTATAATATGTGTTTTCATTAGATACTCCAAAGTACTTATCCGATCCAATGCAACCGCGCCACAAGCACAATGATATGGACTTTATCAAGTAAGTCAAAATCATTTTTAAAAAACTAAATCAAGTTTTATTCTTCGTGTCTTAACGTTTACACTTGTTATGTTCAGTTACCCAATCTTTGGTGTAGCAATGAGGCGTCCCATTACAAAATTTTAGTTCTTGTCCTAATTTTTTTCCCTGGAAAACTCAGTGTGGGGCTTTAGTTGAGGGTTAATTAATAGTTATCATTTAATAATTTTTTATTTTATTTTTTTTGCTACGAACCCAATTTTAACTACTTTTGGTTTTTTAGCTTGTAAAAGCTAAAAGCATCAAGCTGCTTAAACCTAAATCTCAAAACTTCCAGCTCATTTGCTTAAACTTAAAAGGATCGACCAAACAAGCGCTAAGCATACTCAACTTTATCATATGAAAGGATGGACTAAACTGACACTGGATAAAAATAGGTCACCATTCACACACAGGAAAGGCCCAGGCGGAAAATCGTATGCAGATCTTGCCACACCTGAATCGGACATATCTTTTGTGAGCTCTGGCAGAACCAGCATTGATCATGCGTATCCAATGTTTTCTGATAGCTTTGAAACAGGCCGATCACCACCATTGTCAAGCTATTCAGACTCAGAACACCATAGCTTTGAGGCCACGTATATCGGCCGCAAATCTACTGAAACAGTTACACCATCAGAGTTTTCGACCATCTCACATGAGAGTGATAAATCCGAAACTTCATCGCAAGCCATGGTGAGGGCCTAAAATAATCATAACAGTATTTTTACACATTAACGTCTTTTCAGATTTCGATTTGTATATACCAACCTACAATTATTACTAATAATTAAGTAGTTCATAGTACTCCTGCTTTAAATTTCTCAACAAAGTAATAAACTTGGTGTGCCAAATAGAAGAAATAAATTAATGGGTGGGTACTGGGTGGTACTAAAAAGAAAATCCTTGATGCTCTCTATTTCCTGTCTTCAAATGATTTTTTTTTTTAGATCTTCTTAAGTGTTTTTTTCTCTCTTTTTTTTTTTTTACAGAATTTAAATTCGAAATTTCAAATAGTTTAGTGGGAAAAAAGTCAACCGGTAATAGCATAAGATTTAAAAGGGAGAAACTTAAGTGAAGGCTATTCTATTACATTGAAACCTAAATTTGTGTTCGTTGTTATTAATTTCATGGCATCGTAGTAAACAAATTGTTACAAGATGAGATACACATTCAAAATATGATAATTGATTGACGTAGAAAAATGTTACCGACCCAATAATTAGCAATTTAGTTACTAACATGGACAAATCAAATTGAATTGTCCCAGGATGAAGTTGAGGCTGAGATGAGGAGGCTAAAATTGGAGCTTAAGCAAACAATGGACATGTATAGTACAGCTTGTAAAGAAGCATTATCTGCAACTAACAAGGTATGCACACTAAAAAGTATCTTTACTTTACATTCATTAGTAAAAACAGGCAAATTTGTGGCGTTTCGACCTGAAAACGAAAGGCTAGATATTAGACAATTTGAGTTCTTTATGAGCAAATGTTATTTCATTACATATATAGAATCGCTAATATAGTACTTTTAATATGTAGGCCAAAGAGCTCCAACGTTGGAAGAGGGAAGAAGAGCAAAGGCTAGAAGAGGCAAGACTCGCCGAAGAAACCGCTCTAGCAGTCGCAGAACGAGAACGTGCCAAATCCCGAGCCGCAATGGAACACGCCGAAGCTGCACAAAGGTTAGCAGAACTTGAATCACAGAAAAGAGTCACCGCAGAAATGCGAGCTATGGAAGAGTCTGAAGAGAAGAACCGCGTCCTGAAGCAGCTGGCAGACTCTGACGTTAGATACAGAAAATACAGTATTGAAGAGATCGAGTCCGCTACGTGCTTTTTTGCAGAGAATCGAAAGATTGGCGAAGGGGGGTATGGGCCGGTTTATAAGTGTTATCTTGATCATACGCCTGTTGCGGTTAAGGTTCTAAGACCAGATGCTGCTCAAGGAAGATCGCAGTTTCAGCAAGAGGTATGCTTTCCTTTTATGAAAAAAATTATATTTCATATTTAGTTTTATGACTGTGATATATCATCGATTCTTCATTGAAAGTCTATAGACAATCAGCTATACCAGTAGCTTCTGTACTCTGATTGCTGAAAACTTAAAGAAATATGTATCTTGAGAAAATAAACTAAGAAGTCTTAACAATAAGGAAGCATGCAATAATTTTTTTCATTTACATATTCACGCCTCTGATTAGTTTTACTAATGGTCAGGTTTGAATATTCAATCTGCATTATTATTTTCTCCCTTGATATTCTAGCTTTTAGTCAAAAGACTCTAGTGACTAGATACATGAACTTAAAACTAAGATACACTCCAAAAAAAAACTTCAGTTTTTTTTAGATGATGCACAATTGCAGTGCAATAAGATCTCGTTAAAGATTTTAGCTTAAATGTAAATCTACTTTACAGACATTCTATTTAACACTTTCTTTTTCCAGTGTTCTGTACCTTAAAAACAATTTAAGTCTGAAGCTGAACAGCCAAAATGCATAGAAAAACTGTACGAGTGTGGTACTTTGGATTATATCTACTCTGATATATAACAGGTGGAAATTCTGAGTTGCATAAGGCACCCAAACATGGTACTCCTGTTAGGTGCCTGCCCCGAGTATGGTTGCCTTGTATACGAGTTTATGTACAATGGGAGCCTAGACGACCGCCTCTTCAGGAGAGGGAATACTCCGCCTCTTTCATGGCAGCATAGGTTCCGTATAGCAGCCGAGATTGGGACCGGCCTTCACTTCCTCCACCAAACCAAGCCTGAGCCGCTGGTCCACCGTGACCTAAAGCCTGCAAACATACTGCTTGACCGCAACTTTACCAGCAAGATCAGTGACGTCGGCCTTGCCAGGTTTGTTCTTTAAACAAAGAAGAGTAATGTTAGGAAGTCATATCGGCTACCAGATAGGTAGATGTGGCCAAGCCTATCACCACATTTTTTTTAGATTAAAAAAATATGTTGCGAGACTGAACAAAACATGTGACTCCAAGACTTGGCTCTATGAGCCAGTTTGGTCTTCTATCCGGTAGCCTATACGACTATCTAGCATTACTCGAGGCTTATTAGATTAGCTAATACTTTACCGCTTAAGTAATTTTTTTTATACTAATTCTCTTACTCCAGGAAAAGATCCACAATGACAACTATTGACATGTCGTGCAATGTGGTAAACACGTAACAAACATTATTTCTTTACAAAAAATTCTAAGTAAAATCCAGTGGCGGAACTAGGAGTTGTATGGGATTGTGAACATTCAAGTAAAATTAACAAAGCTAACTAAGAAACGTTTGGGGTTGCAAGTCACTTTTAAGTGAATTCTGTAAATAATTATAAATGAATTCGGATAGCTTTGAGGGGCCATGCCACACCTTACTTTAACCAACCACTTATTTCTCGGCTGGAATCCAGAAAAATAAAAGAAAAGAAAAATGCAAGCATAAATTCCTACATAATTTCATGCATTACGCCTAAACTTTAATCGTCTTTGTCAGGCTCGTCCCACCCTCCGTCGCCAACGACGTTACCCAGTACCGGATGACGCAAACAGCTGGCACTTTCTGCTATATTGATCCGGAATACCAGCAAACCGGGATGCTCAACGTTAAGTCTGACGTGTATTCCCTAGGTGTTTTGTTTTTGCAACTAATTACAGCTAAGCCACCCATGGGTTTGACTCACTACGTTGGAAGGGCTATCGAGAGAGGCACATTTGCTGAGATGTTGGACCAGGAAGTGCAAGACTGGCCTATCGAAGAGGCCACTGCTTTTGCAAACTTATCATTACAATGTGCTGAGCTGAGACGAAAAGATAGGCCTGATCTTGGCAGTGTTATATTGCCTGAGCTTGAAAGATTGAGAGATCTTGCAGAGGAGAGTATGCCACATCATTATAGTGGCACTGAGAATTCGCATAGCTACAGTCACAGCCATGTTTCCAAGAGCCAAGTAAGTTGTTCTATGACCTTAACTTAATAGTAGTATGTTAACATCCTAAGTGGTTCTACAGGGAACAAAATTGGATTTATCCATAAAATCTAGGGAACAATATTATATTTCAAGAAACAGAAATAGATTATTGACAAGATATCACACTCTTATATCAGTACCAAAAATACTCTTGCAGTTTCAGGGCAAAAAGTGATTGTATACACTTTCTGTTTAACTTTTTGCACTTTCCCAAAAAAAAAATTGCCAATTTCTGGGAAATTATTTTCTTTCATTTCCCATGAAAGCTGGGGAAAAAAATCCTGCAAAACATTTTTGCAGATTTTGCGACTAAACAATCATAAGCGAAACAATATTTTCCTACAAAGCATTTTCCCGCCCCCATTTCCAGCGAAACAAACAGAGAGCCTTAAATCCTCTTGAGTTTTCATATATCCAGCGAAACAAACTTGGATCCTCTTGAGTTTTCATATCTGGCATGTAAAAAGAAGAAAAAGTTTTTCTCAAATCTCAATATCGGTTTCTAATACATAAAGTTTGTACCATACTGCCATATACTAATTATAAAGTAATATTATATGGAATAAGAAAAATCAGCGAAACTTAAAAACTTGAAAGAAAATACAAAAATACAGTCAAACTTTCATAACTTACCAGGCTTATGTTCTGATACTGAATTTGCTTATAGTTTCGTACAACAGTTCATGCTTAAGATTCGAAACTACAGAGTAAAAAGGCAAACATGGGCTTCCCCATATGGAGTAATAAGTTCGGTCATAATCACTAGATTTTGTCAATTTGGAATTATCCGTGTTGTGTCTAGACTCTAGACAAACAAATAGTCCTAAAAAGTAGAAGCCTGTTCGTAAAAGTATAGCATCCACATAGATAAGTAAAAAAGAAGTGGCTTGATTTGCATTGCCTAACAGTAGTTCTAAGTTCTAACTCTCTTTTTTCTTTCTATTTTTAGAGCGAAGTAAATTTCCCGCCAACACAGCACTCTGCCCGTAGCTATAGGAGTCGTGTGAGCACAGGTGCCTGATTATGCTTCGAATAAAGAAATAGTTTTCTCCTTTTTCCCCGAACCAGTACACCACGGCAGGAAAAATAGGTGTATAGAACTTATACAGTGGTCGTAAAATATCCCATTTGTCTAGTCTGTACATATTAAAAAGGCAAGACGAAAAGGATCGACCAAGTATCTACCTTCTACTAGTTTTAAAACTTTCTGTTGCTTTTATCTGTGTTGATAGTTCTTTGTGAAAAAGATTTTGGCAGTAATTCTATTGGTGGAGCCTGTGTGTTACAACTCACACTTTTATTCAGTGTGAGTAACAGTAAGAGCAGCAAATTAAGTGTACTATATATGTTTATTCAATTCTAAAATTCCAGTTCTTGTATCTGGATTGTATATCTTGTTTAACTGTTTCATGCGTAATTTTCTTCTCTTTTTTTGCATTTTCAACTGCTATAGGCTGTCCATCTTTTATCTTGACTTGTCTACTTTTCTGGCCTAAACAAAATACAGGATTGAAGATGAATAGTCCCAAACTATTACTTATAACTGATATTAAAAGCTGCAGGACTTTCTCAGAAAAGTCTAATTGATTCAAGAATACACTTTTGCCCTCACATAAGTATGCATTCACGCATGTATATGTGTGTGTTTTGTGTTCAGCGGAAAAATGAGGATACAATTTCAGGTGAACTATTTATCAAGCAAAAATGAGTTCAAGGTCCGATTTTAAGCCCTTTCCAAGTGAAAGAAGTTTAATAATAATTCTTCCCTCCAATGTAACCATACTTCCGCATCGTAATTAGGAACTTGATGATAACTTTCGAGGATGGTCTTTCATGACTTGGTGCGTTCTCCTCTACTTTGCACTGTAATGCTCTTAAGACCATCTTTGAGTATCGTCTTAGAAAATGGACACACACATACATAAAGAAGAAGAAAGAAAAGTCGCTTTAATGTGCCCCTAGGACACATGTTTAAGCTTGGTACATATAGATATATATACCTAGTTTCCAAAAAGAAAAGATATCCATCGCTACACAAAGACATGTCTGTGATCTATTTTCATGAATATCTTTGATATTAATTTCAATTCAAGTGATAATTCCATTTTTTATCGGACACACTGAGATGACTCTTACAGAGAACAATCAACGTGAGATTAGGATGTTTAGTTGTTTAACTTGATCTAAGAAAGGCTGAATTAGGTTGAAAGAAACAATGGAAACCCAAGCAGCCAGATTCAGCCAGTTTTTTTTTTTATATTAATGGTGGGGAAAACCCACTCTTTTATTTATTAATGATGGAAAAATAAAAAAAGTAGGGGAAAAACCTCACAAAACGAAAGACGCGGGTCAAATAAGAACAAAAGGAAATTACAAGGACTCTAAAGTCCTATTGCAAAACTTGAAATATACAGCCAGTCTTTCTCTATATAATATAACGCATGAATAAGCTAGTGAGCTTATATAACAAGAAAAGAGATTCGTCTTGTAAAAATGGTATTTAGTCGACAATGGTATCATGACTTTGTCATTTTTATAAGGTGGCGTGTATATATGGCTTGATCTAAATCCAAGAGAAATTGTACCACAAAAAAAAATTATAATAAACTTTGAAGAATAATAAAAGTATTCTTGTCAAATATGCAATTGCAATAACGCCTAATATATGCATGCATACCTAGGATGTACATTTGATTTTTAAATCGATCATTGTCATTATAAAAGATACAGTTCACGAGTAAAAATGTCGATGTAACAATATGGTAAATGTATCAAGAAGTAATAAACCACAAATGCATACACCGATTTAAAGATTGTGATTAAGGTGACTCTCATAAATTAAGATGTTGGTATCAGTGGCGGAGCCACATCGGATCTAGAAGGGTCACATGAACCCCCTCAGATTTTGGTAGTGATAGTACCTTTATACCCTTATTATTTATAGTGCAATATTAAAAACAATGGTTCTTTGCATTAGTTACGGAGTAAAGGAGAAAATGGGAAGGAAAAGTAGTGTATCAACTGTTATATTTCCTTTGTTATTTCGTGGTGGACTAGGTGGTTAGTCAATCCAATAGATTTCGTAAGAAAAGTTACAAAATTTTCCTTGCTCCCTACAATTTATTTGCAACACCAAGCAGTCCTAACTCCCATACCATAAGAATTCAACAGTTTTATTTCTCGCACATGAATACATGATATTTTTTCTAATTTTCATATCCAAAAACGTTTTATAGATTCTATTAAACAGTGACCGAAGTTTAAAAAAATCAGAGTTGAGGTTTGACACAATAAACTTTTCTTTCGTGCTGTCTTTTTTGTTTTGAATCGAAAAGTGACTCTCCTGAACAAAATTCTTAGCTCCGCCACTGGTTGGTATATATTTAAATTGAGTTATATTTTTAAGTTTGAAGATATATTATAATATACAATTACTCCAAATAGTGGCAAATTGCAAAATTCGGATTTTCACTCACATATATACAGTATATATGTATTAAACGTTATCACGTACTAATGTCGTTTGCTTTAGCTTGCATGTTTCCGTTAGTGAACAAATTTTTGTATCTTCATGAGATATAAATACAATTTATGTATATATCCAACACAACAATATTTTACTTTGTGATTACCTCATAAAGTTTTTCGTACTAGTGTTTAATGGAGTATAACTTGAATGATGATTGGTGAATGGATATGACCACTTCTTCAATTACTGCAACAACACTATCATTACGTGATTTTTTATTTTTTTTTAAAAGTTACGTGAGTTATACAACATTAGTAACAAATGAAATCTTGATCAAAATAACTAAATATTAAACAATACTTATCTTAAGAAGAAACCTGATTTGCCAGGGTCGGAATTAGAGTTGTAATCAAAATATGCAACCTTAGTGGCGGCTTACAATTTATATATAAATATAGTTTTCATAATTTTAAGCTACGTGCATTCATGAAATAAACAAAATTACTAGTCTATATTCATTCAATTTATTCCTTTATTTTCAAATTTATTTAAGAGGATAAAATGTTATCACATATACCCTCTTTCATAAGACCTGAACCCTGCACCTCCTATTTGAGAGTACGGGTTCTCGCCCACTAGAACTAGCCCTAGTGGGTTTATATTCATTCAGTTCACTCTGGTATAACTTCCTTTTTCTCCTACAATTTTTTGCTGCTAGTTTAAATGTAGACAATGGGTTATTGCAAAAGCTTTAAAGTATTTGCAGGCAAAATTGTCAAAGTATGTGGGGTTTATTTATTTGCAAACCACTAAACAAATGGCTTAAAAAGCTTCCAAAAGCAGCATATGGCTAATCAGTAATTACACTATGAAGAACATGCAATTTTGGAAGCTGTTGTGAACCTATTGGTATGTCCACCATTTTGATTACTAGGGTATAAGAACCAAGGAGAAGCTAAAAAAGGATATGCTATAAGCAGATCATATTGGTGAAACCGAGATTTGCTGGTAGTGGAAAAAATGATTGTTTTAAAAAGCCCACAACGTTGCGCAATGTCGTGTGATATAGTGGTTTTTGAAAAAAAAACGCAACGCTATTTACGCTATTTGGACGGACGCTATTTACGCTATAGCGGGTGCAATCCAAAAATAAAAATAAAAAAATATTTATTTATTTATTTTTATTTTGGTTAAAATTTTAATGAAATTATTGGAGTTTAAAGAAAATCAAATCCCAAAACTCTTGCAAACAAAGTAAATACTCTGACATCTCAAGTATAATCATTTTGTAATTATTAGTTACAATTTTTTTTATATATTTAGTTAATTTTTATTAGATGTTTTAAATTTAATGCTATATTTATATGTATTTAGGCAAAAAAAAAAAAAAAAATACACCGCAAAGCGCTATGCAGCAACGTTATTTGCGCTTTTAGTGTTTCTCTCGAAAAAACGCTACGGTAGCGATAACGCTATTTAAAACACTGAAAAAAATCACCTAGTATTTTTTATTTGTCGAGGTTTTTTGCTAGATAGATGGGAAAGAGATTTATTTATTAGCACGCCTAAACACGCATTTAATAATCTGGAAAGATCGAATCAAAGGGGGGTTTCTCGATGTTGCTAGTAGGGACAGCTTTACACACACACACTGCAATTCACAATCATGAATAATTGAATCCGGAAAAGATTATCAGAGTAATATCTACCAATGCAATCACTGCATCTTCCTTTATCGCTCAAAACTCTGTTAAAGAAGTAAAGGACCTAAAGGAAACATTAAAATTGCAACTCTATATTCTTGGGAGCAAGTATGTTCCCCATTAAATAGAAATGTAAAGGTAAACAAGGACAAAGATCATGGAGAAAGTCTCTGAGGATCGCGAGGGAACATAGATGTTTTGCGAATGTTGTTGAGGTTGCAAAAGAGCATCACCACCCTCTCCAATCCTACCCCGAATCCGCCATGAGGTGGCGCACCATACCTGCAGCAAACACAAACCACGTTAGACTACCACACAAAGAACATTGATAAATTAAGCACATAGAAAAATGGATATAAGAGCACAACAACTTCATATAATAATTTAGACTGTCCATATGGAGATCATAATAATAAAACAGATACAACTATAGAAAAGTTTCATTTGGTGCCAGAAGTGTTCCTTGTTCTCATCACAGGATGAAGTTTTTTTATGATTTCCAAGATTATAACTTTTTGTTAAAGAGGAACAATTAAATCATGTCATTCTACTTCTAACTAAACAGACCCTTAATTGCATTTAGATTTAATGATATCGTTTTCGGTAAACAAATCCAATAACCCGACAAAAGAGTAAAATATGACCTTTAGCACTAGACGTCACACATAACAGCAATTCTATCCAATTAAGAAACTTTAATCACTAGACATCACCCATTCAATTGTTTCATCATTCATCTAATAACTACAGTAAATATTGAATCCTTTTCCTTTGCTGCCCTTTTTTCTAGTCAAAGCTGACTCAAAGGTTGATTCCTAATTTCAATGACATCTATTAATCCGTTTTCTCTATTAAAAATGACTTACTTTGATAATAGCTATAAGGATGAACATAACATTGCAGATCCAATCCATTACATTCATCATTCATGCAGTAAACTACTAAACTATTAAGAGAGTGCCATTCACCACCCTTTTAAAGATATCGTCCTGGATCTAACTAATATGTCATAATCTATAATTACCACGATACATGTTAGCAAACATTAGCAGTCATATAACTAGGAAAAAATTGAACTAGCACGAGAGCATATACTGAAAGCATCCGCAAAGAGATACCTGAAGGCATCAATATACGTTGAGATTGTTGAGACATCGATACCGACAGCTTGTGCACGTGAGGCCAAAAGTTCAGGAACATGAACACGCTGAGCTCCCGATATTATCTCCTCACCTATAATCAACGGCAACATAACATATATTGAGACAGCTAAAAACTAAGGAGAAAAGGGCACAGTCAACGGCAACATAACATATATTGAGACGGCTAAAAACTAAGAAGAATAGGGCACAAAACCTATAAAATAACTAACAGCACTGGATGTTAAAAACCCAAATTAGCTAAACCTGGACAGGACAACAGAAAACCAGAACAAGAAAGAAGAGAAGGCCATCTACCAGTAAACTATGAAAAAAATAATGAAAAATGGACTTTTCTTGCCTGGATGGGAGTTTGAAGATATGCCCAAAAACCTTGCTTCAACGCTAAAAACAACCCCAAACCTCTTCTTCACAGAAAGCATACGTTTTTCCTCATTTTACGCCGAAAAACTTATGTTTTTTTTACTGTTTGAACCTCTTCCAACAACAGTTTTTAGCTTAAAAACACAAGTTTAAGTATAAGACTTGCCAAATGCAACAACAGGGGAATGCTGACCACCACTAAGAAGGCCTAAAAACCGTATAGCATGACATGACCTTTTTTTATATCCAAATTTATTAATTACAAGTTATAGACACGCAAAAGTAGCCACTTCTTTATTCTTTAAAATAAGTCTACCTTACTTCTACTCAAGTAATATTAAAACAAGGAAATCAACTAGTGTCAAGAACTTTAATGGGAAAATGGCAAGTATAGAAAAGAGGATGGGGAACGAACAGTAATAGATCTCAAACAACTAGATGCACGAACTGAAGTCTTACCTCGAATAAACACATCGAAGGAATTACTATACTCCTCGGGTCTATCGTAGGAAGGCATGGTATAGAATGGTCGAACGGCCAAGGGGTAGCGATAAAGGATATAGAATTCAGTGTCATACCTACAACAATGCAATACCATAAGACGATATTGAATCCCAAATATAAGAAGGCAGAAGGAATAAGACAAACAAAAAAATTATTCAAAGAAATAACTATAGGAGAAATTACTTTTCCAGAACAAGCTGCCCGAGTTTTCTCTCTGCTGCAGTATTCAGGTCTCCCATAGGATCAACTTCAACTCCAGCTTCCTGTGAACCAGCCTTGTACAAATCAGAAATTGGATATGTTGAAAGTCGTAAAAACTACAAAACACATTCTTTCAACTAAAGAAGCCATGCTTTATTCTTCCGTAAATCAGCAGTTAGACAGATAAATAAATTAAGAAAACAAAGGCATTATATCAGATTTCCGGGGGGTACTAAACATACTAATCCTGTCTTTTCCTGCAAAACAGAGCCTACATAAACCTAAACAACTCCCATCCACGACCATAAGGGCAAGTAAGAGAAGTACTTGAACTCAAGGATCTGAGAAACTATCTCTCTCTCATAAAATATAATCGCAGAAGAATATAAAAAATAATTCTTGACCTGTAGCATCCGAATACCATCTTCAAATGATAGCCGCAAAGTCTCCCTCAAGTACTGCATATTGAACCGCTCAATGATTAGTTTCACAATTATTAAACAATGGTTGGATTAAATAGTTCCGTCAACAGTGAAAAATAATGTACGCACTTCCGCATAAAGGTATATTATAGTAATCAATTTCACCATACAGTATGATAATGAATGAAGTTTCAGCAATGAAACAATTTATAATACCTTCAGAGGAGTGAAATTATATTGCTTCCGAATAGCTTCAAGTTCTTTCTGGCAATTCTCATTCAGACTATCAAATATAGCTACGAACAGTCTGTCGACAATGTCCATCACCTGTATTATATTAGTTATAAACACATCAACATCTTAAGACAATTTAAATTGCATACCACAAAACATCTTATTTATAAAAAACACATGTTTACCTCAGAATAGTGCTCCTTGATGACCATCTCAACATCAAGACCTGTAAATTCGCATAAATGCCTATGCGTGTATGAATCTTCGGCTCTGAAAACTGGGCCAACCTCGAATACACGAGGAAAATCACCACAAATAGCCATTTGCTTGTGAAGCTGAGGTGACTGTGCCAGACATGCAGGTTTATCACCTTTATACTGCAACTTGAAGACAGCTGAACCACCCTCACTAGACCCCGCGATCAATTTTGGGCTATGAATACCGAAAAATCCCTCCGACTCCAGAAACTGCCTGAAAATCTGGAGAGAGTGAAAAAAAAATTAGTTCCAGTGAGAGCCCGTGTTCAACTTGGTCGATATGCTAGACTCAAATATCAACAACCAACATAAAACATGTAAAACGGAGAAAACAAATTAATGAAAAGGGCTAAAAATAGCCAGGATAAAAGGAGAAAAAACTGAACGGATAAGATTGAAGAGCCAAAAAGAAACAGATAAGCAAAGGATCACGCTTAGGATGGTCAAAGAATAAGGATAGTATAGAAGCATGCAGACATCATTTACATGTAGAAAGTGGCTAGTTTAAATTGATTACAATTTGACTTAAAAAAAAAAAATCTGCCAATGCATTAGCATAGATATGCACCCCAAGACAAAGGGATCAGTTAAAAGTCGCTTCAATTTAAATGCCAAAAAAATTCAGGTCTTTGAATTTATTGAACCCCGCCTAATTTGAGATAGACAAGCACTAGAAAAAGCTCTAACTACAACATGATTTCCAGTTCGGATTAGCTTCATCTCCTAATACTATTTTGTAATTACATTTTCTCTTTCAAAGTGGCGAAATCTTTCAAATCGGTAATCCGGTGAACCTTAATACCTTTTTAAGAAAGGTGAAGACGAAGCACGGAAAATATAAATAAACTCAACATCCTCTGGAGTTTAAAGATGTGACATAACCGTGTTTCTTCGAAAGCATAATATAATAATATGATACTGATTTTAATAAACTTCAAAATAAAAGGAGACGAAAATAGTAAACATGATAAAAATCACATATGTAGCATTCAACCCAAAGTATAAAACTTACTTTCTCAACTTGATATTGCACCCGAAAGATATTATGGTTCGCAGGTGTTCGCAGGTCAAGAACCCTGTTATCTAAACGAGTATCCTGATTAACACGAACTAGCTGTTCCCCAACCTAGAGGAACATGGAATTAAGTCAAAAATATAACTCCACGGATAATAATAATATCGTGTAAAAGACAATGCAATGATAAAAGTTCTGGAAGTTTTTGTACCTTCAGAGCATTTTCAATTTCCTCTTCGCTACGTGCAGCGTCCTCAATATTGATGGGTAAGGTTGATGATGCTCTGCTAATGCAATAAATCTTTCTCACTTGAATGTCCACCTGTAGTGTAAGCAAGCAAGGCCATTTTATTACTAGTTTCCGATCATTGACTCTCTAAACTAGTCATTATTTAAGCAAGCATGACAAACAATAACAAAACCCTCTCCAGCAACATACAATTTTTTACAAATTCCTTTAGTAATATTAGTTTTTTACTTAACTGGAGTAAATTTGTATCAATCCTAGGACTTTTCTGGAGTGTCCAAAGTCATGTTCCACTTTCTGTGAAGGATATCCCAATGCAGTTGTAAAGTTTTCTCTTCCAATCATTTCCTCTTTCAAGGGTTTATTAAATATAATACTAATACCAAACCTTAAACACTCTTAAGGGTGGAGTTCAGCCTGCATTATTACATTAAACAAGGAACTCAAATACACCTAGTAAAGCGACACACTGTTATAACACAGCATAATCACAACACAATACTAAATACACACCAAACGGCGAAATATATGCTCATAAAAGCAGTGCACATAGACAAATACACGTAGGATTATACTCATAAGATATATTACATGTAGGTTATACCTTCTCATACTCAAGAACTTGTTATTCTTTTTGAGCTTAACACTCTTATATAGTAAGCCGGTACATTAAAAGCCCTTCCTATTCTTTAATCAACTTAAACCCAATGTATACCAATAATATGAAAACATATAATATGCAACCCACTATGCAGATATAAATATCAGGAAGCACCTACTTTGGGTGTATTGGTGCCAGAAAACTCTCCTTTAATTTCGACCAATGTGTCAATGACTCCTAGTTCAACCCAATAACAAAACTTACCATCTGAGTAACAGAAAATACACAAAACCAGGACTTGTAATTTATATGATCTCATTACTATCCAAAAACATCCGCATCATGTTCCTAACAATCTTCCTTAGATTTAATGTGAAAATGTTACTTTTACAGATTAACTTAACTATTTACATTTTTCATAAAATTTCAGCCCCCCTATCATTTTCCCTATCATAATTAAATATTAGTTTTTTTATTCTTTTAAAAGTAACTATGAAAGAAAATAACAAATAGATTATTATCTTAATAATATAAATACTATTATAATATTATAAGGAAAGCATGTGCTTGCCCTATATACAAGGAAGGATTTTGATTCCCCACGATTTAGAGTTAGGGTAGGGAACCCTGATACATGCCAATTTTTTCAAAACATGCCATAGCTTTAGGGAAAATATGGGTTTTGAGGCACCAGATGCATATGCTCGACTAATCATAAAAACCGAATAAAATCAAAGAACAAACAAAAATTCAGCTATACAACCCCGAATTCAGATAGAAACGGGTGCATTTTAAAAGAATATATGTATATATATACCTGTCACCGCGACTAAAAATAAACAGATGTATAAATGCAAATATGTTGCTCAAACTCAGGTTATCTAAAAACCTGAATTTAAGCTCGACGACGCTATTTTCTTGTTCATACAAGAAAACCCTATATCTAAACAAAACACAGTAAAATAAAAGAAGAAAAACAACCCAACAAGTGCATTATTCATACACATGAATACATTTATATATATATATATATATATATACCTGCTGAGAAGCGCAAAGAAAGGGTTTATCAGGAAGCGTAACCCCGCCTTCGACTTCGATAATCGACTCTTTACTCAAACCTTTGACAAACCCAACCATCTGAGGGCTAACGATGCCCTCGTTCACCGCCGTCACTCACTGAGGGTGAACCCCTCCTCTCTCACCACCACAAACACCACCTTACCAGTCTTGATCATCGAATGCAACCTCCCCCGTACCAAAACCCGAGATCCTGCCGACACGATGGATAGGTCCCCGACCTTGGTCCAGACTTTACCGGAGATGGACCCTGATTGGAGGTCGGTTAAGGGGATGTCGCCGTAGTTGGTGGCGAGGGGGTCGGGTTTCCTTTTCGACGTTCGCGGCTTCCTTGAGGCGCTGCTTTTTGCGCTGCTTTTTTTCCTTTCTTTAGTCTTTTCTGCTCATCGGCGGCTCAAGGGTCTCGGAGGACGGCATTAGAAGAGAAGCTAGGGTTTTGGAGGTGAGAGAGAAAATTAAGTAGTTCCCCATATATGTGTAGATACTATACTATGTATTTGCCAACTACAGTAGAAAAGAATAAATACTCCGTTTGTAAATTGATATTTTTACGGCTGTTTTGTTTGTTTTTTGGGGGTAAAAACTAGGGAAACTTTTTTGAATGAAGTGTTTTAATGAATGTGGAGGTGTATTTATAGGCTGATAATGAAGCAATTTGGTAGCTAGGCTTGGTAGGCAAGTAACAAAAACATAATTCAACCAATGAGAAAGCAAAAAACAGATAAAGTTGAAAAAGATATTAGAGTTTTTATTTGGGGGTATTGTACAGTTGCAATTCCGTAATTATAGGAGGACAGTCTTTTTCTTTCAAGTTGATTGATATAATCTCAAGTTGCTATAGTACAAATAACATAAAATTTTGTTTATCAGACTTTACACGTGTTGTATTGCACCCATTAGGTCTTTGACTTATCTTCTTTTTAAGTCTCAGGGCTCTATCTTTTGATTGTCTTTGATACATTTCAATTTCACAATAAATTACTGGAGGGACTGCACGTACAATTTGACCAACTTATTTAGCAAAAACAGTAAACTTTCAATCAAAATCTTTTTTTCTTTTAGGTCAATACTCCCAAATTCACTATAATACTACTAATTCTAATAAAAATATTACCAAATTCAATAAAAATACTACTATAGTATTTATTTTTTATTTTTTGATGCTACTATATTATTTACGATACTACACTATTATTTTCCTATATTACTATATTATTATACAATACTACTATGTTATTTTCCGATACTATTATATTATTATTTTTGAATTTGGTAGTATTTTTTTTAATTTGGTAAAATCGAATAAGTAAAAGAAAGATTTTGACTAAAGTGAAACAAAGATTGAAAACCTTTGTTTTTGCTAAATAAGTCTAAGTAAATAGTTATTTGTACTTTTAACTTAATTTTCCCTAAATTACTCAAAAATACCCTTCCAATACAGGTGCGCGTTCCGGTCGGTTGGGTACGCGTTTCTACACCAGATCGGCACCTACTCGGGTGTTTCCTGCAACTAAGGGTAGACACTTTTTGAACTTTCAAGTGGATAATTTGAGTGTCAAACACATTGAAGTGTTACTATTCCATTGAAAAAAATATTGGGGCAATGCCCAAACATACAATTGTCCAAAACATATACCAAAACATACATACTCAAAAGTTTCTTCCCAAAACATACAATTACCTAACAAATAACTCTAAACCTCAACCCAACACACACTACGTTCACCCCTAGCCACCACCACCTCCGGTAACCACCACCACTGACCCACTGTCGGCGGAGCTTCGTGAGGCTGCATACCAACTGGTATGCACTTTCTAAACTGCATACCAATTGGTATGCAGTTTCTATGAGTTTTGATTCAGTGAGCTACGAAACTCAAATGGGTAATCCGACCTCATAAATCAACCCATACACCCCCAAAAACCCCAATATAAACATATAAATATACCCATGCGTTACACAACCTAAAGCTTGAATAGTTGCACTTTAAAACAAATAAGATGGCTAAAATGAGACTGACAATAAAGTTAAACATGCTACCAAACAAAATTTCGGACAAATTAGCAACTAAACAAACAAAATGAACATAGTAACGCCCAATATACACATAAAACACACAAGCAGTCACCGATCCACTCATTTAGTTACATAGCACCTAAAAACGCATCAAAATTGTGGAACAACTAGAATTTAGAAAGTGGCAATGAGACATCATTATACAAATAATTATACCGCCCACTGCACATACACATGTGAAAGAAGTGGCACCGACACAGAAAATGGCTATGATCCATAGTTGCACGAAGCGGGAATGGGTGCGGGGAAGCGGGTGGTTAGAAAAGGGGGAAGCACCGTCGGAAGCGTCTAGTATATTTTTATTTTTAAAAGTATATATTTTAATGTATTTTATATAGTTAAATACATTTAATGTATTTTATATAGTTAAATACATTTAATGTATTTTAAAGTGATTCGGGAAAAGGCAGAAATGTCATGATGATAAGTAAACAAAAAGAATAAAAAAAAGCTTCTACAGTACACTCTGCAAGACTGTAACTAAGCTATGAACGACACAGTCTTGCAGAGCAACCACAAAAGCTACAGAAGTTGCATTGAAACATCATTAAAGCGTACATAACTTGGTATGCCTAGCATTTTCGAAATTTTGTATACCAATTTATACAACCCAGTAAATAAACATGGACTAACAGTTAAGCACCTTTAATAGGTTCTCTGGAGACATAAAACCTCCCCCACTAGGCTTCTACATGGACAAACAACTCCTTAAGCTTACAGTAGATGGTGTTTTAATGTAGCCATAAGCAAATTTCTACTTTAGGTGCCATGTGGCTGTTCATTTCTAAGCTCCGCTTTTTGCTTTTTGGTCTATCATACTTCTTTGGGGCTTGGGTCAACATACTTCCATTTAAGTCTTGGCAAACACCTATCTACAATGGAATCTTCCTAACCATACTAATACAAAATTCTACCACACAAACTAAAATACAACCTGATATGTAGTAGACACACAAGCAGTAGATCCCCTCATATATTAGTAACAATGTTAAACATAGTTCCTAAAAATGCCTCAAAATTGTGGAAGAAGAACTAGAAATTACAGAAGTCGCATTAAGACATTATTATAGATAGATAATACTACCCAGTGCAGATACATGTCTTATAGAGATGACATTGACACAAAAAATGCCCATGAAGTGAAGCAGACTTACAGGGCAGCTATAAAACTACAGAAAAAGGCATTGACAGATCATATAAGTGTGCGCCACTGTGTACGCCCATCATTTTCGACTGTACATACCAAAAATAATACAACCCACAAGGCATGGACATGGCCATGCACCAACTGTTAAGCACCTTCAATAGGTTCGTTGGGCACCAAAAACCTCCCCATTGGACACATAAAATAACAATTCTGTATTAAGGTGCGGTAACAACCTGTCTACAATGGGTAGAAGCTTGATATCTCATGCTCGTTTTTTTTTTTTTACTTTTTGGTTTGAAAACTAAATTTAAGCTCGACCCAGCTATCTTTTCATTTGTATAAAAAAAACGTACTTTCCTGCCTTTTCTCATTCAATTAGAGTCTCCCGTATGCAAACCTTGGACATATCTAAAGAAAGTTGTCATAAAAACAAACAACAGTAATTCATCTATACAACCCCATTTCAGAAAATTAAATGCACATCCAGTCCTTATTCTACTTCTCAGTTTACAATCTATTCCTGTTTTAATAAATTCAACAGTTGCCGCCTTCAACATTTAATAATAGTTACGATTTACTCCATCTTTTTGTATTATACTTACGTGACAAAAGCTACCACGCCCTATTCTGTTTTGAATGCTTCTAAATTGTTACCGTTGCCTCTATAGATAAATCCCACCCTATTCTTTTTTTTAACTTCGTCATCTGAATAATTGCCACATAAGAAGATTCCAAGATACACTTTTAATCACAACCAGATAATCATTTTGAATTTTAAACATTAACCTTTTCCTTGAATTTATCTAAAAGGAACTCCAGCTGACACCCCCATATTCAACCCCCATATTGATAAAAACCGATCTTCTACCATGTATCTTAAATTTTTTTATCGGTTCTAGACTTTCACCACCCCATAATTATGACAAAAACAATTCTAATTCCACCACTGCGTGTGTGTCCAGTATGCTAGTATATATATATTACTACACATATCTAAGCATACCTACTGATAAGCGCCACCAATGGGTTTATCAGGAACAGTAACCTCCCCTTCGACCTCAACCCTTTGACAAACCTAAAGTTCAAAACTATATATATATCCCGTCATATTCTCTTTTTTATCTTCGTCGTCTGAATAATTGCCACATAAGATTCAAAACTTCTTTTCCTTCCTAACACAACTTTTTTCCTCATCCTAAGAAGATTCAAGATACATTTTTACTATATATTCGTAGTGATACTGGGTGAATTAACGGTGGGTGAATCAATGGTGGGTGAATTAACTATATATTTATAATATATAAAAAAGAACAATATAACCCTCCATCTAATTGGAAATTCTAATCTAACAGTGGGTAAATTAACGGTACGGTGTCCAGTCCAACAAAGGGACTTAAAATTGGGTCCATACTAGCAAATAAGTACACACACATATATATAAGTATATATACCTGTTGAGAAGCGCCGAGAATGGGTTCATCAGGAACGGTAACCTCCCCTTCAACCTCAACAACCGACTCCTTACTCAACCCTTTAACAAACCTAAGCATCTGATTACTCACAACCCCTTCATTCATCGCCGATACGCACTGAACAGTGCACCCTTCCTCTCTCACCACCACAAACACCACCTTAGCTGGCCTCATCGAGTGCATCCTCCCCCTCACCAAAACCCTAGACCCTGCTAAAGCGGGGGTCAGGTCGCCGACCTTGGTCCAGGCTCAGCCGGAGACGGATTTTATATATCATACTATATATATTATAATAAGCCAACCAAAGAATTGGGTGAGGCTCCCAAATTTTGCCACCATTTTTCCGAAAATCCCTCACTCTACTTTTCTAATTACCGATATACCCTAATTTAATTAAAAACTGACCTCACTCTATTTTCCCAATTACCATGCACCCTAATTTAATCAGCAATTCGTTTTAACCCGCATAATTTCAATAAATGAAACTCAATGCAATCACTGTGTTCATAAACTCATACAGTAAAACATACTCCGTATTTACGAGATTTATACATATTGAATTGTATACATCAACATCTTCCTTTTTCACGTGTGCGCTCCATCTGTGCACGTTAAAAATACAGATTTTTTATTTTCAGATTTTTTAGCTTTTTAAACCTAAAATTATGCTTTTCACTAAATAATCTGACCTTTTACTAGCATATAACTATATATATAAATAAATATACACCTGTTGAGAAGCGCCGAGAATGGGTTTATCAGGTACAGTAACCTCCCCTTCGACCTCAATAATCGACTCCTTGCTCAACCCTTTCACAAACTTAAGCATCTGCGTGCTCACGACCCCCTCCTTCATGGCCGCTACGCACTGAACAGTGCACCCTTCCTCTCTCACCACCACAAACACAACCTTCCCGGGCCTCATTGAATGCAACCTACCCCGTATTAAAGCCCTAGACCCTGCTAAAGCAGGGTCTAGGTGACCGACCTTGGTCCAGATTTTTCCGGAAATGGATTTTGATTGGAGGTCGGGTAAGGGGACGTCGCCGTAGTTGGCGGAGAGTGAGTCGGGGGTTTCGGAGGAGGTGGTGGTGGTGGCGGCGGATTGGGCGGATGCGGCTTCTTTGAGACGTTGTTTTTCGAGCTGTTTGGCGAGCTTGTTCGCGGCTTTTTTGCTCATCGGGGGCTCTGGGGTTTCCATTAGGACAAGCTAGGGTTTGTTTTGGAAGAGAGAGAGAGGCTTTTCTTTTGGAGGCTGGATTTTTCACTGCAATTTCCCCGTTATTTTTTTTAACAACCTTACAGCTACGGCCGTAAATGAGACCAGGAGCTGTATTCGTGAAATTGTGAAATTGTTAGTGTTCTGAACAACCCTCTGTTCGGTTCGTCTAAACTCGTGTTCGTATAATTATATATAAAGTTTGATAAAATAAAAAAAATAAAAAATCTATTAATAATGTAACAAAAACTAATATCACTACACAATTAATAAACTTATTTATGCTATAATAATATAAATGATATGTTTGTATTATTTTGAACTTATTATGTTAATTTATATCATCATACTATAAATACAGTCACCGATTTTATCGTTAAGTATTCAAGTCGTTAAAGTAATCATACGTATGTAAAAAAGAATTTTTACAATATATAAACTTAAATTATATGTGAACTAGTTTATTCTAGTTAACAATATAGTAATATATGATAAAATAAAAATATATTTTAAAAAGAAAGAAAAATATATATATTTTTCAATTATTAAATGTTTTGAAAGAAATTAGATGTTCACGAACAACTCGTGTTCGGCTCATCAAATGTTCGGTTCATGTTCGTCAAATGTTCGTTCGTATTTAAATGAACATGAACCGAACATGAACAAGAGTTTTAGTTTATGAACTGAACATGAACAGAGGGTTGTTCGGTTCGTTTCGTTTCATTTACAGCCCTAGTTACAGCAGCCTCTAGATATCTATTGTTAACTAAAAATAAAAATTTTTGTCTCCATTAATTATGTTTGTTAAAGATAACAATGTTTTTAATGTTGTTAATGTATGATGTGACAAAATATCATTAATTTAAACGTGAACTCTATTTCAACTATTACTATTTTAGTTCCTATTTTAGTGGTATTTACAAAATGACTAATTAATGAGATTTCAATTAATAATTAATTTTAATTAAAATTAGATAATTTTGTTAAGTTAATACACTAATGTGAATGTTTAATTTAAGTTACACATATTTAACATGCAATTAAACGATGATGTGTCAAATTTAATATTGTGAAAATTAACACAACTATTGTGGATGCTCTTAAATCAAATTTAGTGTTGATTGTCTGCGTTCTGAAATTTTTAAAAAGACTGATGCATCCCCATACTTCATAGCTGATCGATCGGTCAAGCTCTTTGAAAAATTACTAACTAAAACAAAACATTTACGGACCGTAATAGTGACTTATTCATATTTTTTTTTCGATATTGTATATTGTGGAAGTATAAATTATTTGTTCGGACTCACTCCAAATTTAGTTTCGTTTCAACCGTTACGTTCGTTATTGAATCGTCTATCATTTAAACAAATTAACTATTTTTTTTGTACGTTTGCGTTTCCTGTTTTGTTTCTTGATTCCATTTCCCGTGCTAGCAACTATGGGAGAAGCGAGTTTCCGATAACCATTCGATGGAATTCCACTATTATTCTATCTTGTGATCATTATATTAGATATATGATATAAATATACTAGCATAACAAGAAAAACTGGGTTATTTAAATTGTGTTTTTTGCAAAAGCTAAATGTTTCTGTTTTAACAGTTTTTAAAGCATTTCGATGTATGTTTAAATTTTAAATAGAACAATAAGGTAACCAAGTAGCCTTGGTGACTAGAGTAATAATACTTGGCTATCAAGTTCTTGAGCAAAGTATTATTGGGCAACTCTGCAAGATTTTCAACTGACTATTTATTTTTTGGCAAAAGTTGGTAAATAATAATTTTCACAAGTTTGTTTCTAATGTTTATTCATACTTTTTATACTCAGAAGAAATACGTAGTAAATCAATTTGGTAACCAGTGAAAGGAAAAAAGAGAAGGTACAAAGTGGAAGACTTCCGGAGAATATAGCATGAACTGTTATGCATACACACATTGTGAATACTTATCTTTCACGGAAACTCTGAAAAATAGGATCTTAAGTATATTAAATCGACATAACAAAATTTAATAGTTCACATCTCATTACTGTGAAGAAAATAAATCACTTTGCCAACTGTGTGTAGCAACGGTTACCTGAATCCGTGGTGGGACTCATTAAAAGTTTGTGATACCATTCTAAAAAGGTATAGGCTCTACTAAACCGTTAAAAGCAGAATTTGGTTTTGTGTGTCAAAAAAACTAAGAGCAAGTTACCCCAAACTAGCAAAAGTAATGCTCATGTCAGAACCTAAAAAGCCTTCGACCAGTCTGTAATAGAACCTCGTTTGTGCATCGCAAGACCTACGTATGTTCTACCTCTGTATTAAGTATTTACAGGAGAAAACTAAACGGAAAAAAAAACTATGATCTGTTTGGTAGTGTTTTCAAAAGTCAAATCCTCTGCAATGAGTTGTTTGATTTCCAAAATAAAGAAACAAACTGATCAGACCCTTCGTATCTCCCTAACATATACACACAAGTAATTTTTTCTGATCAAATTTCACTTTAAACCCTCCATGAGAACTGAGAATGTAGCATCAGCAACTCAATTACTCAAATTAAGGTATTCGTCCCAGAGAAAATGTAGTATCAGAGGTCAAGTCAATAATGAATAGTTCAAGCTTGTGATGGTTCTGATGTGGCAGAAATGGGATCACGTCGCCATTGTAAACTATGATGAACTGTGGGAGGGTTAAAAGGTTTCTCCAAGCTTATTGTCCCAGTTTTGGGGACAGGTTTTTGTGTATGCATCAATGACTTCACAGCACCAAGAGGTGGTTTAGATGTTGTCAACGAAGTCTCTTCCCCTTTCTTAACCACCTGGAAAAATGACTGGTATTTTAACAACAGAGGTAATCGCAAAGTAAACTGGTATAAAAAATTAAAGAAGAGGAGGGGAAAGACAAGATAATAAGTAGAAACATGTTGGAGAACGGACACTCGCGTCAACGGCAATAGGAAAATAATTGGTACCATAATGAAAATAATCTAATTTGTGGACATATCAGGTTAATTTTTTAGTCTTTTATTGTTATCACAGAAAAGTTCCCCTAACTGCAATTACATTTTACATTTCTAATGTGAAAGCGTCTTATAACCTCCATTAACCTTTCATCAACTGACAACAACATTTGTCAAGAGGTTTCCTAAAGAAAAGGCAAGATCATTGCGGTGGACATACATGCAAGTTAATCAAGCGCCAATTTTAAAATTTATATGCTCATCATGACTCCAGCAGTTTGATTCACTAATTATAGCTTTGAGTGAGTAAGCGACTAAGCGTATACTTCCTTTTCTGTTCCTATTCAATGTTGGAAAAAATAAAGAAAAAGGTGGCTGGAAGAAATTAATTCTTATGTCTTAAATTTAGTTTATACAAAAGTGAACCACGGAAAGACTGCCTCTTGAAAAAGGAATTAGGGGGAATAGAAAAGGAAGAATACCTTCAACATAATGAAATATTAGTTCTACATTTAAAGAAGAGTACTTTGATTTTCAACCTTTTCTCCAATAATCACCCACAGGTTACAAAATATAAAAAACAAAATTAATCTTTCTTTCCTGAGATGTAAACTAACTACTGCAATACCTTCAAAGGCCTCGACATGAAGGATGTCCCACTCAAGGCCAATGCTTTTTCAACAGAGTCCTTTCTGGAAAAAGTAATGTAAGCAGACCTAGAAAGAAATAGTGAGTCACGCAAGTGAGCTACAAAACTGAAGATAAGCAAAATTCACAAAAAAATAAAGAACAGAATATTACCCTTTCATAGTGTTGCTGAAAGTAACACCAGAAACCAACCCACATTTAGCAAAATGTGATGACAAAGCTTTCTCAGTTACAGCAAAATGGACCTGGTAATTGGCAATTTCGAAACATTTAACCAGAGATACAATTACCGGGATTTGATCGTAGCCAGGACAGTAATAGATAACTTCACATAAAATCACCATATTCATACAAATGAAGTCGAATAAAAGGAGCTATGGGTACTTAGTTGTCTCCAATATAATAATGATTTGAGGATAGCACAGAAAAACTAGTCTAAATTACTTGACTTGTTATATGAGGCAATCAAATCAGGGATATCAATATGTGGTGGGCGAGTTCGAAATCTATAATCAATTATGCATTTTAGCCCAACCAATCATTAGACACCCACCCTGTCAGATAATTCTCAAGTGATTAACTTTAAATTCTTGTAACCAGCTCGTGCACTAATATGGTTCAATGGTGGCGTTAACCCTTGATGATGCTAGAGCCATCATCAAACACCTACAAGGAATGATTAACAAATGAAAAATGAATGCAACTGTAGCGTATGATTAGCAAATCCCAATTCAGTAAGTCACCATATTTACTAAAAAAATAAAATGGGGTGCAATTAGTGAATGGCCTTAGCAACTAGCAATCTACCATATAGATTGGTAGGATAAGAAAAATAAAGGACTATTGTTTTGGGTAACATTAATATTGTTTAACTACATAATTTTCTTATATTTATTTTAGCATTAACTAAATCAGACTGCCATAAGTCATAAGACCACTGAACTTGACAAATACAGTAGCGTAGCAAACTGAATATCCTTTCAAGACACAGTTATGAAAGAGGGGCTTAACTTTGACAAACACAAGCAAGAACTATAACACACACACACACACACACAAAGGAAAACAACTATCATATGTTCTCACTCCTCACGAATAACTTGGAGGTACCGAGGATCGTAATAGCCTTTATTCTAAAACCTACACCTCATTCCACCAAACTTATTGTATAACAATAAGCTTTCAGTAAACCAAGCCAAAAAAAAAAACAGGGAAATAACTCTACAATTAGCAGGCTAAACACATTAACAACACCAGCAAATAGGCTGGTGAAGCGTATTACTTATCCAATTTCTATATCTAAATGATCAAAATTAGAAACTGAAGAGAAGAACAGCAACAATTGACAGTAATAAGATAGTTATATGTTTTAGGAGTTACATTTGAAGCAAACACAGTTCTTTCATTGACATCTATAACCTCAGATGCACCTGCAAAAGCACAAAGTAATATAGTATTTATTGATCAAAGGTAAGCATTTAATCAACCACCTTATCTACTTATTGAAAAGTAATACCAGCAACTATGTTAAGTTCAACTTCTACAAAATTAGCATGTTCAATGTGGTGATTTATAAAATTATGTAATACTCTGTAACATGCCTCCTCAAGTGCAACCCGAATTCAGTTTTAAGGTCAAAAGAAGATTCCATTAAAGCTAAAAATCGTAAGGGAAAAAAGAAGTTGCACATGCGAGGACAGAGCATATAGTAAATACTCAAATCAAACTATCAAAAAAAAACCGGCGAGCAATAAATGACCTACAAGTAAGAAGACATCTACTAGAAAAAAAATCCCAGTAAAGATTCAACAACCTTCAACAAAAGGTGTCACTATTAAAAACGACAGAACATTTTACCTAGGAGAATCGGACCCCTATATGCGCAGACACCATGTTAAGGTAAGGATTTTACAAACACCTCAAGTTGTTAATAGAAGCAACCTTTTGAAGGGGGGGGGGGGAATCTCCAAGAAGTAAAATTTGGCCTTTTAGATGAAACAGAAGCAAACAAATATATTCAATCACAACCCTTTACACAAGGACTCTCTTGTAGCATGAATCATTTCATGATACAATGCCGACATTGCAACCTTCCAGTAATATAAAAAAACACTGGAAACAAATATAAGTGTTTATTGCGTTCAAGAATCACTGTCGTACCAGAACTCAATAGTACAGGGGGCTGTCCTTTACTCATCCCAAGCTGCTTGGACCGAAGCTTAGACATTTCCATTTCAATTTCATGTAATTTTTGTCTCACGTCTTTTATCTGCATACGAACACAGCTAAGACATAAACTCAATGAAACGATGGGCAAACCAGCATTTGGTAAACTAGAGATAATAATTGAATCTCTCTTCATTAACAATTCAAGTGTTCTTTTTCTTTTGTCTTTGTTTTTCCTGTTTCTTTTTCCTCTATTCTTTCCATAATTCTCTTCATTAACAATTAAGGGCTGCTTTGTAAGTTCAAATAATTCTAGAATCAACAAACATAGAGCTTCTAGCTTATATAATCCAAGAAACTAAAAAAGGCAATCTTTTATGCTCAACAATAAAATGCAGTCCAGCTTTCCATAAAAAAAGCTGAGCTTATAAGCTGTGAACAAATAAATACTAAATTTTGAGCTTCTAAATGATGGAAGCTTCTTACTGTTTAATTGATAATAGGCATTTCCAGTTTTTGGAAAGAATTTTGCATCAAAAAGATGAAAACCGACAAAAGCATAACAAACAACCTCGGTGGAAGAGTTCAATTTTTTTGAGTCGCTTGACCTCTCTCTTAAAGAGCCATCTACAAAATGCTGATCCACAGAAGCTGAAAGTGAAGTTGAATTAGAATTGATTTCTGAATAAGTTCTTTTCGGTCGAATATTATTCTCTGAATAAGGCTTGACAATTGTGTTAGCTTTCTGCTCAAATTTTCTATCTACAGAGCTCTTATCAAGGTGGTAAACTCCGTCTTCCATATTTAGATCAATGTTTTCATTTTGAAATGGAAGTACTATTTTAGGTTGGTCTTGTGATTGATAATGTTTTTTCATTTGATCACCACATGGTTCAAGAGAATTATCATTATCAGTGGATTTTTCTTCACATGGCTTCCCCAATCTGTCCCAAACGCTTCCTCGCACTTTTCTATCACAGACAACGTCAGGAAATGTAGTTAAAGGATTTTCCGCCGGCATATTGGCAGCTTTGTTCTCTCTTTCTGAAGGAGCCTCTGCATAAAAATGTCAAATTGAATCAAATTCATACAAAATACGTCAACTTATGTGTGTGCCAGAATGCAGGATCAGAAGTTGGACATTAAATTACCCTCTTTTTTAGCGTTAGAAGACTCCAAGCTTTTCAATCTTCTCAGAAAATCAGAATTTAGAACACCAGCCTTCTCATTTTCATTCTGGTTCACAATAATGTTAGACCATTTAGCTACACATAATGTCAACCCAGCATAACAGATGATCAAGGAGGAGATGATAAAAGTATTTCAGTCAACACCTTATGTATATCAGTGCTGTTTGCTCTTCTATCACCTCCATGTTTTTCTGCCATATCAACCGCTTCACGAGAAACGCTTCTACGTTTTTGCAACTGTTCCTTGTAAGCCCGTACATATTTTTTGCTTTTTTCACTATATTCAGATAGCTCCTTGTTGTTTGGGGAACAACGAGAAGTTCTCTGGGAGATTTTGCAATTCTTGGTCTGCCAAGACAAGTATTCAACAATCTCAGTAACTGTAAAATAGTGGCATGTACATTTATATTAGGTCAAAGTTCTTTGGGATTTACCAGTGAGCGACGACCAGCAGAGGATGATCTGTTGCTTTTCAAGTCCTTATCAGCATCATGTGCAATACGGAACATGTGATCCCATAGCCTATATGCATACAAGACGAGGCTGAGAGGCTTCTTAATAAATAAAAATGATTAAAAAAGGAGACTCGAGTGACAGACTAACATTTTGTGTTTCTCTACCCAGAATATTATATAAGAATTCAGTTTCCTAAATAAAAGACAGAGTCGTATCTGTTTCCTAATTTTTAATAGATTTATACCTTTACTGACAAATCAAAAAAAAAAAATTATCCCTCTAATAAAACTATTAAGACATGGAGATTTCCAGAATGGCACTATGGTCTCGTTTGATGGAAGAATTAAGCTCGGGTTTTTGCTATTTCCTTAAAAAGTTGATTTCATTTGGTTGACCAGCTTAAAAACTGGGCTTTTTTGGATAATAGGCCTGAATAAGCTCGACACTTTATGGTGGACGAACTCAGCATTTTCTTGAGCCACAAGATACCAGCTTATTTGATTAAAGGCTGCAACTAAACAAGCCCCATATATAGTAAGTAATATTATTAATTGGTATATGGAGCCTGGAGAGAACTGGCTTGAGATTGTGTCTTTTCATTATTAGAAGGAGATCTATTATAAAGGTGCAAAAGAACTACCAAGAAATAAATGCACTGCTTCTCTCTCCTAGAAAAGCTTCCAAATCATGTTTCGCCTGAATCTGATCCTTCCCATTACATACAAGCACCGTAATGTACTCCTGCAAAAGAAGAGAATAACTCAGGTCATAAACTAAATAGCTAAGGATATGGTTTGCATTTTTTATAGTTATAACTTATAAGATAGAGCATTCTCAAAATGCATAAAGGTAACCGAACAGAAATCTATGAGTTAGCAGAAACCTAGGAGTTATGAACTAATAACACTACTTGAGTTTGGTTCTACTGACGAACTAATAGAGAATGGATCATATACGTTGTTTCCCTTATTTCCACTCTCAAGTCTATCCAATTATATTAAAACCTTGGTAAACATAAATCTATGAGTTGTGAAATAGTTATAAAAGTAGTTATAATGGCTCTATTTAAAATCTTATACAGTTCCACACATTTGTTTCCCTTTTTCTACTTTCAAGTCTATCTGATTAAGCTAAGACCTAATAAACAGAGTTTTACGAGTTAGGAACTAATAAAACTAGTTATGTTAGCTCTATTTAAGAACTGGCGAGAATATAGCTCTAATTAAAAATTGATAAGAAAATAGGATGATATAATTTCTCACACATGTTTTCCCCTTCTTCTACTTTCAAGTCTATCCAATTAAGTTGAAACCTAAAAATTGAATATCTATGAGTATTATATAGTAAGTATATAATATGTGCATATACATTAACCAACCCAACCAACAGGATTAAATCTTCAAGCACGTTAATTAAATTGTAACCCCTCCAATACTCTGAAACGATAGTGCATAAATTTAGTTATAAAGTGGTATATCAAATAATAAATTACCAAGCCTACTCAGTTTCGTGACTCGTTAGCTCTTTTTATCAAACTAATGAGAAAATGGATCAAACAGTAATTATTTCCCTTTTTTTTCACTTTCAAGTTTATTAAAGTAAGTTAAAACCTCATTAAACACATAACTTAACAGCTCATAAAACTATTTCCCTTTACCACTTTCAAGTCTGTCCAATTAAGTTAAAAACCAAATCAACAGAAATATATGAGTTATGAAATACTAATAAAACAAGCTATTCTGTCTCTATTTATGAACTAATAAGAAAATGGATGGTATAGTAATTATTTCCCTTTCTTCCACTTTCAATTTTATCCAATTAATTTAAGACCTGATTAACATAAACATTTGAATACTATAAAGCTGCACATACATATATATTTCTCACATATCTTTCCCTTTCTTTCACTTTCAGGTCTTACCAATCAATTTAAAACCTAAGTAACAGAAATAAATGAGTTATATAATAATAAAACAAGATATTATAACTCTATTTATAAACAAACAAGGAAATGGATGATATATTTCTCACATATCTTTCCCTTTGTTCCACTTTCAAGCCTATCCAATTAAGTTAAAGCCTAATTAATAGAACCGTACGAGTACAATACAGCTGCACATACATATACATACATACATATATATTCCTCCCATATCTTTCCCTTTCTTCCACTTTCAAGTCTAATCAAATTAAGTCAAAACCTAATTAACAGAAACAAATGAGTAATATACAGCTGCACATGCATATACATACATACAAATATATTTATCACATATCTCTCCCTTTGTTCCACTTTCAAGTCTATCCAAATAAGTTAAAACCTAAGTAACAGGTTTTTTATGACTTAACACTCGTTAAACTATTTCTCTTTTCCGATTTTGCAGTCTGTCCAATTTAGTTAAAAACAAAATTAACTGATATATATATATATATATATATATATATATGAGTTATGAAATACTAATAAAACAAGTTATTCTGTCTCTATTTATTGAACTAATAAGAAAATGGATGATATAGTAATTATTTCCCTTTCTATCCAATTAAGTTAAAACCTAATTAACAAAAACCTATGACTTTAACACGTCATAAAACTATTTCCCTTTTCCACTTTCAACTCTATCCAATTGAGTTTAAAACCAAATTAACTGATAAATATGAGTTATGAAACAATAAAAACATGTTATTATAATACTCTATTATGAACTAACAAGAAAATGGACGATATATCTCTCACATACACACACACACACACGTATATATATATATATATATAGAGAGAGAGAGAGATACAGCGAGGACGTCGTCGGTGAAATCGCCGAGGAAGTGGATGAGCTTATCGGAAATAGTGGATTTAAGCTTAGAAGCTAACGAAGACTTTCTATCTATGTTGAATGTAACTGCCTTCTCATTTTCCATTTTCTCCATTGTTGTACTATTGTACCACAGAGAGAGTTAGAGAGAGAGAGAGGGTTTTCAGTTTTTGGCACCAAAACCATAGAAATGCAACTTTCGTGTTCTGATTAAAATGTACTTTTTTGGGTTTTATCACCGTTAGCCAGCGACTATTATAATTAAAGTTTCCATTTTGTATTTATGCGTGTTTTTACATTTGTTAGTTTTTCATTTGTTGTACTTAGATTCGTGGTTTTTCATCAAATCATGTGAAGGTTCCAATTAAAATGATGTAAATTCAATTTTGTGTTCCGATTAAAATATACTCTCCTCGCTTTATTATGTTTGAGTAGCCCCTCAAGTTTCGACTATTATAATTAGAATTTCGATTACGTGTTTGGGTGTGTTTTTACCTTTGTTAGTTTTTTCATTTGTTGTCCTTGGATTCGTGTTATGCTGATTTTTCATTAAATTCTGTGAACTTTTACTTTCCAATTAAAATGATATAAATGCAATTTTCGTGTTCCGATTAAAATATACTCTCCTCGCTTTATTATGGTTGGGCAGCCCTCAAGTTTCGACTATTATAATTAGAGTTTCGATTTTGTGTTTATGCGTGTTTTTATTCTTTTGCTAGTTTTTTCATTTGTTGCACGGTGTTATGCAGTTTTTTCATCAAATTATGTGAACTTTCACGTTCCAATTAATATGTGCTCTCTTGGCTTTATTTATTATGGTTGAGTTTGAGTCGCCCCTCAAGTTTCATCTATTGTTGTTAAGACACTCATTTATTCCAAGTTCATGTGTGAAGGTGAAGTAGGTTTATAGTTACCGGAAAAGTCGCTTTCTCCTATTAAAAATTCTGTTTTTCGTTTACTGTTTACCTATTCTTGTGTTCCTTTTCCTATTATTTAATGTGAGAATTTTAGATTTTTTTCTTTTTCACGTTTTATGTTTATGTTTCTCATTTTGTTTTCCGCTTCCTTTCACATAGTGTCAACTATGGTCCGATATGAGTAATCGTAATCGGAGGTCTGATTTAAAAACAAGAAAGGGGAGTTTTTTTTTATAAGGATGTGGTTAAATTGTTTTTGTGTGAATAGAAAGGGAATTACATTTTGATACACAAATTAAAAAGTCACCATTCATAGTGTTGTAAGTACGAGTTACGACTCGAACCAAAATATTAAATTCGTTACCGTCATAACTCGTGGTTAAAAGTTGTAACTACGCAGCGTAGCGACTTTGGACTAGATTGATAATTATGGGGCTGGAAAAAGGCCATACCATATTTTGGGTGGTGGTAACATGTATTATAGGTGGTTGATGGAAATGCATGATGAGCGACATTAGTTCAAATCCCACCCATCCACCGAAGCATTTAAACACCGCTATGCCAACCACCAAAAGGTTAGTCTCTAGTTTCAATAGTTTGAATAGTATTAGTGCGAATTATGAAATAAAGTGGAGTAACTCTCAAACTTAATAAAACAAAAACAAAAAGTTACAAAGAAGCAAATCATTGGTGCTCCATAGTTGATCAAGTGTGGTGACTTAAACTAACATGTAAAATGTGGATTTTTTCCAAGGACTACATGAAACCTCAGCCCCATATTCTTTATGGAATCTATTCATAAGTCGGATATTTTTATTACCCATAGGCGAAATTTTACCGTTTCTTTAGTATATGAAACAAGTACAACATACAGATTGTTCCGCAGTTGACCTAAATTTTGAAAGAAGACTAAACGTGGGTAGCACAAGTAGGCTACAAATGAACACAACCATTCATGAACAAGCGCGTGTTCGGGTCGATATAGTTCATGTATTTATTAACGAATCGGGACTGAACAATATAGTAAGACTCGTGTTAAGTCTCAGAACTTTTAAATTTTGAATTTTTCTGAGATGTATAATGACATGTTTTGAATTTTTAAATTTTACCATAATTTCGAAAACATGTGAGTATACATCTTAGAAAAAAAAAAACAAGACGCATATTTGTGTTCCCGTCGTGAAACTATGGAGATTTGTATTAACCAAATTTTGATTTTGAACGTTTTTACGAAAAAGTGTCCAAGTTGATGTCTAAGTTGATGTTCATATAACTTCTCCCTATATATATATATATATATACACCCAATTTAGACTTTTTTTTAAAAAAATACTCATATATTTTTTTTATTAATTATCATATTAACTACTTTCATAAAAAATAAAAACTAATTACACTCTTTCTCTCTCTTTAACCAAACAACATTTCTTACATCCTATATTTTTTTTCTCTAAATATTTGTATCATCATCACAATTTATATCATTTTTTTTTCTTATATCTTTTTTTTTACTCTACATTTGTATTATCATCATAATTTATAGCGTCTCACACGCAACGCGTGAGCATCGTTTACTAGTATATATATAAGGCAACCCAAGAAAAAATGAGTATGCCGAAATTTGGCCATTTTTTTCCAAAAATGCCCTCATTCTTTTTTACTAATCAGTCATTTATATTTATTCAATTCAAAATATAAAAAACACACAAAAATCATGATCTTTTCAAAACAATTATAATGTTATACCAAATAAAATCGTTTTAAGTGTATTTTGTATAACAAAAACGTTATATTACTCACGAATTTTAATTTAATATATTCATTCAATCGATATATTTTTTAAAAATTTATTTACCCGGATCATATATATACCACGCTTCACACACGCAATGCGTGGATAACGATTACTAGTATATATATATATTCATTTATGTATGAGTAAAAAATTTAAAACATGATACAATAAATTTATTTTTCTAAACTAAAACTGTTTTGTTCTTAAACTAACAATACTTTATTATTGATTATCTTAAAATGTATCTAGTTAAGGAAAATTATTTTTAACAATCGAAACGAAAATAAACAAATTTGAAAGCATGTTCAAACTAGACTCGTGAACATGCTCGGTTCAAGCTCGTTTATTAACAAGCCGGGTTTAAGGAGAATTTCAGGACTCATTTAGTAGAACAAAACTGCGGGTCATTTGCATCCCTAAACACAAGTGGGGGATCTTGACTAAAAATGCATATGTTAACGTGGATGTCCATCGGTTGAACTATGGTAATATGAACCACTAGTTTTTCAGTAAACCAATTTCTTCATATATTCTCTATTTTAAAGTCACAGCTTGCTTAGTCCCATTGTTAATGGTGTTAGATGATTAGATCGTTAACTACAAGTAGGGATGGCAATTTTTCAGATTTTGACCTAATCCGTTCCGACTGGCCGCGAGTTGGATAAAAGTGCAATTCTATTCGGGTCGGGTTTAAATGGGTAAAAGTACAACTTAAGTGCAAGTTAACATACACTTCTATCTCTCATATACATTATGAAATTCCTATTCGCAGTTATATTTGCTGTAAAACTGATGGTTGCAACTGCAGTTACAACTGTGGTCGCAAACAAGTTAATCTGATGAATAAAGAAAGTCTGTAACTTTTAAAGCAAAAGAACACATGTTTGTAACGATGTTCACCCCTAGTTACATGGCTATGTCTTCGGAGCACTCACTCAGTTTGTAATATTATTTCAAACATACAAAATAGGACACAAGACTTATGAAAAAATCTCAGACTCCCTCTACAGGTTTCTGCCTATCACTATTTTGCTATTACTAAATAACTACTACTCATAAACAATAACATCTCGTCATTGTTACTCTCGTATTTTTTACTCACGTGTATTCACTCTAAGTTGAGTTCTTTATAAGTTTGAAACACACAATTTTTTTACAAGCAAATATGAGACTATTTATCAGAATAAAAGTCTTTCACATCTTCGCATGCCTTATCTTCAATCTTCAAAGATTCTGTCTATTTTCATGCTTCATAGATTGAAGATTTGATCGTCATCTTTGTAAGATAATTAGAGATAAATGGATCACATGCCTATTTTGTCTCCAATATTCGGCTGACTTTTGCTTGTAGCAAGGAGATTTAGTTAGCTTATTTGTAGGAGATAAACTCCTTTCAATATTCAATATATTCTGTCTATAATTCTCATAAATTAAGTACAAACAAATTTAATCAAATCTGTTAGTACAAGATAATATATATATATTTAAGTAGGAGATAATATATTTATTCAAAAAGATTCACACGTGAGAATGTTTTTGATAGATTTATATATAGAACAATATATCTGCTAACATGATTCAAACTTATACTCAGTAAATCAATAACTAATCATTCGTATAAGATTGAATAAGAAAAAAAATTATTTAGCAAACTTTAAGTAATAGAACAAATCTTTTCATAAGCTAATATATTTTTAAAAACAAATCCCACACAATTTGGAAAGATAATTACCTTTCTTTAATACTCAAATATTCTCAAAACATATAACATATATGTATAAAAACATGAGAATATAATTTGCATTGATAAAATATTTTGCAAATCAAATAAATACAGAAAACACAGATTCTCCAGGAATCTGCATAAGTAGCTTGCAACTGTGGTTACAACTGGCAGCAGTAACTTTTTCTGCAAGCATAATACACAAGTATTTTGGCATACGACAACAAATTAAGTAACTTTAGCAAGTCATATTAAGTTCTAACAATCTCCCCATTTGTCATTGGATTTGACAAATACTTGGAGTTTAATAATTTACTCCCCCGGACATTAGCATTGCAAATTCATATATGAACGAAACATAAGCAGTAAGATAGTAAATATGAACTCGCATAACCTCCTCCCTCTATTTATCACATCGATGATGAAGGGAAGTTCCTGGCATTTTGTTCATCCGATGCATCACTTGGGCGACTGGTATATACGTGGTTCAAAAAATTGGTAATAAGATTTTAACAAAAAGATTTTTACCAAATCAAAATATAACCACTTTTAAGATATAGATATACCCAATTTTTGCAACATCTTTTTAAAGAATATGATCATTTTTTAAACATAATTTTTTTAGCAAGATATGTATCTTTGGAAATTTTATCACTCACATTAATAGACATGGAATTTTACCAAATATACCAATAAATCATTCCAATTTTAAACAATACCGATCTAAAATTTGATTTTCATAAAGCTGAAGAAATATAGCAGATTTAAACATGTTTCATTAAAAGTAGCAGAGAATATATATATATATATATATATATATATATATATATATATATATATATATATATATATATATATATATATATATATATATATATATATATATATATAAATTGCCAAAAACCAAAAAATAATAATTTATTTTTACAAATATGCTTATTGTGAGGATCCACAGAGTAATTGATAGAACATAAAAATTAGACCCGAATATTCTATTCGGGTAATAATCAACCCACTTTATAAATGGGTATCCAACGCTTAAATGGGTCGTCTCATACTTTTTATAGGAATTGAGATGTTACTATCAAAAGCCCAAGCCCAATCCAATGGGGACCCATGTCTGAAAAACCCCTGGGATGAAGACATTTGTCAACATCCTAGAAGGCATAGTTGCCTATAAATAGCCAACTACCCCTCCTAGAAAAGGACCAGAAAATCTATCCAAAAAATATAGAGAGAAGTTGAGAAAAGAGAGAAACTAACCAACGCATACCACTTCGAGAAATAAACCGAGAAAAGACAAAGCCGAGCACCGAATAAAAGGGGAGAAAGATCAAGACGAGAGATTAAATAGTCATATCGAGCACAATTGTAAAACCGAAATACTAATCCGAGCAAGTGTAATAGTCCGAACAAGGATAATAATCCGAGCAATAATAAAGATCAGGAAGTGTCCATTATTCACGGTTGATTTACTATTATATCATTGTTGAAAAGCCTAACGCGACCGACCAAAGTTATGGCTTTATCAAATGGCGCCGTCTCCGGGAATCATCTAGTTCCCAACTAGTTTAGAATTCGAATACCAATACTCTGCCAGACGAGCGACAATGGTTACCAATGTAGAGGAAACCCATCCCGAGATAATAGAAACCAATAACCAAAACACGCAAATTAGCCAACAAAACCTCGACGATCTACTCGCCATCCGCGACAGATATGAAGCTATCCAATCCGGAAACCAACCAACAACCTCCTACGTCAACCAAGAACAACCGGTCGAACCACCCCGACATTTCATCGAAGGGATTGTCGACGAACACCCTTCGTCCTCGGAGGACGAACAAGACGTGCCCGTATTAAGGCGTGCACGAAGACGCTTAACCGGGTCCCAAGCAGGGCCGAGCTCAAGAGTCCCTTTGCCTACAGCCTCGGTCAACTCCGGTGCTCGTTTACAAACGGACGAAGCTCATCAGTTTGGCATGCCCGAGGATCATGTACTCGGACAGTCGCCCCGACTACCGACTAATCCTCCGAGGATAATTAAACCACCCACGGTGGAGGTACAACACGTTGTTCCGTTAGCCGATGAAAGGAACTACGCCCAGCTACAAGCTCAGCTGGCGGCATGCATGACGGCCATGACAGCGGCCGGCATCGTATTGCCAGTTATCCAACCCGACAAAGACCCACGCCATGAAGTGGAAGATTCGGCCTACAGGGCCGCTCTGGAGGCAGCGGGTCGGCGACCCGATACAAGAGTCCCCCACCAAGGGGGCAATGTCCCAATAACTATCGTCCATCCGAACACTCATATGGAACGTGTCCACACAAACACGAAGGACGGTAGATATCCCGAATACAGGATCGGGGAAGGATATGGCCCACCATCACATCAGGGAGGATACCCTCCCCCCTACCAAGTCACGGATGACGCATTCCAACAGGCTTGGAACGTATGCCAAGAAACCCCGTGTGCTGAACAGATCACGCGGTACCGCAATCCTATGGGATTCGTCATCCCCGAATTCAGGCTCTATGATGGGAAGAGTTGCCCTATCGACCATCTGAGGCACTACAAGACGAAGATGGAACTGTGGAGTGATGACCATGCACTGATGTGCAAATTTTTCAAAAACAGCTTGGGTCAAGAGGCTTCGTCATGGTATCACAACTTACCACGGGGCTCCATTAGAGACTGGGCAGAATTGCTAAGAGCATACTCCACCCGATACGCTGCTCATCAGAAAAAGAAGGTTAGTATCGAAACCCTTCTTAAAATGGCGATGATGCCAAATGAAAGGCTCAACGATTACTGCATACGTTTTATCGACGTAGCGAACCAGATTCCACGATATGCCAATAATATAGCCATCCAAAACTTTATCAATTCCATCCCTAATGGCTATTGGGCGAGAAGGAAGTTCATAGGCAAAAACTTCCCGACCACTGATTCCCTGCTAGCCTATTGTACCCACCTCACCGATAAAAACGACGAACTGCGTTTCCTCAACCGAACTCTACCAAGAAGAGAGTCGGTCCGCGAGGCACAGGTGGGTCGCAAAAGAGTTAGGAATAACCAGGGAGAAGCATTCCAACCGACCAGAAAGGGCAAAGAGCCCGAGGTCCATAGCAGGGTAGAGCGACCACGAGCATTAGAGCCCAAACCGCTCCAGATCGCATACCCAACACCGACCAACGAACATAAACCGCTCCAGCTCACCTACCCAATGCCACCCAAGCCATTTCAACAAGGTCGGCCCCAAGAGAGGGAACATCGAAACGCTTTCGGACCGGTCGAGCTGCGATACACTTTCAACCTGTCTGCTGAAGATATCCTCAAGGATATATGCAGGGAAAGTTGGTATTCCCGACCGTAACCGATCAACACTCCCCCCAGTCAGAGAGATTCCAAGCTCTTCTGCGCATATCATGAGGATCACGGCCATCTCACTGAGCATTGCCATAACCTGCGATGGAGAATGAACCAGTGGGGCGATGCAGGATACCTAGCCAAGTTCATCAAAGGAGCTGGGAATAAAGCAAACAATTGGCCATCGAGGGATCCGACAACCGGCAAGGCAAAACAATCAACGTCGTTCATATGACAAGACCCAAGGGCCCAGGCGGGGAACGATCGCGACAATGGCAGCTGGCCTACTTTGGCCAAGTAGCCAAGGCATCACAGACGTCGACCTATAAACGACACTGCACACAACGACGACATCCGCCCATTTCTTTCTCGGATCTTGACGAAGAAGGGGTGATTTACCCCCATGGAGACGCCATTAACCTCCGAGTTCAAATTGGCCTAGACACGGTCAGCAGGGTACTTGTCGACCAAGGAGCCTCTTGTGATATCATGTACAAGGAGCTCTTTGACAAAATGGAACTCAAACTGCAAGATCTACAGCCTACTGACGTCACACTGATCGGATTCATCTCCGAAACGACTAAACCGTTGGGTAAGATCGTCCTCAGTGTCACAACCGGGTCCGTGTCGGTTCCCGTGGAGTTCTTAGTGGTCAATGACCACTCCGGTCACAATGCAATATTGGGCCGACCTTGGTTACATGCCATGAAGGCCATACCCTCGACCTATCACCAAAAGGTCAAATACCCAAATGACAGGGGAGAGATCGAGACAGCCAGAGGATGTCAAGAGGATTCAAGACGCTGCAAGGACATCACCGCGACTCTCCAAAAACAACGAAGCATGGTGGAACAACCCACCAGCACCAAGAAGCTGATCAACCAAATATCCAAAGCCGAAAGGGTTGTCGAAGAACAAGTAGGAGAGACACTCAGGAAGGTGTATATACCAGATATGGACGAGGAACATTACTTCCTCCTCGGCGACAACCTTCCAAAACAGGAATCCGAGGAGTTGAAAGCATTCCTTCTCAACAACACTGATAAGTTCGCCTGGAGTCCTAAAGATATGCCGGGCCTAGACCCCAATACAGCATGCCACCACCTAAGTGTAAACACCGAGTACAAGCCGATAGCACAGAGGAGCAGGAAAGTGTCTGTACAGCACAGAGCAGCTATAATCGCTGAAGTACAAAAGTTATTGGAGGCTGGAGCCATAAGAGAGGTTTACTATCCAAAATGGTTGTCCAACCCGGTCGTCGTCCCAAAGAAGAACGGGAAGGAGAGAGTATGTATAGACTTCACCAACCTCAACAAAGCCTGCCCGAGGGACCACTTTCCCCTTCCAAGGATTGATCAACTGGTGGACGCAACTGCGGGGGCAGAACGGATGACCTTCCTTGACGCATATTCAGGATACCATCAAATTCCCCTCGCCCGCGAAGATCAAGAGAAGACTTCGTTTATATCGCCTTTGGGAAATTATTGCTATACGGTAATGCCGTTCGGCCTACGCAATGCGGGAGCAACATACCAAAGGATGATAACAAGGGTATGTCGAGATCATATAGGGAAGACGATGGAGGTATACATAGACGACATGGTCGTCAAGAGCGAAAGAGCCACATCCCACCTTCAAGATATCAGGGACGTTTTCCGAACGCTGGGCGAGCACAAACTAAAACTCAATGTGAGCAAGTGTGCATTTGGCATCAGCAAAGGGAAATTCTTGGGGCATATGGTTAGCCGAAGAGGAATAGAGGCTAATCCCGATCAAATAACGGCTCTACGAAACCTAGCTGCGCCCAAGAATAAGAAACAGGTACAAGAGCTCACGGGAATGATGGCCGCGCTGAGCAGGTTCATTAGCCGATCCGCTGATAAGGGACGACCATTTTTTGAATCACTCAAGAAGGATAGAAAATTCGTCTGGGACCCGGAATGTGAAGCTTCATTCAACAATCTCAAAGAGTACTTGAGGACACTGCCGCTACTGGTAAGGCCGAACAAAGGAGACGTTCTGGCATGCTACCTAGCAGTTTCCACTACAGCTGTGAGCGCAGTTATCTTAAGAGAAGAAGGTCGCGAACAGTTTCCGATCTACTTCGTCAGCAAGACTCTGGTCGAAGCCGAAACACGTTATCTACCCTTGGAAAAGCTGTGTCTGGCATTGGTCGTCGCAACCAGAAAATTGCCACACTATTTCATAGCTCATCAGGTCCGGGTATACACGAAATTTCATATCAAAGAGTCACTTCGACGGACGGACATTAGCGATCGAGTTGCCGCCTGGGGGGTCGAGCTATCCCAATTTCATATCGAGTTCGCACCCCGCCAGGCCATAAAGGGACAAGTCCTGGCCGATTTCGTCGCGGAGTTCACCCAAGGCTATAACGAGCCTTTGGCACTCTCTCCACAATCACACTGGCAGATACATGTCGACGGATCAGCCACCAAGGACGGATCTGGAGCGGGGATCGTCCTAAAGTCTCGAGAGGGAGCAATAATCGAAAAAAGCATAAAATTGGGCTTCCGAGCTACCAACAATGAGGCAGAGTACGAGGCCATGATAAATGGCATGCTCATTGCCCGGTCCCTCGGATGCTCCCACTTAATTGCAAGCTCAGACTCCATGCTCATCGTCAATCAAGCCATCGGCGAGTTCCAAGCCAAAGATGACAGAATGATCCTTTACCAAGAGAAAGTCCAAAGCTTGATGGCAACTTTCGAACAGTGCGAGTTAATAAGAATTAATCGCACCGAAAATGCACACGCCGACGCCTTGGCCACCCTAGCCTCGACATTAACAATGACTGACACCCGGTCGATCACAGTGGAACTACTGCCAACACCGAGCATAATTAAAAGGGTAGACCGAGTGACATCAATACAATACGAACAAGGTTGGATGGAGGACATGACCCATTATCTGCGAAATGAGACGCTTCCGGCCGACAAGATAAAAGCGCTAAAAATTACAAGAAAAGCTCCTCGCTTCTGGCTATCCAAGGACGACAAACTATACAAATCCAGTTACCGGGGACCCCACCTACTATGCGTCCCGACCGAGCTACAACTGCCGGTCTTGGAGGAAATCCACGAAGGATCCTGCGGAGCACACATCAAAGGGCGATCCCTTGCAAACAAGGCAGTGACCCAAGGATATTGGTGGCCCTATATCAAGCGAGACGCCGATGCGTACGTCCAACGTTGCGACAAGTGCCAACGATTCGCCAAGATACCACGGCTCCCTTCATCTATGATGACCCCGGTGTCGGCACCATGGCCGTTCGCTCAATGGGCAATTGATTTGGTCGGTAAACTCCCAAGAGCACCTGGGAGTGTGGAATATCTGATCGTCGCGATGGATTATTTCACCAAATGGGTCGAAGCTAAACCCCTCCGAGAAATCAAAGCCAGCAACGTCAAACAATTCATTTGGGAATACATCATAACTAGGTTCGGTATACCGTACGCTATCGTCGCCGACAACGGAACCCAGTTCAAAGATGCCAATTTACAGCTGTGGTACGAGGAACTCGGTATCCGAAAATTCTATTCGACGCCGACATACCCACAAGGAAACGGGCAAGCCGAAGTGTCAAACCGAACAATATTAGACGGCATCAAGACCACCCTTGAACAAGCAAAGGGGAGGTGGCCCGAGCGGCTACTCAACGTTTTATGGTCGTGCCGAACTACACCCAAGACGGGCACCAAGGAAACCCCGTTTAGCTTAGCATACGGTGTTGAGGCCATCATACCGACAGAGATCGGGCTACCCACGCTCCGAACGACGTTGGTCGAGCAGGGAAACAATGAACAAAGAATGAGTGAAGAGCTCGACATGATAGACGAGAAACGAGAGATAGCGGCCCTTACCCTAGCTAAGTACCAACAAAGCATGAAGCAAACCTATGACAAGAGAGTAAAAGGGTCCAAAGAATTCATGGTAGGAGAACTGGTGCTGCGACGAGTGACGGTCTATACCCGCAACGAAATACATGGCAAACTAAGCCCTACCTGGGAAGGCCCATACGAAATCGTCAAGCAAACAAGTCCAGTCTTTTACAAAATCAAAAGCGTCCTGTTCGCCAATAGCCGAGGGGAAAACAATTCTTGGAATGTGGCTAACCTAAAGAAGTACTACGTATAGGCAATCCTCCGAATACAAGTACAGGTGCTACCTTACCCTTCTTGCTTAATGGCATTATCTTTCGTCTTTTGAATGAATAAAATATATTATCATGCTGTCTACTAATACTATGAAATTCCCAACATGGCCGAAGTGCCTAGGAATACTATGAAATTCCGTAAATGGCGTGTTACCGAAGGAACGCCTAGGAATACTATGAAATTACCAACATGGCCGAAGTGCCTAGGAATACTATGAAATTCCGTAAATGGCGTGTTACCGAAGGAACGCCTAGGAATACTATGAAATTCCCAACATGGCCGAAATGCCTAGGAATACTATGAAATTCCCAACATGGCCGAAGTGCCTAGGAATACTATGAAATTCCCAACATGGCGTGTTACCGAAGGAACGCCTAGGAATACTATGAAATTCCCAACATGGCGTGTTACCGAAGGAACGCCTAGGAATACTATGAAATTCCTAACATGGCCGAAGTGCCTAGGAATACTATGAAATTCCCAACATGGCCGAAGTGCCTAGGAATACTATGAAATTCCCAACATGGCGTGTTTTCAAAGGAACGCCTAGGAATACTATGAAATTCATATGCAGGTACAATGCAAGGAATTATTCAGGTCCACCTTACGGCGGCGATACAATACAAATTGGCTAAAACAACGAAGGAGAATCAATCTAAATAACGAAATATCAAAAAGAAGCATCTCCAAAACAGGAATAACGAAATAACAAATGATTCAGCAAGGAAAAATCGATCCAATCAATCAAATAGCAATACGGCAATGGAAAGGTACAAAACAGGAACAAAGAAATAACATAAATAGTCCTCGCCCGCATTACGGAGGCAACAAGAAGATCATCGACACTAAAGAGATTCATTTAAGAAGAGCTACTGCAGGAGGAGCACGACGGTAATTGACCGAGCTCAATCTCTTCGTCATCCGTCGTTGTGTACCCATCAGACTCATCACCATCAAAACGCTCCTCAGAAATGAGAGCATCAAAATTGGTCGTATGAGCCCCAACACAAGTCAGCGTCTGAAGCCGCGCGTTGAACCGGCTTCTTTCGCGAACTCGTGAGCATCCGAGGCCGCTTTACGGCGATCATCGTCAAAGGAGAGGTTACGGCGAGCTTCGATCATAGCTGCGGAAGCATCGTATCTGGCACAGGACAAACGGAAATACTTCACCAACACGTTGGCCTTGGTCACAAGCAACTTTAATTTGCCGAAGTACTTGTCCTTTGCACGCCAATATCGATCCAAACGACGCTCCTGAACCTCAACAGTATGCTCGGCACGGCGAACGTATTCTCGAAAAGAGGCCGCCTGGGTTTTCAGCTTGGTCCGCAGTCGAGCACATTGGTCGGTCAATTTGACATTTTTGCTCATCAAAACAATGTAGGGCCACCTGTCAGGCACCTCACTAGCCGCACCAGATGAGACCTCGTCCCGGGCAGCACCAGTAGGTCCTAACCCCGGGTTAACTAGGCATGGAGAACCAGCCTGGTGCGACATAGTAGCATGTGCCTATAAAAAAAAGAGGGGGGAGGGGGGGGAGAAGAACGAGAAGAGATGAATATACAAAAAAAAAAGAGAGAAAAAGAAGCTACAAAAAAAAAAAAAAAGAGAGAAATTTTTTTATACAAGCTACAAAGAAAACGACAAAACAAGCTACTTTATTAATCCGACAACCCCTCAACAGACGCCAAAGTCTCTACTACATCGGCAAAATGAATATCTCGCAATGAATTAATTTGCGTCCCCAAACGCTCACGAATGACCGCCTCGATTCGGTTCAAGGCGACAGTGGTTTCAGTTACCCCGGCCTTCGCATCAACCATGAGCTCTGCCCGGGATACACCACTCATTCCTTTTATATGCTCAAGCACCTCTAAAGCGCGAGCTCGGGCCCAATACGCTTTGGCAAAGGATAGCAGCAGGTCCGCGTCCTCGAAAACGGCCCCAAGGACCAAGTTCAAGCTCGTCACACGACCTCGGGCTTCATCACGAGAACGTCGTAGGGCACCGAGAAGTTCCTTCGCTTTACCCTTATTTGCCGTATAATGGGCGGTCTTTTTACTAAATTTCTCTCCCAAATCACATAACCGAATCGCCAAGTTGGAAATATGAATATTCAGACCCTCGATTTCCTGATAAGCACAAGTCAATTTCGCGGTAAGGGATGCCTTAGATCTTTCCAAATCTTCTATTACGTCACCTACACTACGACTAGGCGAGGTCCAGACCACCATGGCAAGGGGGTTATTTGGTACCTGACAATATTTTGTTTTCACATCCTTCAAAATATGACGACCATCAAAAGAAATTAACCCAAGAAAGCCCAACAGAAAGAAAACACAGGACCTATGTTATCACTTCCTCAAAAGAATCTGTTTCTAGATACACAAGAGACCAAAAACAAAAACAAAAACAAAAAACAAAAACAACAAAAATATACTATACATACTGCTAGAAAGATAGTCAAGGTTCCACCTGAGGAGATACTGGTGGGGGAACAACAGTAGCATCCGGTCGAGGAGTGGACGGGGCCGACATAGAGTGAGGACGCAGCGCTGTCGAAATTGTCTGTCCCGGCAGCCGAGGAAGCTCCTCTTCACGAAGATTCGCCCAGTCTAAGGGTTTCGGCGGTGCACCATGCGGACACGGATACACCAACTCCGACCACGCCCTATCCGATAAAGGAACATTCGCGAAATTGAGCGCCCGCACATGAGCACAGTATACAGAGAAGTTGGCCATCATTGCTAACTTTGTTCGCTCCTCCGCGTGTGCCGTTTTCAGGGAAGTCACCTTAGCCCTTTCGGCTTCCACGTCCTCTGCCAGGAGCAAGTTCTCCTCCTCTAGTTCGCCGTACTTAACGACCATGCTCTCTTTTTCCGCCTTCAATTTATCGACATCCCCGGTCAGGTGCAGAAAGTCCACCGACAGCTTGTCATAATTCTCGCCCAGGGTTTTATTCTCGGCGACCAATTTCTCTTTCTCGACCTCGAAAGCCGCAAGCAGATCCTTTATCTTCTGCTCGTTCTCCTCGCCTATGGCGTTCTTCTCGGCCACCAGCTTCTCTTTCTCCGCCCCTAGAGCTCCCAGCTGATCCCGTAGCGCCACGGTACTCAAGGCAATCTGCACTTCAACACATTAGATTCCAAATAGAATACAAGTACCAGACCTATATAACGAAATACGAGCATCATGGTATATATATTACGAAATAAGCGCCCCACATACCCTCAGCGCATCCGCGTGGGCCTGCTCTATAACCGACATTGTAGGTTGAGCAGCTAGTCTTTCTGCATCCTTGAACACAAGGGGTTTCAGAGCCGTATACCCCATCTTCAAGGTTCGCGGTTGCTCCAGCAGCTCACCCCTACATCGGTCAATGTAACGGGTCATTGCAACCCCGTCAACCAACACCTTCTCGGATCCATCGAGAGCCTCATCCTCGACACCCGTCACAACATCCTCGGCACTCTCTTCGCCGCCTTCCATATCCACTTCCTCGACCGCCTCCTCCTCTGGAGCATTAGTCTCAGGGGTCCTGCGTTCGATTACATCCTCTGTACGGCTGGGCGAGATACCAGACAGGTCCAACACGGCCTCGGCAAGGACAGGCGAGACCGCATGCAGGGTCATCGTCTCCTTCCCCATAGCCACCAGCATGTTGATATGTCCGAACAGGCTATCGACCGACCCCTGAAACACAACAATACCCATCGACCGGGCAAGAGCGAGGGTAACCAATGGAGAAGTCAGTAGCTGAAACAAGATAACTAATAAAGCAAAGCACTAGCGAACAAACCGATAACCAAAAGACAAGAAAATCATAATACATATACACATACCTTGCCCGGCGCATAGGCATCCTCGGCGGTATCCCCTTCGGCGGCAGCAACCGCCCCCTCGCCCGAGCCAACGATATCAGCCTCCTCGGTAACCGATGTATCGGTTCCCCTGGCCCTCTTCGTTACTCCACCAACAGGGTCAGACGCATGACGCTTAGACCGAACGAGCTTCTTCCCGAGCCGAGCAGCACTTCGAGCCCGGACCACTTTCAAGAACTCTTCCTCAGGCTCTTTGGGGATCTCGGGCGCAGGATTCCCCTTGGTCACCGACCCCATAGGGTACCCGAGCAGCATCGGAGCAGTACGACTCGCCGGATCCGGCGTCGGTCCCGGCCCCCACCATTTCCAAAGAGCTAACAGAGCCTCCACATTGGGAGCGCCGAGGTCGGGCATAGGGGGAGCGTTGGTGGCCGGTCCAGGAATCTGGTGTCCCGGACAGCCCCATTCACCAGAAGCTATCACGATACCAAGATTGCGCTCTTTGTTGGTATCCGGCAAACCGATAACAAGCCGGCAATAGGTACGCTGGGTTTTCAGATACGAGCTGCGACGCTCAAAGCTCAGACTGTAGACTCCGAAGACGTCCTTCAATTCAATCGGTATTCCGGCCAACTCCGATAACCTTTGAATACCGTTCAGAGTACGGTAACCATTTAAGGCCAGTTGGGCTGGAGCAATCTGGACGGCCTCAAAGAACGAAGCCACCCAGTTTGTAAAAGGAAGTCAAAGACCCCCAGTAAAAAATGCCGAAGAGCGCACAGCCACCTCGCCGGCAGGAACAAATCCCAGCACCTCCTCGTCAGAAATAGGAAGCCGGATATGTATGTTGTCAGGTATTCCGGCAAGCTCTTTAAAATCCTTTTCCACGAATGTGCCAATTTGGGCCACACTTTGGGTCAGAATTTCCTATCCAAACATCATTCACAATTCCATCAATATACTAACCAAATACACAAACAAGAACCACATCAATATAACGCACCCCCCCCCCCCCCCCCCCGGCACTCACATTAACCAGATACATAAGAATCATCATACACATATAGACAACCTAAACCATATCCCAGTGACACATCTATGACCACAACGACAAAACTACCTACAGCCCCTACCAACAGAGAAAGAACACTTACGGTTATCATTATGAACAAGCACGGGAGAACAGCAGCAAGTCTTCCAACAAAACCACGAAACCCTAGATCAAGCGGCCGAACTCTTTTCCTTTTCGGCGGGAAGAATATGCTTTAGAGAGAGAGAGATTTTCTTCAGCAAATTTTGTGATAAAAATAAAAAAGGATTACTTGGCATAATAGAAAGGAGTGGAGTCACAAAAAGAATAAAATAATAACCGTCCTTTCGTGTAACAGAGGTTTACCTTTTTTCCAACCATACAAAAGTCAACAACCGCTGCTGTTTTTAACATATAAACGCTCCAGATTTCGCCACGTCAGCGCGTATCCCACTACCCAAGGCAATTCACATCATTACACCTAAATAAACGGCCAGTGGACCCTACCACGAAAAACTTCTCACATACGCTACCACTATTATCACACCGAGAATGTCCCCCGATTAAAGTTCCTCGACTCCCAACCGATTCTTACCCAAAGGGCACACCGAACAAGGTGGACGAAGACCGTTTCTAGCTTGACGGCAGGGAGCATCAAGTCTAACAACGCTCTCCGGGGGTATAACCGGGTATAGGCATATTGTTCGGTGTATGCTGAGAGACATTAAATGATATCAACATAAAAGAGTGAAGCAAACAAGAAATAAAATAGGACATAATCAAGTGCAAGACAAGTTTTATTCATCCACAAAGGGGGGAAACACAAACAATATAACAGAAAAAGAAAAATGTTACAAGAAAATACACCCATCCTACTTTTTCGAACTATCCCCCATAGCAACATCCCTCTTCGCCAAAAGTTCCTCCAGACGCTCCTTCTCCCTAATTAAACGAGAAATCGCCATCTCAGCCTGTTTCAAGGCGTAAGACTGAGACTCGCATTTTTGCTCGGCCTTGAAACGAGCAGTGCCCTCCTCGTCCCAATATTGTTTAAACCTCCTCACTTCAGTCCGAGCACACATGAGATCATGTTTCAGCCATGACATCTCAATTTCTTTTAGTTGAAGAGGAGTCAAATCCTCCTCCCCAAAACCAGGGGGACGAGGTAGCAAAAAAGTAGGCTCCTCTTCCATAAGGGTTTTCTTTTTGGAGGCAGACCTAGTGATGGGAGCCATCTCACGCAAAAGCAAGTTAGAAGAAGCAAATTATAAAACAAGAGAGAGGTAGAAATTGGTAATGAGATACAGGCAATAGGGAGCATTTATAGAGAATCAAAAGGCACAAAGTACGAAGCGTTACGATGGTTCACAAGACAGGCACGAGATACGAAAAGATACAACTGATTCATCAAATACAGAGAATAAAACACAAATTGCAAAAGGGGAAATACATAAGAAAACCAGCCCAATCTAAGAATCAATGGGTGGAAAAACCGAACTGCCAGACCGAGAGAAAGCAAAACGAGCAGAACAATTCAACCGAGCTTGGTAGGAATCGTTCATGGCGACCAAATTGTCATTCTCCGAGGAGAGCCTGTTGTTTTCCGTAGTAAGAACCCTGACGCGCTCCACGAGCCGAGCATTCTTTACCATTATGCTAGCTAGGCCTTGAGGAGAGTTGTCAAACTCATCTTGAGAATGGTCCCAAATCTCCTCGGCATCATACCAGGAGTTGGCCAGATGGTTTCTCTGTAACAACAAGTGATCGAGCTGGCGACTCAGTGCCGAGATCTCGGTCCACTTCACCGTCTCTTCGGGAAAAGAGCCGAACAAGCTCAAGGCCAAAACGCCATACTCTTTCTCAAGCCTTGCCATCCGACGGCGGACTCGAGATACCTTAGTGTCCAAGCCCTTCATCTGAGCATGATATCTCACCACAGGTCCAGACATTCTGGGAAATTGTTATAGTATGGAAGAAAATAAAGGGCTGAGGGAGAGGAAAGCAAAAAGAAAAATGAGATGATAAACTACCAAAGAAAAGAGAAGTACTTATAGAACGGAGATAGCATGCATATTCCTGACATACTAGGGAGCATGCATATTCCTGACCTACTAGGGAGCATGCACCTATATTCGACAGTGATGGGGACATCTACTGACATCTGATACAATAGTACAGAAGGAAATAAAGACGAGATATACAAAGATCTAACTTCCCGACAAACAACAAACCACAGGTGCAATATAAAAAGAAGTGCAAAAATAAAGGGGTAAAAATACTTTTCATTAATAAAGATGGGATATATCATTGTTCATTACATCCGAAAAGAAAATCTATTACATCCGAAAAGAAAATCTATTACATCCGAAAAGAAGATCTATTACTTCTGAGAAGAGCTAGTACAGAAGATCAGGCAAAGGATCAACTATATAAGCTGACCAAGTGAGCAGGAGACGCCAAAAAGAAAAAGTAAGAAGAAAGAGAAAGGAAAAGCAAGAAGAGAAAAAGAAGAAGAGTGCAAGAAAAGAAGAAGTGATAAGAAAGAAGAGTCGAAAAGAAAAATGATAAAAACCCTAGATGTAACACAAAACCCTTAGGATCACAGGGCTGATTGTTACATCATAGTGGTGCAAAAAAGAAGAAAAAGAAAAAGAGTGATGGGAGAGAAGATGAAGAAAAAGAAAGAGGAGGCACAGAAGAAAAACAGATAAGAAGAAGATAAAGAAATGAAGGAAACAGACAAATAAAAAGGAAGTCAATGAAACAAAAAAGAAAGGGAAAAAGAAAAGAATGAAAAGTAGAGAGAACAGAGTATAAAAAAAAAAAAAAAAAAGAGAAACACAAAAGAGGAAGAGGAAGAAATGAGGGAAACTGAGAAAAGAAGAAAAAAGAAGAAGAAAGAGATGGGAAAAGATGGGGAAAAGCAGAGAGAGATAAAAAAAGAAGGGGGAATGTTAGGGGGAAGTCGATCGGTATCGATGAGAGGGCCCGGCAGAGACATCCCTGTCCCTCAGTGTCGGGTTCCCCCTTAGCATCTCATTCTCTTCGACTAGAGCCTGACGAGCACGTCGGCTATAAGCCAGTTCGGATCTTAGCCAAGTTAATTCCCGAACCATCTCGGTATGGTGATAACGCATCACCTTCAGTTCATCCTCGGCATCCCTCAACAGCCTTTGTACATGGCTATAAGAGGCTTCAAAAGCCTCGACTTGCAAAGCTAATGTTGATGGGGTGAAAGGACCAGACATCTTAGGGAAATTATAAAGATGAGGGTCTATATATGGGGGAAACTAATATGATGAGAATTGTGGATGTAACCATGCTGTAAGCATGTATTTATAGATCAATTAGATGAGGGCTGGGATTGAGAGTCGCAACCGTTCGCCAATGGGTACTAAGAAGCGATGGCAATTAAAAGATGTGTTTGTTCAAGAAAGAACGTTTGGATTCCCCAAAGGTTCTAAAAAAGCGTGAGTAATTAAAAGCCACTCTTGTTCACAAAACGCTTGGATTCTTACCAATATTTAAAGAGGGCAAGTAATAATGGCATTGAAACACGCGTCATTTCTGGGGAAAGGCATTAGGTTCAAATAAATATCTAAGATCTTTTGCACAGAGATCAAGAAAAATCTGGTGAATAAGATTTTTATGCACAGGGCTCAAGAAATCCTATTGGTCCCCATATATAAAGAGTAAGAAGGTCCAATGGATAAGGTCAAACGCTAGGCCCAAGAAAAAGCATTGATGAGGCCACAAGCGTGCGCAGTCAAAATAAATTGCATTGGAAAAGTAATTCAGATATAAACAAGAGAAAGATGTCTTTATTGATTGATTGGTACTTCGTTACAGAAGAAGCAATAAAAGGAAATACAATGAAAAAACAATAAAATCATTTCGTGGAAGGGCCCGCTTCGTCATTTGGTTTCCCCTTCGACCGAGCATACACTTCCTTAAGGGCCAGTTTGTAAGCCCTCTTGGAAGCAAGTTGCCTATCTCTGGAGGCCTCGAGCTCTTTGATCCGAGCACGAGCGCGAATACTGTCGAGCAAAGACCTCTGATGCTCCTTCTCCAGGGCATCCAATCGCTCGTCTAGTTCGGCGGCCCGACGAGCTTCCACCGACAACCTGGAAACCCTCTTCTCGAGATAACGCACCTTCTGAACTTCCTCTTCAAGACGAGCAACGTATTCAGGAAGGTTGTCACCATTTCAAGAGGAAAAGCCATTTGGTCGTTAATAAAGAATGAATTACATAAAGAATACTGGGACAGTCCTTTTATAGGAAGAAACAAGGAGTAGATCAAAGGTCATCTCGAAGAAATACAACCTCGTGAACTTCCCAAGAGCATTTACGGCAAATTAACCACAGTTCCAAATCCAATTAAAGTCATCCAAAAAGACATCAAGAAGATAAACAGACAAGAACAAGGAAAGGGAAATATTTTATTAATTTCAAAAACTTCGATGACAACTGAGGAGAAGACTCCCCATTCAAGAGAAATTACGACAGAAATTACAAAAGACTAATTATTTCGAGGAAGAGCCTTCTTCATCGTCATCCGAACTCGGTTTAGACCGAGCATGCAACTCCTTGAAGGCAAGCTTATAGGCCCTTTTTGCTGCCTTCTGCTTGGCCAGATTAGCCTCGAGCTTCTTTATATGCTCGTAAGCCCAATCCCGATCGGCCATCGTCACATGATGATCAGAATCCATGTCAGACAGCCTTTTCTTGTAGTCTGAAACCTTGGCCACGAGTTTCTTATTCGCGGTACGAGATTTCTTGATTTCCATTTCTAAATATGAAATATAATTAAAGGAGCTCTCACCAGTAGAACCTGAAGAAGCCATTATGTCACGAACAAATTAGTAGTAAAATGCCTAATTATGGAGGGAGCACACCCCTTTATAGGAGTTTTCCTCGAAGAAAGATATTAGGATAGGAAACATTAAATGTGCCCCCCTGGGAACCGTCATGAGTCTATTGCGTTTCTCGATGAAGCATTGGGAAGGACAAGACCGAAGTAACGTTCTCGACAAACCGAACATGACTCCCCCGACATGGAAACCACGCCGAGGAAGTCAGGGAGCACTTGATAGAACATAAAAATTAGACCCGAATATTCTATTCGGGTAATAATCAACCCACTTTATAAATGGGTATCCAACGCTTAAATGGGTCGTCTCATACTTTTTATAGGAATTGAGATGTTACTATCAAAAGCCCAAACCCAATCCAATGGGGACCCATGTCTGAAAAACCCCTGGGATGAAGACATTTTCAACATCCTAGAAGGCATAGTTGCCTATAAATAGCCAACTACCCCTCCTAGAAAAGGACCAGAAAATCTATCCAAAAAATATAGAGAGAAGTTGAGAAAAGAGAGAAACTAACCAACGCATACCACTTCGAGAAATAAACCGAGAAAAGACAAAGCCGAGCACCGAATAAAAGGGGAGAAAGATCAAGACGAGAGATTAAATAGTCATATCGAGCACAATTGTAAAACCGAAATACTAATCCGAGCAAGTGTAATAGTCCGAACAAGGATAATAATCCGAGCAATAATAAAGATCAGGAAGTGTCCATTATTCACGGTTGATTTACTATTATATCATTGTTGAAAAGCCTAACGCGACCGACCAAAGTTATGGCTTTATCAGTAATTTTTTGCACCGAGACACTTAACATTGAGAAAAACTTATATTTACTCTACACAAATACTTTTTAATAACCCAAAATGTAAGATCAATAAATTTTAAAATAGATTGGAAACACAAAGTCAATCCATAATAATATTACTTAAAGAATATAACCATTAGCGTGTGTTATGGACTCCCGTTAAAAATAGTTGAGTATACTAAGAATATTACAATTAGAGATGGCAGAATTTCGGGTTTTGACCCGACCCGACCCGGTACGGGTTGGATAAAAGTGCAGGATTATTTGAGTCGGGTTGGATTGGGTTACTTTGCACTTTTGTGCAACTTTGTGCAAGTTAGAAATAAGTTCATATTCCATATAAGTACCACTTTTTAATTATTTATTTTATTTACCAAAACGCCATACACATATTTCATAAAAAATGGAAAAAAAACACATAAAATTATATAAAATGCAAAAAAAAATAAAAAAAATCACAAAGAAATAAAAAAAATCACAAAAAAACAAAATTTTAAAAAAATTACAAAAAAAAAAATCACAAAATATTATAAAAAATGAAAAAAATCACATAAAATTATAAAAAAATTACAAAAAAAATAAAAAAAACTATTTTTTTGGGTTTGTAGAAAAATAAAAAATATATATATTATATTTTGGTTTGTATGACAATTTAGTAAATAAACTAAATAATTAAAAAGTGGTACCTATGAGGAATGTGAACTTTCAACGATAAAATATTAAAAGAGACTCATTCACCAAATTAATTAGTCATTTCTCTTGTGTACTAGCTTTCTCTCTCTCTATATATATATATATATCCTTATTTTATTTTAGCTTATTATTTTTTTTTGTCAGTTTTTTTTCTTTTATTTTTTTGGATATTGTTGTAAATAATAATTTAGATTACTATAAATTTTTACCAGGTAAATATGAAAAATTTGGAAAAAATAAGATTTTTAGGCTTTTCTAATTTGATTAAATGGTTATTGTTAGATGCTTAATAATGGTTTGCACTTATTTGGCTTATAAAAAAAATTCCGGATCAAACGGATCGGGTCGGGTTATGTGCGGATTGATGTGCGGGTCGGGTCGGGTTTCGAGAAACCCGGCCCAATTGTCATCCCTAATCACAATGATACATGATCTATAAAAAAGTATATCCCAAAATATTAGTTAGGGCATGGAGTGAACACCACTTACGCACTTAGAGCAGCTCTGATAAAAAGACTTAGGTTACAACTACAGTTGCAACCACACTTATAACCATTTTACTTTTTGTGTACTAGCACTTAGTGCATTCGAAAGAGTTTTAGATTCAATTATTCTTTTGCACTCAGTTCATATCTTTTTAGGTCATTAACCAGCGGCTTTTTCAAGATAAAAATACATTTAAGCTCAATAAGAATTACTCTTGATCACATAAACACTACTCATGTTCCTCACAAATATATATAAATTGCAAACATAATCAATTAAATTCATAAGGACATACCCCAATGTCACTTTTCAAATTTTCAAATTTATTTGTATTAAGGGGTTTTGTAAAAATATATGTTAATTGTCTTTCAGTAGAGACATGTTTTAGAATTAAACTTTTTTCTTCAACTAATTCTCTAATAAAATGATGTCTTAGATCAATGTGCTTAGTTCTATAATGTTGAACTGGATTATTAGCTAAATCTATAGCACTTTTATTATCACAAAAAAAAGTTAGGATTTCTTGTGTTATATTATAATCGCAAACCATTTGTCTCATCCATAAAAGTTGGGTAGATGCACTTCCTGCAGCAAAATTTACCACTTCAGCATTTTTACGTCTAGTTCTCATACTTTCGTTGACGTTTCCAATGACATCATTCAGATAGTGATTCGTATGGGTTATTGCATATCGAGGTCTCCTCTCAAACTGCGGTTGAGCATTGGTTTCAGCAATTTCAGCCTCTGGCTCATTCTGTGTTGCAACTAGACTTTGTTCAGTTTCATTTGGTTGATCTACATTTCTAGGTTCAACTTCATCATCTGTAATCTCAGAAATACTTTTTGATTTATCAAAGACAACATTATACGATTTCATCATAGCGTTTATTCTTAAATTAAACACCCTAAAAGCTCTAATGTTCTCAGCATATCCAAGAAAAATACCTTCATCACTTTTAACATCAAATATACCAAGGTATTCTCTATCTTTTAGAATATAGCATACACATCCAAACACGTGAAAATATTTTACGCTTGATTTTCTACCTTTCCAAATTTCATAGGTTGTGATATTTGTTCCTTTAGTCAGATAAACCCTGTTAACAATGTAACACGCACTATTAACAACACGCACTATTAACAGCTTCAACTCATAATCTTTTAGCTAATTTCTTGGAATTTAGCATAACTCGTGCCATTTGTTGTGCTAAGTTTCAGTAATATTACTAGCAATCTGATTACACTTCCTTTTTTTAGATTTTATATCAGATTTATCAAAAACATAGCAGATGTCTGCAGATATAACTCCAGTCATTATCAAGTTATTATTCTCATTAGTAATAAGACATTTTTCATGGTTAAAATTGAGAAGCATTTTATTATCACATAATTGAGTGATACTTATCAAATTTGCTTTCAATTCATCTACAAGAAACACATTATAAAATCCAGGCATACCAGATTTATTCAAAGTTAATTTAGCAATTATTTTACATGTATCACCGCTCTCAAACACAACGGTGTTACCTAAAACTTCTTGCACATGCTTAAGAAAATCTGCATTTCTTGTCATATGTCTAGAACAACCACTATCAAAGTACCCAGCATTAGATGAATCAGTTTTCAAAGACATGATAGAAGCAATATTACTTTGAACAGTGTCGGTTTTATTCTTGGGTTTCCAAATCCACTTGGTTATACGGTTAAGCACATGTTTAAGTGAGCAGTTTTGAAAGAGATAATTTTTGTGACTTGAGATAACATTTAATTTTTGTGACTTGAGATAACATTTTCTCTCAACATGACCTAAACTGTTGCAGAACTGACATCAATTTAAAACATTTTATTAATGTCATAATATATTTGTCGACTCATATTACTCTTGGTTTGAACTGTGGTTGTAACCACACTTCCAACTTCATTCATTTTAGCTTTTTTAGCAGCTTTTATGAATACAGTTTTTCCTTTTCTTTTTTCTTCAAAACCATTATACCCTAGACCACTATTGTATTTTGAAGCTCTAGAGTATGATAGCATTTCATCAAGTCGTTCAGTGGCGGAGGTGTTTAGCAATCTGATTTTCCTCTTAGTTTCATTTAATTCAAGTTATTTTAGTGACAATTTTTCATTAAGCTTGTTAACTTGATTCATTAAATCCTTATTAAATTTATTCAAAAAGATATTATATTTTCTTAGACCGGTGTATTTATCATGTAAACTGATATAGCGCCTCTCAATTAGTTCTTCTGAAATCCCTTCCTCATCACTGTCAGAATCAGTTGTAACCTCAATTGCAACGTAGTTCTAACTGACTGATAATTATTAACAATTTTAGCCATAAAAATCCATTTTTTTGAAAATTTAACTAAGTCATCCTCACTATCACAATCACTATTATCACTATAAGTAGCCATTAATGGAGCTTTGTTCTTTTTTAAAGTGTTTACACATTTGGGCTGAATATGATCAAACCCTCTACATTCTCTACACTGAATATTGTTCTACTTATTTTCTTTTATGTCTTTATCCTTAGAACCCCATTTTTCATTATATTTATTATCAAAAATTTTAAACTGAGATTTTTTTTCCTGAAATGGTTCAAATGTCTTTTTCTTCTGAAGGCGTTCATACAGTTTTTTTAACAAATAGAGCTATTTGTTCCTTTTCATCACTATCATCCAAAGGTAACGCGGTTCAGTATTTTTAGCTTGGAAGGCTATTCCTTTATCCACTTTCTTAGGTTTATTGACAATTTTTAATTCATAAGTGCTGACATTTCCCATTAATTCTTCTAATTTTAACATATCTAAATCAGAACTTTGTTCAATAGCAGTGACTTTAATTTCGAATCTTTCAGTTAAAGATTTTAAAACTTTTTTAACAAGTTTGGATTCAGTGTATTTTTCACCTAAGATAGCAGACTCACTGGCAAATTCACAAATTCTAGTATTAAATTGTTCAATATTTACATCATCTTTCATAGCTAGGTTTTCAAACTTAGTGGTTAATTGTTGTAATCTAGAAGCTTTTACCTTCTTTTTTTTTTCCCTTCATACGTAGTTTGTAAAATGTCCCAAACTTCTTTAGCAATTTCACAGTATTGTATAAATCTAAGAACACTTTAAAGTTACCTCATACATGATGATGTTCAATTCTTTGGAATTTGCACTCGACTTCCTGTTATCATCTGCACTCTATTTGTCCTCTGGTATTTGCTTACGCTTTTCTTCATCATCACTTTCATCTGGATGCTCCCATCCGTATTTCACAGCTTTCCATGCATACTCATCGGATTGCTTGAGAAAGTCTTCACATGCGCACTTTACATACGTCATAGTTGACTGCTCCTTTTAGCAAGAGAGGTTTTGTATATGAGTTTCCTTCTTTCATGATGTCCATCTTTACTAGAACACAGAATCCACAACAAGTTCAGTCTGCTGTGAGGCTCTGATATCAATTGAAATTCTTATCCGCAATTTTAGTTGCTGTAAGGTTGATGGTTGCAACTGCAGTTACAACTGTGGTTGCAACCAAGTTAATCTGATGAACAAAAAACATCTGTAACTTTGAAAGCAAAAAAACACAAGACGTTTGTAGCGATTTCAGAGCTACGTCTTCGTAACACTCACCCAGTTTGTAGTATTATTTCCAGCGTACAAAATAGGACACAAGACTTATGAAAAACTTTCAGACTCTCTTTAGATTTTTCTGCCTATCACTATTTTGCTATTACTAAATAACTACTACTCATAAACAATAAAATCCCGTCATTGTTACTCTCGTATTTTTTGCTCATGTGTATTCACTGTAAGTTGAGTTCTTTATAAGTTTAAAACACACAATTTTTTTACATACAAGTATAAGACTATTTATAAAAATAAAAGTCTTTCAAATCTTCGCACGCCTTATCTTCAATTTTCAAAGATTCTGTCTATTTTCATGCTTCATTAATTGAAGATTTGATCGCCATCTTTGTAAGATATTTAGAAATAAATCTTTTTAGGATCACATGTCTATTTTGGCTCCAATATTCGACTGACTTTTGTTTGTAGCAACGAGATTTAGTTAGCTCATTTTTAGCAGATAAACTCATTTCAAGTTTCAAGATATTCTGTTTATAATTCTCATAAATTAAGTACAAACAAATTTAATCAAATCTGTAGCACAAGATAATATATATCTTCAATTAGAAGATAATATATTTATTCAAAAAGATTCACACATGACATTCTTTTTGATAAATTTATATATGAAACAATATATCTGCTAACATGATTCAAACTTATACTCAACAAATCAATAACTAATCATTCGTATAAAACTGAATAAGAAAAGATCTTATTTAACAAACTTTAAGAAATATAATTAACTTTTTTTAATACTTAGATATTCTCAAAACATATAAAATATTTGTATAAAAATGTGAGAATATAATTTGTATTGATAAAATATTTTGCAAATCAAATAAATACAGAAAACACAGATTCTGCAGAAATCTGCATAAGCATGTTGCAACTGCCAGTTGTAACCAGGAATAGCAATAACTTTTTTCTGCAAGCATAATACATAAATATTTTGCCATAATGCAATACGACAACAAATTAAGTAAATTTAGCAAGTCACCTTAAGTTCTAACACATTAAACTATTTATCCTGTAGTAATAGAAAACATAATGATTAAAGTGCAACTTAAAAAATGCAATTTAACACTCTGTTTTATTAAACTCTTTCTTCTATAGTTTAAATGGATAAAAATACAACTTAAAGAGTGTAATTTAAGACACTCTCTCTCATATACATTAAACTTTCTTTGCTATAGTAATACATAACATACATTTCGATGGGTTTACTAAAAAAAATCTTATATATACTTAATTTATTAATTAATGAACTGATATTTATGGCAAATGTGAATGAAATTTATTCATGTTAATTAATAACTAATATCGTATCGTCTTTATTTATAAAAGTATTTACGGAAAATCAAATCATCATATCAATCATATACATTTATATTAAATCTTTACATGTATCAATGTTTTAATTGAGCCAAAATTAATTAAATAAACATGAAAATGTTAAAAAGAAGATTGTAAATTTTAAATCACTAAATTAATATTAAAGAATATTTAATGTCACATTAGTATTTATATATTATCTTTCTAAATCAAATGATTTTTTACTTTATCATATGAGTTTTTAACAAATTCTCTTTCAAATCTTGCCATTTATAAGGTTTATTTTTCAAAGGAAAACAAAATGTTATAAAAAAAGGGGTCAAATGGGTCGGATCAAATTGGTAAAAGTGTAACTTTCTATATAGGTCGGATCGAGTCGGGTTTTGAATGACCCGACCCAACTGTCATCCCTAATTACAAGATCCCAACAATTCAATAGTTTTCTTCTCAAAAAAAAACAATCAATTCAATTAGTTTGTGCGGACCCATCAAGTAATAAAATGTCCAAATAACACCACCTATATATAGATAGTAATACCATTTCCCCTTGTCTTTTTTTTTTTCAAACACTCCCTTAGATTTTCAGACCAACATTAACCTTCCGTTGAATCACAATAGCAAACAACTGAAAAGAGCACAACTCAAATAACAATACTTTTAAAAATAACTTAAGTGTATTGATGAAGCTGGGAAAAAAAAAGGTGATTTCAACTGTGTCCGGGAGCGGTTCAAAACTACCGACATGGTCGAAAGCGACTCAAAATTTTCGTTGAGAGACAATTTCAACCACGGTCGGGAGAAATTCAAAATTCTCAACATGGTCGAAGCTTTTCCATATTCTCATAAAATCGTTTTAGACAAGCTTCTGCACTACAAATGTGGATCCATGGGCAAATATAGATAACCTAGAGTTCGAACAAAAGTAAGGTCCATAAAAACCAGCTTGCTCTTCCCAACATCAATAAGCAATAATTACACCATCTAAAAGTCATAACCGGCATGAACTCTTTTTTCCTTTTATAAATATTTACTCTTTCTAGAAAGAAAAACCTGGAAAGTCTTCTTCATCCCCGCTACTCAATGAATCGACCTCATCACTATCTTCATCACCTTCCTCACCATCTCCTACAATCTCCAAAAACCCACCTCCCCCAAAGTCTCCATCGCCCTCCATAAAATCACCATCTTCATCATCATCGTCGCCAAGGTCACTTAAACCGTCGTCATCTTCATTGCTCATATCATCTCCATCACTATCGCCATCACCACCCAAAGCCTCCAATAACGAGTCTACATCATCATCCCCGTCATCATCATCGTCTTCGTCTTCCTCGTCCGTTTCAGCATCGTCAGGATCTGAATCATCATCGGTAGGTCTTCTCCGGCCAATCTCATAAATCCTAGCGGTTGAATACATATCTGCCTGGTCGTCCATCGTGACCAGACCAACAAAAGAATCCGTCGGATCAGTTGCGAAATCAAGTACGCAACGGTCCACTGGCACAGTGGCGATGTCGCAATAGCTGACAGCGTCTACAGTTCGAAAAGCAGAGAAAAGAGGGTGTTTCCCACGGCGTGTGTTGAATGCTGACATCACGTCCTCGAAATTACGCCTCAAAGTAGCATAGATCACGTCTCCGCTGGCGTTAAATGTTATCATCGTCTGGTCCAAAGAAGGAACACTTCGAAGCAACTGGTAGTTCCGTAGGTCCCACACCTCAGAATTTATAATAATCTGTTTAAAAAAAAAGATGTCTTTTGTTAATACAATTTTAATATACATGGCAAACACTGCCAAAGACTCAACCTAAAGACACCAAACCGCAGAATAAACACAACAGGGAAGATCTACGGAGTGCGTCACTACAAACATTTCACAAACACCAATTTGCCACTACAAACATTTCACAGACACCAATTTGTCACTACAAACATTTTACAGACACCATACGCGATGTAAATTTTACTATAGCTCATTGAATTTCCACTGACAATCAGTTATGGTTAAATTAGATGATTGTGACGGGTCAGATGAATAACCACATCATATACTTTGGAATGTTTCCCGCCCCTCATAAGGTGCACTTTCGTATGACTAGTAAAATCTATTTAGACATAAGATTTTATCTGCTCAAAGTATTGAAAACCTAAAAATAAACCTGCATTTTTACATGCACAAAGTCGGAGGTGCCCAGAATTCCTTAGGCGCGCTACCAAGTCCTTTTCCTCGGCATCTTATACTACAATAGATTCAAGGCCAAGACATTACAGCTAAGAAGCTCAAACCATCTGGATTTCTTAAGTAAAAACGATCTGGCATAACCCTTTTTTCTCTTTTTGGCGTGACAGATTACTTCTCTTGCTGTTTTTTTTTTAAAAAAAGGAAACAAATGTTCTTTTTCATGGTGTTTTCAGCTTTTCGTTTTTAAGGGTTTCTATTGAGACACTGTGTCATTAGCATGAACCTGACTACCCGAGGTTTATATTAATTCAAAAGGTCTTAACAATAAGACTCCTATCAATAAATTTGTATAAAAAAGGAGTTAATTGCACACTATACACCAATTTATCATACTCTTCAATTTTGTAACCTAAGCTAACAGAACTTGTACTAGTAGTCTAGTACACAACGGTAATTTTTTTTCTAATTTAATAACTATAATGTTAAAAAACATAAATGGGAAATTCGCGAGATAGACAGTGGACAAGAGAATAAAAAATTACAGAATAGTGTGTACTAATATATTGAAATTTATGTGTAACGAGTTATTACACAGTACATGTTTTATTTCTATTTGGTGCAGTCTTTTACATTTTTGGGAATGCAGAGTTAATGTACAATTCGCTGGTTTTTGTACAACATCAAAATGCGATCATAAGCTACTGTGTAGAATGACCAATTGACCCGGAAAAAAGGTGAAACTATAGATAGTTAAAACACAATGAACAGGAAGAGAAAAAGGATATAAGAGGGGTTAAAAGGATCAGTCTACCTCATTTCCAGCAGGATGAAATCCGCCGCCACCATAATCTGTAAACTGATCAAAGCGATGGACAGGATTAGAAATCCGATGGTCCCATAACACGCCATTCCACAGAAGCATACTATCTGAAGGACTAAAGTGAACAAGTGAATACATGCTACCCCGAGTAGACGTAGTACCAGACGTATCCGGTAATTTTGAATCTAACTGAAATGTCTCCACATCATACAATAATATTTCCCGTCTTGTCCCCTCGTTTGGTAACGCGGCGAATTTGGTCCCAGAGTGACTAAACCTAGCAGATTTACACCCTTCGAACGCATACTTTGGACCACTGGAAACTGACGTGGCCTCCCACAATCTGACATCATGAGAGCTAGAAGAGAGAATCAATTGGGTTTCATTTGAAATATGGGACTGGACATGTGTTAAAGGGAACTGGTGACTGCTACAGCTTTCGAGCAAATTATTTGTGTTAGAGTCGAATACTTTAAGCTCGCCAGCATGGCTACCAGCCACTATCTGGGACGAATCTCCGAGGAAAGTGACACAAGTCAAAAGCCCGCCGGTGTCATCCCGGCAAGTCCGCCACGGCCTGAATCTGCTAAATACAAAATGTCGGTCTCTTCGGTTTCCATGTATCCCACTATACATACTCCTAAATTCACGTGTCGTGAGACGAGCTGTTACATTATATGGAGGGTCGAGACGCCGTTTTGGTTCCGGACAGATGTGGGGGTGTAAGAGAGAGAGTGGGGGTAACGTTGTTATCGGAGCTGGACACTGACGGTGCTGGTGTTTTAGGTACTGAACAACAAGGGAATCCAGGTTTACCCTTTCCTGGTTATAGTTCTGTGGGTTACATAGAATTCCGGAATGGGTGTTAAATTGATTTTCATTCAAAATCTCACTAGTTTTTGGAATTAACCGTGAATTACTAAAATTTGGTGTGCAGAGCACAATGGACGTATTAGGTGTTGGACAAAGTGGTGATTTCAGTCCATGTTCAGAAGTATTCAGTCGCTTGGCTGATGGTGCCACATCTTTGAAGTCGGTTAATTTTCGTTTCAAAGGTAATATAATCGGAGTTCTCAACTGAAGCTCCGAATCTGAAATTGGAATCAGGGGCTGTTCCGGTGTGACAGCATGTCGAAAGGGCGTTTTGGGGATACCGCTAATTTTGCTGCTTGACGCACCGGGGGGAGAATCAAGATTTTGTGGAACAGTTCTTGAAGAAAAACTTTTAACTGATGACATGGCAATAGGTTTCTTCTTTGAAGAGAGCATATCTGCATCATATCGTAAATAAATTTTATTTGATTTAATGGGAACAAAGCCACCAGGTAAACGACCAGATGGCCACTGGATGTCTACTGCTGGGGGCTCTTGCACAGAAGAGTGGTGCACTTGAGATGGCAGGGCAGACGAAGAAGGCAGTGGAGTTAATTGCGCCTCTCTTAGAAGTGAGTCTGCAGTTTCTGATAAACCCAATGCTTGAAGGTGTTCATGCACAAGAAGTAGAAGTTCCCTGTAATTTGCACGCCATTAGCTAGAATCCAAAAAAATTACATAAGAAAACGGAGAACAACACTTGTGTAAAACCTATCAAAATTCACAATTTAGACACTAATCCACAAAAACCCAACAATCAGTGCACCAAAAAATCTACATATTTATCAATTTAGGTACCATTTTACACAAAATCGACGTTTTGTACACAACTTATTATTGATTTGTTTAGACTTTAGATAGGTGCTTAGCGCATCAACGTAATCCAACAATTAAAATACACAACTACTGATTTTGAGTTAAAATTGTAACGCCAGTGTACTCATTGTTTCGTGTTGCATAGTATGTACAGCTTATATTGATATTTGTTTAGCATGGTGAACTAATTATTAAAAGTGAATAGGTTGGTATGAAAAAAATTATATATTGGTGATGACCAACTACAGATGAGCATAAAGTTAATTTTATACTCGGAAAGATATTTAATAGGACTGGCAGCAGCTATAGCAGCTCTCTCGATACGCTTTAAAGTCGACGTTGCAGCATCAGTAGCTGCTAAAGTACTTGCACGCCCAGAGTTAGTTACAACCTGTAGCAGAAATAATACGAAAGCGTAAGCTTATAATAACACTCAAATTTGGAATAGGTTAAAAAGTTACGTTAAAGTGCAACTTAAATGGAAAATAACAGGCAGTATTTGGCTATGGTTCCACACAAATTTGATCAGAAAGAAAAACTTTAGCCAGTGTTTGGCTAAGGTTCACACAAATAACTTCAGTACATTGGTTCCAAACTATATGAAATAAAGATATTATCCTGAAAATGCCAGTCTAGTGGTGAGCATAAAATATAACTTCATGGTATCCGCCTATTGACATTCAAAAGTGCAGTTGATTTTGGTCCAGAATCCAGTTATAACATGAAACTATAATGGAAACCAAAAATGAAATCTGGAGTGAAACCAAACAGACTCTTTTTGTCTGGTTCTTGGGGTCTACTACATGGATGCATTCCTCATCCTGACTCTCACTCTCATATTCTATATTCCGTCATAAACCAAAAGCAACAAAGGTAAACACGGCAAAGAGGAGTGAAGCAGATCAATAAGACTGGATATTTTGATTTATTTCCATTTACTTCTAGTCTATGATGCACGGATACGGATTCGAGTATCGTATCCGATACGATACGGTTGCGCGGATACGATTTTTTTGGAAAATTTAGGATACTATACGGCTAGGATACGTCAATCATTAAAATATTTTATATTATGTATATAATTAAAAGTAGCAACAAATATTCAAACCAAAAGAAGCTTACATACATAGCAGGAGAGAGGGAACAGAAGGAGAGAGTTACTCTTAAAAAAGAAAGTTTCCTGTCAATACCCCATTCTCTCTGTATATTAATGTGTATGTTTATGTTTGTTAATGGGTAACTATATATTTGTGTATTAGTAAAGGTAAAGTAGATCTGAAATTGGTAAAGTGCTATTGTCCCATTATTACCTGTTTTTTTTTTTAGAAAAGAAATATATTTTTTGAGTTTTTTGAGTTTTTTAAATCCAAAACGTATCCAACGTATCCAAGACGGATATCTGAAATTGGTAAAGTGCTATTGTCCCATTATTACATGTTTTTTTTTTGAGAAAAGAAATATATTTTTTTAGTTTTTTAAATTTAAAACGTATCCAACGTATCCAAGACGTATCCAGACGTATCCAAAACGTATCCAGATTAGTCAACCCTCGAAATAGTCAACGATGCTCCAAATCACGTATCGGATACCGTATCCGTATCGTATCGGCGTATCCGTATCGTATCCGATACTCCAAAAAAATAAAAAATAAAAGTATCCGTGCTACATAGCTTCTAGTATGAGCTGGTTTAGATAATTTGTCTGGCATTAAGGAAAACGAAGAATAGTTGCATCCTATTACCAGCCACCACCTGACTACATCCTGAAGATTCTACACATACAATACCAACTGGAAACTATCTTTTATTAAATGAAATTTAGGGATGGAACAGAAAGTTTAGATTAGAAACTAATATTTGAAAGAGATAACAAATCAATTGTTGATTTGATTCCACATCCACTCAAAATTGCCATTTTTCAGGATAACTAATCATACGTTTTCACATCTGTTTTTACAATAATCCATAAAGACAGTTCAATGACAGGAGTAGAGGACAAAAGCAAGACTAGCATGATTAGAACCCCAGGACGGAGCAAACCCTAAAGCTGCCTCTAAAATTTTTAGACAAAGTATTTAGTATCCTACATACAAAAACTATTTTGAGCAATGAAATATCACTTACTGCAATCAATTCGACTGCGACTTGAGCAAGCTCAGCCTGCCACCTGCTACTTTCATTTTCAGGAGTCTGGTTGCCTGAATCTCGAATTAGTTCAGATAGTTTTTTCCCAACCTTAAACAGAAAGACGAGCACATATTATTGAGTGAATTGTGATAGTGTCATTGGTGTGGTTAAATGGACGAAGCCATATACTGTATTATAATAAAAGGCAGCAGAAATTATGCTGAAAGAACGCAGCTATCAGTTTGTCATTTTAAATGTCTCGGACAGTAAAGATAACACAAGCCTTAAAAGGGAGTTTAATCTTAAACAGTCTATTTTGAACCGAACTCGCCACATTAACACAAGTTAGAGGGAAATAATGGATACAGTGTGAAATACACAAGTATCCTCTTGTTTTTCTCTCAAAGGAGTACGGAAAAAGAAGTACCGAAGTAGTGGATATAGATTTACAGCGTGTATTCATGGGTGGATCTGTTATAGTACAAGAACCCCAAAAACTTGATAGTGAATTACCTGAAGCTTTGTCAATATTTGGGCAATTGAGACATCTCTAGCTAAGCCAAGGAGGACTCGACACGCAAGCGCACGAAGACGATCAAGAGAAGCAGGTGGCGTAACTATACGTGGTTGTAACAGCTGTAATAGAACCTTTATACCATTATTCGCACGTACAGCTTCTCTGGCTTGATGGTAACCCTGTTCCAACTGAAAGGCAAAGCCTGGGCAACGTGCTCCGGCACCCAAAGATATTCTACGATCCCCAACTAAACCCGAAGCTACCGGGGTTTGGGGAGTCGTATTGGTAGTAACAGATGGTGTTCCACTTCGATCTACCCCACAAGATGATTCCCCATTGCGATCTCTCTCTTCGTTCTGATTCGGCATTGCAGTGGCTGGTTTATTGCTGATAGCAGGTGGAGGGCAAACAAGATTGATTAACACGCTCAATGCCGGTTGAGTTATCTGAATATAATTTAAAAGAAAAAGAGCCGGGGTTAGTAAAAGTTCTTGACACTAATGTATCACTCGACTTGATATTTCACACAAACCTACGAAAACTAGTACTTTTGTATGTCAACATTACATTTCTTGACGACTTGAGTATATACCAAACCGGAAAATCATAGGTTGGGTTACTAACTACTTAGGAACATGGAAGTATTAATACACTATAATATGTTTTTAATGCATTTTGTACACTACCTATTATGTTTATCTTATTCTAGTTCACAAGTATCAGAACCTATGGGTTTTTTCTAGTTAAATCCCCATCCTATTGTTTTCTTTTTCAAAAGCATGTACTATAATTGTCAAGAGATGTAAAAGTTGTATACAAATTGCTAAAATTTGTACGTTGATGTACAAAGTAGAAATGTAGTGATATGTTTGTCTACAAAACTGAAGTTTCCGCCAGAGGTAAATATACATTTGTGCCTCAAAAGTGTACTTAACAGTCAAAAAAAGAAAGCCAATTACCTCGGGATCAACATAACCAGCACCATTTGCAGCATCTAAAATGACTGATATGCCTACACGATCGTTGCTCAAAGCCGCATTAATTACTTGTTTGCGGCTGTAAGGTACCAACGTAACGATTAACAGTATACCCAAAGCATATTGTAGCAAGTCATGCAAGTAACGATCAACAGTCGGAGCCTGCACAGAACAATTTGTAATCATATATCAAACAAAGAAATGATAAATTTATATTATATGGTTAATTTAGGCTGGCTTTGTATGCAGCTTCTAGGCTCCGATTTTACAATATTTTTCCTTAAAATCTGGACTCATTGGTTCACCAGATTATTTGTTTAAAAGCTGCCAAACAAATCCTTAGTTTTAAGTTGGACCATGTTTGGTTACTGGTTCCAAGCTCAGGTTTTTTGCGTTTTTGCATCAAGAGCTGCACAAATTTTATTCTTGACCAGCTTGCTTACTTAACATATGAAACCAAACAAGCCCTTAATTAAGGACTCTTTTATGCAAATGAACCGAAATAGGCTTTCTAGCTGTCTTACAATCTCAGCTTCTTTTCTCAAAAGACTGGAATTTCGTGGAGTTGACCAAAGAAACCCTTAATGTTGTTATAGCTGTTTTTTTAAAAGAAGAAGAAACTCCTAACAAGAGTAATAGCAACAAACCTGGCACAACTCTAACATGATTATATGTCCATTTTTATCTAAAAATTTATCAACCGCAGGACAACGAGCCCGCACAAACGCTGGCCCAAGCTTACGATCGGTCTGTATGTGCCGGAATATTACATCCATGGTCTCGTTACTTAAATCCAGTGGCTTGTCTTTAGCTGTAGCATTTGTAATTTTCGGGGCGATGTTTTTGCTTTTGCTTGAACGACTAGACTCGACAAGCAATAATAAATGTGCTCTAAAATATTGACGCAACGCAACACAAGTGTGATAAGCTATTTGTTTCTCAAATGAGGTCAGCACTTCTGAAGGAGAACGGTCATTACGTAAAGTTAAGGAACTAGCTGATCCTAGAGCACCGGCATTAACCCCTGCTCGCACCGAGGCAGCATCGCGTAAAATACTGAGAGATTTTTCCAACCCACCCCGAGCGTCGAAAGAATCAAGAATTGCTCTGAAAACGAATGCATTAGAGAAGAACAAAGCGGCATTTTTTCTTGCTTGGTCTTGTGGGCATTCGAGAAGTTGAAGAGCTAACTCAACGACCTGGTGAACAACGCCAGAAGGCAGAGCACATACACGCTCCATAACAACCTGATAGATTAATTTAAATAAACTGCAAGGTATAGGGAAAAAATAACTACTAAAAACAAAGCAGCAACAAGCTACAAAATAGATAGGCTAAATTGCAAATAACCTCATGTAAAATGTTTGTTTGCAATAATTCAATGTAATAGCAATTGACACACGTACTACCAATTTTGGAATGGCATAACTTTGTGTTTCATGCTTCTCTTCAGATAATTATTGTTTTGGTACATATATTTTGCCAGTATCTGCGCATGTAAGGTAGTGTTTAACTAAAACGTCATTTAAAAACGAAATCATTCAATAAGACATTAAAGCGGATAAGTGTAGTATTTAAACCAAAGTTTTGCACCGCATTCTGCAACTTGAAGTGTAAAAATCTCAATAAGAAAAGGAATAGAAAAAAAAGAATTACATACAAAAAGGACTACCGCGTATAAAGTTGATCAATTTTCAAAGTTCAATTTGGGGGTAAGGTTGCAAAAACTAGATTGTACATTTGGTTAATAGCAAGCAAGCAGAGTGCATGGGGGAATTGCAAATAACTCAAAGTGCTGCTATAAGTGTTATGTGCATTTTAACCAAAGAGGTACACAGAGAAACGTTTGACACAAAATTAGTTATCACCTGAAGTGAACCAATAGTAAATAAGCATGAAGAGAGGCCAAAGAACGTCTGAGAAATCCTTGGTACAGCAAGTAATCTTTGTATGCCACCATGCTCCACAAACGATTGAGAGAATTTTCTATGAGCGGCTAGAGTACATATCAGTTTCAAAACGTCAGGCAAAAGCACTGCAATTTCCGATGCATCTATGTTTTTAGAGCTTCTTTGTAATAATACCAGACAAACATCAACTCCCTTTTCGACCAGTACCGGACGTAGAACTTCAATGTATTCTCCTAATACCACAAGACACTGAATGCAGAATTTTTCTCTCAGGTTAGCGAGTGAATTGCTATCAAGGATGAAAAAAACCTCAGCTTCTTCTTTCGAGTCTGGATCCGTTTCCTCTAAAATGACTGCCTTGTTCTGAGATCCGATTGAACTCCTATTATAACCCCATGAAATACATACACTCAGATAAAATATACCCAATGGGTTAGTAAGGGAAGTGAATTGCTTTTGTACACAACCTATCAGCTTCACGATTTAGATACCAATCTACACACAACTGAACATTTAGTTCACTAACCTATCATTATTCACTATTTAGATACTAATTAACAAGAAAAGTATACCAGCATATCAAAACTTCAAGTGCGTATATTTTGTTGGGTTGGAGTACTAAATATTGGTTTTCACGTAGATTGGGGAATTGGACATCAACTTAATCGAACAATCTGTAGGTAACTAGTACATTTACATTGAACCTGAAACAAACACGTACTAGATGTTTCACTTTCTGTAGGTTGGTGCATGAGTAAATTTTAATACTATGGTATACTAACTTTTAAAACGTGATAGGCTAAGTTTATAAAAGTGACTTTTCCATTCAATCTCTTTGTATAAAGATATAAGACAAACCTCGAGACTTCTACTGCATTAGCAGCGTCAACCACTGTCGATGCAGCTCTGGAAGCAGCTAATACTGCAGCATCTTCGTCATTCGTCTTTTGGAGTTCCTGTTTTTTATATGAGACCACAAAAAGGATTAGAACTGAAACTATACTTTGGTTGAACGATAAAGAATACAAACTACAAACCTCTAAAGCAGCAGTTTTGACAACTTCAGCTGCAGAATCACCAGCTGCTTTTATTGCTTCTGATGGTGCATTTGCAGCTTTCGCTTCGGCTTCCGCAGCTAAGACAGCTCTTTTAACTACATCAGATATATCTTTCGAACCAACTTTACAGTCTTGGTAACACTCATCGTTCTCCTCTCTTTCCAATACAATACTATCAGAACCCTTCTTCAAATCAAGAACTCTTCTACTATCTGAATATTTATTGACACCTTTACTGCCCCGATTTGACCCTAATTTAATTGCTGGGGAACTCAAAGACTGTTCATTCTCTGGAATTAATTCAGTCTGTTTTCCCTTTCCTCTAGATCGTCCAGATCGTGCTGGATTGTTTTTCTCATAAAGTTCCATTATATTACCATCCACCTTATCGTTCATAGAGATACCACTGTCTTCAGCACTTTGGTTATTATCTAAAGTCCCATCCTCTAATAACTTAGGAGCATCAATGTGAGAATTGTCCTGCAAGTGACGAAAACGCCCTCGGCCTTCACCTTTACCTCGTAAGGAACTAGCAGAAGACATGTTTTTGTTCTCCATAGCATGGCGAACTTCTTTCTGAGTTGTCTCACCTAAAGCACGGATACGTAGATATCGCATGAGCTTGGCTGACAACCCCGATGTCAAAACATCTTCCACTACTGGTCCACCACTGCAACAATTAAGTTCAAGCAAATAATAAATATAAAAGAGCTCATAAGTTGTAGACACATGACGTACATCGACTGAGGAAGTTTATATTGCGAAAAAAAAAATATACCCTGCTAAGCAGACAGCAAGCAGGCCTGTAGAGTAGGTCCTCAACATCTCAGAATCAGTGGAGTTCATTTTTCCAGATTCATGCTTTGAGTTGTTATCTTCACCAGAAGATTTTGAAGCCTCCTCCATTGCCCACGCTTTAAGATTCTCCAAAATATTATCTTCAAATACATGAGGATACTGCGGCATCCAAAGAAAAAGGTCTGTATCAGCCAATAAGACACCAAAACTTGAACTAAACCTAAGGAAGTAAAACTTTAAAACTCACCATCCAAGTTAGCGAACAACTGAAGAGAAGCCGTGTAGTAGCTGCCTGAACAGACACCGAGTATCTAGGCTCAGACAGAAATTTTACAGAAATTAATTCAAAAAATTCGTCATTCTCCTGCAGAAAGATGGGAAACATCAGAAAAATAAGCACGCAAGAAATATTGAACTAAGAAAATCGAAAAATGCAAGAAAAGAAGGTGAAAGTATCAAGTTAAAGAGTTACTCCTAAGTTACCCGGATCAAATTCCCTAACCGCCCAATGCTGTGTGTTCCCCGAGCATTGTTCAAGGAGGAATGTCCTGTCTCTTCCATATATCTGCAATAAAATAATAATAATTAGGTCTGAAACAACCATCAACAAGACCAAGAAAAGAAAAGGCAAGGGAAAGCCACTGATACATGGTGAAGCTACAATCATCAACAACTCGAATGTTGTTACCGTAGACGTTATTGATTTGTAACCGTATTATAGAGAAATAGTGGCAGCGAGCCATGCAGGTTTTTGAATAACTGGGTGTAGAATTTATCTTCAACTTCAAAAGAGTGTGAAAGTATGGCATGAAGTATTGATGAATACAGATTTTAAACAAAGAGCAATATCGCCACTGTAAGCTGCTTTTATTCTAAGCTCAATTAAAATCCCTAAATTCACAACACACCTCTGCAGATTAACTAAACCACCAAACTATCACCTCCCCTACATCATCACCGCACCATCACTGCATATGTAACGTTTAGGTACGCAAAATTTGCATATTCAAGAAACCCTCGTCGAGGATCTTTTTTGCGGATGGAAGGAGTATAAATTTATATATAAATTATAATTATAGATATAGATATAAATATAAATATATATATAGAGAGAGAGGGAAAACTTAAGCAGGATAAGCACGTGATTCTATCAACGTCCAATAATCCAAGATTATTTTCTTATAAACTGCATCAAAACAAGCTCTAAAAATAACCAGACACTAAATCTTTGTAAAATTTAACTAGACTGCTATTATAGCCACACAACATATTTACATACAAGTAGCCAAATAGAAACGACTGAGTGATCAATATACATGCATAAATATGTGTGTGTATATATATATATATGTAAAGAAAGAGAGAAAGCTTCAGCATTATGAACACGTATATTATCAGCTACCGATAATCCCCGATTATGTTCTTATAAATTACAGTTAAACGAGCCTTAAAACTAACCACACACGCACTCTGTATAATCTTACTAGAGTGATCAATACACACACACATACGTATATAAGAGAGAGAACTTCAGCGGCAAAATAATAATAATTTATTAGCCATTAATAATTCCAGTTAATTATCTTATAAAAACTACAGCCAAACAAGCCCTAAAAATAACCACGGACACTCGCTCTCAATGAAATTTCCATACACCGTTACTATAAGTCTATAAAAACACAAAATATATACATACATATAACTGCGTGATCACTAATTCATCATACACACACACACACACACACACACACACATATACACACATAGATAGATAGATACATACATACATATATATATATATATAAAGTGAGGGAACCTCAGTGGTATAAAGACGCATTTTATCAGCCTCCGATAATCCCTGATTATTTTCTTGTAAATCACAGCCGACGATCCCTAAAACTAACAACAGCCAAACTCATCGTAAAACCTTACTAAACCGCTATTATTCCCAGAGTAGGAGTGAATAAGTGATGTATAAGAGGGAGAACTTCAGTGGTATAAACACGTAATTTTTATAAGAAAATAATAATTCCAGGCAATTATCTTAAAAACTGCAGCAAAACAAGCCCTAAAAATAACCACAGACACTCGTTCTCCATCAATTTTACATATTTAAATACATACATACATACATACACAAGTAGCCAAATCAGAGAAAACTGCATGATAACTAATTCATCATATACACGCACACACACACACACATACATACATACATACATACATACGTATATATAGATACATACAGATAGATAGATATAGAGATAGAGAGAGAGAGGGTGACCTGGATTCTTGAGTCTCGAGAATCGATGAGAGAGCGTGTAAGACGACGGAGCTAGGGTTATCAGGAGACGAGGTGATCTTATCCATAAGTTTCTGTATCTTCTCCAACATAATCTCCTCCTCTTTATCCTCCTCTTCCTCCTCCTCCGGAAGCGGCGCCGGCAACTGCTCCGCTGCTTCGGCGGCGGCGTCCATAGCGTTGTTCCGGTGTTAGGTTTCGCTGTGTGGAGGTGTATATATATATATAGATATATAGATACTGTTATATAATTTGATATAAGTTAGAGAGAGAGAGGTGGTACAGAGTGAAGATGGTGGCGTGAGTGTTTTGTGTTTTTATATTGTGGGAAGAATGGAGTTTTCGGTCTCGAATCATCACTTTTACCCGTTTACCCGATGTACTGACCCAACTTGTTCATAAATAATACAGGGCTATTACTCCAAATATGGTAAGAAATATTTATTTTATACACCCCCCAAACAAATTCACTTTAGTCTAGGAAAATACTACAGAAATAGTATTTTTGCAGATTTGATCTACGTTTTCAAATATCTCATTCCGAAAATAAATAAGTAGTGTAATACAAATACTTGTTAATAACTTAATAGGTATTAGACTACACAATTTAACAATAGAGGTGTTAAAAGCTAGCAGAGAATGAGAAAAGTCACTATTAAAATCAATTATCAATTAATTAATTGAATTGGATTAAATTTAGTCTATAAAACAGTACACTTTAACAATGTACATTATTTATTTAATTAGTCTCGCTTAAGCTTTTACTAGGCGTTGAGGCTTGGTATGTCATTGCGATTAATAACATATGCTTTGATATGGGTCAAAACGACCAAGATATGTTCGGTTTTTATATAAGAACTAACTTAAAAAATCAAGATTTGCATTTCACATATGGGTTTTTTCTATGCGTTTATATTTATTTTGGTTTATGTTTCACTGTTTATAAATTGTTACTATATATTTTCTTGAATTATTGATATTATACCGATAAATAATAATGTATAAATGATTAATTTAGGTTGTTACTACATATCGAAATATAATAAAAAATGGAAAATGTTTTGATATGGATTTTTCGCCTATGCCCCGCTTAAATCCCACCTATCCACCTAGGCCCGATCTCCCATCATTTTGCATTTGCTTAGCGGTTTTTTAAACCTCGACGTTAAAATTTTGTATGAGTACAAATTATAGGACCAAACTATAAAACTTTATCAATCGACGTCCATTTGAATTGATAGATTGTAATTAATTACACTAAATGCGTTTTTCTCCATTTATAAAAATATTTAGTGTACTTAATTACACACTTGGTGAGTGAGTGTTTTAAAAACAAAAAATGTTTGTCTAATGTACACTCTAAAACATGGACTATTTTTCGGAGAGCCGTGGTGTAAAAAATATGTCGAATAGAAAAAAATAGGCTCTAATGTAAAAAAAAAAAAAAAAAATCTATGTTCAACATAGCATAAAATAAATATAAAATCAAAGACAAATGACATTGGACAATAAAATATTTTTTTATTTAATCTTCTTTGAAAAAATACAATGGATATTTAGAAAATTTGGTAATTTCAAAATAAAAAACTAACATTATTTGAACTCCTAAACTTGCAGTACCTTATCGTCCAATTTCACCATTACATCATCAACTTTTTTGTTTAACTAAGGGGGCCATTAATGTATATATATATCAAAAAAAATTAATTACATATATAAATAAAAAAAAATAAAAAAAATCATCGCCGAGATGATCACGACCATCCCGAGTCCGCTGGTCCGCCCCTGCTCTATGATCATCATCGTCTATATACACCTCATCAAAATCTGAGTGAAATTTCAAAAATTAATCACATGTTACTCACAATACTCTCTATTTTCATCTTTAAATATAACCACCCTTTATCTTTATAAATCAGGAACGACGGTATTATATTCATAAACTAAAAAACAATGTTATATGGACCCCAATTTAATGTGTTCTTAATAACTAAAAAAAACATTAATATTTAATATTAAAAATAATTAAATATTAATATAAATGATGTCTTAAAAGGATAAAAAAAAAACGAATGGGTTGTATACATATAAGGAATATTTGGTAAAGAAGAGAACCACAGTTTGAAAATGTATTTTACCTTGAAACAATATAATATATTTGTGTTTTACAAAAGGTACGAGGCTCATACGCCATTACTATCAGTGCAGTCAGTTATTGTCTACTATTCGCTCGTACATACGAAAGCTACCCTATTTAACCTATATGCCTTAGTAAATTATGCAATGTTGTTTGTATGTATTATAGTAAATTATGTATTTGTTTCCTATGTCACGAAATTTCTTTATCTTTACCGATATTGTCTATTAATATGAAGATGTAAATTTATATAGTTTGTAGAGTTTGTAACACCACATGTCAAAAATGTGTTTTTCATCGTTTTTGAGTTTAGCGCATGAAGCAACAGCCTAAAAGAAACACGTAACTAGCACATGTCCCGGGTTTATTATACTTATTATCTTGAAGTATGGTAGCCTTTTCGTCAACTACACTGAAATATAAACTATTTCTTTTACCACTCTCAAGTTTAGTCTCCGTTTTTTTTTTTTTTTTTAAAAAAGACAACTCAAGTGAACGGAAAAGTCAGCACGTGACCATTTTACAAACATATTACTTATGTACACCTAAATTTAAAAGGAAAAAAATTAGATTTAGTGACTCAACTATCATACATTAACAAAATGAAAACCACACTTATGACATTAACAATTGAGATACCAAAATATATATATTTTTCTAAATTGGGGACCTCCGTCAATTTAATTGGACGGAAGTTAAATTTAAATACTATTTCAGTCCCAAATTTTATAAAGCATATAAATTTAACCCGAAAAGTTTATAATTTTATATTTTTAATATACCCATAAACAAATAGTTATATATACATACTCATAAATATACATAAAAAAGAAGAAGAAATACACAATATATATATATATATATATATATATATATAACGATATAGAAAAAAATCAATTTTTTTGAATAAAAATTATTTTAAAAAAAAATTAACTTTTTTGAAAAAACTAACTTCTTTTTTGAAATAAGTAACTTTTTTTTAAAAAAAAAACAACTTTTTTTTTTTGAAAAAAGTAACTTATTTATGAAAAAATTAACTTTAAAAAAATTTACTTTTTTAAAAAAGTAACTTTTTTTAAAAATATTAACTTTTAAAAAAAAATGTTTTTATAAAAAAAGTTAATTATTTTTTAAAAAAGGCAATTCAAAAAGTGCATACCTTTTAAAATATATATCTAATTTTAAAAAATATTAAAAAAAAGTTAATTTTATATTTATATATATTTATAAATTGTGTATTTTTTTTAATATATTTTTGTATTTTATGTATACGTATGAGCATGTATAAGAAACTATTTGTTAACGGGTATGTAAAAAATGTAAATTTATAAACTTTCCGGGTTAAATTCATATGTTTTATAAAATTTGGGACTGAAATAGAATTTAAACTTAACTACCGTCGAATTAAATTGACGGAGGTCCCCAATTTAGAAAAATATATATTTCGGTACCTCAATTGTTAATGTAATAAATTTGATCCCATTTTATTAATGTATGATAGTTGAAATCACTAAATCTATTATTTTTTATTTTTTTTAAGTATAGTTTATAAATTGTATACATAACTAACCTATTTATGGTACTTTTTTCTACGACTTTTCGTCCATTTAAATTGTATTTTTATAAAAAAAAATTTAAAAATCCCACGTGTCACTGCAATTTTGACTCAACTTGAAAAAAATATTGATGTGACAAAGATAAAATCATGGTAGGAGTAAATAAAGAAGTAGAAAAACGCTGGCTTGTTACAGTCAACTTGTCCATAGTAAGCAGCTATGGAGAAAACAAACTCATCCCATACATCTTCTTCCTCTCTTGATATTCTTCAAACTCATTGGATACAGTTAATATTCTCCTCCAAACTTTATTAAATTCAATCCTCAAACCTTTTTTAAAAATTTCCTATTTTTCTATAGAGCACAAGAAGCATTGAAGCGCAACCTGATCACCGATGATGACCACACGTGGCGGTTCCAAGAAAGAGGTGATGACGTGTCATTGAGGTACGTGGGCGGTGTCGACATCAGCTTCTCGAAAGAGGACACATCACTGGCATGTGCTGCGCTCGTGGTCGTAGATATAGAGCAGGCTCTAGAAGTTGTGTATGATGATTACTCTGTTGTTAGGCTCATTGTGCCTTATGTTCCTGGCTTTCTTGCCTTCAGAGAGGTATATTATTATTGTTATTTTATATTCTCAGTTTTATATACATCCTTTTCAAGCTCAGCTTATTAAGTCTTTTTTTTTTTGTGGGAAGGAAAGTTATTGTAATACAATACTTTCGGAATTAATTATCAAAAACCCGAATTTGTGGTTTTTTTTAAAAAACTAGTACATATCAACGTAAGTTAAAAACAAAAAGTAAAAAGAATAGCATCATTGAACATATGTACCTAATTTAGAAGAGATTTTAACCATGAGTTTTTCAGAATTAAGTCTTCAAATATGTACTCTAGTAAGCAATAATTTTTCCTTTTCTTTTTAGCTTATAGGCTGCCGTTTGTTTAATTTCAGAAGAACTATATAAAAATGCAGTTGGCTTAAAGTATTTTGTTGGCTCTAGGCCATCATACAGAAAAAAAGCAAAAAATTATGTTTTCAACTTATCAACTGCAATATGTTCATGGGCTCAATGTTCTAAAAGGCGCAATACAGGTTCTAGGCGGAAATAGCTCACTTAGCACCAAATCCCACCTAATTCCTCTTAATTACCGCCTATTCGCCTAATCCTTACCTAAATTTGCTTAATCACCGCCTAATCGCCTAAACCACGCCTAATCTACTGCGCGCCTAGGTTCAGCCTAGACTCGCCTTTTAGAACACTGCATGGGCAAGATTCATATCTATCCAGGGGAGGAGCACCCATACGAGCCCCCAAAATTACAAAAATGCGATTTTTTAATGTATTTTTTGGCGGGGAAAAATATAGAAATGGTGTAATTTTGCAACTACTATATATTAATATTTGGTTTGGCAACCCCAGAATAATAGTCTTGGTTCCGCCTTTGTACCGAACAGTACACAATTTGTGGAGTGTGATGGTAATTTGTCAGGTACACATCATATGATCTAAGTTTCATGGATATTAATTTTGGGCTTCTTAGATTTGAAAACTAGATGGTCACAATCGGCAATGAAGGGGAACCTTGAATATGATTTTTAAAAAATTTAGGGAGTAACATGGTAAACAATACACATTTTGATGGATAAGAATGTAAATTTATCAGACTAAACTGATTTTTTGTGGATTCAAAGGTTAAAGGCCTAAGCCTTGGGGTCTTGCTCCTGAACGAGTCTTTTTGGTTTTGTCCCTAAAAATGTGAGAAGTTATAATATATGGGGTAGGGTTGTTACTTAGGTTCAGATAAGCCACCTTAGTACTTGAAAGGTTTAGCCAAATTTCTCTATATGTATCGCTTTAATTCATTCCTTTTAGTACGATGTTCTGTAATGAGCATACTTGTTTGGTTGCAGCTTATAGGCTCATCTTTTTTTGCTTGTAGATGTATTCTATACTGTTTGCCACTGAAAAAATCCAAGGTCTTTTTGGTATTCTGCCTTACGTATTATTAATTGATTAGGATTGAGACAGGGTATCTTGGTTTTTTTACCTTTTAGTGATGTGGAGAGCTCTAATCATCACAAAATCTGTTCTCAAGGAGATCAGCTATACTAGCCAATGCACAATATTAGGAGAAGGTTTATAGTAAAAGAACAATATACCCTGTCTACGCATGTCCATATACTTGCATCATTCCTAATCACTTTGTTAGATATTCTTGCCGTGGATTGCAAAATACCCAGTTCTACCCATGCATTTTGTTGTTTAAGAAATTATCTAGTTATTTTCCGCAAAGACAAGGCTAGGTTACTCCTTACTTGTATACGCGTTAGGAAGCAAAACAGCTGCCACAAGGGTAAAACTAGCACTTCGAGCTTAACTAGTTCTTTATTAGTATGTCCAAAACTCGAATTTATACAAAAGGAGTTTCACCCCCTCTAGTCCACGTCAATAAACTTTTTCTAATTGTATCTAAACAAGTGTTTACTTTGTCATAGGCCCCAATTCTTCTCCAGCTTCTGGAGAAAATGAAGAACAGTGATCACTCTTTCTATCCCCAGGTGCATCTCTCTTCCTTCGAAGTCATTAACACTGATAGGTACTTCCCAGTTTTTATAAAAATATTGATTTTGGTTAGTCGTTTATGGTGCTTTTAAGATTGTTCTTACCGTCAAATTCAATTGACAATGCATTTCATAGATATCGGTCGTAGAGTTGTTAGATTGATTGGTATATGAGCCGTAACACGTGAATTTTTTCGCCTGGTAACAGTTGCTGATGGTTGATGGCAATGGACTACTTCATCCGCGAGGCAAGTGTAGTCAACATTTTTTGGTTTTCTTGGATAAATAAGCTTTTGCGTGGGACAAGTACTCAAATCTTTTGGTCATTTTACTATTATATAGAATCAGCTAAGCTTAGGCTTTGTGAGTATTAAGTTTTATTTTTGAGAGGAATCAGAGAAGGGAGTGAAGGTATGATACTCCATGTGATATGCATGCACCAGACTTGCAGGCTCTCTGAGTATTATGTTTTACTTTTGAGAGGAATCGGAGAAGGGAGTGAAGTACAATACTCCATGTGATATGCATCCACCAGACTTGCAGTTTCTGGAATTTATCAGGAAGCAGTCATATTACATTTTTTCCTGTCGTCTACATAATTATCATTATATGTTGAAAGAATGTCCTCTTCTGCCATTGGCTAATTGTAATAGAATAAACTGGTTTGCTTTGAGTCAATTTCGACTGTTCTATGAAAGAGCTAGAGGAAATTTGAGTACTTTTCTTTCCTTAGATTTTACTTGCTTCCCTTTTATCCTAAAGTTGGTAGTCCTTTGTGGTGATTTAGTTGTTCCCTTTTTGAATTTTATCAAATGAATTTCCAGAGTAATTACAGAAAAATAAGTTTCTTGTGCAGGTTTTGGTTTGGCTTGTCATCTAGGCGTTCTTGCAAATCTTCCAACCATTGGAGTAGGTAAAAACGTGAGTTTCTTCTCTTACACCTGACACCTGTCTTTATTGTTTTTATTATCTTTCTAAAACACAATTCAAATTGAACATCCTGTTAATGTCAGAGAAATTTCACTACACATGCACACACAACACAAAACGTGTATCCTAAGGTAGACCCAATTTTATGTTCTGTGTCAAAGCTCTTTTATTTTGTGTAAGAAAGGTCTTAGGACTTTACTTATACCAAGAAAGATTTTTGATTTAGCAAACTTGAGTGCAGTTGCATCACGTTGATGGTCTGAACCAATGTAGAGTGAGGCAGCTTCTTGAAGACAAAGGAAGCTTTGACGAAGAAATTTTCACTTTGATAGGTGATTCTGGTCAAATATGGGGAGCGGTAAGTGATTATTTTTTTGTGCGTTGGCTTGGGAGGTTCCTTTCGATTTAAAGATTAACTAGAAGGTTGTAAGTTATAAGTTGTTATCTCTTTCCTGCCTTACTTTGTAGGCAGAATCTGCTTATGTGATGTTTGCTACATGTCGTCCTTTTGTGAAAGTATTCGATATTATTCATACAACGAGTACACAAAATGATGAAAAATTCTCTCAGAATTTACTAATTTAAGTATATAACCATGTTTTGATATATGATCATTGGATGTGGTGGACAAATATTTGTTATGTGAAGTTAACATTAATTTAGTAACCTTTGCAAGCAGTATGAGCATATTATGACTGAAAATTCTATATAAAAAAAAAAGGTGTTACCGAAATGTTCCAGTACATTACATTGTGAAAAGGCAGTTAAATACTTGTATTCTCTATATCCTTATTTTAAGGGTAATTTGTTTTGGCTACCATCAATTTGAATATAAAATACGGAGTCAGTACGGGAAATTAAGGACATAATGGCCATGGAAGATAATATTTCTTTAATTCTATTGGCAATCCTTGTAGTTATTAAATATAATACCAGAAAGGAGCCCTGGTGTACTGTGTTTGAAGATCTGGAGTCGCTAAATTGTTTTACGATCTCTTGGTCTCACAGCCATGTGAGGTTATTTCATTAGATGTTTGTTCCTGTCCTTCTATGAAGCTCAAATAAAATTTATTTTTAGTATAAGTTGAAAATGCATGTTAAATAGTTAAATTTGATTTGATTAGTTTGTAGCACAGAGAGTTTCTCTCCTCTGGGACTTTAATACTTAGTTTACCATTTCAATTATCTAACAATATTTAGTTATTTACACCGTCATGGGCAAATAATTTTTGATTGAGAATATGTTGCATACCACTGCTTAGAAGCACCTAATCATTTACATCGAAACTTCCGCAGGCAATGAGATCCACTCAAGGGTCATTGAAACCCATATACATATCGACTGGTCACCGTGTATCTCTTGATACTGCTGTAAGGATTGCTAAATTTACCTGCAAATATCGTGTTCCGGAGCCTATCAGGCAGGTAAATGTCTCGATGTTTTTTTTCAATTACTTAAGTATCGCTGTTTTAAATTTTTCCATGTTTGAAATAGTATTTTACTGACATAAACTGGAAGATTTCATTGGTCTGCGCATTTGTTTTAAATTTTCCATGTTTGAAATAGTATTTTACTGACATAAACTGGAAGATTTCATTGGTCTGCGCATTTGTTTTAAATTTTCCATGTTTGAAATAGTATTTTACTGACATAAACTGGAAGATTTCATTGGTCTGCGCATTTCATAATTTCTAGGGCAGCAGCCTTTTCTAACTTTCACTAAAATTAGCTTTTCCCTTCATATGATGTCAGTGTTTAAAACATAGGCATTGCTTAAACTTCCTTTAGTTACTCATGTATTTTGATCAAATTCTCAGATAGGCAACAAGGTTCTTTTCATGGATAATCCAAATTCATTAGTTTCCAAAGCAGTTTCTCTTCATTCTGAAACAAGACTTGATAATTTGTCCTTTCAGTGAGTTATTAGCCTAATGTATACAAATTGTTAAGTACATAGACATTCTCAATTGACTCGGTTTTGTCTTTTATGACTCTTCTGCTGACAGTGACATTTTTATTGCTCTTTAACCCTATAATTTATTTTGTTAAAAACATTAAAGGATCTCTGTGAATCTAATGAAGTTCCGAAATTTGGAACCGGCTTGTGTCGTCAAGGAGGTCCTGGCAAGTGGCTGCTTTTAAGTAATGAAAATGATGTTAGCTATAAAAGAAATTGAATTTGAGTCACACTTGAGTTTGTAGAGAGCGACTTCGTGCCTTTGTATATGTGGACGATCTTTCTTGGAAAATCATACCTTGTTTCGCTCAGAATTAATCAATTAGTCGCTTCACGGCCATGTTTTCCTTAGTGGAGATATTGTAATATTTTTACTTCTATCTTCTAATTACCAGTGTTGACTTTTTTCCGCAGGCTGATATTAGATCCAGAGACTATCTTCAGAACCATCTATAGTTACACTCATACAACATGCATCTGGTGGTTAATTTATTTTTCGACTTGATGCGGGTTTCGTGCTACCAAAAAGCTAGCAAAATAAATATGTACAAACCACCAAACCTGTCTTATCCTAGAGTTGCATCATGAGTTTTCTGTTTCTCCTACATTTTCGGTACATTACAGGCAGTAGATATAGAGAACCTATATGCCAGGCTACGATGGTTATCCTACCACATATTTTACTTCATATTTCAGGAGCATTTTATTGAGCCTTCTAAGGTTGTCATATTTTTGTGAAGTATGAGAAGAAATAGCTCATGAAGGCACAGAAGGGCCAAAGCATGTATATTGTATACTACTGTAAAGGATATATATTGAAACTTGATATGGGTTTTGAATTGTGATTTGCTAAAGGATTTTGTAATTTAATGATTTTTCCTTATTAATATATTGTTGTGAAGAAGTGTTTCTTCAACATTGTCAATCTGCTCCTGCTTTATGTGAATAGCGGATTGTTTCCCTTTGATTCAAATCTTCAACTTTTCCTGTAAAATGCTGTGCTGATTTTAAAATGAATTAAGATCTAAACAAAGTAAAAAAAAATGTTGTAGGATATTATTGGTATCCTGAGACTTACTCTATGGGCATTTAGTTGGGCCTATCTTGGGCTTTTCTATCATATGTAACCATACCCTCTATTATATAAGGAGGGTTAGAGGGTCTATTGATTTATCTCCCTAACACTTATCAATGAATAAAGTTCCGTCTTATTGTCTTTTTCTATATCTCAAATATATCTATACTGAGCTAATAATACTAGTAAGAAATATGTTTACGGATTTTTGTTTTTGTCTTTGCATAAGTTCTTTTTATGATCATGAGATAACTAGGGTATGTAGAGCTTTCAGCCTTTTCCATCTCTACTTCTGCAGGAGTGACTAATACATATCACTAAGCCAAATATTAGAAATGTAAGTGTAATCAATTGTAAACACAAGGAGCGTAACTGTTTGTCGGCCTAGGCTTCTTTATAATATATTGATGATGATGACAAAAGTTGCAAAAATTAAACAAAAAGAAGGAATTATAGGCAAAACCGAAGCCAACCAGTTACGGTAATTTTCAAGGAAACGCATACCGTGGTTACATAACCGAAGATGTGACTTTTTCAGCCTTCCAAAGTTTCATAGTACCTGTAATCAGATCACTTGGCTCCTTTTATGTGTACACATTTGTTTGCCTAATTGCCTATTTACTGAGAGATTGAATTTTTATATTACATTTTTTCTGAAAAAACGTACAAACCGTAGAAAAAATCTACGGTTTACAGTCATTTTATACAAACCGTAGAAAAAATCTACGGTTTACAGTGATTGACTGTAAACCGTAGATTTAATCTACGGTCTGGATCAATCCACTGCAAACCGTAGATTAACGGTTTGCAGTAGATTGATCCAGACCGTAGATTAAATCTACGGTCTAGATCAATTCTGCATAAATTACACAGTCAGTCCCTACTTTTCAGAAATTACACAGTCAGTCCCTGGGTCAAAAATTACACAGCAAGTCCCTGAAAAACAGAAACTTACGTTTTTTTTTTAAAAAAAAAAACATTTTTTATACTACACACTCTCTCTCTCAAAAACCCAAAATTTTCATCAAAAATAACCCAAATCAATCAACCACAATAACTATCAACTTTCTTAACAAAAAACCCCAAATCATCAATCAAATTTATCCATAATTCAAGTTATTTCTTTTATTCTCTAATTTATTATTTATTTTGTGTAATTTCAATTTATAAAATAGGAAAAAATATATAAAATATGCAAATCCATAATTCACTTAGCTATATATAATTGTTTGTTGTTTTTTTTATATTAATTATAGAAATTATAATAATTGTTGATATTTGTCCCATTTTTGCATTATTTATTTATTTTTGTGTAATTTCAATTTGTAAAATAGGAAAAAATATATAAAATATGCAAATCCATAATTCACTTAGCTATATATAATTGTTTGTTGTTTTTTTATATTAATTATAGAAATTATAATAATTGTTGATATTTGTCCCATTTTTGCATTATTTATTTTTTTTTGTGTAATTTCAATTTGTAAAATAGGAAAAAATATATAAAATATGCAAATCCATAATTCACTTAGCTATATATAATTGTTTGTTGTTTTTATAGTAATTATAGAAATGATAATAATTGTTGATATTTGTCCCATTTAATAAAAAAATTAGGATTTTTATTCAAATTTGTTTATTTAGATATTTATTACTAATGGTTTGGTTATGATGTTACATATTTATGATGGTTATTTATTTTGATTGAGAAAAATAAAAATTGTTACGCTTTATTAATATTTACCCGTTTTGAAAATTAGGGGTTTTTATAAAATTATGTTTTTTAATTAGTTTGTTTGCCCAAATCACCAATAAAAATTGGGGTTGTTGATATTTGTCCCGTTTTATAAAAAAAATTGAGTTATCATTGTTTGGTTATCATTAAATGTGTTTGGTTATGATTAAAAAATTGAGTTATCATTGTTTGGTTATAATTGAGTTATCATTGTTTGGTTATTATTAATTGGTTATCATTGAGTTATCATTATTTAGTTATTATTAATTGGTTATCATTGAGTTATCATTGTTTGGTTATCATTAATTGGTTATCATTGTTTAATTAGATAATTAAAATAATTGTTTGGTTATCATTAAATGTGTATGTTTCTTATGTTGTTTTTATTGTTAAAAATAAAAATAGTTAGGATGGCAGAGCCAGGTCTACAGATTAAAAGCAGGTTGGGCATTTTACGACAGACCGGTCATATTTCTAATCAGACTTGGGATGCTGGAAGAGAAGCGGGTAGAGGAGATGCCCATAAGATTAGGGTTTATAATTATAGTTGGCAGATACCGACGCCTGACAGGGTAGTTCAAAATATGATTAGGGCTTATTTTTACGGTATTCACACTATAGGTAATTATATCGTAGACCGAGGCTTGCTTACAGCCTTAGTTGATAGGTGGCATGATGAGACGCACTCGTTCCATTTTGTCGGTGGAGAGTTGTGGATATCTTTACATGATGTAGAGATTATGCTTGGTCTCAGGGTGGATGGTCTTGCTGTTACCCGATCGGAGCGGAATGATAACAGGGTGAGCAGGTTAGATATGATAGAGAGTTTGTTGGGTGTTAGACCGGCTGACAATCAAGTGGATACAAACTGTTTGACAGTTAGACTTGATTGGATGTTACACACCTTTAGTGAATTACCCCCCAACCCTAGTGAGGAGCGTTTGCTATATCAGTCTAGGGCTGCCATGTTATTATTACTGAGGGCACATGTGTTTTCAGATAAGATCAGTGATCAGATTCCACTTTGGCCTCTGCCATTTCTGGAGGATTTTGACACATGTGCTGAGTATAGTTGGGGATCAGCTCTTCTGGCCTGGTTAGAGGCTAATCTATGCAAGTTGGTACGTTGTAAGGCAAACGGAGTAAGCGGGGCGGTGATGTTTCTCGATATGTGGGCGATGACCAGACTACTGCCGGTTAGACCATGTGAAGAGCTGCCGGAAGATATCGAGCCACCTGAGGGCTTGCCTAGGTTCCCCCTCGGTTACAGGTATGATATTATTTAGTTTTTGTATTAGATTTGTGTTTTTTTTTATTGTGTCATCTATCATTTACTTATCTTATTTATCTTTATTGTTTATCGGGTTTTGTTTGTATATTACAGATGGAAGATTTGGAGGCAAACTAACCTTAAGCCATATGACTACGAACATAATGTGGTCCACATACGTGACCAGTTTGACAATATGTCGCATGAACAGGTAAATTTTAACTTTCTTATTTCCTACATGCAACTTACGTATTATATGTTGTATATGTTTTCATTGGTCTTATGTTCGCAGAATTTATTACTAGTATTTTTAAACCCTTGTTTACATATTCTAATAATAATTTTGCTGATTACAGATAGTGTGGCAACCTTACGGGAATCTCGATGACTATCCGGAATACTGCACGCGGGGCCGTTATACGTGGCATTGTTATGTGCCTCTCATTTGTAATGAGAAGATTGAGTTCCACCCCGCGGACAGGTTCATGAGACAGTTCGGTTTTGTTCAGCGGGTCCCTACATATATTTGGAAACTCAGACAGGGTCACGGAAATGATAGAAGATATGGGATTGGGCAAAAACACGATTGGCCTGCACTTTTTGCAGAGTTTATAACCGTGTGGAATGACCGCCACAACCGGCTTGTTAACGGCGAATTTGGTACAGGGACGTCACCGGATTACATGAGATGGTATAGAGAGAGGACCCGCATCTTTATAAACCCACCTGAACTTGCCCGGCCATTTCACGGTTTCCGGGAGCATACGGGTCTGCTCAATAAAATGGTAAGAACTAGTTAAAGTTCATTAATATTTGTTTGTTATTTTTGTGTTTGTATATTTCAATACTAATAAATCGTTTTTTATTGTTTTTTTTTCTTCAGAAAGCGATGTTGCGCCGCAGTTTCAAATCGTTCAAACGGGCGAAAATGAAAACGGACGTGGACTTACTACGTGCGGAGTTCGCTGAAATGGGAATGAATCCGTATGGGTCAGCTGATGAACAGTCGGATGAGGAGAATGACGATGACGACGACGACGACGATGGTGATGACGACCTACGTTGCGACCCAAGAACTTACACTAGGGCTTCAAGTTGTCGGCGTCCCGACGAAAGAGGCAGAGGGGAAGGCGAATCTAGTAGCGGCGGGCGTAGCGGGGGTAGAAGAACGAGTGGAGGTCGACCCCCAACTACAGATCAGGGTACGAGTTCAAGCGGTCATCGTCGTCGTGCTTCTTTTGCTGGGTCGAACTACGTTCAGGATGATGTTCCGTTCGATCATCATAGACAATCATTTGGGTCGTACGAGCATCATCTTAGTCAGCATTCAACCGACAGTTGGAGTCGAGGATTGACACTTACATCCCACGAACGTGCTCCGCATCCAGAATCGCAGCATCGACAGAGACGGCATACGGAGCTAAACGAAATCGAAGAGTCTACTGAGCCGTCATCGGATAGATTAACATCGGTGGGAAAGATGCTCCCTACGTCCAACTTTAAATCATTTAGTCGTTACAAAAATAAATAAATGCACATTTGTGTTTTTTGTATTTGATTTCTATGTTTGATTTGTAAGTTTTATTCTTAGCTGAGTTGGAATATTATAAATTCGTAAGTTTAATTTGATTTGTATGTTTGATTTGTACGTTATAAATTCGTAAGTTTAATTTTATTCGTATGTTTGATTTATATGTTTGTAAAAAATTCTGTATTTTAATTGATAGGACCAATATTGAGTTTTTACGAAATGCAGGGACTGATTTGCAATTTTCTGAAAAATACATACAAACCGTACATTAAATGTACGGTTTGTATCCTTGATTTAAGTAGTGGTCATTTTACAAATGTACTTTTTGTACTGAATCACGGTTAATAACGTAAAAAAAAAAAACTATAAACCGTAAAAGTAATCTATGATTTGTAGTGTAAATGACATTGGATACTATATCCATCAAATGCATCCGACAACACTTTATGACTTTTGAATTATTATGAGTTGACAACCCTATCCGAAAATTACTACTCAATGCATTATTAAAGTTTGGAAATGACTACACAAAAAAAAAACACTACAAACCGTAAAAGTAATATACGGTTTGTAGTGTAAATGACATTGGATACCATATCTATCAAAATAAATCCGACAACACCTTATCACTTTTGAATTATTATGAGTTGACAATCCTATCCGAAAATGACTACTCAATGCATTATTAAAGTTTGGAAATGACACCACCTTGTGGGGTTTCTGAAATTAACACTATAAATATGGCTCATTTTTGCCAATTCTAACAAACCCTAAAATCAAACACAAACACTTTTCAAAAATCTCTTAAAAAATACTCATTTCTCCCCAAAAAAAAATATAAACAAACACTTTTCGAAAATGAATTACAACTATGGTTATGACAACAACCAATGGAATAACAACAATGTGAATTCATCCAGTGGCTCAAACGATGAGCTAACTGATTATACAGAGCACTTTGAAGTTGATGAATTGACTTGGGATACAAGGGATGAAATACTTGTTGATCTTGCTGATGTGGCTGGAAATTGGGGTTTCATTCTTACAATTCGTAGGTCTGGAGGGGGTGATGGGAGCAGAACACCTTATGTTGATATTGTGTGTGATAAATCGGGGCTTTACGAAAAAAAGAAACCATCTTCCGTAAATTCAGGTACAAAGAAAAAAGATTGTCCATTTTTCATTAAGGGTTACGTAGTTAATGGTGAATGGATGTGTCAAGTAGAAAATGGACAACATAACCACCCACCTCCAACTTACCTCCAAGGGCAAGCACGACGTGCTCGTTTAACCCAAGATGAAAAAGAAATGGTTAAAACTTTAAGGCAAAGTAGTTTTAAAGTTAGTGCAATATTAGAGGCCATAAAAAATCGAAATCCTGACAATGTTGTATCAAACACTAAAATGATACATAATTTTTTGGCCGGACTGAAATTTAAAGAACGAGATGGTAGAAACCCGATACAGGAACTGTTTAATTTGTTGGATAGACATCGCTACATCTTCTACTATAATATGAATCCAACAACTCATTGCCTTGAGAACTTGTTTTTTGCACACCCCGATTCTATAAGAATCTTCAAAGCTTTTCCTGATGTCTTGTTAATGGATTGTACATATAGGACAAACCGTTTTAATATGTCATTTTTAGAAGTCGTAGGAATGACATCAACGAACCAAACATATTGTTTAGGTTTTGTTTTCATGAGTGATGAGACAAAAGAAAGTTATATATGGGCATTGGAAAATTTTAAAGATACATTGGAGGGTTGTATACTACCTAGGGTGTTTGTAACCGACAGGGAAATGGTCTTGATAAATGCTTTATCCGTTGTTTTTCCTGATTCTCATCATATTTTGTGCACTTTTCATATTGCCAAAAATGTTTTGAAAAACTGCCGTAAAAAAATCCCGGACGAGGAGTGGCAAACGTTTCTAGATGATTGAGGTTTATTGGTTGATTCTGAGTCGATAGAGGAGTAAAATCATAACCGAGCTTCTTTCAATTCCTCTTACAAATCGTACCCGGCTGTGATTAAGTATGTAGACAAGTTTTTAAATGATTATGCTGAAAAGTTTGTTGCATGCTATACCAACCATACAACACATCTAGGTAACAGAACTAGCAATCGAGCCGAACAACAACATACTAAGCTAAAAAGATACTTTTCCACAAATACTGGCACGCCTGAAAATGTTTGGGTAGAGGTGAATAGAATTCTTGAAAAACAGTTTGAGGATATTAAGATGAAGTTGGATAAATGCAAGTCTTATTTTCCACATTCTGAACGAACACCTTTATTTATAAATCTTAGGTCGTATATCACACACTATGCCTTTGATTTATTATTTCAAGAACACAAAAAATGTAGTGGTCAGGCTGATGAGAATTGTTCTTGCGGTTTCAAATTGTCTCACGGTTTACCTTGTCATCATATTATGAGTGAACATATTTTATTCGGGAAGCCTCTTCCTCTAGAATATATTCATCAATTCTGGAAAAAATTAGACGTAATTGATGATAATGGGAACACCGATGATTATGGGGCAGAGGGTGATATAGAAGAGTTTAAAAGTGTTTATTCTAGCAAAACTAATGTTGAAAAACGGCGTATGAAAACACAACTCCGAGAGATAACCGTACCATCTAGAACATCCATGAATGACCCCGAAGTGAGACAAAATAGGGGGAGACCTAGAAAGGGAGACAATTCTACTAAGAGAGATAAGTCGGTATGGGAGTATATGGAGGAACAGAGTGCTGGTGCTAGTAGAGCCAAGGACAAAGGTAAGGTGGATGAAACACCGGAGGTAAGGGTAAACCCAACTAGGAGGCCGCGAAACCAAAACCCTAAACCCACCCCCAATAGGCCAACCTTCCTGTACAATGACCAAATATGGGTCATGTTACATAGTTACATCGAAACGGTTTATGATGTGCGTGGGGATGGTAACTGTGGATTCCGGGTACTTGCAAATGCGACGGGTAAAGAGCATGGGGAAGATGATTGATATACGGTAAGATGTGAGTTGTTTCAAGAGCTGCAGCAAATGAAAGGTGTTTATTATGAGCTGTTTGAGATTCTTGATTTTGAAGATTACCGGTATGATTATATTTTATCAAGTTTAAATTTTTATCATCCTACAAATCCCGCCCCTTCTGACAAATGGATGAGATTTCCGTCTTATGGTTTTTTAATTGCTTCTCATTACAATATGCCAATTGTATTGTTGTCCTTATGGGCAAATAAAAATGGAGGGATACAAGTATGGAACGCCACTTTTTTACCTTTTTATACTGGTCCGCCTCAAGGAACGACATATTACATCCCGACTGTAATAGTGTTCGTCAACAGTTGTCACTATGCTCAGGTTATTGCTAAAGAAGAGATCTTCCCAATGCCAGTAATTATAGCACGGTGGGAACAAACACGCACTGAGGCAGCTGCGCCATGGAATGAACTTTTTCGACCAAATTTCAAGTTATATATGGCGCTGGAAAGGCAATCGGGAAAGCAAATTGCAAATGAAGAATAAGGTATAGACCTCTCAAGTCCATAATCAGTTTTTTATTTTTAATTTTATGTAAATTACTCTTTTTTTCAAGTTGTTGTAAATTTATATGATGTAAACAAATGTTTAATAAATATGTTTTATGAAATTTAGTTCATGTTTGCATATTGAGTTAATTTCTTTTATGAAATTTATTTAATTTATGATTGTTTCATTCAAGAAAATTGACGATTGACACTAAATTGACGACTTAGTTAATGTTTCATATTGCGTTATACAAGTGTTAAAAATAAACCAAAAAAACTTCACAAAAATTGACGATTTAGTTAATGATTCAATAAATATCAACTTATACACTTGACAAAAATATAACATGAACCAAAAACATAAAATTTATCAAATCAACTTTTTTTTGTGTAAATTTGTCTAAATTTTTTATTTATTTTGAGAGATTGTTAGAATTGATCAAATTTATTTTATATAAAATTTTAAGAATAAGGCATTTAGTTTTTTTATTAAAAAAAATCATGTTTAATCTGAAAAGAATATTCAGTATTTTAATTTTAATTGTTAAAATTGACCAAATTTATTTTATTTAAAAAAAATTTATGAAAAAATGCTGCAAACCGTAGATTTAATCTACGGTTTACAGTCAATCACTGTAAACCGTAGATTAAATCTACGGTTTGTATAAAATGACTGTAAACCGTAGATTTTTTCTACGGTTTGTTCGTTTTTTCAGAAAAAAGTGTAGTATAAAAATATAATCTCATTTACTAATACTACCTTAAAAAAACAGAATGCATAGGAAATTAAAGAATGGAGACAGCTTTGACTGATGCGAAAATATAAACTGATGTGAGATCAACTTAAGTCAATTAACAAAACATTGATAAAACGCCAGTTCTATACAGCTATACTTCACTACTATAGGTTTTATATCTACGTATAACTGATTTGCTTGCTATGCTCACTACATGAAATGAAAGATACCAATCGGCCGGCTCAAACGTCTCTGCTTCGATTTCGAGTAAATAAAGTTGTCATATAATCCAGAAACTAGCTCTCATTCATGGTTCGACTTTGTACTAATATGTTATGGAGTAGGTATCAATTTTGTCTACTTAAAAGCCATTCCTTTAGACAATAGGATACTCGGTCATTATTGTAATTAATAATCATGTCCCCTGAATATTGTAGCAATATGTTGTATTGAGTTAACTTGTTTTTTTTTATCCAATTTGCTTGATTATTTTGTGCACAGTTATGAGAGAAGATCCAAAATTTAAGTATTTTAAATTATTCAGGTAAAAAAATGAATGACAAATTAACAATGGTTGCCGTTTGGGAAGAGTAAACTTCTAGTAGTAGTAGCTTGGGATTATTTAGCAACTACCAATTGTAATATGGCTGTCACATCTTTCACACTTTCAACGACTCTCTCTTTAAGATGAAAGAGTTCAATAACGATGAAAAATGGCCCATCACGCATGAGAGTTGCATATGGAGTAGGATTTATCTTTTTTTTCTACGCTCAATAGTTCAACCACTTTGACCAATGAGGGGGCAGTGTTTTCATTATATATTGACTTTGAAATACAATAAGGCAATACTTGCTAAAGATTTTTATATATAAAAAAAACAATAAAAGATATATTCTCATGATTACATATCGGTGGACTCCCAATCCAAACTTGCAGTTTTGCTTTGACACTAAACTGTTTCTCTGGTGCATATGATGATGATATGAGCAGTTAAAAATAGGCTCATGCTTTATACATACGGAATATCGAATAGGATTAATACAGACATTAATGGTATAAATCACGCTATGTACTAAAAATTAAACCTATTAAAAGATCAAATAAATATATTGGAACCCTAATTAATTCTACACTAAATTTAAATATTAATTAAAAATAAAAAAAATTGTATTTTTAGTAGATTGAGTTTTTATTACGTGGAGTAACTTGTACCATTTCTCACTAATACAGCCGCCGTCTGTATCAAGCACAACATATCTACATACACCCCAGACCTTAAAAATATGATAGAAATTCTCTAGCGTATGTTTTGCAATGATATATGACATTGCTTCAAACGGTGTAGTTTTGTGCAATTTTATTGTTTACATTGTATAACTGTTACATTTATTTGATACCATTTTACCCATGCATCTTTAATCATACACGCATAAACGGTCATAAGACCCAATTTAGTAAGCATTAAATTGGGACCACTAACCCACAAGTGATCCATTTTTTCAATTACATGCATTAAAAAATTATCTGGTTATTGATTAATATCATATATATTTTATTATAAAAAAATATACAAATAGCTACGAGAATTGTGACGGGTTTTTTGTGACGAGTTTAATAGATACGGGAATTATAAGGGATTTGTGACAGGACCATCAATATGTGACACTTTTGTAAAATGATGGTCAATTTATGACAGTTTTGTGATATATTTGACCCTTATAAAATTAATATTATTTTCTAGTGTTTATTTTGTATTTAGCGGTTATAAGTAGTATAGGTCCACCACTAGACAACTAGAGTACATCAAACAATTTTCTCTTCTCTTTTGTTCGATAATTATTTCATGCTTCTATTGAACATTAACCGTCAAAACACACTTTAATTTTAAAAGATAATTAAATGTGAAGGTAAAAGTTTATAAATTTTTTAATAATAGTTTCTCATTTTAAGAGAAATAACATAATTGACTCATATATTTTTTAGAATAAATATAATGGCGTTAGACACATCTGAATTAAAAAAATCAAAAAAAAAATTCTAGTTAGAAAAATGTTTTTTCTCACCAAATTTTCAACTCAAAAACCTCGATGTGACGGATGGGATGGTTTTTGTTTGTGATTTTGAAAAACAATTTTCACTTAATACATGATTGATACATCTAATCCGCCAAATCAGCGGATAATATTTTTGGATCAGATATTTGGGTGACTATAGCAACACTCCTAGTTAAATAACACATAATTAAAGGAAACGGTCTAGTTAGAATAATTTATTGTATTTCATAAGTTATAATTAAAAAAAATTATTTTAAACACGGTTTAATAAAAAGTCATGTTAATGAACATTATTGAAAAAAAAACTTTAATTTAATGTTTCCTTTTCAAATTTAATTTGGGCCTCCAAAATACTAGAGACGGCACTGCATACACGCCGAAACAAACTCATGCACCACACTATCACATTTTCACGTAATATCAAAATTTTACCCCAAACCTGTCCTCCCCTATCTTTCTTTGCTGTTATATCCACAATTGTCCGAACAAAAACAAACTCATGGTAGATAGTTCAACCATAAGTCAAGGCGCTAAGCGTTCAAACAATAACAAGGACTCTATGTTCAATTCATCAATTGTTAATTTAGAAATCTAGTTAGGTGGGTTTTATGTTTTCAACAATTTTAAAATCCTTATATAGATAGATATATATTGTGTATATATATATTGAGAAAGGCAAGAAACAATGGGAAAAAAAAATACATTCTAGAGAATTTCTATCCTTAAAAATAAGTGTGAACAAAAAACTATACTCCTAGTTTACAGCAAAGAAAACTTATTGATCCTTTTTAGTGATTATTATGGTAATAAAAGTTTAATATAATAGTGATCATGTTAAAAAAAGATTTAATTTCTATTAGTGGAAATTAGTTAGTACTAATAATTTCAGTTAAATTTGGGTGGTTGGAATCACAATAAACAGTCCTATTTAAAAGTGAAAACTGCCATAAAGATTCCTCCTTGATTCCGGAACCTGGACGCACTCATTGTCCAATGCCAGCTACATAACCCTATATTTTATCTTGGGGTATATTAAAGATATAATCTCCATATTTTCTAAAGAGATCTATTTGGTCATTATATTTTGTTTTTGCAAGAATAAATACTCTCATATTAGTAATCACTAATCACTAACCTTGTCGTGGTACTATCAACTATCAAGTCAGGTATGAACAAAACTGAATGTTGTATCAAAAAAGAAAGGAAAAATTAGTTGTTTGTTTGTTAGTGCATGATAATATAATCTTTATACTTTGTTACAGATAAAATTTTAAAATAGATAAAAATGGTGATATAAATATATATATATATATATATATATATATATATATATATATATATATATATAAGTAAAGTGATGAATCTTTACTATGTCAAACCGACATAGGCTTATGCAAGGTGTGTTGTCCAAGTGGTTACGGTTTTTGTATGCACCGTTTGTGATTACAGAAAGCGGCTCCAGACACACACAATAGATGCATTTATTATAAATCTCAAATTTTGGTGTACTTGTAGATATGTATTACGCAAAAAATCCATGAATAATAGTATTTGAAAAGGCATAAATAAAATTATGTCTCAATTTACGAGTTTATGTTGGGTCTCTTAGATTCTGGAGATGACTTTGCGGTTTGATCCAGCCTCCAATAGACAATAAATAGTTACATTCTAATGGAAATTTAACAACAACATAAAGTAACATGATTACATACGTGTTTAACTTAAATATTTCTACTTCATAATTCCATTAGATATTTAGTAATTAAAATTAAAGAGCAGAATGGGAAGAAAGTACCCACCCAAAAAAAAAAAAAACTCAGCATTGTTGTCAATAAAAGTGGGTGACCATGTATGTTATTTCCGAAATGGGGTGACTGATTGTGAATATTTAATACTATATGAGAACCAAAATAGAATTTACTCCGAATAATATAAGCCAGTTACTGTAAATTAAGATATTTTAATTTTTAGTCTCCTATTCCATATGGGAATACGCTGATCCGAAAAAGACGTACTCTCGTCCATTTCTATCTCTCTCTAAATACATATATACTCACACATATCCTATATTTTTCCCCATTCTTCAACCCCCATTATTGAACCAGCTCCTCAAGATCGGTATAATCTCTCTCTCTCTCTCTCTAGCTTTTCTATTTTATTTTCTATTTTATTAAAATCTGATATGTTATTGTGTATTTGAGGTTTGTAATTCAATTTCTCAGTCTATTTTTTATTCAATTTTAATTGATAAACATCTGTATTAGTTTTTCGGGTTTGATTTTATGCATATTGAATTGATCGAATTAACTATAGATTATTGTCTTGTTTGTTATTTATAATTAAATTTAATTGATTTGTTTATTTTTATTTTCAATTGGTTCATCTGCAGTACATGGATGTTATGACCCTTCTTGCGATTTTCTCGATTTGCCCGATTATGTTACATGCATTACTATAAATTTAATTATAATTATGAATATCCTCAACTTAATTAATTCATTAGTCTTTTTTTTATTGGAACTTTGGTTTGTTGAATAAGTATAGAGTGAAGGATATTGTTTTAAGCTTGAACAGTGATTTTAATGAATAACTTATCAGACGTTATTTATTTGTTTTTTTTTTACCTTCCTTGTTTTCCTAGTTTTTTTGTTTAAGTATGCACAATCAAACTCCCTTAAATTCTTGAAAAATCCTTTTTTCTATTTGTATATGATATGCTTTAGAGGTAATCCGGTGAACAGGTTCTTTGTGTCTGGACCTTTTTAAGGTTTAGTGGATGCGGATAACAACTGATTGATGAAATTAAGCAAATAATAACTTCATCCCTTTTGTGCGTGTTTGTTTGTTTGTGGGATAATAATTAATAATGTTATTCTAGAGAAGTCTTAAAAACAATTTCTTATTATGCTGGAAAACAGTATCTTTCTCATGTTGCTTGTCTACCTTAGTCTTACAAACTTAAAAGACAGTTTTTAATCTTCAAAAAAAAAAAAAACTTAAAAGACAGTTAGATTCATTGTTTAATAATTGTATAAATTGCAGGTGGTCCTGATTTAAGTTGGTTCAATGGCGATTAGTACTAAGTGGATGTCTGTGATTGTCGCGAGTTTGGGTGTAGTGTCATTCATACTTGGAGTCGTTGCTGAAAACGTCAAGGTTCCTTTTCTGATAAATTTACTTTGCTTTTGATGTTCTGTAATCTGTTTCTAGCATATTTCATTTATCGGATTGCTTTATTCCGTTTTTTCATAATTATTTTGAAGATAATTTCCACATGACAACTGCTTGGTCCAAAACTTGAGGTCCTTTGACTTTGTTATTACGTGCTCATTACCTTAATTTTACACCAACAGGTTAGAAAACCTTTATGTTACTCAATATGAGGACAATTCCAATGTAAAAATTTTAAACGTCAACTAAATCCATGATAGGCATGATTTAAGCTACAGCGATACAAGTGAAATACATTTTTTCGACCTCTAGCCTTTATTGTGTTTTCTTAATGATGTATAATACTTTCGTCTTGATGCTTGGCTGTTTCTTTCATTAATGTTAAATTCCATTGTTTATTTCGACTACAAAAGATTAGTGTTCATAGGATACTAGTCAGCCTGTTTTGGTTTTATTTACTTGTGTTGTTTCCTTGGCAGCCTGCAGCTGGTACACCAATTCCAGGGAAAGGGGTGACCATTTGCAAGTACCCTTACGATACTACTGTGGTTTTTGGCTATCTCTCAGCTGTTTTCCTCGTGGCCTCAACTGTTGCAGGTTACTTGTCTTTGTTTTACCCGTACAAAGGCAAATCTATTCCCCAGTCTGCTTTGTTCAAAAGCACAAGCTTCAGCGTGTTCTTCAGCATCGCCTTGTAAGTTTACTTCATTAAACCCTTGTATTCATATTTTACGAACCTTTTAACTCATGCCCTGGTTGAGAGGAAAAAATACGTGTTCAATTGGACTATGTCATCTTCTCATCTTTAAACTTCGATCTTAGAAAGCAACCCTTATCCTAACCCACTTTATTAAAACATTCCGCTGTAAATTGTCTTATTTGCTTGTTATGTAAGTTCTCAGTTGCATTTCAAATCCAATTATCAAATCGTAGCTTAATAGATTCTCTTGTTTGAACAAATCAATTAAACAAATATAGAGTGAGAAGAAATTAATTTTAAGTTTTTAACTGGTTCACTAAGGTTTGTTTGGAACCCGGAAAATATCACGGAAAAGAAAAGGAAAAGAAAGTAAGAGCCAGGAAAATTAACTTCAAATCATTTTTAGGTCATGTGTTTGTAAGTTTTGGAAATCAAGATAAAAGAAAAGCAAAGAAGGAGAGAGAGAGAGAGGTAAATAGTCTCATTTTTCTCATTTGTTTTCATCTTCCTCCCACTTTTGGAAGGAAAATAGTTTCTTTTACACATAAACTTTTCTCACACTATATTTTGTTTTCTTTCCCTCTAGTTTTCTTATGGAGCCAAACATAAGAAAATGTTTTCTCGGGAAATCGTTTTCATTTTCCCACAAGTTTTCCGGGTTCCAAACACCCTAAATATTCTGCATGAGTACGAATGAAAATAAGGGAAAGAAGAGATTTAGATAGAATAAAAGATCAAATTTTAAAGATAATAAATAAGTATAAACAAGAAAATAGAAAGAAAATTGGACTTAAAAACCTCCCCTAGAGCCTTCCTGCTATTTTCCTGTCACTTTCTTTCCCACCTTTGGCTCACTATTTGCATACACCTTTGTTCTCTACATTTGAACACCTTATCCCAAACATGAAACAATAATACATGTTATTCTTAACCAGTGCCACTAAATCATCGGTTTTCTTCTAATTATGTTTTCTTTTTGTTTGCAATGATGTATATCTACAGCGGCACAGCTGGACTAGCGGCAACATTTCTCCTATGGCCCACCATCACCGAGCAGCTCCACATTAGCCGCAACGTCCATCATGCTGAGACCGAATGCCCAACTGCCAAAACTGGTCTCCTAGGTGGCGGTGCCTTTTTGTCGCTTGACTCTGCTCTTTTCTGGTTGGTTGCCCTAATGTTGGCCAATAATGCTCGTGAGGACTACTTTGAGGAGGTTGAAGGTGGTAAAGACAGTGTTCTAGCATCATCAGACTATGAATCTGCAGCAATTAAGCAGATGGCCTAAGTGAAGAATAATCCCTTATTCTATTTGCATTTTATTGTTTTCCGAACTATGGAGCTTTTAATTAGTGGAGTAATGTGAATAAGTTTCTCCAACTTGTCTTTGCTTTATGGATAGTTGCTCGGTTTATAAATCGTATGGGTATCAGTTGTTGCTATTACCTTGTGTTATTTTTGTTGTTGCTATTACCTTGTGTTATTTTTGTTGTTGCTATTACCTTGTGTTATTATTGTTGTCATTAAATAGTCTCTTGTTGCATTGTGATCTTGATGTATCTGTCACCGGATAATGAAAGGGTGCAGTTAAGCATACAGTCTGAGACTCTGAAGGGTGTTTATGTGAGAATTATTGTTATCGTAGAGAACATGGAATGAAGTCATGAACTAGGTGGAGACGGACAAGCGCCGCAACGCTTCACATTTTGATAATAAATGATAAGAAGTAAAAAAGGTCGCGTTTTTTCTTCAAAATCTTAAAGAATTAGCGCTTCGGCCTATCCCATCTTACAAGAAAAAACTCATTTAGAGTATGAAAAATAGCCGGCCCTCCCATTAAAAGTTATTGGTTCTTTATTCTAGTTGCTATTTTATTGATTTACGTATCAAAGAGCTGTTAATCAGTGGACTTTCTCCACTAATCGATATAACTTTCTTCAACATTATTTTTTATCTGTGTATAGTCGTTTGGTTATATTTCAAGAACATACGTTCTGTTCGCAAAATTAGTCTCTAGTTGAATTGTGATTGGGATGCATCAGTTAAAAGGTCTGCTTGTTTTGCTGCAAAATGAGGAAAAGAAAATAAGTTCTGGAAATAATAAACACTTCCATTCTCATTTTTTTGTTTCAGCATTATGTATCCATTAGTACTGTGTAGTCATGTTGATAAGTTTCTTCCAGTTATGTTTGCTCTATGGATATGTTGGTTGGCTTAGATATTAGTACTTAGATATTAGTACTATATGAATATCATTTTGTTGCAACTTTGGTACTTCTATTCTCAAGATTAGTCCGTCGTTAGAGTATGATTCGGATGCGGACGTCAGCATATTGTTAGTGAGATAGCTTTCTTGTGAACATATTCACTTTTTTTATTTGGATCTATTGGTGAGGATTATAATTTTTTTTTTTTGCAAAATAATGTAAAACATTAGCAAAAATCTTTCAATACACAAGTACTAGCCACCAAAACAACAGATTGAAAACTGAAAGTCGTTAAACTATTTTTGTCAATTCAAAAACTGATTTGGTGAATCCTAATCCGGTTGGGATTCGATGACCTTATAGACCCCATCAATCAACTTAGAGACCCACACAACCATCATTTTGATCTATATAATTCAACCTACTCGGTTCAAATATTAAAATAGAGAAACGAAGCTATTTTGCCCAAAATGCATCATAACCAAAAAAAAAAAACCGAGCAGAGTTACGTGAATAGAGAAAAATAGCTGATCAACCCCATCTAGAGAGGGGAGGGATACTTGAATAAAGTAAAGGGGGAGAGAATCTTGTGAAAGAGAGATCGAGTGATATCCACTCTTCTTAAGTTGTGAATTACGGGAATAGATGCCTTAGGTATGATTTTTGGGAAATAAAATTTGACAAGTCAGTAATATTTCGTATATTACCTAAACTAACTAATTAGTTGGACTGAATCCTGTGGTATAACTGAAATGACCTTTTCAGGTGAATCTTATGACCAGTATGATGATTTGACGAATATGTGGTTGCCTCGGGGTTTCTTTTCTTTCATGACAGTTTGGGTTGGGTATATACTCTAAACTACACTGCTTTGGAGTATCAACACATATTACTAACTCAAAATTGATAGAACCAGCAGCTCTAACAATGAAATACCATTCATGCTGAACAATTTCTAGAGTTTAGTTCACCATCCTTATTTGGTAAATAGAGTTCAATTCCAGACGTTTTTGCTATCTGGTTCTTCGTGCCGTCTACTGTTCACAATCTTGATTTATAAACCTCCTTCTTCTCGACACTTGGCTGAATAGATTTGATCTCTGACCGAGATTTCAAAATTTCCGCATTTATTTTACTAAAAATATGAGATTGACCCGAAAAGATTTAGTTATATCTTGTTGGAATTTGAATTGAATACAGTAAAACCTCTTTATACGAATACTCCATAGAAATAACATTCATATAGTAATAAAAAATTTCAGTCCCAACTCGGGTCAGTTTAAAATAATAATAAACTCTCTATTGTTATATTCCGTAGTTTTTTATGGTCCCGTTAGTTATAAATTCACTTCCTTATAGGAATAAAATACAATTCATTACAAAAATATATATATCTAGTTACAATAAATTTATGATGATGTAAAATACTTATGTAAGGTTGTTTGCGATGATGACTTAATTTTTTTTGTTGTTACCACATCTTTTAACTTGCGCGTCCATACTAGCTCGCCGACATAGATACTATCTTATTAAAGTCAAAACATTTCTAACTTATCAATCATTTTAAAACCTTGTTGACATGAAAACTTTTGTATTTCTATACTATCATCAGGTTATCTTCTTCTGCATCTTGCCTAATTCCAGCAACGATTTCTTCATCCGTTAAATACATTTATTTTTTATTTTTTTAATATATAAACTCTATATAGAAATAAACTCACTATAATAATATTTTTTCGTGGTCACCACAATATAACTGTATAAAAGTTTTACATTATATAATATTTGTTTCTCTGTTAATTTTTTTTTTATTCAACAAACATTATACTTATTGACAGCATTTGCATCAGAAGCCTCATATCTCTCAATTCCCTTAGTTTTAGGGATTTATTAAGAAAAAAACTCTTGCATCTCATTCCCTCAGTGTTCCTTAAAATTTAGGGTCTTCCAAATATTCTTTGTATTCAAGGAACCATCATCATTCCCTTAGAAATAAAATATTATATTTTAATCATTTTAATTTACGTTATGCTTAGTTGTGGTCACGGTTTGGTTTTGGATAAAAACAAAACCAAAACTTTAATCGGTTCGGTTTCGGCTTTAGGTAGAAATAAAATTATTTTAGTGAAATATTTTTTTTATTTAAAGAAAACATTAAAAAATAAAAATTTAAACCTCAAAAATCAAAAATAACATAATAAATCATTTTTGAGACAACATTTTACAAAATATTCACAACATAACAATACTAGTCAAGAAAAAATAGTTGCTTATATATATTATGATATTTTTTTGGTTTCGGTTTCGATTCAATTTTCACATTTTCAAATTAAAATTCCGAACAAAATGGTTTGGTTCCAGGGGCGGAACCAGAATAATCTTCTTCGGGGGGCCGTGGTGTAAAAAATACGTCGAATAAGAAAAAATAGGGTCTAATACAAAAACAATTTTTTTTTTATTTTCAACATAGCATAAAATAAATATGAAGTCAAGACAAATGACGGTGGACAATAAAATATTTTTTTATGTAATCTTCTTTGGAAAAATACAATGTGTATTTAGAAAATTTGATAATTTCAAATTAAAAAACATATTTTAGAAAAAATAAGTTTACATGATTTGAACTCATAAACTTCTACTACCTTATAGAGCAATTTTATCATTACACCAACAACTTTTTTCTTAAATTAGGAGAGACCATCAATGTATATATCTCGAAAAAAATTTAATTACATGTATAAAAAAAAATAAAAATAAAATTGAAAATCGTCGTCGGGGTGGCCACGGCCACCCCAGCCCCCTTTGGGTCCGCCTCTGTTTGGTTCCGCTTTGGTTTTCCCGATTTATCCTCCATCACACGACTTATGCTAATGACAGTCACATGTAAGTTGGAAAATATATAAATGGAGAATAAATTAATAGTAAATAATAGTATACAATTATTATAAAGAAATTGATAAGGAAGTTGACAAATTGTATAAAGTTAAATGATTCCCTAAAATATGTAAAAAAAAAAAAAAAAGTGAATTTCACTTTAATAGGGAAATTTTTAAAAGTCTGGATTTTTCTACTACACTTTTTTCTGAAAAAACGCACAAAGCGTAATTTTTTGTACAAACCGTACATTTTATTTACAGACCGTAGATAAAATATACGGTTTGTGTTTTAGTACAAACCATACATTTAATCTACAGATCGTAGATTTTTTGTCGGTTTGGACTGAAAAATTACAGTACTGGTCACTGTTTCGTTAAACAGAATTTTTTTTCCTCTCCCTCTCTTTCACAATTTGTTTACATATTTTATATAAAAAAAAACCTCAAATCACCAATCAACCAAAATAAAAACCATAACCACCAAATTTCGTCCGATTAAACCACGTTTAGCTTTAATTCACCGAATTAGATACTCTAATTCAACGTATTTCTTTATTCTCTAATTTATTATTTATTTTATATAATTTCAATTTGTAAAATATGGAAAAAGATATAAAATATGTCAATTGACTATTCAACTGGTGATTATAATTGTTTGTTATTTGTTTATATTAATTAAAAAAAATTAGGGTTGTTGATATTTTCTGTTTTATAAAAAATAGGGTTTTTATTCAAATTTGTTTATTTAGATATTTATTACTAATTGTTTGGTTTCATTAACTGTTTTTTACACAGCTATTAGGCTGTTTTTTAAGCAGCTTTTAAGCTGTTTAAAAAACAGCGTAATAACTGTGTAAACTGTTTTTTAAATTCATGAATAGACCAGTCAAATTTATTAGGTATTACTTGTTGAGGCAGTATTATAAATTTATAATAGACCAGTCAGTAAAAATCTTGATGCTAATCGGATAAAAGCAAGCAGCTTTTGTTTAATTTTACAGTGTTTGTACCTAAGATAGGTTTTGGCTTGGGAATGAGATAACAGATCTTCATTGACTATTTCTATAGGAGTTGTTTATTTTGCATTTGTCTTCCCTCTATTTTTGTGGGAAATTTAATGCCATTTGTCTTCCTTGGCCGCCTTCATTTCTCAGAAGAATTCTTCATTACAACAAAAAAGTTCATATTATCAAGATTTATATCAGCAGGGGCTAAAACATACAGCTGTTTGATCAAAGCCCAACAATCAGCTTATTCCATACTGATAAAACCATAACTTTTGTCGGTGGCGTTAGGTTTTTCAACAATGATATAATATTAAATATATAATAAACGGTGAACACTTCGGGATCTTTATTATTATTCGGCAATCGCCGTTGATCGGATTACAATTTCCTTGTAACAATCATGCTCGACTTAACTATTTGATCTCTCATCTTGATCTTTCTCCTTCTTCTTCGGTACTCGGTTCTTTCTCTGCTCGGTTTATGTCTTGATGTGACAAGCTTTTGGCTAGTTTCTCTCTATATTTTTTGGATAGATTTTCTGGTCCCTTTCTTGGGGGGATACTTGGCTATTTATAGGCTATTATGCCTCCTAGGATGTTGACAAATGTCTCCATCTCATGGGTTTTTTCAGATATGGGTCCCTAGTTAAGTGGGCTTGGGCTTTTTGTAAAGGGGGTGATAACCCATTAAGCGTTGGATACTCAGTTATGATATATGGGCTGATTAAGATCCGAATAGAATACTCGGATCTAATTTTTATGTTCTATCAAGTGCTCCCTGACTTCCTCGGTGTGGTTTCCACCTCGAGGGAGTCATGATTGGTCTGTCGAAGAGATTACTTCGGTTTAGCTGTTCCCTATGTTTCATTCGGCAAATGCCCCTATTTATAAATGCTCCTTGGGACCCATTTACTGTCTTGGGAACTTGCAAATTTGCTATTTGACTTTGATAAGACCCTTGGTATCTTTCTTCGAAGCAACCCTTGACCTTTCTAAAAATCACCTTATTATAAAAAGGGAATACCCTTCCTACAATTACTTATTCCATCACCACCTTGCTTGTGACTTAATGGCTTCTCCCAATGGTTCTACTGGAGACAATTCTTCAGATTATGTCGCTTACTTGGAGAATGAAGTCAAGAAGGCTCGTGTTATGAAAAAGAAATTGGCGGACGTGACAAAAAGGCTATCTGATATGGACGCAGCTCATCACTTGACGATGGCTGACCTTGATTGGGCCTTTGAACGTATAAAGAGTCTCGAGGCTTCTCTGGCTAAGTAAAAGGCAGGAAAAAGGGCATATAAGCTTGCTTTTAAGGAGTTGCATGCTCGGTCTAAACCGAGTTCGGATGACGATGAAGGAGGCTCTTCCTCGGAATAATTAGTCGTTTATGATTTCTTTTGTATTGGATATTATCTCCAAGTTGTAACTGAACTATTGAAAATATTAATAAAATATTTCTTTATTATCGCTCTTGTCTGTTTATCTTCTTGGTACCTTATTGGATGACTTAATTGGATTTGAACTGTTGTAGTTAGCCATAAATGCTCTTGGGAAGCTCAAGAGGTTGTCTTTCTTCGAGATGACCTTTGATCTACCCCATTGTTTCTTCCTATAAAAGGGGACTGTCCCTATATTCTTTGTGCAACTCATTCTTTATTAACGAACAAATGGCTTCTCCTCGTGAAAATAGTGGTGACAACCTTCCTGAATATGTTGCCCATCTCGAGGAGGAGGTTAGGAGGACTCGTATCCTCGAAAGGAGGGTTGCCTCTTTAACCGTGGAGGCTCACCGAGCTGCTGAGATGGATGAGCGGTTGGAGGCAATGGAGAGTGAATATCAGAGGTCTCTGATCGACAATATTTGAGTTCCTGCTCGGATCAAAGAGCTTGAGGCTTCTAGAGAGAGGCATATTGCTTCCAAGAGGGCTTATAAATTGGCCCTCAAGGAAGTGTATGCCCGGTCTAAGAAGAGGACCGAGGATGAAGCTGGTCCTACAAAATAATTCTCTTTTCCTTTCTTTTTTGTAATGTAATTTTGTCGAGTAGCATCTTGTAATAAATTTCCCCTTGATTAATGGAAAATTTTCTTTTTCTAGCTTTTCTCTGAATTATTCACCCAATGCAATTAATTTGACTGCGCACGCTTGTGGCTTCATTAGTGCTTTTTCTTGGGTCTTGCGTTCTTTTTCTAGCTTTTCTCTGAATTATTCTCCCAATGCAATTAATTTGGCTGCGCACGCTTGTGGCTTCATTAGTGCTTTTTCTTGGGCCTTGCGTTTGACCTTATCCATTTGAACCTTCTGAATCTTGGTATCTAGGGACTGAGGGGATTTCTCGAGCCCTGTGCACAAATCTTATCCTTTATCTATTTGCACTGTTGCACTTTCCTAGAGAGACACGTGTAAGAGCTTGTTGAGATTTACCCTCTTTAAATACTGGCATGAATCCAAACGTTTCTTCCTAATAGACGCGACTTTTAATAGCGAACGGTTGCTCTTTCCCACTTAAATTCTTCTCAACAGACGCATCATTTAATTACCCTCCTTTTCCCAAATCTGTTGGCGAACGGTTGCACTTCTCCACACTAATCCTTCCTTAATTTTTCTATAAATACCTTCTTAAGATATGGATTTTTTCACAACCTCACCCTTATCTCTCTTCCTCATATACAGAATTTTACCCCATAATCCTCTTATAATGGCTAGTTCTTCCTCCAAATCTGCATTGGTCTTGCAAGTGGAGGCTTTTGAAGCCTCCTATGGTACTGCTTTACAGCTGTTGAAGGATGCCAAAGAGGAGTTAAAGGTGATGCGTTATCATCATACCGAGATGGTTCGGGAATTAACTTGGCTAAGGTCCGAGTTGGATTATTGCCGACGTGCCCGTCAGGCTCTAGTCGAAGAGAATGAGGTGTTGAGGGGGAACCCGACATACAGAGATAGGGAGATCTCTGCCGGTCCCTCTCACCGATACCGATCGACTTCCCCCTAACCTCGCCCTTTTTCTCTCTTTTTTTTTTTTATTTCTTCTGCGCCTCCTCTTTCTTTTTCTTCATCTTCTCTCCCATCACTCTTTTTCTTTTTCTTTCTTCTTTTTTTTTTTGTTTTGTTTCTTTTATTTTCTTTTTATTTTTCTCAGTTTCCTTCATTTCTTCCTCTTCCTCTTCTTGCACTCTTCTTCTTTTATGTTTAATGCTTTGTTCTCTTCTTTTTCTTTTTTCCTTTTTCTCTTCTTCTGCACCACTACGATGTAACAATCAACTCTGTGATCCTAAGGGTTTTGTGTTACTTCTAGGGTTTTTGTCATTTTTCATTTTCCTCTTCTTGCTTTTCACTTCTTTTTATGTTCCTCTTCATTCTCTTCTTCCTCTTCCCCATCGCCTCCTTCCTTCATGCATCCTGTTCGATGGGTTTGCCGACATAGTTGATCTTCTGTAATAGATTTTTCTTTTGATGTTATTCTCGGATGTAATAGACCTCGATGTAATAGATTTTCTTTCAATGTAGTCCCCTGATGTAATAGTTTTTCCCTTTGATGTCCTCTAATGTAATGAACAGTGATGTATCTCACCCTTATTAATGAAAATTTCCTTTGCCCCTTTATATTGCACTTCTTTTTATGTTGCACTTGTGGTTTATCGTTTTTGTGGAACGTGGACCTTTGAATGTCTTCTCTTTTTATTTCTTGCTGTACTGTAATATCAGATGACTGTAGACATGTCCCCTGCACTGTCGAATATAGGTGCCTGCTCCCAAGCACTTGACAGATAATATGCATGTTTCCAATTATTTGTCAGAAAATATCACACTATCTTCTCTATAAATACTCCTCTTCTTTTCTTTAGTAGTTACCCTCTTTTATCAACTCTTATTGTTTGCTTTTCCCTCATCCCCTATTTTATCCTGCACTATAACAATTTCACAGAATGTCTGAACCTGTGGTGAGATATCATGCTCAGATGAAGGGCTTGGATACCGAGGTATCTCGGGTCCGTCGTCGAATGGTGAGGCTTGAGAAGGAGTATGGTATTTTGGCCTTGAGTTTGTTCAGCTCTCATGCTGAAGAGACAGTGAAGTGGACCGAGATTTTGGCCCTGAGTCGTCAGCTCGATCATTTGTTGTTACAGAGAAATCATCTGGCCAACTCCTGGTACGATGCCGAGGAGATTTGGGACCATGCTCAAGATGAGTTTGATAACTCTCCTCAAGGCCTAGCTAGCATAATGGTAAGGAATGCTTGGATCGAGGAGCGCGTCAGGGTTCTTACCACGGAGAACTCCGAACTCTCCACGGAAAATGAAAATTTGGTTGCCATGAATGATTCCTACCAAGCTCGGTTGAACTGCTCTGCTCGTTTTGCTTTCTCTCGGTCTGGCAGTTCGGTTTTTCCACCCATTGATCATTAGTTAGGCTGGGCTGGTTTTATGATGTATTTCCCGTTTTGGAACTTGTATTTTATTTTGTATTTGAATCAGATGTATCTTTTCGTATCTCGTGCCTTTGTCTTATGAACCGTTGCAACGCCTCGTTCTTCGTGCCCTTTGAATCTTTATAAATGCTCCATATTGTCTGTATTTCATTACCAATTCTTCCTTTCTCTCTCTTGTTTTATAATTTGCTTTTGTTTGAGATGGCTCCCATCACTAGATCTGCCTCCAAAAAGAAAGCCCTTAAGGAAGAGGAGCCTACTTTTTTGCTACCTCGTCCCCCTGGTTTCGGGGAAGAGGATTTGACTCCTCTTCAGCTAAAAGAGATTGAGATGTCATGGTTGAAACATGATCTCAAGTGTGCTCAGACCGAAATGAGGCGGTTCAAACAGTACTGGCAGGAGGAGAGCGCTGCTCGTTTTGAAGCCGAGCAGAAGTGCAAGTCTCAATCTCATGCTTTAAAACAAGTGGAGATTGGCATTTCTCATTTAATTAGGGAAAAAGAGCGTCTGGAGGAGCTCTTGGCGAAGAAGGATGCCGAGGAAGGTTGTAGTTCTAGGGCTCAGAAATAGAGTATTTTAGTGTTGGAAGTTGTCCTTTTTATTTTTCCCGTTGTAACTGGTTGTTTTCCCCTTTGTGGATGAATAAAGCTTGTGTTTTGCAACTCGATCCTGTCTATTTTATTCGCTTTGCCTTTATGTTGATCTTATTCGATGTCCCAGTATCGGACACCGAGCACGGTGCACCGTGGTTATCCCCCCGGAGAGCGTTGTTATACTTGATGCTTAAATGCCGTCAAGCTAGGAACGGTCTCCGTCCACCTTGGTCGGTGTGATTTTCGGGTAAGACACTGTATTGTGTCGAGGAATTGAGTCGGAAGACATCCTTGGTTTGGTAATATTGGTGGCGTATGCTGGAAGCTTTTCATGGTAGGGTCCACTGGCCGTTTATTTAGGTGTAATGATGTGAAATGTCTTGGTTAGTGGGATACACTACCTGACGTGGCAAGATTTGGAGCGTTTATCTGTCGAAAATAGCAGCGGTTGTGGACTTTTCTATGGTTGGAAAGAAGGTAAACCTCTGTCACACGAAAGGACGGTTATTATTTTATTCTTTCTGTGGCTCCACTCCTTTTAACTGTGCTGAGTAATCCCTTTGGTTTTTATCTCATAATTTCCTGAAAAAATATCTCTTATTTTCTCTCTCAAGGGTTTGTTATTCCCGCCAAAAAAATTCTTGCCTTTCCATCTAGGGTTTCGCCTGATTGCAGATAGATTTGCTGCTGTTCTCGCTCGCTCGCTCGTGAACATGACTGTAAGTATCCTCGTATTTTGTGGGTTGTTTGTTTGGATACCTCTGTGATTAGGATACGTATTTGATTTGTGGTTGTGGTCATATATGGTCTTGGTTGTCTATATAGGTTGTTGAGTAGTGGTATTTCTTTCTGTATAGGATATTTGTTGGTTTGGTGGAAAACGTTTAGGGTTTCTATCAATTGGGGTGGGGACTTGTCGTGTCATGTGTTTTTGGTTAGTATTTTGATGGAGTCGTAATGATGTTTGGATAGGAAATTCTGACCCAATGCCTGGCCCAAGTTGGCCCATTTATGGAGGAAGATTTTAAAAGACTCGCCGGAATACCGGACAACATACATATTCGGCTGCCGGTCTCTGATGAGGAGGTTTTGGGATTCGTTCCTGCCGGCGAGGTAGCAGTGCGTTCCTCGGCCTTCTTCACTGGGGGTCTTAGACTTCCGTTTACGAAGTGGGTGGCTTCGTTTTTTGAAGCCGTCCAGATAGCTCCTGCCCAACTGGCTCTGAATGGTTACCGGACCTTGATCGACATTCAAAGGCTGTCGGAGGTATCGGGGATAGACATTGAACTGAAAGATGTCTTCGGGGTCTACAGTTTGAGTTTCGAGCGCCGCAGTTCTTATTTAAAGACATTGCACGCATTCTCCCGGCTGGTAATTGGGTTGCCGGACACCAACAAAGAACATAACCTTGGTGTTGTGATTGCGTCCGGGGAATGGGGTTGTGCAGGACACCAGATCCCTGGACCTGTGACCACAGCTCCTGCTATTCCAGACCTCGGCGCTCCCAATGTTGAGGCTCTCTTAGCGCTTTGGAAATGGTGGGGGCCTGGGCCTACCAAGGATCCGGAAAGCCGTTCTGCTCCCCTGCTGCTTGGTTACCCTGCGGGGCCAGTGACCAAGGGGAATCCTGCGCCCGAGATCCCTAAAGAGCCCGAGGAGGAATTCGTAAAAGTTGTCAGGGCTCGAAGTGCTGCTCGGGGAGGCAAAAAGCCCACTCGTTCTAAGCGCCGAGCATCGGACCCCGCTGTTGGCACCCCGAAGAGGGTTAGAGGGGCTGAGACCTCAGGTAATGTGGAGGTTGCGGATGTTGGCAGGGGTGTGGAGGTGGTTGCATCGTCCCAAGGTGAGACCCCCGAGGAGACTGCTGCGAATCTCGATGTAAGTGTATTTGTTTTTGTTAATAGTTGCCTTTTGATTCTGTTGTTCCCTGCTTTATATGCTATCTTGTTTCAGTTATTGACTTCGTCATTGGTTACCCTTGCTCTTGCCCGGTCTATGGGTATTATTGTGTTTCAGGGGTCGATTGATGACGTGTTCGGGCATATGAACTTCTTGGTGAACATGGGTGAGGATACGATGACCCTGCCTGTCATCGCGCCTACCCGTACCGAGGACCCGATAGTCCTGCCTGTTTGCGCACCTACCCGTACTGAGGAGGTGATCGAGCATAGGGCCCCTGAGACCGCTCCTGCGGAGAAGGATGTGAGGGAGGAAGTGGAGGTGGAAGCCGGCAAAGAGACTGCCATGGAGGTTGTGGTGGGTGGCAAGGATGAGGTTCTCGAGGAACCTGAAAAGGTGTTGGTGGACGGGGTTGCGATGAGCCGTTACATTGATCGGTGTAGGGGTGAACTGTTGGAGCAACCCCGAGTCTTGAGGATGGGGTATACTGCTCTTAAGCCCCTCGTTGTCAAGGATGCAGAGAAAATAGCGCTCGGCCGGTAATGTCGGTTATAGAGCAGGCCAGCACTGACGCGCTTCGGGTATGTTGCGCACGTTTTTTTTTTTTTTTTCTTTTTTTTTTTTTTTTTTTGGTGTATAGGTCGTGATGCTCTTGTTTTGGCTGGTGTCTGATGTCTCTAAATACAGGTCTTCGTGGATATCGTGGTGTTAAGGGATCAGCTGTCGGCACTAGAGGCTGAGAATGAGAAGCTGATGGCCGAAAATAAAGCCTTGGCCGAGGATAAAACTCAGCAAGTGAAGTTGGTCTCCGAGCTAGAGGCGGAGAAAGAGAAGCTGACGGCCGAAAATAAAGCCTTGGCCGAGGATAAAGTTCAGCAAGCGAAGTTGGTCTCCGAGCTAGAGGCGGAGAAAGAGAAGCTGATGGTCGAAAGCAAAATAACGGCCGAGGAGAAAGCCCAGATGGCTAAATTGGCCTCTGATAATGAGAAGTTGGTAGGAGACAACTTACGCCTGACCGAGAAAGTGGAGAAGATGGGGGCCGAAAAAGAGGAGTGGGTCGAGAAGTATGACCTACTGGAGGCCGATAACTTGCTCATGGCGGAGGATGTGGAGGCCGGAACATCAGAGGTTGCTGCTCTGAAGGCAGAGCAGGCAGACGAACGGAAAAAGTTTGCAATGATGGCTAATTTTTCCGTCTTTTGCGCTCATGTCCGAGCTCTAAACTTTGCAAAGGTTCCATTCTCGGACCGGGCGTGGTCGGAGTTGGTTTATCCCTATCCGCAAGGTGCACATCCTAAGCCTCAGGATTGGGCAAACCTCCGAGACGAGGAGCTCCCACGGCTGCCGGGACATACTATTTCGACGGTGCTCCGTCCCCATTCCGGGTCGGCTCCAACGACTCCTCGATCTGCTGCTGCCGTGATTCCCCCACCCGCATCCCCTCAGGTGGAGCCTTGACCATTTACTTGTAATATTTTCTCTGTATCTTAGCGTAATGTCTTTTGTTACCCGAATTATGGGTCTCTTTTATAACTAGAAAGATATTCTTTTGGGAAGTGATAATATAGGTGCTATGTTTTCTTTCTGTTTGGCTTTCCTTGTTAATTCCCCTTTTTGTGGGTCGTCGTCTTTTGAAGGATGTAAAAACATCTTGTCAGGTACCCGCTAATCCCCTTACCATGGTGGTCTGGACCTCGCCTAGTCGTAGCGTAGGCGATGTTATAAACAGTCTTGAAAAAGCTAACGCGTCCCTAACTTCTGAACTGAATTCTGCTCGGCGCGAAATCGATGGTTTGAATATTCATATTTTAAATTTTTCGATTCGATTACGTGACTTGGGAGAGAGGTTCAGTAAGAAGACCGCATACTATACGGCAAATTAGGGAAAGGCTAAAGAGCTTCTTGGTGCGCTTCGGTGCTCTCGTGATGAAGCCCGAGGCCGGGTGACGAGCTTGAACTTGGTTCTAGGGGCTGTTTTCGAAGACGCGGACTTGTTGATATCCTTTGCCAGAGCGTATTGGGCCCGACGTCGCGCATTAGAGGTGCTCGATCATGTAAAAGGGATGCGTGGTGTTGCCCGGGCAGAGCGCATGGGTGACGCTATGGCCGGGGTAACTGAGACCACGGCTGCCTTGAACCGAGTGGATGCGGTCGTACAGGAACGCTTGGGGACTCAAATTGTCTCATTGCGAGATATCCATTTCGCTGACGCCGTAGAGACCTCAGCGTCTGTTGATGGTTATCAGATTGATGATTGTGTAGCTTGTTTTGTCATTTTATTTGTAGCTTGTATATAAAAAATCTTCATTCTTCTACTTTCGTGTCTTTTCTTTTCTTTGTTCGATAAGATATCCCTGTCTCTTCTATATTTGCGGCTGAATATTCATCTCTTCCTTTCTTCCCCATTTTTTTTTTGTTTTTTGTTTTAGGCACATGCTACTATGTCGCACCAGGCTGGTTCTCCATGCCTAGTTAGTCCGGGGCTAGGACCTACTGGTGTTGCCCGGGACGAGGTCTCATCTGGTGCGGCTAGTGAAGGGCATGCCAAGTGGCCTTACATCGTTTTAATGGGCAAAAACGTCAAGTTGGTCGATCAGTGCGCCCGACTTAGGGCCAAGTTGAAAATCCAGGCGTCCTCTTTTCGTGAATATGTTCGTCGTGCCGAGCATGTTGTTGAGGTTCAGGAGCGTCGTTTAGATCGGTATTGGCGTGTAAAGGAAAAATACCTCGGTAAATTAAAGTCGCTAGTAACCCAAGCCAATATTTTAGTGAAGTATTTTCGCCTGTCCCGATCCAGATTCGATGCTTCTGCGGCTACGATCGAAGCTCGTAAGCTTCCCTTCGACGATGCTCGCCGTAAAGCGGCCTCGGATGCTCACGAGATCGCTAAAGTAGCCGAGTTCTCCGCGCGGCTTAAGACGCTGGCATGCGTTGGTGCTCACACGACCAACTTTGATGCCCTCATTTCTGAGGAGCGTTTTGATGGCGAGGAGACCAATGGGGATACGGCGACGGATGACGAAGAGGTAGAGCTCGGTCAATTGTCGTCGTGCTCCTCATGTAGTAGTTCTTAAATTACTTTCGTTGTGGTTGGTTGTATCTTGTTGCCTTCATAATGCGGGCGAGGACTATTTGTTTTATTACTTTCTTCCTGTTTTTCGGATCTTCTCATTGTCGTATTGATATTTCATTGATTGGATTGATTTTTCTTTGCTGATTTCTTCGTTTGGTACTTTATTGCCTCCATAATACGGGCCAGAACCCTTCTTCAATTTTGTTTGATGCATATTGGCCTCTTTGCTTGGCCTCCCCCCCCCCTTTTTTTATATATCTGCGTATGTTAGAGGTCTTGAGTATTCCTAGGCACTCTTTTAGACATGCCATGATGGGAATTTCACAGTATTCCTGGGCACAAAGGCCGTTTGGGAATTTCATAGTATTCCTAGGCACAAGAGCCGTTTGGGAATTTCATAGTATTCCTAGGCCTACCCTCAGGCATGCCGTTTGGGAATTTCATAGTATTCCTAGGCACAAAGGCCGTTTGGGAATTTCATAGTATTCCTAGGCCTACCCTTAGGCATGCCGTTTGGGAATTTCATAGTATTCCTAGGCACAAGGGCCGTTTGAGAATTTCATAGTATTCCTAGGCACAAGGGCCGTTTGGGAATTTCATAGTATTCCTAGGCACAAGGGCCGTTTGGGAATTTCATAGTATTCCTAGGCCTACCATTAGGCATGCCGTTTGGGAATTTCATAGTATTCCTAGGCACAAGGGCCGTTTGGAAATTTCATAGTATTCCTAGGCACAAGGGCCGTTTGGGAATTTCATAGTATTCCTAGGCCTACCCTTAGGCATGCCGTTTGGGAATTTCATAGTATTCCTAGGCACAAGGGCCGTTTGGGAATTTCATAGTATTCCTAGGCACAAGGGCCGTTTGGGAATTTCATAGTATTTCTAGGCCTACCCTTAGGCATGCCGTTTGGGAATTTCATAGTATTCCTAGGCACAAGGGCCGTTTGGGAATTTCATAGTATTCCTAGGCCTACCCTTAGGCATGCCGTTTGGGAATTTCATAGTATTCCTAGGCACGAGGGCCGTTTGGGAATTTCACAGTATTCCTAGGCCTACCCTTAGACATGCCGTTTGGGAATTTCAACTGCACTCGTTAGACAGCATGATAAAATATTTTATTTATTCAAAAGACAATGTCATTAAGCAGGAGGGGTAAGGTGGCACCTGTATTTGTACTGATGAGATGGCCTATATGTAGTACTTCTTTAGGTTAGCCACATTCCAGGAATTCTTCTCCCCTCTGCTGTTTTTGAACATAACGCTTTTGAGTTTGTAGGTAACCGGGCTTGTTCTCTTGACGATCTCGTATGGTCCTTCCCAGGTAGGGCTTAATTTGCCATGTATTTCATTGCGGGTATAGACCGTTACTCGTCGCAGCACCAATTCTCCGACCATAAACTCTTTGGTCCCTTTCACCCTCTTGTCATACGTTTGCTTAACGCCTTGTTGATACTTCGCTAGTGTAAGAGCTGCTATCTCTCATTTCTCGTCTAGCATGTCGAGTTCCTCTCTCATTCTTTGTTCATTGTTTCCTTGCTCGACTAAAGTTGTTCGTAGTGTGGGTAGCCCGATTTCTGTTGGTATGACGGCCTCGACGTCGTATGCTAAGCTGAACGGGGTTTCTTTGGTGCCCGTCTTTGGTGTAGTTCGGCACGACCATAAGACGTTGAGTAGCCGCTCGGGCCATCTCCCCTTTGCTTGTTCGAGGATTGTCTTGATGCCATCTAGGACGGTTCGGTTTGATACCTCTGCTTGTCCGTTTCCCTGTGGGTATGTTGGCGTCGAATAGAACTTTCGGATACCGAGTTCTTTGTACCAAAGCTGCAAGTTGGCTTCTTTGAACTGGGTGCCATTGTCTATGACGATGGCGTACGGTATACCGAACCTTGTGATGATGTACTCCCAGATGAACTGTTTGACATTACTGGCTTTAATTTCGCAGAGAGGTTTAGCCTCAACCCATTTGGTGAAGTAGTCCGTCGCCACGATCAGATATTCGATGCTGCCGGGTGCTTTAGGAAGCTTCCCGACTATATCAATCGCCCATTGTGCGAATGGCCATGGTGCCGATACCGGGGTCATCATAGATGATGGGAGCCGAGGTATCTTGGCGAATCGTTGGCACTTGTCGCAACGTTGGACGTATACATCGGCGTCTCGCTTGATATATGGCCACCAATATCCTTGTGTGATTGCTTTGTTGGCAAGGGACCGGCCTTTGATGTGTGCTCCGCAAGATCCTTCGTGGATTTCCTCCAAGACCGGTAGCTGCATTTCGGGCCGGACACACAGAAGATGGGGTCCTCGGTAGCTGGATTTGTATATTTTGTCGTCGTTGGACCGCCAGAAACGAGGAGCCTTTCTCGTAATTTTCAATGCCTTTATCTTATCTGCCGGGAGGGTTCCGTTGCGCAGATAGTGAATCATGTCATCCATCCAACCTAGTTCGTATTGTACTGACGCTACTCGGTCTATTCTTTTGGTTATGCTTGGGGTCGGTAGTAATTCCACTGTAATCGACCGAGTGTCGGTTAATGTTAATGTCGAGGCTAGGGTGGCCAGGGCATCGGCATGTGCGTTTTCGGTGCGATTGATTCTTATCAACTCGCACTGTTCGAAGGTGGCCATCAAGCTTTGAACCTTCTCTTGGTAGAGGATCATTCTGTCATCTTTGGCTTGGTATTCGCCGTTGGACTGGTTTACGATCAGCATTGAGTCGGAACTTGTAGTTAGGTGGGAGCATCCGAGGGACAGGGCAATGAGCATGCCATTTATCATGGCTTCGTACTCTGCCTCATTGTTGGTAGCTCGGAAACCTAGTTTAATGCTCTTCTCTATGATCGCTCCCTCTCTAGACTTGAGGACGATCCCCGCTCCTAATCCGTCCTTGGTGGCTGATCCATCAACATGTATCTGCCAGTGTGATTGGGGCGATATAGCCATGGGCTCGTCATACCCTTCGGTGAATTCCGCGACGAAATCGGCCAAGACTTGTCCCTTTATGGCATGTCGGGGTGCGAACTCGATATGAAATTGGGATAACTCGACCCCCCATGCGGCCACTCTGCCACTAATGTCGGTCCGTCGAAGCGATTCTTTAATATGGAATTTCGTGTATACTTGAACCTTATGAGCTATGAAATAGTGCGACAACTTTCTGGTCGCGACGACCAATGCCAAGCACAGCTTTTCCAAGGGTAGGTAACGTGTTTTGGCTTCGACCAGAGTTTTGCTGACGAAGTAGATAGGGAATTGTTCGCGACCTTCTTCTATTAGGATAACCGCGCTCACAGCTGTAGCGGAAACTGCTAGGTAGCAAGCCAGAATATCTCCTTTGTTCGGCCTGACTAACAGTGGCAGCGTCCTTAAGTACTCTTTAAGGTTGTTGAAAGAAGCTTCACATTCCAGGTCCCACACGAATTTTCTATCCTTCTTGAGTGATTCAAAAAATGGTCGTCCCTTGTCTGCGGATCGGCTGATGAACCTGTTCAATGCGGACATCATTCCTGTGAGCTCTTGTACCTGTTTCTTATTTTTGGGCGCTGCTAGATTCCGAAGAGCTGTGATCTGATCGGGATTAGCCTCTATTCCTCGTCGGCTGACCATGTGCCCCAGGAACTTCCCTTTGCTGATGCCGAATACACACTTGCTCGCATTGAGTTTGAGTTTGTGCTCGCCCAAAGTTCGGAAGACGTCTCTGATATCTTGAATGTGGGATGTGGCCTTTTCTCTTTTGACGACCATGTCGTCTATGCATACCTCCATGGTCTTCCCTATGTGCTCTCGGCATACCTTCGTTATCATCCTTTGGTATGTTGCTCCCGCGTTGCGTAGGCCGAACGACATTACCGTATAGCAATAGTTTCCTAAAGGCGATATAAACGACGTCTTTTCTTGATCTTCGTGGGCGAGGGGAATTTGGTGGTACCCTGAATATGCGTCAAGGAAGGTCATCCGTTCTGCTCCCGCAGTCGCGTCCACCAATTGATCAATCCTTGGAAGGGGAAAGTGGTCCCTCGGGCAGGCTTTGTTGAGATTGGTGAAGTCTATACAGACCCTCTCCTTTCCGTTCTTCTTAGGGACGACGACGGGATTGGATAACCATTTTGGATAGAAGACCTCCCTTATGGCTCCGGCCTCCAACAGCTTTTGGACTTCAGCAATTATAGCGGATCTGTGCTGTACAGATACTTTTCTGCTCCTCTGAGCTATCGGCTTGTATTCGGCGTCAACACTTAGATGGTGACATGCCATTTTAGGGTCTAGGCCTGGCATGTCTTTGGGACTCCAGGCGAATTTATCAATGTTGTTGAAGGGGAATGCTTCTAACTCTTCGGATTCCTTTTTTGGAAGGTTGTCACCGAGGAGGAAGTAGTGCTCCTCGTCAGTATCCGGGATATACACCTTCCTAAGTGTTTCTCCTACTTGTTCTTCAACAACCCTCTCGGTTTTGGCTATTTGGTTGATCAGCTTCTTTGTGCTGGTGGGTTGTTCGACAACGCTCAGCTGTTTTTGAAGAGCCGCGGTAATGTCCTCACAGCGTCGTGAATCTTCTTGACATCCTCTGGTTGTCTCGATCTCTCCCCTATCATTTGGGTATTTGACTTTTTGGTGGTAGGTCGAGGGTATGGCCTTCATGGCGTGCAGCCAGGGTCGTCCCAAGATTGCGCTGTGGCCGGAGTTTTCGTTGACCACTAAGAACTCCACGGGAACTGACACGGATCCAGTTATGACACTGAGGACGATCTTTCCCAACGGTTTAGTCGTCTCGGAGATGAACCCGATCAGTGTGACATCGGTAGGCTGTAGATCTTGCATCTTGAGTTCCATCTTGTCGAAAAGCTCTCTGTACATGATATCACAAGAGGCTCCTTGGTCGACAAGCACCCTGCTGACCGTGTCAAGGCCGATTTGAACACGGAGGCTGATGGCGTCCCTATGGGGGTAAATCACCCCTTCTTCGTCCAGATCCGAGAAGGAGATGGGCAGATGTCGTCGTGGTGTGCATTGTCGTTTGGAGGTCGACGCCTATGACGCCTTGGCTACCTGGCCAAAGTGCACCAGTTTCCGTTGTCGCGATCATTCCCCACTCGTGCCCTTGGGTCGTGACATATGAACGACGTTGATTGTTTTGCCTTACCGGTTGTCGGCTCCCTCAATGGCCAGTTGTTTGCCTTTATTTCCGGTGCCTTTGATGAACTTGGCCAGGTATCCCGCATCGCCCCACAGGTTCATTTTCCACCGCAGGTTACGGCAGTGCTCGGTGAGGTGTCCGTAGTCCTCGTGATAGGCGCAGAAAAGCTTGGGGTCTCTATGCTCAGGGGGGGTAGCGAGCAGCTCTGGTCATGAATACCAGCTTTCTCTGCGGATATTCTTAAGGATATCTTCAGCAGACAGGTTGAAAGAGTATCTCAATTCGACCGGTTCGAAGCTCTTTTGCTTTTTCCTTCCCTGGAATCGGCCTTGTTGTGACTGCTTGGTTGGTATAGGGTAGGTGAGATGGAGTGGTTTATGTTCGTTGATCGGTGTTGGGTATGCGATCTGGAGCGGTTTGGGCTCAGGTTCTCGTGGTCGCTCTACCCTGTTATGGACCTCGGGACCTTTGTCCTTTCTGGTCGGTTTGAATGTTTCTCCCTGGTTATTTCTAACTCTTTTGCGACCCACCTGTGCCTCTCGGACCGATTCTCTTCTTGGTAGAGTTCGGTTGAGGATACGCAGTTCGTCGTTTTTATCGGTGAGGTGGGTACAATAGGCTAGCAGGGAATCAGTGGTCGGAAAGTTTTTGCCTATGAACTTCCTTCTCGCCCAATAGCCATTAGGGATGGAATTGATAAAGTTCTGGATGGCTATATTATTGGCGTACTGTGGAATCTGGTTTGCTACGTCGATGAAACGTATGCAGTAGTCGTTGAGCCTTTCATTTGGCATCATCGTCATTTTCAGAAGGGTTTCAATGCTAACCTTCTTCTTCCGATGAGCAGCGTATCGGGTGGAGTACGCTCTTAGCAGCTCCGCCCAGTCTCTTATAGAGCCCCGTGGTAAGTTATGGTACCATGACGAAGCCTCTTGGTCCAAACTGTTTTTGAAAAACTTGCACATCAGTGCATGGTCATCACTCCACAGCTCCATCTTCGTCTTGTAGTGCCTCAGATGGTCTATGGGACAACTCCTTCCATCATAGAGCCTGAACTCGGGGATGACGAACCCCACAGGATTGCGGTACCGCGTGATCTGTTCGGCACATGGGGTTTCTTGGCATACGTTCCAAGCCTGTTGGAACGCTTCATCCGTGGCTTGGTAGGGGGGGTGTATCCCCCCTGATGTGGTGGTGGGCCGTATCCTCCCCCGATCATGTGTTCGGGATACCTACCGTCCTTCGGGTTTCTGTCGAGGACATGTTCCGTATGAGCGTTTGGGTGGACGAAGGTTGGAGGGATCGTTATCGGGACGTTGCCCCCTTGATGGGGCACTCTTGTATCTGGTCGTCGGCCCGCCGCTTCCAAGGCGGCCCTATAGGCGGAATCTTCCGCTTCACGACGTGGGTCTTTGTCTGCATTGGCAGGTTGGCTATTCGGCAATATGATGCCGGCTGCTGCCATGGCCGTCATACACGCTGCCAGCTGAACTTGCAGTTGGGCGTTGTTCCTTTCATCGGCTAACGGAACAATATGTTGTACTTCCACCGTGGGTGGTGTAATCATCCTTGGTGGGTGAGTCGGTAGTCGGGACAACTGTTCGAGTACATGATCCTCGGGCATGCCAAGTCGATGAGCTTCGTTTGTTTGTAAACGAGCACCAGAGTTGACCGAGGCTGTTGGCAAAGGGACTCTTGAGCTCGGTCCTGCCTGGGATCCGGGTATGCATCTTCTTGCGCGCCTTAGTACGGGCAAGGCTTGTTCGTCTTCCGAGGACGTTTGGTATTCTTCGACGATCCCTTCAAGCTGTTGGGGTTGTTCGATCGGTTGTTCTTGGTGGACATTGGAGGTTGTTGGTTGGTTTCCGGACTGGATAGCTTCGTATCTATCGCGGATGGCGAGTAGATCGTCGAGGTCTTGTTGGCTAATCTGCACGTGTTGGTTATTGGTTTCTACTATCTCGGGGTGGGTTTCTTCTACATTAGTCACCATTGTCGCTCGTCTGGTAGAGTATTGGTATTCGAATTCTAAACTAGTTGGGAACTAGATGATTCCCGGAGACGGCGCCATTTGATAAAACCATAACTTTTGTCGGTGGCGTTAGGTTTTTCAACAATGATATAATATTAAATATATAATAAACGGTGAACACTTCGGGATCTTTATTATTATTCGGCAATCGCCGTTGATCGGATTACAATTTCCTTGTAACAATCATGCTCGACTTAACTATTTGATCTCTCATCTTGATCTTTCTCCTTCTTCTTCGGTACTCGGTTCTTTCTCTGCTCGGTTTATGTCTTGATGTGACAAGCTTTTGGCTAGTTTCTCTCTATATTTTTTGGATAGATTTTCTGGTCCCTTTCTTGGGGGGATACTTGGCTATTTATAGGCTATTATGCCTCCTAGGATGTTGACAAATGTCTCCATCTCATGGGTTTTTTCAGATATGGGTCCCTAGTTAAGTGGGCTTGGGCTTTTTGTAAAGGGGTGATAACCCATTAAGCATTGGATACCCAGTTATGATATATGGGCTGATTAAGATCCGAATAGAATACTCGGGTTTAATTTTTATGTTCTATCACATACTATATTAAAACCAAAAATGGTGTATGATGGAAAAGGTTAGCTTATACTTTTCTCAATCTTTACATCTTTGTTTATTTATCTGTGTGCTTAGTTATAAAATAAATTAACTCAATAGGCAAACATTAATTAAACTTCATCAAAGATATTAGTTAAACATAATACATCACATAATTTTATTTGAGACTCATCAAAACCAGTTTACAACAAATTGAAAAAAGAGTACTCTACATAAAAATAAAAAAATAAAAACTAATTATAGGCTTGCTACGTTTAAAACTTATTCTTTAGTTATGATTTGCTTTTCCGATTGCCTTTAGGGACAGCAACATTCACGTCTTTAGGGCCCACATCACCTCGATACATCGAGCAACACGCCATGTATTTTCCATGACGGGGGTCACATTTGGCCATCATAGACGAGGGCTCAAAGGCGGTGTTGGTTATTTCAGCTACCGAGAGTTGCTCATGAAATGCCTTCGCAAAAGAGATGACAGGGGCGTAAGAGGAGAGCATGAAGTGGATCCTAGGAGGGACAAGGTTTGTTTGGAATTCGGTTATGTCCACGTTCAGGGCACCATCGAACCTCAGAGAGGCCGTCAATGAGGAAATCACCTGGTAAACACAAAGATATGCCTTACAGTTAGTGCAGTACCAAAAGTTATAGCTGTCAAAAGAAGAACATGCATAATTTCATATGCAACTAAAAAATAGAAGGTCAAAATCTGGACAATTATTTGCTAACATGATACTCCGATGATGTATAATTCTCATGTAAACTACAGAACTGGTTTCAGAGCTCAAAAACTAAAGCCTACAAATTACAGAGTTCAAATACCGGATCAAATGAATGGACTTCAACAATGGTCATTAAAATTCTTGCTCACATTCAATGTAAAAGTACAATTTTAATCCCTTTTTGGTTCATTAAACTACAAGTGAAATTTGTATGACTTAATATGAGTTAAAGCTATAAATTCGAAAATCTATTATCGGAAGAACAAGTTGAAAAAAAGACTAGAAACCGAGAACCAAAACGATCAAACTAGGGACTTTTAACCTCCTAGAACTTAACATATAATGGTATCCTAAAGATATTAACTTATTTAAGTAGCGTTAAAATTGGTGTAAGAACTAATTTTCACATGGGAAACATGACGGTTCAAATTGGTGTAAGTGGGCTTCTCAATATCAAGAGATCTCCTACAAATGTCATAAATGGCTTCATTGTCAAGAAGCACCGACACGTCAGTGTGCTCAAGGAGAGAGTGCGTCGATAGCACACTGTTGTAAGGCTCGACAACAGATGTCGAGACTTGAGGAGAGGGATACACTGTAAAGCCCAATTTTGATTTCTTTCCGTAGTCAACTGAGAGACGTTCCAATAAAAGGGACGTTGAAGACGAGGAAGGCTTGGAGACCAGTGCAGTTATCAGCTAGCTTGCGGATTCGGTCCAAGCAAAGGTCGACGATTTCTTTTCCAACTAATAGAAAAGTATAATTATCAACAATTGACGAAAATCTCAATGAATTCAAATAAACTGGTTAAACAGGCACCTTTATTGTATGAACTATATAGTAAAACAAAAAAAGATACCCAACAAATTTTACTCTCAAGTCCATCGACTTTACTTTTATCACCTTGAAAAAGCAATACTACATGAAATTTGAAATAATTAATGACCAAAACACTGCAATATGAACTGTTTCTCTAATAATAAAAAGATATGTACATAGTTCCATATAATTACTGGAAAAACTGAATGAAGTTTAAACAATCTTAAACCACCTATCTAGTCTACCTAATAAGATCTAAATCTCAAATAAGATGAAAAGAAACTCAGCGGCTTATGATATACTTAAATCCCAAGAGAAAAAAAATTACCAAATGGCTTTGTAAAACAATGTATATTATCCATGGTAATTTCGTAAAAGTTCCAGTTAGATGGGTACAATATTTATACAATAATTTCGTAAAAGTTCCAGTTTTTTTAATTAATATACAACTAATATTTATCCAAACAAAGTAATTAACATATAAATCAATAAATTTTTAAAAAAACCTAATTTTCAAAACGGGTAAATATTAATAAACTCTAACTTTTTTTATTTATTTTTTCCAATCAAAACAAGATAAGGAAACCAAACAATTAGTAATTAATATCTAAATAAACAAATTTGAATAAAAACCCTATTTTTTATAAAACTGAAAATATCAACAACACTAGTTTTTTTTTTAATTAATATAAACAAATAACAAACAATTATAATCACCAAGTGAATAGTCAATTGACATATTTTATATCTTTTTCCATATTTTAAAAGTTGAAACTATATAAAATAAATAATAAAATAGGGAATAAAGAAATATATTGAATTAGGGTATCTAATTCGGTGAATTAAAACTAAACGTGGTTTAATCGCATGAAATTTGGTGGTTATGGTTTTTATTTTGGTTGATTGGTGATTTGAAGTTTTATTATTATATAAAATCTGTAAACAAACTGTGAAAGAGAGGGAGAGGAAAAGAAATTCTGTTTAACGAATAAGCAGGGTTGTAATTTTTCAGTCCAAACCGTACAAAAAATCTACGGTCTGTAGATTAAATGTAGGGTTTGTACTGAAACACAAACCGTACATTTTATCTACGGCCTGTAAATAAAATGTATGATTTGTATAAAAAAAATTACGGTTTATGTGTTTTTTCAGAAAAAGTGTAATAGAAAAATCCAGTCTTTTAATGCACCTCATGCGGTTGCGGTTTGTGGACTGACAATCAGATATTCTAATATAGTATATAAACTCAGTTTTTCCTTATCATTCTAGTTTTAAAGTAGTTTTGAACTTTTTATCGGAAAAAGAACATTGATCAAGAATTAGAATCCTTAAGAGTAAAACTCGCAATGGTCAACTTGTTAAACAGCCAAGGAAGCTGCTGTTTATTTGATTCCGACCAAATTATTGTTGATTTTTCGGAAGAAAAAGGAGAATAAAAGAAAATCGTTCTTCGGTTTAAGATATTATAGTTCCGAGTTCCAACATTCTCTTCCTTTATACCCTTGAAGGGAATCATTGCGGCATAATAGAATTAAATCATATCCATGAAAAACAGATCAATATATATTACTACATACAATGATTCTTGATAAGGAATAAAATAACTAAATTGTTACCTATCTTAAGGTGTAGTCTTTGAACCAGATGTACTAAATTTTGAAATATAAACTTTTTATTGTTATGGTAGATTCTCTTCAGTCTTCAATGCTAATTATGAGTTATACAAGTTTTTGTATGCCAAACATGCAGAATTACAATATTCATGAATCATGATCATCGAAACCGCAATTAAATAGAAACTGTACACATGAATATTAAACTCCACTCCTTCCATTAAAGGCAATCATCACGATGAATCACGAACATGCACAATATCAAAATACCATTAGAAGAACAAATTAACTCATCGTCACAAGACAAACGTACACCAAAGGGACAAAGCTAGGAAAGAAAATAATAAGCAAAACAAATAAAAGATTACTCGAAAGCTTTCTAATTCCTATCAATAATGAATCAATGATCAAAGGTGGTGATTATTGAAAGAGGACCATATTTGACGCATAACGAAAGTGGTCGCATTAATCTCAGCATCAGCTTCAAATTCAAGTCTAGCAGCCTCCACAAGTTTGTCTGAGATCTCACCCTGGAACACAGCCTTCGTCTCTTTCTTTCTCTTCGACTCTAGTTCCGCTATAGTCATGCCAGTTTTTGAACTGAGCCCTTCTTCTACCATCTTCCTCTTAATGTTGCACACACCAGACATGACTTTGGTAAAGTTTGAGAAGGAAAACAATTAGTGTTTATTCTAAATTCGTTATTCTTATGATGTCAATCTACCTATATACAGTATAACCAACCAAAGAACAAGAGTAGTTCTGTTTGGAAAGGGAATAGCATAAAGTTTCCTTGATGAAAAAGGAATGGCATAATTTAACGTGATATGTATATAATAGCATAAACCTAGTAGAGTTCCGCATATGGACTATTGGACACGTTCAATTATTCATTATGGACACATTCAATTCTATTTGTGTGTATGTAGTTTAATTGCTTTCGGTGATTAGGTACTTTTCTTATAAAAAACAATTCAAGGCTATACAAAATAAAGTTTTGCTATAAGTTAAAGTAGGAGGTGAAATTTCCAATGAGTGGGTAATAAACTACACGACTAAGATTTACCTTAATGTAAATTACTCTCAAATAAAAACGTTTATGTGGTATAAATATGACAAAAGAGACTTATTTAATGAGTTGGTAAAACCTCAAGGATACGATCAATAAAAGAAAAGAATTTAAACTAATTTGGAAAAAGTATTGAATATAGAGTATAATGTAATATATGGACTATTTTGTATCATTAATATATATTTGTGGACTTCTCTGTAATTTTTTATAAAACTTTGTACTGTTTTATAGTAGTTTAATATGAAGGACTAATTGTGACAGAATTGTAAATTTTGGGGTTTAATAACATACGGGGGAAATTATGAATTTTGTATAAATATGGACGTAATCTATCTCTTTCAGATAACATAAATAAATAATAAAAATGTTTTTCTCTGATTTCTGATCTCTCTCTAGTTTCCGATCACTAGAACGTGATTTATAGCTTTCTACAAAAAAGGCCAAACCTGAGGGTTGTTCGGCCAATTTTCCAATTTTTAACTGGAAAGTCGAAAACATACTTTAAAAAAGAATTTGGAATTCAATTTATAAAAGTCTCGGTTGGCATAGGAATAAATTTTATGATACATACTAATTCAGATGCTCGCCGAGTGCCCAATGTATATATCAATGACCCTCTTCAATAAATTTCTACATGAGTGTGAATTAAAATAGTCTCCACGTAAAAAAAAAAAAAAAAAACAATAAACAGAAAAAACACAGTATTTGGAGGTGAGCAAAGCTTTATGCTCGTGACATAAACCCCAAAAATTAAATAAGTGTTGTTTTAATTATTAAAGTGTAGTACTTTTCAACTGTCACCCTCCTTTTTTTTTCCCATTAAAATAAAGCAAATACATAAAAAAAAAAATTAACTACTATTCTCCCCATTTTCAGACTCAGGTTTTCCCCAATCTCTCTCTATCTCTCAGATCCCATTAGATATTATATAGTACTTATTTTATTATATTTGTAATGGAGCCTATAAATTCCCAAGAAGGAGATGATAATGAACAACAACAAGTTGACCAAGAAGGAGAATTAGTGACTCAAAATGGCTTACAAGAAAATAAAACTGCATCTTCCTCTAATCATACTAATACTAATATTAATATTAATACTACACCTAGTTACATGGGAAAACACAGATTAAACGCTGCTTTAACTCAACTCAATCACCAAATCCAAATCATTCAGGTCCCTTTCTTTCTTTTATTTACTCTTTATTTAATTATTTATAGCTTAGCAAGATGAACTTTGAGTATTGCTAAAAGTGGCAACAAACCAATTATATGCCACATAATAACAGTCCAATTATGTTTTTCATGTGGTTTAAGAAAATTAGCTAATAACTTAATATAGTTAAAAAGTGTTATTCCCTGCATTTGCTGCTATTTTAACATTTAATGATGGTATGAACTATGAACTATGATAAATGTGTTTGTTGACTACGGAGCTAATAAATAAAGATACAAAAGCGAAACCACATTTTTGACTATTATTTTGGGACGGAATAAAAGTTCAAATTGGGGTATTATTATAGGACATATATCTTACCATTTATTTTACTTACGCCGATTATAGCTTTTTCAGCTCCCTGCATAATAACAAAAAGATATTGTGATAAATTTAGCCCCTTCGTGAAAGGAAACCTGATTCCGTCACTGCAGGACTGTAACTAGTTGAGTGGTTCACTTATAATCGTTCATTTATAAATGAGCAGAGTTTAAAGGTCACTCTGTCTTCGTTTACTAGGCACTCGGTAAGTCTCAGCTTACAAAATCAAGAGTTTTGTTGTCTTTCCCCCCCAGAAAAAGCTGAATTTGCTCAAGTACTTTATTTGTTAACCGGTCGAGTTATGCAAAAAGTATAATGGTATACGTACATATTTAGCATGCTCTGGCTCGACTCTTTTGTAAATGACAATTATAATTGGAAGAGTCTGGGAGACTGCCATTTAATCAGAAAAGTATGAAATAATCTGGCTCAGCTAGCTAAAGGTCCGGTTCGTAGCTAAATAATGAAAACCTATGTTGATATATGTATTTTTATTTGGCCTTGTTTGATGTTATTAATAGAGCTCAGTTCTTTTGCTAACCATTGAGCTGAAGCATTCATGTGCAGACTCAAGGTCGTTTCACTCGGATTTTGTATTTTATAATTAAGTCCAGACTAGGGGGAAAAATTGGGTCAAGCAAGCTTGAGCAGACTCCAGTTAGGTTCCTATGGTTGGTTTCGTTAATCAGTTAATATTACTACTAGATGTAGCTATCTATACATACAAGGCTTGTTTCTTAGCTGTTTAGGGCTCAACTAGTTTGCCCTTCTTTTTTTTTTACTTCTGAGCTGCATTGCATTTAGTTGGATTATTTACAGGCCCTCCCTTTCCGTTTCTTGCCTGAAAAGTGAAAAGGAATATGTTATAATCCGGGACCAGGTGAATGCAGTTTTTTTTCTCATACTCAAATCAATAAAGCGAAAGACACGTGGATTGGTTACTCTTAGGTGTACTTGCTTGAGTGATGTAATAAATGCAGCAAGTAAAATGTTTGTTTGTAAATAATTTAATGAAATGATTGTCAGTATAAAACAGAAGTGATATACTAGGCAAGTAATCATCCTGTTACTGATACTTGCACGTGAATTTCAAATTGTTTCTAATAGATATTTACCTTCCAGAACATATTGCGTTGCAAAAAAAAAATCATTAAATACTTGTGATAGGATAGGCTCAACGCGCGGACTGGCTCACTTATTGAACAAGATGAGTCTGAGCACAAAACTAAAGCTAATAAACAAAGGCAGGCTTGGCTAATCTATAATTATAGTCATGACACACAATATTGTTTGGTAAGATTTTTTTTATTTTATTTTTGGGTGCAGGAGGAGTTGGATATGCTTGAGACTTTAGGTCAATCATCCCTTGTATGCAGAGAGTGAGTTTTGAATTGGTTCTTCTGTTCTCTGTTCTTTCTTTACTGCTTTATTGTTCATTTTTGCTGTCATTTTTATTGCAGTCTGGTGACAACAGTTGAATCCATTCCTGATGCTCTTCTCCCAGAGTAAGAATTAAAAGTCATTTTATTTCTTTACCCATTAGTAATTTTGTTAGCAATCGTATATGAGCCAGAAAAGTTTTGGATAATAAGGAACAACATTGTGCACTCTATTACTACACAAGTTAAGTGAACAATAATAACTATCATAACCCGAATTAGTACGACTAGTTTAAAGTAATGATGTAGTTACATTTTGTGAAGGGAAAATATATATATATGTACTTATTTGAACTTTTTAATTACAAAGTATACAGTAAGTTGCACAAGTACCGCATATCTCATTTATTGTCTATGTTACTTCTGCAAGCATGTTAATTGAAGGTAAGTTTTTACGTTAGAGAAGTCACTTGTTCACGTAGTTTCAAGCTAGTTTCTAAGTGCTATCTTGTTCAGTTATAACAACTTGGTCCCGTTTGTTTAGATAGAAATGACTAAGTTGACCTCTATTTTGAAGTTTTCCCATACTAATTGTTGAGTCTCATTTCAAAACATAAGTAAGCAAAAAAAAAAACTGTAGATGGTAAAAATCGAAGCAATCCGTTGAATCTTTTGTTCTTTTCAAGGGAACAAATGGTTGAACCTTGTGATGCCATTCTGTAAATAATAAAGTATTTACGAAGTTTGTAATTGTACAATGAAAGTCACTAATCTTGGATTGGTATTATTGAAACAGGATCAGGGGTCCGCCAATTGTAGGTTGGGACAGGTGGTTCCAAGGTGGCTCCCGGGCTCGAAAACGGTGGATCTAAACCAAGCTCGGAAATATAAAACAAAGCTCTCTTTTTCATTAAAATGTTGTTTGTACTGTGGGTTTTTGATCTTTCTTGTTTTGTCTTTTGTTCTGCACAACAGTTGTTGAAAAAGGTACATTTAAAATGCGATTTTGCATATAAGTATAGAGCGCACTTGTTAAACCACCAAGCTAGGTTTCTTATTCGTATCTTTCATTAGTGAGTGATAAGGAACATTGTATGTATTGATTCTTATATTTCTTACTAGCCTTAAGTCTGTAGAGCTTCTTGTATTTTGCTCGAGTAATAATGACTAAGCATGTTTGGTGAAGATGACTTTCTTGGTACATGGCAGCTGTTTGGGTAGTAAGTCGTAGGTGCATATAAGGTGTAGAGACGGTAGAGTTCCCATCAATTATCTTCTAAAGATTATGAATCATTGGGAAGGTTTTATTTATGAACCCACTTTCTAGTCTCTAAATATTTAAGGCTCTTCGCATTTGTTTGTATGTACTCAAAGACTGTGAATCGCCCGTCTCTAGCAATCTGTAAGCGTTGATGTACCTGTTGATTGATCTTCTGTGCCTCGTAACAGTCTGCCTCCGTTCTGGACTATAATGACTAATGGGAAAAAATTAAGAGCATGCAGATGTCTAAAGGGACCATATTTGATGCTTACGTACTAATTTTATAGAAATATGCTCAAGGGTGGTTTCAAAATTCAGCACTATCTGTAGCTTTAGTATAATATGACATCTTGAGGCGTGTTAAAAACAAAGAGATGCGATAATGATATGTTTCGACACCTAAACTTGTTGAGGCATGTGCTGACCTTACGAAATTCAAATCTGCAAACTTTAGAATACCAATCGCAATTTGGGACTCTATTTATCAGCCAAACAGAGTGAAGTGTCTGATCGTGCTATAACCATAAAGACTTACATAGAAAAGTTCCTTAGATCCCAATTGCTCTATGAGCTAACCAACTCAACGACTTTATTAATCTTTCTTCATACATTTAGAGGCAAAAGCATCTCCTATCATGACCGACCAGACGTTTCAGTAACCTTTGCTTGTGTGACATTGTCACAAACTGAATTGCAATTTTAATAATAAATGCACAGTCATCATTTTAAGACACTACATATCATTGCAGTCGCTTTCATCATATAGATTTTTTCTTACGACAAAATCATGAAAGACATTATATGCATCGAACTTAATAGCCATCATTTTAAGTAATAAGGTACAGTTACTTTATGATTAGTTATTTTGTTTTATCAGGGCTTGGACATAATGAACAGATTACTAATTCAAGCAGGGCTCTGTCGTACTTATGTCATCATTTCCAATTGCATTCTCCTTCGGTGGAGGAAAATTAAGAAGGATAGACATGAGCATTAGTAGTTTTTCTTTCCTCGAGACTTGATAGATAGACTAGGGAATTTACTTTTGGTATTTTCTTTTCTTTCGTTGCCGGATCAACTACCAGGTGGAAAATAATAACGCAATGCAAGTCTCAACCGTGAAGCATAATTAACTGCAGAAACTGGAACTAAATTCATCAACTTTCATCTTGTAACTAGGCAAACATCTTGTAACTTTCAGCATGCTTTATTGTTGAGAAACTATTCAGTAGGACATTCAATACATTTTATTCAAATTTTCGATACTACTTGTTATAAAGTGGATCCTGACTTCATATTATTATCAGGTATATTCCAAGGGACTGAAGAGCTCAGAACAGCACAACCATGTAAACTTCAGACTTACCGGATTATAAAAATATACAAACTACGTGAATCGCATTGACAAGAAAACATTAATAGAACCCTCTAAATCTTCACCCCAGAATGGATAGCCACAACTCCTCCCACAAGGTTTTCGAATTCAACTTTCTGAAATCCAGCATCTGCAATCATTGCTGCGTATTTTTCCTGCAATTATTTCATAACTTAATTACAGCTGGATGTAAACAGATTAAACACAAAATAAAAAATGTAAAGAAAATGCAACAATAAGACCACCCCAGTTTGCGGATAAACACCAGGCACCAGCCTAGCCTTAACCAAAATCAGGGCAAACGTCGGACGATTAATAAACAAAATAATAGTGCTAAACTGTGAACACACTGAAGTAGCAAGTGCTCAAAGTCTCAAACATAACTTAGCTAACTACTCCATCTGTTCCCATTTAATTGTCCAATATGAAATTATATGCAATTTTGGCCTGACAACAACTTGAATCAAAATTGCCATAATGAAAATTTGAAAAGTTATTGTATAGTTCAAATGTTAAATTATACGATTAATTTTTGATAATTTTCATTTCGACAATTTTAATACAAGTTCTTGCCTGGCCAAAATTACACGTAGTTTCATAGAGGACAATTAAATGGGAGCGGAGGAAATATGAGATTGGATACTAGTAACACAAGGAAATAATCTTTCTATTTCTGTTTAGCTTTTCAGAATTTGGAAAGCGTACAAGAAAATTAGCTGAAACCCAAGAAGATGAAGGAGTTACGTTGAAACATACTACGATCTAACACAAAATACAACTTAAAATTATATTATCTTATTTGTAGACATCACTAATACTAAATATTCCACGATATCCTGTTAAAGAAACCCCCCAAAAATTTGCAAAGACAACAAACTCTGTCTATAAGTTTCAAACCTTTGTTCAAAAGATATGCTACAAAAACCAGATGTCATATATTGGGACCAAATTCGATAAAAATAGTCAGTTTCAAATGAAGACTCATTAACAGGCATGAAACTGAACATATTTTGCATGTGTCAAGGGGGTATTTGTGCACCCAATCAGTCAGTACTAACCCTTATTCTCTCAAAGCAAAAGTTTACCAGAAAAACAAAGTAAACAATTCGTAACCTCTAATGCACAGAAACTGATGTCCAAAAAATAAATTCTAACCTGCGGTGGGAAGCGGCGAATGCTCTCAACTAAGTATTGATACGAATCTCTATCACCAGCAACTAACTCTCCAAGGGCAGGAATAACTGAGAATGAGTAATAATCGTACCTGTCCAGAGATATTTCAGTAAAGCGATTTGATCATCAAAGGCAGTCTATGATATCTAAGATGCTATAACTTAGGGGGGGAACTTAAGCAAACTTGACAATAATCATTAAATGAATGCTTGACAAAAAGCAGTAAATGGACATATAGATGTTTCTGAGCTGTCATTACAAGACGAGAGATGGGTATACGAAATACATAGGTAGTGTATACCATTGTGTTCAAAATTTAACATGTAAGCTCAATGTGAAAAATGCTTACAGATCCTTGAAAACAGGAACCTCCACATGACTTAGTTCGAGGCAAAGAAATCTTCCTCCGCGTCTAAGTACCCTAATAAATAGACAAAAACGTTATTTCAGTTATAAATGCGAGGTAACTGTAAGCGGCCAAAAAAAACGTAAAACTGTGATAATCCATAATGTTTCTGATACTAACATTATGTACTTTCATACAAGTATGTGTCTGTATGTGCACAGTCAACTTAATTTGGTACAGATATGATAACTAGTTGAAGTCACAGATTTGATACTTCTTCACAATAATGAAGTGCAGATGGCCCTTAGACGCATGCCAACCACTAAAGGAGCCCATACCCCCCTTTGCCCTTTTATTCTACTATATCATTATAATAAAGAGTTCATCATTAAAAGCAAAACTGGAAATCTAACAAGAAAGAGAAAAGTAATCCTTTATGTTCTCCCTTCTCCAACGTTCTGGATAAAGTAAGTACAGTTTATAAGTTGATCCAGGTTGTAGGTTTTCCTAAAAATGGATACAAAAATTTGTTGAGCCAAATTTACACTACTGCGTGGTAAAAGTTCAATATGTTGTCACTATAATAAGCCGACATAGGAGTATCAGTTACCTATAAGCCTCAGCAAGGGCTTTCTCTATGTGTGTGACGTTCCTAATTCCAAAGGCAATTGTATAACCATCCATGGAATCACTTTCAAAGCTTAAAGCTTCTGCATCTCCTTCCACCCATACAAGGGATCTATCTTTTACTAGACCTGATAAATGTCAAGAAACAATATTAGTTCTAAAGATCTCATTCTAAAAAAATAAACTATACAAGAACCACCTTACACTTATTAATTTGGCCTACTTTACCTCTCTCTTGTGCTCTTCTTTTTCCAACATTCAACATATTTGGGTTGATATCACATACGTATATTTGAGTTTCCTCCTGTAGATTATCTTCATTAACATGTCGTAACGCTCTGCGATCTACACTTTTTATTGTGTCTAAGATCCTGAAAGCAACGTCACCTGTATTACAGAGATGTACAACCGAGTAAATTATAAAACATATAAATTGATAAATCAGACAATCACAACAAAATTACATATGAACAGAACGTATCATTTCTAAGAAACAAAAGTGCCCCACTGCACATGTAAATACCAAAATTTATCAGTCACACTAGCCATCCTCATTACAAACACACGTCTATCATCAACAACCAGAGTGTGCATCTTCCTTCTAAATAGAATTTATATGTTGTCTTTTATATTCTCCTCATATTCTCAAACTCGAGAGCAGAACGTCATGGCAGCTCTTCTCTCTCATCTTAGTGACCATCTTTAAATTACTATCCACATTTTTCTAGTAGTGTTTACTTTTGCTCTTTAAAAAAAAGTCTTTTATTTTTATCTCCATCTTGTTGAAACTTAAATGTCAATTTTGTTGTACATATATCTCTATCCTGTTGAGAGTCGATTTTCAATCAATGTTTCTTATCACATATACTTTCAATTGTATGTGTCTATTGGTTGAAGATTTATAAGCTATAACAAGTGGCGATTTATAAAAGAAAACGCATGTTCTGTTAAGGTATTCTACATACTTCGAGGCTTTTAACAAGCAACAATTTGCGGGAAAAAAAAGGTTTCATACATTCATGTTAGACACGTGACATTAATTTATTGACAAGTGTTCAAACTCTATTGATGAGTTTATCTTAAGCTGAATAAGTTCTAGTTCATTAGTTAGTAGTTTGTATGAGATATTGAATCACTGATGTTTTGAATCCTTCATGATTTTCTATATTTATAATGTTAATGATTGATTTCCGATTTTACATATCTCGGGCTTATATGTTTAAGTTACCAGTTACTTATTTTGTTATAGATGTATCAGAAATTATGCAACTTTAAAGAATTGACACTAGTTAGAATTCTATAAACTTTACACAAATAATATCCAACATCTGGAAATGAACAGCAAACAAAAATAATCCACTGCAAAGCTTTTTCGGGGAAAGATTTTAGGACAGCAAAAATTTTACTGCGAAACAAACAAAACCTAACAGAAAAGGCAAGAGTATAGTAGTCAGTAGACGAAAATGTGAATTTAATTAGTTTCCTTTAACCTTCTTACAAACATTCTTCCAACTTGGCTCACAAGTCAAACTTGTCTTACATTGTAATTTTTTCATTCAAAATTAGTAGTAAGGTGGAAATCGACTGTGGCGCGTTGTTTAGGAAGCTGGAATTTCATACCCATCCTATACTGCTTTAGAATATTCAACTCTAAACAAAAGAATACACAGTAATACGGTACATGTAAAGGTGCAAAAAAACTACCTGTACCACCGGCCACATCAAGATGCTTCATACCAGGAAACGGGTTTAACTTTGAAACTAATCTGAAAAGTGCAAATATAAAAAACATATTTAAAACACATGAATGTTGTTTGCACTTGACATATTAGAGTAAATTCCAAAAGAATTACCGATCCTTCCATAGCCTATGTAATCCAACACTCATGAAATCATTCATGAGATCATAACTTGAAGCTACTTTAGTGAAGACATTTCCAACCAAATGACTTTTATCCTCTTCCCGGACATCTTTATATCCTGAGATCGTAATATGGAATGTCACCATCTAATTTTTTTTTCCAAAGCTAAAATAGAGTTCCACATGCACTAGAAAGCCAAAAAGAATATCTTACGTTGAAGGAAAGTTAATCATTCTCCATATAGAATTTAAATAAAATTAACACTTCAAAGAAATCTTATCCACCCTCTCTCTTTAAAGAAATAGAACCTGATCATGACACAACTTAACATGCTGGAGGTTAATGTATTCCTTAAATTAGTAATTACCTAACACTTTGTTTGGTGCAAGTACGTCTTGTGGGAAATGTAACAGAAAGTAAATCTCTCGATCAAATGTATGCATGCTTTACAACATCTTATTTTCTTCATTATAAATACTTGCTCCTAATGGAGAAAATCAATCAATGGTAATAAGTGCAAACTCCAACATACGTGTGAAGTATAGAGATAGACAGAGGAATGTACCGAAGCTTGTTGCGTGAGAATGTAAGAATAAAGTTGGAGCCAACTTAGGCAACAACCGGCCTCTCAAATTTCTGCTAATCATTCTCAATGCCATATCTGCTCCTATAAACAATTAAAGCACAACACAGACAATTACTCGCCATTTCCACACTAAAATATGTAATAATTAAAGCATAATAACAAGGGTGCTGCAGCTTCTACAATTTTTTTGCCATTTCTTTTTTGCTCATAAGCTGTAAAGCACTCGGTGGTAAGCTTTTTGGGTTACTGGCCTTCAAAAACTAGGAGTTTAACATTTAAATCTTTAAACGAACCCAACTTTTTTCTATAAACAATTAAGGCACAACACAGGCAATTACTCGCCATTTCCGCAACAAAAGCTAGAGCATAAAAGCACACCACAACTAAATTATGTAAATAATAAATGCATAATAACAAGGTGGCCTACAAAAAAATTCCCATTTCTTTTTTGCTCATAAGCTGCTTGAAAAGATGAGCTTTTTGGGTTATTGGCCTTAAAAAGCTAGGATTTGAACATTTAATTCTTTGGACAAATCCAATTTTTTTCGAAGCCTTAAACCAGGAGCTTATTAAGTTAAAGTTGGCTCTAAAAACTAACTTATTCAGCAAATACGATAATAAATTAAAAATATAACAATCAATCCACACCTGGTCCAATCAACAATTACAAAATCAGGATATAATTTCAATTTTCGCCAAAAAGCAAAAATACAAAACATAACGAGATTTTTTAAAAACAAATGGAGAGTAGAATTATACAACTATTGAACACCAGACCCATGTTTTCTATTTTTTAAAAGGTATTAAAAGAATCATACTTGTTTTTTTTTTTTGAAGAGAGAATCATACTTATTTGATAAGCTGATAAAGGAACATGTTTTAGGAACATATATAACCCAAAATACGTACAGATTTAGTGAAAAAGAAAATTACCAGTGATTACAAAAAATCGAATGATGAAGAAAAAACTGGAGTTTTTTTTTTTTTTTTTTAATAATTAAAACAGTGATATTACGAATAACAGATCGAAAGAGAAACTAAAATTGAGAATATAATAAACAGACACTTTACAGTTTACTCCCTCTGCTTAAAATAATATATTATTACTCTTTTCGTTCTTATTTAGTAAGTTATTTTCATTTTAACCCTTTTTCTTTCTAAGTTTATTGCAATGGGTACAAATTTTAGAGATCCATTACACTAGAAAATTTAGAAGTTGAACATTAATTTAGGGTCGTTCTGATTTTTTTAATTACTCAGAAGAACTTTTTACAATCGTAAAATGAACAAACAAATTTAAATTCGGATTTTCTTAAACAATAAAATATTTGCAAAAATTTAACTCTTCATACATAGTAAATGACAAGTAAACAATCCTCTAAAAGTACCTTCAAGTTTTTTTTTTATAAAAAAAATATATGCAAAAAACAAAAGGTTAATTATGTTTCGATACAAATTCTTAAATTTTGAAAATTTACAGTTTTGCTTTACTTCACTTATCTAAAAAGACTAGTGATAGATTAGCTTAACTATAAAAACAAAATTGTATAATTAATACTAACTGTTAACTGAAAAAGAAACTAAGCATTGATATCAGAAGCATTTCACTCTAACAAGCCAAACCTGATATTTTTTGGTGAGTCATCTTTAAGACTATTAAGAGAATAGAAATCTTGTGGTCTTTCTCAGAATATAGTTGCCGGAATATAAGTGAAAGTTGGAAGCGAGACCGGAAACAGGAAAGGTGGAAAATTTACATGTGAAATAATGAGAAACGGGAAACTAGAAGAGGAAAGCATGAAACCAAAAACGTGCCTTTTGAAAGGGAAACTCAGCTCCCTGCGAGCTATGATCGGGAGTCTTCCATGCAACATGCAACTATAATTGCTCAGTTAGTATAGGATTGATGATTTGGTGGTTTTAAAATCAATTTCAATAACAAAATTAACACTGAAAAAAAAAATGATAACTCAAAACAGTGCATGGTGGAAAGAATAGAATAGAAACAGATATCTTCGTGTACCAAGTTTCCTTGTGCACGTCACTGGCAAATCAACGTGATATAAAACTTTTTTTTGTTCAAGTAAATAACAAAACTTCTAAAATATGATGAGCAACTGGGAAATGTCCTGCAATGCATTTCTCTATTCAAAGTGTTCGAAAACTGAATTATTTTGAAAAAATGAGAAAGAAAATGTGATAAAAAACAAAGGCTGGTGCGATTATTTAACAAACACAAATATACAAGTTCTAAGACATTCGGAATGCTTTGGACTTTCAAAACTTTAGGAAGTATCAAACATAATGTTCTGCAAACTAGAAAAATTTCTCAACAGGTATTAATTAAATAAAAAGAAACATCAGAAGTCCACCTCGCCTCTGCCTAAATTCTCTCGAAATACATGATATTCAAAGCAGCAGTTGGTATATTCTCATCTATCTCTCTCGAAAACCAACTCGTAATGATATTTCGTGAAGAATCCTCTGAAGTTCTAACAGGCCACCAATCAACAAGGTGAAAACCAAACCTAGATGCTGCCGAAATAATTGAATTTTCATCAACTCTGCGGAAAACATGGCATAGGATAAGACCAGGTTTGCCGTCTTCATTTTCCCCTCTTTTACACGAAATTAATTCATTTGCAGTTTCAAATAACGGAAAAATCGCTTCAGCGACATAAGTTACATCTGTACCTATGATGATATCAAAGCCCTGATCCTGACTCAACCTTTTAACAGCTTCGATATGGTTCTTATTCCCCCACTCTAATCTTTCAACTATAAGTTTTTCAAGATAAGATGGTGTTAGATTTGAGGATAAATTTTCAGTTAAAAGATTCAAGGGTTTTTCATCTCCATCTGTTGCTACGACGAGGTTTGCATATTCTACTGCAGCCATAGAACATATACCCCCACAGCCACACCCTAATTCTAATACCCTTTTGTTAGCAACAATAGATGAATTTAGTGAGAGAATTGAGGCCATTAGACGAGATGATTCCCACAGCATTAGACCTGTTGATTTGCATGTGTGTTGGTTCTCATTAGGAAGAACTTTGATCTTGAATACCTTTTGTCTCAACTTTATCTCACTTATCTGAGAAAACTGGCACCAACAAGAAAAATAAACAAAAATCAGTAAGGACATAAATTTCCAATGTTATGACAGAAAGGCAAACTGTATGATTTAAGTGTAGAAGATATACCAAAATGAAGTCGTTTGTTACCACGAGTCTGATTTGACAGATGCCAAAATGTACTCTAAAGTAATCAAGACTCAATATAGTTGTATTTATAGGATATGGCAGGATATGCACCACCAAGTCTTTTTGCACAATTTTGATGCAATTAAAGAAATTTTCTACATGTGCATTTACATGTACATAACATATCACATAACCTTGTCCATTAGCATTGTCTGACGTTATTAAACACGCTTCTATAGCATCGAAAATTAAAAGTGTCGTTCGTTAACTCTCACACATCCGGTTCAAAACTTGTATACAAATTTATTTGTTCTACAAAGCTCTTTCGGCCGTGGTAGTCAAGGGAAATTGAAGAGCTTTTAAATTAAAAGATAAAGCCACATCTTTCTTGCACAATTTTGATGCAATTAAAGGAATTTTCTACATGGGCAGTTACATGTACATTTCACATAACCTTGTTAAAAACACAAGCAGCCGACCAGAGGAAACTAACTCAGTAGTCAGTCCTATGCTATATTTTTAAGAACAGAGATATTAATAGAGAACAATTTAAAAACTTGTTCTTTACCTCATTTTCAGTGATTGAGAAACCAAACATTTGAGCAGCCACACCTTCTGACATGTTTATATCTACTTCATTCGTAGGTTCTTTCAGAATATCTTCGGGTTTTGTAATAGGAGACAAATTAGCCTTGTTTGAGCAGAAAACAGCTTGGACCCACCGCCTGAAATTAAATACGGAGATATAACTATTACAAAATCAGAAAAATTCAATTATTTATTTTTATTTTTGATAGCAAATAGTGGAACATTTTACTAGCAAGCCAAAAACCTAGACATGAGCAGCTAAGTTATGTTCATTTTACCATCGCCTGACGTGAGTAATGTATTCTCATATGATGCAAGTAATGTTTTTTTTTTTTTTGTAACCTGCCTTAAGTATAAGAGACTCTACATCAATATTGGCAAAGTCTCATTAATGCAAGATACACATGTATTTAATCATTTACGACAACATAGATGTGGAGTATGAGAAAAAGTGTTCCGTGCAACAATATTTGTTTAGAGATTATTTATACAACCAATTAAGTACTATAAGATACATACCGATTCATTACTAGTTCCCTTGATCGATTTTCTACTTGTTTGCAACATATACCATATTCTTCGGTTTGAAATCTACTTTCGTTGAACATATTTGTCAAAAATTCTTCAGAAAAATAAAAGGCCCGCTACAAATAGAACACAAACATCCATTACAGGTCATAAAAACAATTTGTTGCTTGAAAAATAAATTGTGTCCGATCTTACTCACAGTCCCATCACCCCTGACATAGAAATTCTCACTGATCTTCTGATCCTTGCAACTAAACCTTTCCTGTCATTAGAGTGTAAAAACAAGGTATTTATACATAGAATGGTCAAGGAGCATTACAACTAACAATCCTCTAAGCATATGATAAGTGATAAGAAGCTTCTGAGATTTTAAAAAGGACCTTAAATGCAGGAATTTTTACAAGCACATGGAGACCAAAGGAGCTCTAAAGTGAAAGAAATAATTTTATCCAATGGCAAAATTGGCATAATTAACATATGCATGGAGAACATAACAGTGGGTGTTTACATAGTGTTCTATGCCAAGAATTACACATGAGTGTTAACACTTGGCATACACCCGAAAGAAAAGCTGCTAGTCACATTATGGGAAAACAAACCTGAGCAAGGTCACCAGTGGCATAGTCTCGGAACAGCACACGACCATTTGGCTAGAAAGATAAAGGTTTAAATCACATTAAAAACTGATCATGTTTTCATCTGATTATAAAGGGTGTATATAACAATTACCTTCAGAACTTTTCTTATATTCTGCAAAACTAGAGCCATCTTCTCAGGAGACACTGCAGATAGTACAAATATCTGCTTAACAAATCAGCTAGTAAACAACAAGCTTCCAAGAAAAGCAAAGCAGAAGCCATATAATACAAAAATAAGTCATGTTTAAGACAAGAAAATGAAGATGAAACTTGTCAAAGAGTAGAAAGGAAAGGACTTTAATGAATACCATGGAAACTAAATCAACTGAAGAAGGAAGGATATTCTTGCTCAAGTCATCAGCTGTCAGATCGCAAACAAAAGCATTTACCCGACTGTCAGTGAAGTCCTTGTGTGTCTGCAAAAAAAAAGAGTTATCATTTGCAACATGTAATTCAACTCACTCTGGCTAAAACGAAAAATACACAAATAAATTCACAATAGATGCCGTGACATCCAGTAATAAACTCAAAGTCTAAAACCCATAACAAGTGTTGAAGTGAGGGAAACACATTGTAGATCCTTTAGCAAAAAGTTATAACAATGACCCGTCTTACTTTTAAAAGCAAAGAGATCTTCAGGAACATGCACATTCCCTCACATCAACGGAACAAAACAGATAGGAAATATATCAATGGGTCCCTTGAGAGTGGGATAGTAAAGACTAATGAACAAAATATGAAAAATAAATTTATTGCCAACCGCTCACAAAAGACACAGGGAAAACATATACTGCTAAACACTCCTTTTGATGGATACGGCATACAGGCGTCATTGGTCGTACATGTATTTATACTTCAACAGAAAAAGGCGGAAAACTATGCCAACAAAGTTCCACAACTAATTACTACAATTAGATTACTTGCACTTTTGCTCTATTTGTCTCAATTGATATTATTCTTATTATGTTGCATCTTTATCTTGATTGGTTGGCTTCATTCATGAGATACTATCCCCCTACGAGGGAAAACATATAGATGCAGCTAAAAATCTCTATTACCCCAATGCTATCTCAAAGAACAACTCATTTATACAAATTTCTGGTGAGGTGAGAATCAAACCTTGACCAAGTTAACTGCGCGTGGGGAGAAATCACATGCATGAATGAAAATATCAGGGTATGTGGAGATCAAAGGAAATATAGTATTTCCAGCACCACAACCAACCTGTTCAAAGCAATAATAGGGGGGGAATACAGAATTAGGTATCGTTAATACACGAGTGATGAAAACAGGTAGCTAAATGTAAAAAGATGCCGTTGGATACGTTATAACAAAACACAAAATTTTATTGCACTTAACTCTAGAACACAACCTTTTTTTCTTTTCAAAAATAACTCTAAAGCATCAGGAATTTAGCATGTATATTTAATTCAAGAAATGCAATCCATTTGACTTCCGAAAACGTGAAGAAAGACTGAAGGGAATGAAATACCTCCAAAATGGTTGTCCTTCCTGCTTCCTGGAAAACAAAGAAAATTTTAGTATCAGGAAATCTTTAAACCAGATTTAATCAAGACAACTGGAATGACAACCCAACTCCATACACTTACAGAAAAATATTGACCCCATTCCTTATCCAAGTAATGCCGATCCTTAAAGAACTGGTCAAAGAGCATAAGAAAATGTATAAGCACCAAGTAAACAATCCAGACTTCTACAAATTCACAAAGTAAACATGAAATCATTGCTAAAAAATACACTTTCAAGGTACCATGACATCAATGCTTCAAAGCTATTTCACCAAAGTACCAAGTAAACAGAGGAGAGGTATGCAAATTTGATTCTAACAATTGGAGACTACTATAATATGCAAATTAATCGATTTCACAAAGTCAAACATGCTCTTCCTATATAAATGTCTCTGAACGTTATACTTTGTTGTCCGTGTGGTCAGAGAAAAGTTGAACTCATAATGTCAAAAAGGCTCGTAGCTTTGCTAAATAAATCAGAAATGTCGCTTTTGATTATTTAACAGGAACTGGCCCCTAAGACCTATTAACACCGTACACCGGTAATACTATTAATGGTCGATGTCTCTTATGTAGACATCAACTGATAATTAGTGAATCGCCAAAGAAACCCTAGTTGTCGAACACTTCAACTTCAACTGAAGAGTGCCTCACAAAGATGTTTCACTAATTTAAAAGAGACAATGAAATATTTAATAAATTAAGGTGAGTGCAGCAAAGAAGAACAACACCGCCTTACGAGTGAAGGACCCTGAACAGGATTGGTACTAAACCAATTTACAGTGCAGTAACGTAGTGGTGCATTTTCAAAGAGGCGAAAAATGAAAGAGCGAAAAGGAGAGACTGACTTTGTCTTGATGCCGTTTGTAGAAGACGTCCCAATACTTCTTGGCGTCTCTTTCATATTTTTCTATTGAAATGAAAAACTAGTCAGAAAAAAAAAGTATTTATTTTTATTCTAAGTGCGTAAGCATATATCTGAATAAGCTAACTTTTTTATTTTAAAAAAAAAAAAGAATAAGCTAACTTTTGTGCAGGAGAGAAAAGAGACCTCTCATGAAACTTGAAATTTCATTGCTAGGGGAAGAATATATCTGTAATCTAGGTGCTTGCTGATCCTGCTCCACTTGTTGTGCCATTATATTCTTCAGGAAGGAAAATAATGATATTTAATACAAAGTAAAAAAATTCAATGCGGTAAAACGAAGAGCCAAAAAAACACTATATTTTAACTGTAAAATAGCATTAAAAAATGGCACATGAAATAGCAGCCTACTATAGTAGCTAGTTCATTTCGATACCAAAAGTACCATTACACTCAAGGAAGGAACTAGGCAGAGACAGTAGGGAGCAGTCCCCCTATTTTGATAAAAATAAATTAAAGAGTTTTTTTTTCCTATGTCTTTTGATTAATTCTTCAAAAAGTAGCATTTCAGACCCTCCCCTTTAAAGTTTCTGGTTCCGTCCCTGACTGCACTCTGAAAACCGACCAAGCTATAAAAGCCTCCTACCATACTTAAGGGCTTGTTTGGCTGAAGCTAGGCATACTTAAAGTCGAAGAAAATAAAGTAGGTTTGTCCAGCGAAGGAGCGACCGGACTAGGCGACCCAACCCGAGATATAATAAATAGGCAGTGATAATTTTAGTCATCCAGCTAGTGTTTCATTCTTAACTTTGGGCATGTTTGGCAACAACCTTTTTCTTATCTCTTTTCACTTTTTGATTAAAAAAATTCATGGATGTTTAGCATGGATGTTTAGTAATTAGTATGTCAGCTTTTCTAGCTTTTCAAAAGCTAGCTTTTGGGTCAAAAAAACTAATAAATCTCAAAAGCAGAAAAGCTAGGAATTTGCGGATTTTTTAGATTTTTCACATTAAAATTTCCAAAAATAAAAACACTCTAATAGAACGTGTTTGTATATCTATACAAGTCCCTTATAAGTAAAACAAGTTACAGTGGTGCAAAACACTACATTTTTTTCCCCTTTAAGCAAGTTTTTTTTATCATAGCGTTTTAAAAGCAGTTTTTTGACCAAAAAACTCTGATACCAAACGGGAGCGTTATTCTCCTATTCTTTCAACTGTACTATGGTAGGCAATAAGTTTAAGCATGTTGGAATAAGACTATTCCTATATATCCTTGGTTATATAATGTTTTCAGTAAATATAAATTATATTGGGCATGTTATTGTGCACCGTACGTAATTATAACTATGATTCTACGGTTCTTAATCGAGAAATAATTATTCATCAGTAAGAGAATAATGATACGTATGAAATCAGTGGGAAGAAGTAAATAGAGACAAGTTATTAGTATATTGAAAATAAAATTAAATTAAATTAAAGATTATTCAGTTTGCGGCGTACGTACCCATAAAGATCTGTAGAGAGAGTGTGTGTGTGTGTTTTAGATTGAGAGTCACAAAAGACAGACTTAAAAATAGAAAATTTGGTCCAACTTATTTTAAGGGTACAAAAACTAGTCCCCATACTTCTGGAATTTTATTAACACATTTTGGTTCAGGCACCAATTTTGGTTAATATCGTATTTTACCAACTTTTTTGTTTTGTTCTCTCTTTTAGAGCAATCATTACTTACACACTACCTAAAGGTCCTAAACCCCGGAAATTCAATGGTAATTATAAAAGGTATATGTATCAGCTCACCAATCAGCACATTCCACAATCTACATCATTTGAGAATTATTTATACACAAGTATTCGGTCAATCGGTGGATCAATCATTTAACTTTTTTTTGTCCTTATAAGTATTATAGGCGTGTTGGCGCAAAAATAGAAAATTAGTGAAAAGGTAGGTGTTAGATGATTCTAGTGTAAGTAAGATATGGCAAATGCATATTGTAGTTTTATAGGTGGTGGATGAAAAACGAATATAGAAAAATAATTAAAAGTTTTGATATTTTTAATGTAAACTATGGCTAATGCATATTGTAGATTTATAGGTGGTTGATGATAAACGAAAATGAAAATAATGATAAGTGTTTGATTTTAGTGTATTATGCAAATACATAATGCATTTTTTATTTAAAAGGGTATAAAGTAATAGGAAATTTCACTTGCGGATGTCAATAGTGTTTTACGAAACATGAGGGTGAATTGTCATGGATAAAGGTAATATGATTTTATTTTTTTAGAATTTGTTTGCAGAGTTGTAAGCTTGATATGTTTAACTAGACTTTGACCGAAATTCAACTGTCACAATGTAGGACATTTTATAGGTCCGTTAAAATAAGGGACCTGTCTCCGTTCAGGTCGGAAAACAAAGAACAAAGGGGAGATTTTAGTGTAGTCTATTGGTGATGTGGAATAATGGAAACAAACAACAGTATTACATGTATTTTTATATAACAATATTCCCCTATAATCATCGGTTCCAAGATCCTTTCCTCATTACTTACATTCAGAAAATACTAACTCGAGCATTATTAAAATTCAAGGGAATCTCCACTCATTCATTGACAGAACTTAAATCGGTTTTGGCAGGGGTGCTTTTCCCCGTTTCGACCACCTCCAGGCTCCTTGTCCGCGTGATACTACCACTCGGCATTTCCTTGTTTTCCGCCACCGCCACTTCACTGCTTCCAGACAAGCTTTTTGCCCGCTTGTGTTGGATCGTTTTGGGTAATCCCTTTGATGGAGAAGTTGCTAATAGGCGTCCAATACCATCAAACAAACTCTCGGCATCTGCAATAAAAGCATCTCCACCAGGGTAGCATCGACCAAAACATGTGACACAATGTGGATAAGCAACCTGAAAAAGGATACATAAGAAAAAAACAAGGGTTACAATTTTAGAATCTGTATCATTCTAGAAAAGAAATGTTAAACCTATTATCTAAAGCAGCTCTACAATATGCTGGGCACAATGATTTGTAATTCACTAATTCTACACAAAAAAAAACAAGTATCTTTTCTGCTAAGCTACCGGAAGCAAGTTTTAGGTGAACATGATATTGACCAAAAGAATTGTCGAGGACAAAATTCGACCAAAAGGCATATCAAATGAGGAAAAAGGGCAACTGTCTACCTCCATGAATGCTCTGCAAAGTGAAAAGAAAAGGACGGACTCGTTTTCTTTGAGTATCCTAGTTGTATTATATCTCAATAAAGAATCAGAAACACCTCGCAAACCACTGACTAATTCTTGGGCAAGAACATGCTTCAAGCTTATTGGAGCACACGGACGCAACTCATTCATGGCCGCAGATACACCTGCAGCACAAGAGAATATAAAAAAGAAAAACAATAAGTAGCTTCTCAATAAGCTTTTGTTGCAAGCTAGAAATGTAATCACACATCTTTTGTAAGAGAAGCAGAGAAATTGAAAAGCACATGGCTATCCGAACAATTTAGACCTCAACCACCTACTTCAAGTTATACGAGGATAATCCCCTCTTTGTAGATGAGAGGGGATCTCAGCGAAATAATGTCAACGATCAAGCTAAAAGATGGGAAAGTGCCATTTTTCTTATATAACAGCCTATCATCTTATAAGGATCGGTACACCATACTGTTCATGATTATTGTCACCGATCTAAAAAAAAAAAAACAAAGTACTAAACCAACCGTTCAGAGACCAGAGTTCAGACACCATTTTATACAAATTGAACAATTAGTAAATTACCCAAGTGACCCAATTAGAACTCACAAATATAAAACAGTCTAGAACTTAACTTTGGATTAATAACTATCTGGGTCTTATACGACAACGTAATCAAACAATCAGTACAAAACTAATGCTTTTAAGTTAACTAAATTGCGTTCATGTACTAAATAATTTTGAGTGTATAGATTATTGTCTTAATTGTGAAACATAATACTTGTAATTTAGCGCACTAAATGTTAAAAGGCAGTACTCCCCCCCCCCCCCAAAAAAAAACACATCTAAAATTACCATTCACAAATACAGCCAGAGGTGGATGTTCCATCAGGCTCGAAGGTGGAGTTACATCATCTTGAATATTTTCGCCAACAGTATGTCCAGAAAAACCAACTGGCGGTAGAGGTACCCATCGGTGTGAGTCCAAAACTAGCTGAAATCAAAATAAAAGAGTATTAAAGCTGCTAATTTACATTCTACAGACCAAAAAAGCAATTCCAGATTACCTGAAAGTTATCAACAGCTGTACCGATGTTCTTCGAGAATAAGTTAAGTACAGCCCTGCACAAACCAAATCAAGTTCAAATAATAATACTTTCAACAGTCCGACTACAGAAGGACTAAAGATATATAATGCAATATTACTCTTCAAAAAGTGAAGGAAGCAAGCCTCGAAAATCCAATCCAACCCAACCAAGTCCCATTGCACAATACTGCCAAACATAAAGACAATGCGAGACTGAATTAAAGTATTAGATACAAAACCAATGACTTTTCAGGTAAAAGGGGATTAAAAAGCAGATAAATGAACGCAAACCAGAAATCCACATAAGAGGTTAGAAACATTGTTTTCTTTGTACGAGGAAAACTTTCAGCCAGTTACTATAGAAATTTGGAATTATTGTCTTTGGCATAAGGAATGCTTGTTCTTCGTTTTGGAGGGAAAACAATATCTTCTCTATTGGTCTCCCACTTCACGGTAAATTTCTAAAGTCTCTTTATTAAGGCCTTTAACATGACTATTAACAAAGGAACTTAGAAAGCAGGGAAGAACTACATAAATCCTTACATGCCATTTACTGTCATATATAGTTCAACAAACGTAAATTTCACACTGACTCTTAAAATACCAGGTTGTTTTATCGAGTTTATAAACTACAACAACAAAAGATATATTCAAGCGTGCATCAAGTGAAAACAGAAACTACTTCACTTACTGGCAACATGTAAAGATATAATTAGACTGGTTTCCTGTGGGTCATAAAAGATGTTGATGACCATATATGTATAATTTAAGTTGCTGGTTCTGGGCCTAGACTGAGAAATGGATTTTATGCCAGATAATCTGTCCATTATTCTATCCCCAAAAAGTCTGTTCAAGGTTGTTCACTTGTTCTAAAGTCAGATTCCAGGATATCTGAAGTCCTAACAGTCCAACTCTCCAAACGTATTCCAAAATTGCCCCAGTTTTTTTTTTAATCTTTTCTACTCCATTCATCCCCACAATACGTGACAGTAAACAATAATATTCTCCTACAAAGCAATTAGTTATAACTCACACTGAACTCTTGTCAGAAACACCATATAACATGAAATTAAAGCACGGAACAAGAGATGCCTACATAATATACTAACACATCACACAAGAAGGAAACAACGGAAAAATATTATCATAGAACTAAAGAACTGTAAATAATAAAATTTTACCATGCATTGGTCTAAGATGTTTGATAAAGATCCACCTTCAGTTATTTTGGGGAGCATGACAATAAGGGTCCTGAGAAGAGAATTCATTTGATGCAAAGCCCAGCTAAAAAGCAATCCTCCATCATAGTTTTCCTCACTTCCAGAAGTATCGTCCGCAAATATAGCTCGATATTGGTTAACGACATCAAATAGATGCATTCTGTAGCAATTTACCATCCCTTTTAAGTATTCGTACGCATTTCTTTCGTCTAACTCATCGAGTATTCCAGTAAGCCACGCCTGACGACATCTTAAAAACTGCATTTTTAACAGATCAAGGTTGAGAACATTTACGTAAAGTTAGTTAAAATTAAAAACATGCAGACCTGAAACGAGAAGCAAGTGTTAAGCTAAAAAAGTACCATCAATGTTCAAAATTATCTACCATGCTTATAAAGCGGTGCGCCTTGTTGTGTTATCTTTTTTCTTTGAAAAAGGGGATAGTTATGAGGTTTTAATAGGTAAGGATAAAGTTTGTAAATCGTTTTGGCGCAAGAAAGCATAATCGTTAGGCTTAATTTATTTCCTCAGCGAGTTTCGAATGTTAAAGAGTCCCTATGATAAGTTCATTAAATTCTCATGGACATACAAAACACAAAAAACAATCACATGGAAAATTATATCACATATAAACAGTACATAGAGATATCATAAAACTCACCTGCAAACGCATTTCATATTCATTAAAGATCCCTATTCGACGTAAATATCCAATTATACGAAGACATTCTGGCAACTGCAGTACAAAAAAACAATCGTCAAAAGGTCTACTGAGAACCAAAACTGTTTGCTTAACGTAATTATTCCTTATCATAGACACCAACTTACCTGAATGTTAGACCTAAGTTTGTGAAGAAGTTGAGAGAGAAGAGATTGAGTGGTCCTCTTAACTTCAGCATCAAGGGCTTGAATTATAGGGAGCCTAATAAAACAAATCGGAAAAGGATGGGAACATCTCAGAAAAGAACTAACATAGAGAAAGAAGAAAAATAGGAGATGGAATAAACTCACTTTGGATGCATAGTGGACAGTTTGCAAACATAAGCTTCCAAGTCTAGGGCTTCATCAAAATTTCCGTTCCTCACACATCTGTAGAGAGAAAATTACTAGTCAAACATGTAATTATTTTACAGCACAAGGAAAATAAAAACAATGATACCGCAATTAATATATGGACACCAACTTATCACGTTTTTTGCTCAATTGTGTACACCAATCTACAATGTCTTGTAATCAGTACACTAACAAAAGGTTTATTGGTTAATCGGTATATTCTAGTTGATGTTAGCATAGGTTATTGAACAAAAGTGAACGAGATTGGCCAATAGTTTAGGGTAAAAAGTGATAATTATCACAAGTGATTTGAAAACGGGAGGTTATAATTAATTTAGACGTAGCTACCCTGATTGATCTTCTAACGTAAGTAGTGTATCAGCAAAAAAAAAATGATAAGTAGGTGTCGAGACCGAAATTTCATGATAGGTTAGTGTACAAAATAATAAAAACTAAAGCCTACTGATTTTCAGTTGCTAGGTGAAATTTAAGCTAATACAACCAGCATACAGTATGTCTTTTGTTTGACTATGTGATTTAATTTTGAATAGAACTTCAATATTTGTGTAAACAACTTACGTGTCCATAAGCTGTGGTATTTCAAGCAAGTCAAGCAATGTACTATGATTGGCTAACAATGTTTGGTTCATTTTCCTTGCCTCCAAAATTTTCTCTGCAGATTCAATGAACTCGGTGCAACCAGATGTAAGCTTAGGAATTTCAGTTATCTGTAATGGAAAAAAGGGTATATGACTACATAAGTGTGTGTGAAAATGGAAGAGCAAATCAAACCTACACTAAGTCGAGTATATGCACGGGACTTTATCTGTGCCATGATTTTGGTATGCAATCTAACTTTTCAGCCGTTACATCAAAAATATAAATTTACTTTTCAGAATGGCAGTCAAATTCTTTTTTAAGAGCCAGCCTCAAACCATATGAGTTAAGTACCCTCTCACTTATGATGTGCATCAAAAAAATCAAAAGTTATCACTACCTCGACTTCTCCTTGTTTGATACCAAGAAAATATCATAAACAACATATTTTACCGAGCCAACCTTTTAGAAAAGAGGAGCTTTAACCTGCCATTGCAAAAATATTTCACCAACGTATATATGGTATATTACATCTGACAGCCTACATATTTTGAAGATAGGATTATCTCGAAACAATAAGCCATAAAATAAACAAGTTTCTCCTAATCCTCCAACGCTAACTAATTGATGGTGCTTGGTAACCATCCACTAAGATTTTGTAAAGACAAGGTCTTTTCCCAAGGAAATGTACCTAGACGCTATTTTATTACTTATTAAATAAAGAGAAATGCATAAATTGTCATAGGAAGGATTAAAGTACCATAGACTCCAAGTGTTTGTCGACAGAAGAAACCTCTTCTCGGATAGCTACCAATGCATCTGAAGCGGAGATGAATGCACGGTAATTCCCCACGGCCACCTCTTGCATCTGCCGCTGTATTCTCTCTGCATCCACCCTCAGAAGTTCAGGCTCCTGCAGTTTGTATAAATCATTAAAATTAAACATATATAAGGGCATGTGTAAGAACACCTCTATATAAGTTTCTCCTTTGTCTAATTTTTGTTATTCCAACTGATAACAAAAACACGACCGCGTTTAACATATGTGTGGCCCGTTTAACATACAAATCGAAAGGAGGAAAAAAAAACACCGACAAATAAAGATGTAATCAATTTCTTAAAAAAATGTACGAAAGGGCCAGTGTTCAGCACTGCTGCTATTTCCAATTCTCTGTACTCAAGTTTTTCGTTTTTCCAAGTAATAAAGAAACACACGAAAGGAAACGCGCTTGAGTTTCGAAACGTGTCTGTAAGCAAAAACTGTATGTATTCTGCAGAATGGGAAAATTTTGACTGCCAAAAGAAACAAGCATCGTAGTTGCATCAAGAAAAATATGTATGTGTGTGTGTGTGTATTTGCAATTACAATTTTGTTTCTTTTGGCAGTTGAATAAAATATATGAACCTATATGTATCTGCAAACCCAGTAGCGGAACCAGGATACGACTATGGGAGGGGCTAAAATTTTGTGGGGGGCATAAAATGCTACAATAGCATAGTATTTTTTAAAATACATGGAATAAAAATCATAATATCCTCAAATTTTATCAAAATATATGGTGCTGTCCCAATATGCAATCACAGAAATAAAGACGGTAATAGAAATTTATTAGTCGATTTTAAGGGAAATAACGATAGAAGAGCTTGTTTGCCAATTGCTGCTACCTTTCAATTCTCCTTTTTCATCTATAAAAGGTGCTAAACTCTAGAGTATGTGGAGGACTAGAAACCTAGAATAGCAAGATTATAATCAAAACATGTGGCAATAAAATAAATAAATATTAAAAAAAATAAAATGTAATTTCCTATGTGCTCCTTTCGTTCCAATTTACTAATAATCAATTCTCCTTTTTTCACTATAAGAGAGGCTAAAGTATAGGAGGACTAAAAACCTAGAGTAGCAAGATTATAATCAAAACACATGGCAATAAAATAAACAAATGAAACGTAATTTCCTAATTCCAATATACTCTTTCCGTTCCAATTTACTTGTCCGGTACGAAACAACTACGTGCAGATTCGACTTATAAAAAACAACTAATACCCAAAATGCCAAAACAACTACTTGCACGTTTGACTTGTAAAAAACAACGAATACCTTAAGTGCCGAAATGAAATTTCAAAAGTCCGTAACATAGTTTAAAATGTCAAATTATATTAATTAGATTTTAATAAATATACATATTAAAAAATCAAATATTTCAAAGAAACCAAGCTTTGACATAGTTTTGTAGGGGAGAAGTAATTAAATGGAAACTGAGGAAATATAAATTATCATTTTATCAATATACAGTATATACTCTATATAATTATTATGCACTACATACAATCAATATGTAGGGGAGCTGTCAATAGGTGAATGAATTAAGGATGAAATTAAATATAATGATTAAAAATCCGCAAACAAACAAAGGAATAGCAATATGCAGTATATACTATGTATATATATTATCAATTCAGAATCTTCAAACAAACATAGGAATAGCAATGTGTGTGTGTGTGTGTGTGTGTGTGTGTGTGTGTATAGAGAGAGAGAGAGGGTATAAATTTTGCATTATAATAGCAAACAAATATGGGAATGGGGAAGTTAATTTCGAAAATTATGATTTTTATTTATTTGACTTAGTGTAGTAGTAAATAGATACATATAAGAGAGAGAGAGAGAGAGAGACCTTGTGAAGGCGATCGAGAGTGAAGGATAAGAGTTCAGAAACGTAAGGCTGTTGAGATACGGAAGCTAATGGTAGTATCATTCCCTCTCCTCCTTCTTCTCCGACGTCGTATTCGTCGTTTATCTCCGCCATCGCCATCGCCATCGCCATCGCCCTGTGATAATTCACAACAAAAGTGCGATCTGTGTAATATTGAGATTTCGGGAGTTTTATTTATTAATGTGGATTTTAATTTATTGTACTATTAGTGCCTCGTTTGTTTGATGTACTCGGGTAACAGCAGTTCAACAGTATTAAAAATAACCCTTCCTCTGTCACTTCTAATACCAAAACCCCGTTCTTATTGTAAATTAACGGTTTGAAAGTATTTTGTAATACTGTTTCGCTCAATTATATTTAGTTACTCAATTATGCTGTTTGTACGACCCATTTTATTTGAAATACAATATCTTTTTAATCTCATTCAACCAAACCTTAGAATTTACCTAACTATATATAATTTTTTTATATGGTATATTTTTACAATTTTACTAACTATACCTTGTTCCACTGATTAAATGATATCAAATTTCTGATTTTTTTTTTTTGAAGTCAATTATTTCATCATTTTGTTAATAGTTACTTAAAAAAAAATTGATTTTCATATTTTTATAACATTTTAGCAATTTAATTGTTTATTTGACGTTATTTGACATTTTAAACAGATACTCACCGGTCTCTTTTTTAATAGATTGTGTGTAAAGTTACGATAATGTACACAATGTCGTCTCCAGCATTTTGGAGACCCAAAACCGATAAAAAAAAATGAGCGATAAATACTAACATTATTTTAACTATTAAAATATATTAAAAAAAAAACACTCGAATTGATAATTTATTCTTTTCTTCACGATGTTTTAATTAAATAATACGGCACAACCACATACGATAAATTATCATAATAAATCACTGAATCAATCCATTTTTGTTGTCGTGTTTTTTTTTTAGGTTAGCATGTCCTATTTTTTGGGGGTCATTCGATCAAAAACAATCTCATCCGAGGTTCAACAAAAATTATGTAAATATTACTATGTACAATTGCCTACGTACACTCCTCGGCAGCACAAGTAGTTAAAAAAAAAAAATTCCCGATGCGATTACGGTACGCTATTTTAGAGTAACAGTACCGTAAACCCGGTAAATGTGTGTCACCCACTAAAAACCCAACATCCAAAATAACTACTAGTCTAAAATTAAAACTAAAAAATTATATTGGTTGACACACTAAATTATAGTGCATCGTATGAAAATAAAAATAAAAATAAAATTTATCAACCGTATCAAATAAGTATCTGATGCATTTCAAATACGTTACGTAAAAAATAAAAATCAAATTTATCAATCGTACCGAAAAAGTATTGGATATATGTAATCGTGTCAACCTTTTTTTACTTATATTTTTTTTATAGTTTTTGTTGATCATTAAATTGGATTGTTTTTTATCCAATGATTCATAAAAAAAAATTAAGATAGCTTTACCCTACAAAAATTAGTGCAGCAAAAATGAATCCGAATAAATCTCTAAATCTATTAGAATTCCAAATGAGAGTAATTTTGTTTAATTTATTTTGAGTTCATCAAATCAAAATTAAGTTACAAGTAGTGATGTAAATATTTTATTTACATGTAGAGTAGAAAATAAAAAATCTTTGTTACGCTTTTTGAGAGATCGAGACTGTTATGTGTTTTTTTTCCTTTATTTGGGAATTAAATTTTGATTTTTTTTTGTCGCCAGTTGTATATTAATAGTAAAATAAAATGTTATTATTTTGTAGTGGTATATTAGTAATTTCATATATAAGAAAAAAAAACTTATAATTTTGATGGACCAATTTTATGCTTTTAAAACTTTTAGGGTAATTACACAATAAGACAAAAATTGTCAAATCATAACTATGTGTTGTGATATTTAAAAGGTAGAATGATAATTTAAATTGGATTATTTTACTAAAAAGGGAAAGTGATTAGACGTTTTAAAATATAATAGTGATCAGTTATTTAGGTACGAGGAAGTATTATTCAAACAAATATATAAACGCTAAAGAAAAATTGGATTCAAATTATAAATACATATAACTACGGATTATTAAAAAAATTAGAAAAAAATGCAATCATTTATTAAGAAAACAAGGTATTGTTAGGTTAACTACACGGAAAAATATAGTTTGGCACACCTTAATCAATTTAGAGCATCGTCATTATCTCGCAGATATTTCGATTTTACTTTAAGTTCAATGTTTGTTCGATTTATTGTTAAATTTAACAAACAAGTTGAGTGATATTTTAATTTGATTTTATCCTATATGTTATTCAAATTAAATTAACTAGTATCTCTTCCTTTTAAATTGTCAATAATTATATTATTTTTACTAATTATGTTATTTGTGATAAAATATTAGATAACTTTGACACTTTGTTAATAAAAACACACCAACGTGAGACTTACATTATGGTAATGGTTAATGTACAGTGTCATTTAACGCATATATGCTGATACTATTTAACAGGAAGAAGTTAACAAACCGTTATGGATACTCTTAGGCTATCAGTATTGTGTAGTGATAAATTATGATGAATGAAAGATCGCGTGAAAACAAATCTCATGCTCCGTCCTAAATGATCGGTTCGTGTTCAGCTCTTTTATGAATTAACCGGACATAGCAAACAAAAAACAGAGATTGTTTACTAACGAGTAACGAGACAATGACAATCAAAGTTTTGTCCGGTTCGTGTTTGTAATTACATTTTCATTAAAAGAACATTGCATGGTCAAACAAAAAGTCAACCGTCAAAACGCAACATATAATTCAAATAGCCAAACATAAACAAAGATCCAACTCTTTACGTATTAACTCCCAAAATCTCTCTCTCTCACACACCCACACACATATGGAGCTATTCAAGAAACACTCTTTTTTAATACTTCCATAAAAAAAAACATTTCAAATTAATATTTTATTAATGCAAATCTGTATAGTTTCATGACGACAAGTCAAATATGTGTATTGATTTTTTTCGAGATATATAATTGCATATATTGAATTTTGAAATTTAGCTTAATTTCTAATACCGGCAATTATACATCTCGGAAAAAAAAAAATGATACGCATATTTGGCTTGCCATTGTGAAACCGTGCAGATCTGCATTAACGAAATCTTGATTTGGAGTGTTTTTCACGGGAGTGTCAAAAAGAATGTCAAAAAATGGGTGTCATTTGAACCAACCCCACACACATATATATATAATAGCGGACATGCCCGCTCGATGGGGGTGTGAATCAAGATTAACCCGTTATGGTAGATAATTTGTGAAAATATGCGGAAAGTTAATAATTAGATGACAGTTATTTTTCTTTTAATTTCCGTGTAAAAGGTATTTACTACTATTTTGTAATTTTATAAATTAATATGAGTTTTTTGCAAATAATTGTTTCAAGACTTTCTAAACCCTTTTCACATAAACTAATAGTATAGATATACAGCGATCGAGCCCACACGATATGTGCTATAACTCATAGAATTTACAATTATAAAAATACTATGTGAAAATCTAAAATATACTCCGAGCTCTTAAGAATTGAGTAATTTACTGATGGCAAATTTGTAACCCATTACATTAAATAAATAAAAACATATTACATTGTAACCAAGTAATGGTTTTCCAAGACAGCGAACTTTGGAATTAATCCTTTGCTGGAAGGGATTTGGATTTGGTTAGCTAGGTTTGTTATTAAATTAATGGAATAAGTGAGAGAGAAGATTTTTTTCTTTTAAATGTGAGGTTCAACCGTACACTGCTTTTGAATTAATGAGTTTTTGAATTGCTTTGTAACTGTTTTTTTTTTTAATCCGTATAACTACTATTTGTGGATGGTTTTAATATTTTAAAAAATTATAGGGCACTTTTATAATTATTTGTTTCAAGTTTTTATAAGTCTTATTTACATAAATAATAGTATTATATATATATATATATATATATATATATATATATATATATATATATATATATATATATATATAGGTATATAGGTATAAAGATGGATTTGTATACTACATATAGTACTATAACAAATAATAATTTGGTAAAATAATGTTGAAGTAATATCAAGTTGATATCAAATAATATTTGCCATTGCAATATTACATAGACATACAATCGATAATTATCATCATGTAAATAATTTTGGTCTATTGAGATGTAACTAATATTTTTATATGTATGTATCATTCTTTAAATAAAAATGGTCAAGTATTATCCTCACTTATATTTATTTAGTTTTAAATTAAATGTATCGTTCGTGAAAAATTTACTGTTCGTTCGTTAGTTAACGATCATGAAGACGTCTTTGACTAAACGAACATGAATATGAATGGAATTTTTTGGGTTCGCTTTGCTTCATTATCATCCCTAGCTCTATGCAATTATATATGAAAATTTATAACCAGTGTCGAATATTTACAGTAGCGGTAGACTTTTAAAAATAACTTGCCTAGTACGAGATACAGTCACAAATATTTCAGATTATAAGACTAGCAGTGCGTAATAAAGTTTAGCTAATTTACCAAAAAAAATACACATATATTGAAGTCATAGAAGAAAAAAAGATTATAGCATTTCGACCTCACCAATTATAGAAGGCTAGAATTGCAACTCATCATCATGACCTCCACTCAAATACTAGTTACATATTTCATCATCGTTGATTAATGATTACCCAATATTGGTGGTAATTATACTACTAGACTAACTAGATATGAGATCATATAATAATAGGCACGATCAGTTGCGGAGCTACAATGGGATGACTTGAACTATACATATTTTAGATATAAATATTTTGTGCGATTGTAGTGATTTCTTTTTATAAATTGCATCACGATTCATTACACAATCATAGCTTTGCCACTGTTACATGTATATTATTTTATGTTTTCAAATTACTAATTTCTTATATTTTGAATTTCGATTTTCATTTCCCATTTTATGCATTTCTTTTTTTCGACTTTCATGTTCTACATATATGTTTCCAAATTCTACACTGACAACTATGCATTAGAGCCAAGGGCAAATCTCTATGTGTGTAAGGACGGGCAACTAAGTTCACATACTTGATTCACAAGATTTGTTTATTATTATTAAATTTTAAGTATTTTATATATAATAACACTTGCACATTATAATATTATAAAGCTAAATATAAATTATTGTTACACTAGAAACTAGTTATGTTTTTGCCAATAGGTCAAATCTCAAGCCACACTCAAAACGATTTCAAATTATAAGACACATGTTGCCAATGTGATACGTTCAAGGCAGGTGTATATGACCAACTCAACATCGTTGTCCAATTACCGACACCTCGAAAAGTATTATTTGACAGTATTTTTCTCTGACAATGTCAAAAAGAAAAAGGAAGAAATTACAAAACAACTACCTTGTTTGTGATTTTAGTTAAGACTTCATAAACGAATCTTCACAATTAGGACGTTGAATATTTTATAATAGTGGCAAGAACTCGTTATGTACGTTATCGATTTAAATTGTAGGCAGTTATTTGGACTCAAAACGGTAACGCATAAGTCATAACCTTATTGGTGAAAATAAGTACGTATAGATAGGTACCAAATCATGAAAACTGATAGTAAATATTAACAAAAGGGTATTTATGGGAATAATTACAAAGAAATACTGTTTTTGTCCTGTTTTTACAATTTAAGCACTAAAGCATTGCTCTTGTACTTTGGTCCAACAGTCAGAATTAAAACACTTCCATGTTAATAATTTCAAAAATAAATATATAATGTTCTTCTTTTACATAAGACTTTTGTTTTCTTTTAGTTTACTTTTTCCTACGTCATAATTCAAGAAAAGAAAAGATTTAATCCCATCTTTATGAGCTCACATTATTCACATTTCACTATAAAACATTTAAAGTAATTGATTATTAGATTTTTTTTGTTACCCAATGAAAACAAATCAAGTGTTGTAACAAGATTGGGTACACAAGAAGACTAAATAGTATTCCTTTTTTTCTAAAGATTAGGTACTTGTCTAACTTACTACTACTGCTATTATATTAATGTATTAAAAATTATGGTGTTTCTTGCTTGATATAGAAAGGGGAGAGAGAGACAGATGCTATAATCAGTTGCCTCAGATCCAGGGTAACTCATTTTTAATTTACATTTATTGCTTTTTTTTCTTGTGAATATCTTAACTTTTTCTTGGTTCTTTCCCATGACCCCTTTCCCCTTTTTTTCTAACCTTTTTCCTATTATCTTGGAGTTTCATATAAAAGGTTGGATTTAGTTCACTTTTCTATTCATTGGTCTTCTCTAAAAGCATTTCTTTTGGATTTAGATATTGCTTTTTTAACTACCCACTTATTGTAGTTTTGAGGTACATGAATGTAGAAGTCTTGATTGAATATTCATAGATATATGTAACTCAGTTTGAAAGTTGGGATCTGCTGGTGTTTAGCAAAGTGAGTGCTCATTAGACGTCAAATCTCGTTACCCTTGTGTCTTTGCGTTGGTTGATCGCCTCAATTCGTCTTCGATTTATCAAGAAAGCGAAGATTTTGCATTTTCTAGTTGATTTTTGATGGTATGGGGTTGAAAAATTAGTTGAAAAATGACAGGTTGTGTGATAAAAGAGGGTGACTTTCACCACTACCCAGATGGAGATTTCGACGGTGGAGATGTATCCGACGGATGTTGTGCCTTTGGGAGTAGGTAATTCGATATTTGGTAAGCATATCTTAGCAACCCATACGAAGGACAGTAAGGTAAACTTGATGGAAGATACAGAAATCAGTGAAAAGTGCAATCTTGGTTCAGTTTCTGAGGATAAAAGTTGTAGTGAACGGGTTATTACGTTGAGCTTGGTACCGGCAAACGAAAGCAATTGGGTCGTAAATGATGCAATTAAAAGCGAGGAAGATGATAATTGTTCTCTAGTCAGTGACAGTAGTAGTTTATGTGGTGATGATTTTTTGTCTATCGAAGCTATTTCTGAGATGAGAACACAGAATTCAGGGGAAGTTGAGATCATAGCTAACGCAATTAGCTCAGTAGGATCAAATATTGAAGAGATTAGTGAAGGCTCTAACTCAAAATCGCCTAACATAGCTGCGCAAATGCCTTTGGGTAGAAGTGTTTTTGGGGTGGATTGTGTACCTCTTTGGGGATTTACGTCTATTTGTGGTAGGAGACCGGAGATGGAAGATGCTGTTGCGAATGTGCCTCGGTTTTTGAAAATTCCAATACAAATGTTGATTGGTGATCGCGTATTTGATGGTGCAGATAAGTGCTTAAGTCATTTGACGACTCATTTTTTTGGGGTATATGACGGACATGGAGGTTCTCAGGTAATTTGTCCACTCTCTTTTAATGGGCAGTTGTAATTTAATTGTTATCTTTAACAAGCAATGGGGGATCCGCCTGTTGTTACACAATAGCTGTTTGGTTGAAATTTTTTATGTCTCAAACTAATTTTTTTTCCATCATCCGATAAATCAATTTAAGCTATTGGAGTATAATATTATTACATAAATTTGACTGGAACCTAATCTAGTCATTCAGTGTTGGTAGTGTTTTCTAAGTCTATTGTTCCGAATTTCTCTGTTAGTTCGTTGCTTTTAGGACATTTTATTATGGTCTTTTAGAATTTTTTATAATAATAATTTTTTTGGTTATATCCAGATTATGTTTCGTATAAGGAGTGTTGCCAGAACAAACAATTACCCATCTGATTTTCTAAAAAAGGGTTGTGTCCAACTTTTATTTTATTTTTATCAGGGTTTGCTTTCTTGATCAATCTAAAAGTGGCATTTTCTGCAGTGTTTCTGGATTAATCTTTTTGGGAATCTAACACAAGAAATTGATAAAACATGTCATGTCATGTGCTAGCAAATTTATATAACATCGCTTGTATTTCAATTTCAGCTCATTATCCATCATTTCTACACTTTCTATTCGGAAAAAATGAAACCACTATACAAATAATAATTTCACAAGCAAGAAATTCTTTTTTCGCACCATTTATAAATAAAGTACAAGTTTTTTTAATTAAAAATCTCTCCAGGTTGCCGACTATTGCCGTGAACGACTCCATTTTGCTCTGAATGATGAGTTAAAGGCTCTCATGGATAACCTGAGTGAGGGTAACATGAATGATAATTGTCAAGAACAGTGGAAAAAAGCGCTCACAAACTGTTTTCTCAAGGTTGATGATGAAGTTGGAGGAAAGTACGGCCCTGACCCTGTTGCCCCTGAAACAGTTGGTTCAACAGCTGTTGTCGCAATAGTTTGTTCGTCACATATTATAGTCGCAAATTGTGGCGATTCGAGAGCTGTCTTGTGTCGTGGAAAAGAAGCAATAGCGTTGTCGGTTGATCATAAAGTAAGGGGTTGTTCTTTCATTGTAATGTGATTTGTATCTGCTTTTGAAATGAGCCTTCTTTGCCTCTATAATTTACAACATATCTCACTTTGTTCCAACTTCCAACCACCAAGTTTGCAAAGAAAAAAAAACTTTGAAATGACCAAACCAACACAAATTGAAATTGGAAATCTCAGAAACTCTAGCCTAGTTGCTTCAAAGCTGCAATCAAACATACAATCCTTCAAAGTCGTATGTTGAGTTTCATTGCAATCCATTTTAATCCTTGAATAGTAAGGGGGGGTTGTTATGCCATCATGTTTTCACTTTTGCCTATGTCTTGTGACCCATTTGCTTATCTAACTTTGTTATAACAAAAAAGTTCCCTTTTTAAACTTTGCAAAAGGTGACTAAATTTTCAAAAAAGAATTATGAAACGACAAGTGAAAGTTGAAGCTAGGTTAGAGCCCAAGTCCATGTTGGAAGATGTATGCCTATTTTGGTTGCAGCTTTTAAGCTCAACTTTTTTACCTTAAAACATGGACTACGTTTGGTTATCAGCTTACCTTTTGTGGGTTTTTTGTCTGTGGTTTATAACCCTTTTCGTGTCCCTGAACTGTACGCCTCATCTAATTTTTTGTTCCAACCACCAAATGCTTTTCTAAAACTGCAGACCTTTTGTAAAAGAATAACATGTAAACTGACCATAATGCCACAAATTAGGAGATTACCGACTCTCTTGACATGTAAAGAAATTGTAAAAGCAGATTTCAAAATCTAGGTAGAAGGCCAGGCTTGTTCAGTCGCAGCTATTTACTCTTTTGCTTACAAGCTGAACTGTATTTTCTTAATCAGCTTAATTGCTGGCTTTTTCTGGTTTTTTACCCTGAAAAATCTAGAAACCTTAAACTGGAAAGTCCTGGTTATTTTCTGAACCTCGGAAATCTAGCTTATTTCCTTAAAAACTTCAACCACGTAAGTTTGTTCTATATCCATAAATTGTATGCTGACTTTGATTGCAATCAATTTCAGCCAAATCGCGAGGATGAATATGAAAGAATTGAAGCAGCTGGGGGGAAAGTCATACAATGGAATGGACATCGAGTCTTTGGCGTTCTGGCAATGTCAAGGTCTATTGGTAAGTGATTTCTTTAGAACAGTTCAGAAATTTATTTACCGTTTTATTTCCTCTCTCTTAGTGATAATATCATCCTGACTTTACTCCTATATCCTAAAAACTTTTGTATATTGATCACATTGTTTAACTTTTCCTCTACAGACTACAGATATGTTTATTTTTGTTGAATGTGAGTTGGGAACACAATGGTTAGTCATTACATAAACAAGACTATATATTTTTATTGCATTTCTCATCACATGTCTCTTCTTCCAGAATGGATAACAGATTGTAAAGGTTAACTTGAATTAGACTTTAATAACTATTGCCTTTTTATGTTCCAGAAATGCCTTAGGACGGGAAGAAAATTGCAATTGAAAAAGAAAATATGTCTCATGATACTATATTTTTGTCTTATACTGTACAAAATCTTCCGAAATTTTATTTCAGAATAAATTTTAATCATTGCAACTTACAAGATGTTTGAACTTGTTGAAATTGGAGATTAAAAGGGAACCAGGGCTCAGATCAAATGCTAGTAGATGAAGAAATTGATCAGTTACCAACTTACAGTTGAAACTTTTGTCAAGAACAGTACTCTTAATAGTAGTAAATACATTTGAGTAAAACATAGCGTAGTTGTTACCTAAACAGTAGTAAATAGTAAATACATTGGAGTAAAACATTAGCTTTGGTCTTATCTTGTGTTAGCTCACGCTTGATAAAAGTCTTCAGTATCAGCTTTAATTCTCTTCAACTTTTTTTTCCTTTTGGTTTTAGGCGATAGATACTTGAAACCGTCAATTATTCCAGATCCAGAAATAATGTTCATTCCCCGAGCCAAAGAAGACGAGTGCCTGATTCTCGCTAGCGATGGGTTATGGGATGTGATGACAAATGAAGAAGTTTGCGAAATGGCTCGAAAACGCATACTTATATGGCATAAAAAATACGCTGAGACGTTATTGTTCCCAAGAGGTGAGGGTATCGACCCTGCTGCCCAATTTGCAGCCGAGTGCTTATCAAACCGTGCCCTACAAAAGGGTAGTAAAGATAATATCACTGTTGTAGTTGTGGATTTGAAAGCACAACGAAAATTTAAAACCAAAACTGTGGCATAATAAGACCCATGTAGCTTTATGTTACCATAGTAGTCAAGCCCATATGTTTTTCACCCGGGCTGTGTATTTGAGTCACCCACTTTCCTTTTGGTCCAGTTTGGACACATTCTCTGTTGAAAAATAAATCAGAAATTTGTATTTTTGTCCGTGTTGACCAATCAGAAAGCGATTATTGTCAAGGATGACCTCTGTACTAAAACATGTACCGTTTTAGCTAAAGTTGTGACACTTTTATGTTTATCTAAATTTGTGTAGAGTTTTAGCCCTGTAAATAGTATTAGCTATTTCAATTAGGAATAGAAGATTCTGAGGAAGCCTCGTCTTCGTCATAAGGGGCTTTATTGTCATTAGTAGTCGTTATTGTACCTCCGAGTTGTAAGAGATTCTGCGAGGTAGCTCGTGACCAGATTGTTATTGGCAATTAGTTTCAAGTGGTTACTAATTTGTATGAGAAACTCTGTTGTGGATTAGTAAGAATGACCATGTTTTCCTTCTATGTTTCTGCTTCTGTGTCTTTTGGCATTTGTGGTGGCCATGGCATGGGTCTATTATTTTATGGGTATTGAACACTAATCTTGCAAAAGCCATACAAAAAACATGTGACCAGGAACTTTAGTTAGGTACAAAGTAAATAACATATTTGAACGCACATTCAGCTGCTTCAATGGACTTGATTTTTCAGGCAATGGCAAATTGGTGAAGTAGGGTTTCAGTCACTGTAACTGGGAGTGGAACTACGATTGCAAAGTTGACAATTTTAGTTAGGTCCAGAAGTTATTTATTAACTTCAATCGAACCACATATTTGTCACACATAACAGCAATGACCAAATTGTTTCTAATTTACGCAGTATTTACGATAGAAAAAAACGAGTTCTCTAAGACGTTTTAACTTTCATTAGATTGTTTACAGTTAACTAATGGGAAAAAATAGGTTTACTACCCCCAACTACCGGTCATTAACAAAATAGGGACCAAACTACCGATATTAACAATTATTTTTTCCTAAATTGGGGACCGATGTCAATTTAAGTGGACGGAAGTTAAGTTTAAATTGCATATTAGTCCAAAATTTTATAAACCATATTAATTTAACACGAAAAATTTATAAATTTACATTTTTAACATACCCATAAACAAATAGTTATATATACATAAAAATACAAAAATAAAATATAAAATATAAAATATAAAAATACACAATATATATATATATATAACATTATTTTTAAAAAAATCAAAAAAATATAAAAATAAAAAATATTAATATTTTTTCAAAAAGAGTATTTTTTCAAAAAGTTTTTTTTTTAAAAAATATTTTCTTATTTATCGATTTTTTAAAAAGTGCAATTGACAACCTATTTTTGTGAATTTAAATTCACAAAAATAAAAAAATGAAAAAATTACCTTTAAAAAAAACTTTTTTGAAAAAATACGTTTTTTAAAAAAATATTAATATTTTATATTTTTTTTGATTTTTTTAAAATAATGTTTTTTTTAAAGAAAGTTATTCTTTTAAAATCTTATATTTATATATATATATTGTGTATTTTTTAATTTTAATTTAATTTTTGTATTTTTATGTATAATTTGTTTATGGGTATGTTAAAAATGTAAATTTATAAATTTTTCGGATTAAATTAACATATTTTATAAAATTTTGGACTGATATGCAATTTAAACTTAACTTTCGTCTACTTAAATTGACGGTGGTCTCCAATTTAGGAAAAAATATGAAGTTCGGTTCATCAATTAATTGTTAATGTCAGTAGTTTGGTCCCCATTTTGTTAATGACCAGTAGTTGGGATAGTAAACCTATTTTTTCCCGTTAACTAATGCGACAATTTGTTTGGCTGAGTTCATACTCAAAACCCTAGAACAAATCACATTTAGTTCATTCTATTGGGTCAACCTGTAGCGTGTAAGTTTGATCTTGTGTAATCGTGTGACCGTCATAGCCTATGATAATGCTCTACCAGTTCTATATTTTTTTGATAATTTTGTACTCATATTTTTGCCATTTTCTCCCTTTCTCAGATTTTTTTGACATTTTGAAATATTCCGATTTTCTTTGGTGGTATAATTTTTTTTATTATGCTATTTTCCACTTTTTTCTTTATTAATTTTAATTAATATTTTAAAAAAATGGTTTATGTTTAGTAGAAATAGAATGTACTTGTTAAAATCATGTCTTACCATTAGGTAAAATAATAAAACTTGAATATGTATGGGATAATTAAAATACGAATAAAATTGCTAAAACAATTTATCAAAAAAACAAAAATTGAAACCCGCCTTTCAATTAGTAGATAAACACAAAATTAAACAAATTAAGTCCCTAAAAAGTGCTCAGTTACCAATATTCTAATGCCTTTCCCAGCTTCCAGTTGTCTAGCCAAATGCAACGCAGATGATAGACACGAGAGCTATATTGAGCTTAATCAGTGCAACCAAACAAGCCATCAATCTAATAGACAAAATAGCATCAATTGACTTATTCTGCAACTTTTGAATGATGCGAAAATACAGTACTGAAAACGTGTTTTCATTTTTTTTTAAAAAGGAGACTTTCTCACCAGAAAAGAAATAAAACATCACAAGATATAATGCTAGTCGTCTCAAGCACCAAGAACAATACTAAACTATTTATCTTGCATAAAAGTTTTTCGAAGAAAAAAAAAGTTGTAACAATCTGCCTTGAGAACTGTTCGATATCAAAGTAATGCGGTTTGCTACTAGTAATTCCTGTATGCCAATTCTTGAACCACCTCGGCGAGTTGCTTCTCGCTTTGGATACTTTGGACCCACTTTGTGTTGATGTGAACCCTCTCAATGCTCTGTTTCAAGGTTCTTGCAATAGAAGGTATAGCACGGGTGGCAAAGAAGTCCTCGACTTCACTGGCTTTCTCTAACGAAGCAAACTGACAAATGGAAATGCGGATTTATTAAGAGAGAGAGAGAGAGAGAAAGAGAAAGATAAAAGAGAAAGAGAGAGAGGGAGAGGGGATGAGAGAGAGATGACAAACCGGGGACACGATTGCACTGACAAATCGAGTGATCAGAAATCCAGACCCCCATGTTTTCGTGATATGATTCCAGTTGTCCTGTAACATTAGAGAAACAATCTAGGTAAGTAACAATAAAGAAGCAATATTATCACACAGAAAACTTAACAGCTCAAAATCGCTTTTGACCTTTGTGTAGTGCAACGAATCCTGATAGAGAAGCGACGGGGAAAATTATTCTTTGCACGAAAGTGCATATTACAAGCAAGGATTTTTCCGTAATAATTAGTGGCATAATCAATCTCAAGCCAACCACAAATCAAATTTTTTTAACTTAGCAACACAAATTAGAGATATTGAGGCAAAGTATCTGACTAGACAGGGATGTTCATAAAGTTCAAACTACTGAGAGCCGAGAGGTAAAAGTATAAATCACTCAGCTAGCTATTAAACACATAAGAATAAAGAAATAGATCAAAAAAACTTGTAATTTTGGGTAAAAGACGAGTTCCCTAAACAGAGTGACGGCCTTAAGATCAATTCATTCAAAGAATAGTAGTAGTTTAGCATGCTACATTCTTTAACTTTTATAAGAGCATTCTTTTAACAATCGAAGATGACTATAAAAGGTCAACACTCAACACTAAAGAACAATGATCAACAAGTTATATTGGTATTAGACTTAATGCTAATATATATAAGTGAGAATACCTTCAGCCACTTCCAAGCGACTTCACGACCTTCTATGGTGACATAAACACCAACAACAGCATCTTGGCTCCGAACCTTCATGAAGAAAGAGAGATTATCAATCCCATTTCAAGAACTTAAAGAAAAAACAGTTGATCCGGTCCCAAAAGTAATTGAAGTACCTCGGGAGACAACAAAAAGTTGAGAACTTCAAGCACAATATCTGGATCTGGAGAAGATGCTAAAGAACCTGCAAAAATGTTTACAAAAATCCAAAGTTGTTACGCTAAATTATATACAAGGCTGTATTTTTGTTCAGTTTATAATGTGCAGCAAACGTAATAGGTATATGTTTCCCGAACAATTCTAGAGAATTTCCATGAAACAAGACAACAATGGAAATCAATATGACCATCATTTGCTACTCACTAAAAGGAAATATTAAAACAAAATTTGTTTCAAAAGCCTAATTACTTTTAGTTTGGAAGCTACTTAAATTGATTTCAGGAAAAGAAGAGAAAGTTTGGTGATAATAGTTTAACTTTTGTCATTTTCAGAAAGAAGTTCTCAAACCCAGTACATGTGTAAACTGTAACCTATTAAAATACTCATATAATCTTTCAAACTTGATTACTTCTATACCCAAAACCAGCGTGAGTAAGTTTCTGCAGAAAAGGACAAAAAACCCGAATATTACGATGAATTTTTTTCATTATTACAAAAAGACATGTATACCTAGTATCCGTGTTTTCTCCTGGCTCTGGTCAGATTCCCTATATACTCTCAGAAGAGAATCATAACCCGACCTATCAGACTTGGTTACATTTCGCATCACAGCAACATACGCTGCCTGCAAAAGGGAAATCCATAAGAATGTAAAATTCAAATGACGAGATAATGAAATCATAGAAAATTATAATCTTTATATACCCTTCTAATGTCAGGTGGAAGAAGAGGGGTATTTCTGTCATTTAAGAAAACATCAAATCGCCTCCTTGCTTCATTTTGCGTTAGATCATGTCCAAACTGTACCAGGGTTGTTAAAAGCTCCCCTCTCAACATGGCATCTAAGTGGCCCTCACCTTCTTTAGGATCCCAACCAAGTTTTCTAAATAAAACTAAATAAATCAGAAATCGAAAAAAAAAAGGGTATGCAAACGAGAACTAACATACATAAACCATTGCATCTGTACATCTTCCGTACTGCAATCAAAATGCAATAACAAAATGTCTAATCTTATTTTTGCAGAACTTGTATACGAAAAATCACTGTATTCAGTTATAATATAATCAACTAATACATAATATCAATTTCCACCATCGGACACTGAAAATTTCAAGTTAGTGCACTGAGAAACTAATTCATTTCAAATCAGTACCCTGTCAAATTTGTACCATCAACTTACACAACATTAAAGATTTAATGTGCTGAATTACCGTCATTTTTTTCCTTCAAAAGTTACATAAATAGGCCAAAATTCTGGTACTTCAGTATTTAAAATTACAAATTAGTATTAGCTGGGTGTACAAATTTTATTGCAGCATCGTAGATCAGTACATTTAATAAAAAAGTTTTGTAGTTTGGTACATAAATTTGAAATTAAGTGCTACATAAATATAATAAAACCGACAAATAGTGTTCATCTACAAAGTTACTAGTAAAACCACTAGGCAAAGCTATAATATATTCGTCACTACTTGAAATCTGTTTAGTGCATTCTGACATTACGAAAATGAAGATATTTCACTCTTCTTATATACAAAACTTACTCAGCAGAATACTGGAACAACTTGATGAAATACTGTTTCATGTTATCTTGCAATTCAGGAGCAGCATCGGCTGTAATTCTTGCAATTTTGAAACTTACCTGGGTGGATAAAATTACAGGGGGCTTATAGCACGGTATATTTAGCAAAAGAATCAACAAAATAAACCGGATTCTTACACTATTTAATTCAGATAAAACAGAATATTCAAGCTCTTCTCTATAAGCTGACATCAAGGTAAGCAGAGAGGTCAAAGACTGCTGGCCAGCCATTGATAATGCAAATGTATCATCTAATATTCCTGTTCAGAAGCAAACTATCATGTTAAGCCACACAAAAAAAAAAAAAAACAGGTTCACCTCATTGTATTTTTCAGTTACCAGTTAACTCGATATATATAGAAGATATGATTTGTCTAATGATCTTTTAAAAAGATAAGCATGTTTAATCAGAATGCAGCTTATTTAATTTAACCAAAGTAAATATCAGTTTCTTGAAGGTGTCCAATTTCTATGCATGGATGGGTAATTATTTTAGAGGGTTTAAGTATATGAAACATGACCAAAAATTATAATGTTGTATACAGTATATACCCATATGTTGGTTACTAATTGTATATGGGAAAGAAAGATTTCAACTAATTATGGCTTTGAGGGTCTAGCGTTCCAAAATTATGACCTTCACCGAACAGATCTCTAAAGATGATAAAACTGAGAAAGAAAAGTTTCACAAAAAATATCCTACACAGATAAAAATATACCAAATCTATCAGTTGCAGATAAGCACTTTTTCTCGATAGCATATCTAAGTCTTCTAGCAAGATCTTCATCATATTTCACCCTGTAGAAACCAGCCTGCTCTACGTTAACTTTAATCCAAGCTTGTTTCTCATGAAGACCGCTACTACCAATTAATTCGTTTATATCTATAGCTTCAGATTTTGCTTGTAGCAGAACATTCTTGCGAGATTCATATGAGCTATAACACAAAGTCAATGGAACAATCCACTCTCCATCTCCAAGAGAACCACTCGACAAGAATTGTGTCTGTAAATGATTATAATATAAGTAAGAATATGTAATGGTCAAGACTGAAATAAACGAAAGAGGTTGATGGCATAATTATCAGCAATAGAGAACCAGAAGGAATCTAGTTCCAATTCAGAGAAGTCGGTGGTTTTTTTTTTCAAATTTCAGATATTGTATCTTGTACCATCTTCTCTCTATATAACTAGTCTCTAAGCCTCTTTATTATTTCTTAGATTCAGTAAACCAATTAACCTTTCCATCCGTAATTTCAGCTACCCTTGTGCAATTTCAGCCTTTATAATTGTTGAATATTACTCCACATCGATGGGTTCTCAGTGCCAGCCTATACTTATATATGAGTTTCTCTTCAAGGCCTTTTGATGGGGATGGATGGACTCTAATATGGTATTAGAGCAGGCTATTGTTTGTTTGCTTGTTGGGCTCCCCTATTTGTCTTGTTTGTTTACACTTGTGGGAATTCAATCGTCTCGGCCCCCAAGTGAAGGCAGTGTTGAATATTATCCCATATCGTTGGGTTCTCGGTCCTAGCCTATACTTAAGTAGAATCATAGCTTAGTTAAGGCCTTTTGGTGGGGAATAGGTGCACTTATATAATAATTATATAAAACAAAGAAAATAACATTAGGATCTATCTACTTGATTATACTTCAGAAAATCATCTCCATTTAGCCCGCAACTTAACTAAATCCTTACAGAATATCTCAAGCATCGTATAACAAAGATATGAAACTCACACAAGACGTGAATGATAGCTTCACAATCCTATAACAGAAGTGCAATGTACCTGTTCAAATTCCAATTTCTGATCTTTGATTTTAACAGAAACAACAGGGTAACCTTGTTGCTTTGTCCATGAATTCATTAACTTGTTCACAGGTTCACCAGATTCATCCTCTAGAACTGCCCATAAGTCTTCAGTCCTTGCATTTGAGCAAGCATATTTTTTGACATAAGCGGCAAGTGCCCTCTATATTGAAAACAAAAAACATTTTTTTTATAAAAAAAGAAAAAGAAATACCCCAGTAGAGAAATTGCTCAAGTGATAGAACTAAGACAAGTAAATTCAGTTATCTTGAGAAAAACTCAACGCTTGTATCAACATTATTTCTTTCCAATCTGAAGAAACTGTAATATCAACCCAAAAATATGATAGATATAAATTTAAACCATCATATTCATCTGTGCGCACCAGCACCATATTTGTGTCATCTGATTGTGTATGTGTGGGCATTGAATTTTTTAGTCCCAACTAAATTTGAAATTGAAGAATAATTTAAACTTTTGACACTTTTGGTTTCTTAGCACCAGACGCTGTGGAACTTCTCAGTAGAGTTCAAAGGGTCATGCATAGTAATGTCATGGCTCCTAAGTCTATGAATGTAGTGTTCAAGAGGATTGGTTTTGCAATTCAAAAAGGGTTAGCGGTGATTGGTTTTGCAATTCAAAAAGGGTTAGCGGTGCAGCTTGTTGACCGCTTGCCTTCTATCTCCGTATAATCTTTTCATCATGTTAATAAAAATTCATATTGATTTTTTTTTTAATTAATCTTTTGTTTAGCTACTGATAAGTATAAATGACATAACAGAACCTAAAAAAAAAAGTTAAGACGGATGACTCGTGTAAGACTCTAAACTTGTCTCATTACTTAAAAAGGTAGCTAACAATTGATGGTTGCTTTCTTTCCTTCCCAAATATACACACAAATAATAGATATAACGAGGTAAAGTGAGTACACTACTTTTCATCAGCGACAAAAAGACGGTGAGAAATGGAAATCTTTTGAGCCTGCAGGTTTCACTAACATCCTGGTAGTGACATTTTCGTTGCAAAGGGGAAGAAAAACGACAAAAATCCTCGCACATTATTATATACTTATAAGACAAGAAAAAAGTCCCAATCAAGTGAGAGAGGGTACATACTTTAACATAGAAATGAACCAAAGTTTCGAACCTGAAAAGTATCTGGACCAAGATAATTTTGCAGCATACGAATAACAGATGCACCTTTCCTATAGCTAATCGCATCAAAAATCTCATCAATCTCCCTTGCGTGGTTTATATCCACCTAGAAAGAATAATATTTATTCCATGTCAACTTTGAAGATTTACTAAAAAACTAAAAGAACAAAAGCGGAAAATACAAATTTCCTCGAAGTACCTCAATAGGATGTGATTCTGAAAGTCCATCCAATCGAAGCCCCTCAGTGCTTTCATCAAGAAACTGCGTCCATATATTCCATTCTGGAAACAAACTATCAGCTGCTAAATAGCTCACCTGGACATAAGAAAGCCAGTTAGTAAGAGGCATATTAGATATACCATGATAATAAAACAGGTAAAATGCAAATGACCCCCATCTACTATGGGTGTTTTGCAGATAACCCCATATTCTGATTTCTAGCAATTAACCCCCATGTACTATCGAAGTTTTGTACAGTTTTTAATTAAATCACTTTGTGTTTGGAGGATTTTTTGGACAATAAAAAAATAATAATAATAAAGATTGCTAGGCAGGATGCCATGAAATACCCATGTGGCGAATCCCTCGTTGAGCCAAAGATGGGTCCACCATTCCATCGTCACAAGATTTCCAAACCATTGATGTGCAAGTTCATGAGCCACGACGGTTGCAACCTGAAAGCCAACAACTTAATGAACAGCTTTTGAGGAAATTAATTTAATGACTCGCTATATGTTTTGCACATTACCCTTTGCTTGTTAGAAGCTGCAGAATGTTTATCGTCGTAAAGCAAAGCTGTCTCACGATACGTAACAAGTCCGTAATTTTCCATTGCTCCAGCAGCAAAATCGGGAATCGCAACCATATCCAATTTTGGTAAAGAATAAGGGACAGCAAAGTACCTATATGCTTAGAGGTATTAATTAATAAATAAAAGTAACAAAACGGGAGGAAACACTCCATATTTTGACATTCCAGAAGTAAATGAAACTGTACAAACAAATATTGCATACATTCTTATTACCAAGTGCAAAATCATACTCAATGGCCTCACATTTCAGGATTGACGGGAGACAGCTTAAGCAAATAAGCTGGATTCTCTAGGTTCAGATAAAAGCTGGTAAATGCTGCTGAAAGCATAAAGCCTTTTCAGGCTAAAGAACACAGAAAAGGTCAGCTTTTAACCGGGTTAACCCTATATACTCTAGCTTTTAAGTGGGAAAAAACATAACTAAAAGCTGTTAATAGATAAGGCCTATGTAAGCAAAACTATTGCTTGGATAAGCTGGATTTTTTCTAAATTGTGAATAAAGCTGGATTCATCCAGCATTAAGATTCCAGCTTTGTCGGTCAAAAAACTAGATAACCTGGTCTTTTAAACCGGTCAACCAAGTGCAGTCCAACTTTTAAGAAAAAAAGTTGAGCTGAAAATCTGCTACCAAACAAGTCATTAATGAGAAACAAGGATAGAGCATACTTTTTGTAAAGGTCAAGTGTCTTAACAGCAACGTCTAAGGCAAATTTCCCCTGATCAGACTTTCCAGCCTGGCAATAAACGCGAACTTTGATCCCTGTACACCAGAAAAACAATACATTTTTTTTGAAATTGCAATTTAAATATTTCACCATAACAAGTCAGCAAGAAAAATAAAGAGTATACTACCATCAGACGTGTGATCTTCAACATAGTCGAATAAACCAATCACCGCCGCAACCAAATAGGTAGACATAATAGGAGATTCTTGATATTTAATCGTCTTAGTGTTGCCATCTAATTTTTCTTCAATAATTGGCATATTGGAAAGAGCATCAACCTCCGAAGGTACTTTCAATGTGATCCTGAAGGTAGCCTGAGAAAGATTTTCATTGAGAAATCATACGTAAGTAATTTATATTTCACTGATGCACAAATATACAGCATCTGATGCACAAAAGTTGTATTTACGGGGAAGTATCATGGAACAAAGGCAGACAATAAGGTTGTCACATTAGGAATTTATATCAATTTGTATATTAACTATCAGTGTTTTTAACAATTAGTACACCATACTGTTAAATTTCCGGTTTAGACACCAAATTAAAATCAAACAATCAGGACAGTGTTGAGATTTCAGCTCAAAGAACTAGTTTTATACTAGTTGTTCCATCACACAGGTTTTCTTAGCAGCTATCAATGCAATTGATAGAAAAATGTTAGAATTTAAGCTCTAAATACTGGTGGGTTTTGATAGATTGCCTTATGTCAGAATTTTTAATAGATATGTGTCGGAACTAAGTTGTGGATTTTGGGAGGTTGGTGTATTATATGTTCGATTTTGTGAATCATGGTCGTGAAACTTAATGGTATGGTAATTGTTAAGAGCTGATGTGTTGGTGTATAAAGTGATATTTCCCCTCAAATTAGGATCAAATGTCAGACTATTCAATTATGTTACCGAATTAGATCCAAATCATAATATCCTACCAAAGATAACATATCTGATAATTCAAATTTAAGAGTAAGTCCGGAATGCTCATGTAAAAACGAGAGTGAGTACCAAAATAATTAGTTTTATTTCATGCAGCCAAAATATAAAAGAACCTAGCATTCGAGAATTAGTACCTTGCAAGCCGGTTCATCCCAACATGGAAAGCAACGCCTAGCATCTGCTGGTTCAAATTGTGTGACAGCCATGTTCTTCTTCTCACCATTATGCTCATAAGTACTACAATTTAGAACGTATGTACACATTAAACATAGAAACATAGCATAGTGAATGTCAATAGAGAACACAAAGCAACTCATATATTTGTGAGTAGCAATAAAGAATGTAAGATGAAAGAGAAAGGTAAAAGTACCAAAATTTTAATATTTTTATTGCTTGCAATTGTATTTGAGATAAATAAACATTTAACCATCAGCAACACACCTGTTGTCTATATCAGTATGCTGTTTTTGTAAAGAACGGTAGGATCATTCTGTTTGTGAGAAAATTTAAGTACATTTAGCAAGACATATAACTAGGAGATATGTCCATCATAGTTTCCAGGAAGGGAAACGGAAGCGAAACAGAAAACGTAAAACGCGTATTTTTTTTTAAAAAAATTAATCACAGCTGAAATAATGAACAAACGAGAAGAACGAAGCGGAAAACATGATTTTTGGAGGGGAAAGGAGCACGTAACTATGGGACTCCATCCACATCATAACATCGGTTATTAGACTTGTAATTTTTTACTAACTTAGACTGAATATACGAGCACGGGCACATTAATCATAAGTTTAAAAACTAAGAAATTGGCACATAGATGATGATTCACCTTCTGTAAAACCCTTTCATTCTGTCATTTAGGGTTCCCTCAAACACAATTCGGAAAACGCCTACACCGATAGGAAGATCTTCAGCGAACTCCGTCACCATTATCTCATCTTCTTCAAACAACTCCACTTCCAGTGCCTCAAATACCTACAAAGAATCAAAGAGATATCGTGAATGAAGTAAATTTACGAATTAAAGATTAGACAGATATAGTAATTAGTTTGAAGGGGTGTTGTGTCCACCAAGTCTTTGGTTTTCCATAGTCAGCGTTTATCATCTGACATCTATGATGGACTTACTTTCTCTTCTTTTTAAACATACCATAAATAACTAACACACATATGTATCAAGCTTTAGCCTTGCTCCTACGCATCAACTACCCAACTTTAAAGTTTTTATCAATTTATTGCTAAAATGACTCCTACTGTTCTTCTATAAACTATATACTTCCTTAATATATTAAAATAGAACAGTTCCTCAAGCTCCACTAGTTTCTAAATGTATTGGTTGCCACAAAAACGGTTTCATCAGTTAATCAACATAAATACCTTTTTTTGTTTGTTTATTTATATCATAACAGAATTAGCTACAGACACCTAATGTTCTTACAGGCATTCACTCTTTTATATCATAAAAGAACCAGGGATTTTTTTTATAAAATATTTAAATACTCCGCAAAATCGAACATAGAATTATTATATAATATTCATTTTTCAGGGGGTGTAAAAAAAAACTGGTCATACTTGCGTCAGCCAACCAGTTGTGTATAACCCACAGAGTTTTTTATCTCAGGAAAAAAAAACAGTAGTTAGTAGTATTTGTTAGAATAATGATTATTGCACAGTGTAGAAGTCCGTCCATTCCCCACTAAAAGGCCTGTTAGTAGGGAAGGAGAGAGGCATATATTAATCATTGGCTTTATCAATGCCTAAACGATGTGGGACAATTCCAACACTCCTCACTCGTGGGTTGGTCAATCTCCGATAAGCCCAACGAGTGCAATCAACAAATCAGGTGGAGGTGGCCCATCATACAAACTGGCTATCCTTAGGCTCTGATACCTGTAAAAGCCCGTCCATTCTCCACTAAAAGGCCTATTAGCTAGGAAGAAGATGGACATATATTAAGACTTGGCTTTGATAATGCTCAAGTGATATGGGACACTTCCAACACACGGAAAATTAGCACCGGAGTTACACCTGAGGGACTGTTTGTATAATTCCAGAAATTACACTTCAGTCCTTCCTTCATATGGAGGGACCAAAATGTAATTTCCAAATTACACAAGCAATCCCTCCTGTGTAGGGATGGCAGAATTCCGGGTTTTGGTCCGACCCGACCCGACCCGGTACGGGTTGGATAAAAGTGCAGGATTATTTGGGTCGGGTTGGATTAGGTTACTTTGCACTTTTGTGCAACTTTTATGCAAATTAGAAATAATTTCATATTCCCTATATGTACCACTTTTTAATTATTTATTTTATTTACCAAAACGCCATACACATATTTCATAAAAAATGGAAAAAAAACACATAAAATTATATAAAATGCAAAAAATCACAAAAAATGAAAAAAAAATAAAAAAAATCACAAAGAAATAAAAAAATCACAAAAAAATTATAAAAAATGAAAAATCACAAATAATCACAAAATTATAAAAAAATTACAAAAAAAATAAAAAAAATAAAAAAAATTATAAAAAATGAAAAAAATCACAAAATATTATAAAAAATGAAAAAAAATCACATAAAATTATAAAAAATGAAAAAATTCACAAAAAATGAAAAAAAAATCACAAAATCACAAAATTTTAAAAAAATTACAAAAAAAAAAAAAACTTTTTTTTTGGGTTTGTAGAAAGATAAAACATATATATTATATTTTGGTTTGTATGACAATTTAGTAAATAAAATAAATAATTAAAAAGTGTTACCTATGAGAAATGTGAACTTATCAAGATATCTAGGAGGAATATAAGTTGCTATGAGTTACTTATAGGGAATTACCCCGTAATAAAACACAACCCAACACACACACATGACACATCCTCTCTCTCTAACATATACACAGATAGATACACTGTATAAAACATGTGTCTAGTGATGAAAAGATGATAAAAAGCTAATTATCAACGATAAAATATTAAAAGAGACCCATTCACCAAATTAATTAGTCATCCCTCTTGTGTACTAGCCTTCTCTCTCTATATATATAAATATATATATATATATATATATATCCTTATTTTATTTTAGCTTATTATTTTCTTTTTTTTGTCAGTTTTTTTCCTTTTATTTTTTTGGGTATTGTTGTAAAGAATAATTTAGATTATTATAAATTTTTACCAGGTAAATATGAAAAATTTGGAAAAAATAAGATTTTTAGGCTTTTCTAATTTAATTAAATGGTTATTGTTAGATGCTTAATAATGGTTTGCACTTGTTTGGCTTATCAAAAAAATTGCGGGTCAAACGGGTCGGGTCGGGTATAAACGGGTCGGGTCGGGTTATGTGCGGATTGATGTGCGGGTCGGGTCGGGTTTCGAGAAACCCGGCCCAATTGCCATCCCTACTCCTGTGTAACTCCGGTGCAAATTTTCTATGTATATATCAGTTCTCTATTTGTTATTATGAGGGACAAAGTGAAACAGTCAAATGATTCATCAGTTAAGATTATATGTATATACGGAGTATTATAGTGGATGGACCCGGTGCACTAAACATCTTCCCCTTAATATAAGTACAAACTTTATATGACATATATATATATACATACATATACATATCTATACTACCAAGAATTGGTGAGACTGCTAAATTTTGCCACCATTTTTCCAAAAATATCGCCACTCTATTTTACTAATTACTGATATATCCTAATTTAATTAACAATTTGTCCTCACCCTATTTTTCTTAATAACCAGTGTATCCTAATTCATTTAAAAATTCATTTTAACCAGCATAATTCTAATAAATGATATCGAATTCAATTATTGTATTCATAATAAAACATATTACGAGATTTATGTCGTTAGGCGATGTGCAGCCAACGCGTGAGCCACTATAGGCAGGGCATGTACCTTTGAGTTAGCGGTGAATGTGACTGAGTTAGGTTTAACGTTGAGATCGGCGGCGTTGAGAACGAGGAAATTTGTTTGCGATACAACGTTGACGGTGATCTCAACGGTACCGGAGAATTTACATGATTCGAGGTCCGGTACGAGATCAATATCGTACCGTTTCGGTACCGCCGATTTCGGAAGACGAGATTGACCCTTGAACTCATCATACTTGGTACTCGCCATTTTGTTCTCTCTCTCTCTCTCTCTCTCTCTCTCTATTGTGTTGTGTGTGATAAAAGTAGTATTTGGTTCTTCAAGAGTTAAATGTGAGGGACGGTTGGTATTTAATAACTTGTGATCTTGTTTTTTCTAACGTAATTCCTGAATTTGTAGGAGTATTTCACTTTATACCGTATATTTTATTAAAGTAGTTTATATAAGTAAAATTAATACTCCAGTGGACAAAGACAATTATGTACACTCGTTTGGTCGTGTCTTTTATGTTTAAAAGTATATTTTTTATAAATAGATTGAAAAATATACTTTTTATGTTTAATTTTTAATAAGTAAATACGGTTTGGTGAACACCGTAAAAGTATACTTTTCATTAAAAATGTTGTTTGGTAAAATATATTTACTTTTACTTTTTGAGTGAAAATGAATTGTTTATTCAAATAATGTACAATAGGTAACATTTTTTAATTATTTACTTTATTTACCAAAACGTCATATACATATTTCATAAAAAAATGGAAAAAAAAACACATAAAATTATATAAAATAAAAAAAAATCTCAAAATAAATGAAAAAAAATCACAAAAAATGAAAAAAAAAATCACAAAAAAATTATAAAAAATGAAAAAATCACAAAAAAATCACAAAATTTTAAAAAAAAAATTACAAAAAAAAATAAAAAAAATAAAAAATCACAAAAATCACAAAGATGAAAAAAAAAATTTAAAAATGAAAAAATCACAAAATTTTAAAAAAATTACAAAGTTTTTGTCATTTTTTATATTTTTTTTGATTTTTCGGTATAAAAAGTGTTATATTGACAAAAAAAATTATATATTTTTTTTAATTTTTTTTTAAAAGTTTGTGATTTTTTTTCATTTTTTGTGATTTTTTGTAATTTTTTGTAATTTTTTAAATTTTTATAATTTTTTTGTGATTTTGTATTTTTTTAATAATTTTTTGTGATTTTTGGTGATTTTTTTATGATTTTTGGTGATTTTTTTTCATTTTTTTTTATAATTTTTTGTTTTTTTTTTATAAAATATTTTTGGTGATTTTTTTCATTTTTATAAATTTTTTGTGTTTTTTTTTTATTTTGTTATAATTTAAAACTATTTTTTTGGGTTTGTAGAAAGATAAAATATGTATATTATATTTTGGTTTGTATGACAATTTAGTAAATAAACTAAATAATTAAAAAGTGGTACCTATGAGGAATGTGAAATTATCAAGGTATCTCGGAGAAATATAAGTTGTTATGAGGTACTTATAGGGAATTACCCCTTGTTTATTTCGATTAAAAATAATTAACTAGCAAAAAAACATTTCATTATTTAAAGATTAAAAATACAAAATTAGGAAAATATAATGATGATATAAACTAGGTTTTGAACTGTACTTTAAAAACATATTCAGATTAAAACCTAAATTTTAATCTGGTTATGAAAACTTGAGTAATATAACAGATTTTGTTCATTCAGATTCAACAAGTTGAATTCAATACTGAAATAGGTTTATCATATAACATATATAAACAGTAGCAGTATTTTACTTACTAGTAAAAGTATCATCAAACTTACTTTTAAAAAGTCTACTTATAGACATTTAATTTTCACCAAAAGTATATAAGATGACATCCAAGCAAACTAAATATAAGTAAAAGTAAAATATGCCAAAAACATACTTAATGGTATACTTTTGATAAAAGTAAAAGTAAACTTTGCAACCAAACAAACATACATAATAAGTAAAAGTAAAAGTAAAAGTAAGTAAATACCTTTGCAACCAAACAAGGCCATGATGATTATCCTATTTTATACGTAATTTATTAATTTATAGGAGTATTTCACTTTTAATATATATTTTATTAAAGTTTATATACAAGAAATACAAATACGTAAATTTGGACAATTAAAATGGACCAAGGCGAAATAGAAACATCAAACTATGATTTGAGACGGAGGACGAATATACAGAGTTTTTTGGTCACATATACTAAATGCATCATAAAAGTACCTAATTTTATTTATTTTTACAGATTTAGTCTTTTATTTAGAAAAAAAAAGGTTATTTTATTTTAGTTAGTACGATTTTTTTCCCTTTTTATGGCAATTTTTGTATAAAATTTTATTTGTTATTGTATTGTTGGTTATGCATGCTTATCATTGTTGGTGTATTGCGAAATATTTAATACAAATATTTTTACCAGTTTACGACGAAAATAAAGTCTCATAATTTAAGTGGCCTACAGCCTCCAAAATTCTGGAACCGGCTCTGCGTATATATGATGTATAAAAGCTATTTTATTTTTATTAATTAGATATATATGCTTGTGTTGTTTTGTTTAATTGTTCAGTTTTTAACTTTTTAGAGATATAAACAATTTATTGATTAATTTTAGATATTTGCTTATTTTATTCACTTTGCTAAAATATGTTGTACAAAAGTTTGGTTAATTACGTTCATTTAACTTGTTTGGGAGTTTTTCATCAAATACTTATAAGTTAGAGCAAAATGAGTAATATAACCAAAAAGATGTATCATCGCCTTTTACTAATAAGCAGGATAGTCAATAGTTATTATAAATGTAACTAAATTGTAGTATTTGATTATATGATTATAATGCGATTAGCCTTCCAATTTGAACATTTTTGCAATTTAAGAAAGCTTTATATAAATAAATACTAATGTAACCCTTAATTTTGGTAATAAGCTATTTTTACAAGTAAATAGAGCACTTGTTACTCCCTCCGTCCCACAATACAAACCCTATACGAAATCACACGTAACTTTAATCGGCAAATAAATCGTATATAAATTGTCGAAATAATTTAAAAAAAAATTATGTCACATAATTTAACATTTGAATTATTTAGATTTTTTTTAAAATTTTTAGTTTCTAAAATTTATTTATATATTTAAAGACGATAAAAGTTGCATATAATTTTGTATAGGACTCGTGGCACATAAGGTGTATAAAAATATTATGTATTAAATTTTAGATTTGAATTTTCAACTACAGGAAGAGTGAAAATAATTACTCCTTGATCTCCCCTTGGATTTGTAACTTTAGGTGGAGCTTTAGATGGGAGACTGACTAATTATAGATGAAGAACAAATCATGAGTCCAAATATTCTACCTTATAATTTGTATTTCATTTTGTATTTATTTAGTTATTTTTGCTCAAAATTTAAAATTTTAGAATTTTTATGTGTATTTATAAACTGTTACAATATTCTACACATATTTCATAATATTTGGACATATTGTTGAGTTACATAATTTTTAAAGGATTTTATATTTAATTTACCACTTATTAATTAATTTTAAAATAAAGCATATTTGAATTTTTAGCAAGAAAAAAACTATTAAAATGTATTCATACATGCCTAATTATAATTGTAGTATTTTTTTAATTTTTATTAATCAATTATTTTGGGTTTGAAAATCAATGGAGCAAGAAGTGGGATATAAATGATGGGCTAAAATATTTGGACCTCAAAATACGCTACAATGAATTTAACGAACTTTCTTTTTATTGGATTTGAGCTAAAAGTGCCCAACCTCTTGATATTTCGTGTACTGATGGTGTCCAAAACGTTCAGTTTTTTTTTTTTTTTTTATCATTTTGTTTGTCTATTACTAATATTTGATTAAACAATATGAGATTTTTTTGCGTGATAAAATAAAATTGGTTTGTGAATTATAAAGCTTGAAGACTTTTTCATGACCAAAAAACAGAAAGAGACACCCTTTGGATCATAACCCAACTCTTAAGCAAAAAATGGAACTTAAAGCTTGAAGCTTAATGTTTGATTAAATAAGATGAGAATTTTTTGCGTGACAATATAAAACTGTTTTGTGAATTATAAAGCTTGAAGACTTGTTCATGACCAAAGGTCAGAAAGACTACACATTTTCATCATAACACAACTCTTAAGCAAAAAATGGAGCTTAAATAAGATGAGAATTATTTGCGTGACAAAATAAAATTGCTTTGTTAATTACTGTATAAAGCTTGAAGATATTTTCATGACAAAAAATCAGAATGACTGCCCCTTTTGATCATAACTCAACTCTTAAAGCAAAAAATGGAGCTTGAAGCTTAAAGTTTGATTAAATAAGATGAGAATTATTTGCGTGACAAAATAAAATTGCTTTGTTAATTACTGTATAAATCTTGAAGACATTTTCATGACAAAAAATCAGAATGACTCCCCCTTTTGACCATAACCTTACTCTTAAGCAAAAAACGGAGCTTAAAAGATAGTACAAATTATCAGGGAAAATGGAATTTATGATATAATAGCATGTTTATTTCCTTCTCTAACTCGCTACATAATCTGAAAATGATCATAATAACAATACTGGTATCCAGGTGTATTGTGAAGCAACGGTGGCAACTATTCGGGTTTGTGAGTTCTCTTCCTGCAAAACTGCATTTTCTAGGTCCGAAACCATGTTACAAGAAATACCTTCTGCAGCTGGTATCCATCTCTGCGCTGAAATCCAAAGAGAAAATAGAGAAATTCAGACAGTTATATATTGCTTTCTTATTGAGAAACAGATGGCTGTCATCTATGAGAGACAAGATAGTATTCAGATGAATAAAATTTACCCGTTTAAAAACAAAAAGAAATACAATACCTTGTGAACCCATTCATATTCTCTGCCTTTCGTATCAAATGTTCCATGTTGTAGGCTGGTTAACTTCAGTGTGAAACGAGGACCACATTCCAGCACGTTAGTAATGGTGGACAAAATTACTTGTCACGAGATTGATCATGAAGCATGAAATGGACGTACATGTGAATTTTTTCTTTATAATGTAAAAGGGTTTTATTTTCCGTCGTTTATTTGTACAAAAGTGTCTTTCTCCACATAATTGTGAAGAAAAAAAAATGTTAAAAGAGAAAAAGAAGGGAATTTTTTTTCGTAACAGCCAAAGATAAAATCCACCAACCTGAAGGTGAGCGATAACTTTGCCTTGAGAACCAATTTGACCAGGCAAAGACTTACTAGTTTTACTTTTTGAATCACTCTGTTTAGTTTCTTTGTCTTCAAGAATGTATCTTCAGCATAACAACATGATAAAGTGTTAGGTTCTTTGTAAAAATACTCTAAAATTAAAAAAATGTGTAAAGAAGTGTTAGATTTCTTGTAAAAAATAAAATACGTGTAAAAGAAGCAACACTCGCCGATGATGGCGAAAGAATATAAAATCTCGCTGATTGTGAAATGTAAGATGTAACCACACGTCATCCACGGAAATTTGGATCTTGAGGGAACAGGGACTGTATTAGCCTACATGATAGAAAGAAATATTTGAATCCATATTCTGTATTAGAAGTCAAGAAGTCGAAAGGAGGAAAAATAATTCCAGTGACAAGACTTGAAAAATGTATCCTACTCGTATAATCTTCTAGGATAACTTATTTATTTCCAGCTATCAACACAAACACTCATGAGCTGCATTATCCTTTACCAGATAACAGGCTAAATTTGTAAAACCCGCTACATTAATTCATAACTTGAGTGGAGGCAAGCTAAAAAGCTTCTAGTTTGTTTAGCCATAAGCATGCGTCATAACTCATAACTAACCTGTGTATCAAACCTCTGTTTTTGCAACATCCAGGTAAAAACAACTGTAAATAAAAAAGGTACCCGGAATATACTGTCTCTTCCATAGGAAACTCCCTATATGGCGACTAACTATACTCAAATGCGGAATTAAACAGTGAAAGATTTCAATGACTCATAGTAAGCAATACATTCCGATACGGTTGCCAATGCGTGTAGTAAAGTTAGTCAACACTAACTCAGGCTGATGCCTAATTGGATTTCCGTGATTCTGCAAAGCGATCAAGAAAAACTAAATATTTCTCACTCCTAACAATTGCCACTTAAATTTAAATTCTTGGTACAAAGTGAAAACAATCACTTAGAAGCATGTCATCAAATACCGCCATTTCTCAAATTAAAGCATTAAACATTAGTTGAACAAAAAACTATAAATGGCAAAACATTTTATGGTAAGCTACCGCATTCCCATGTAATCGTACATAAGGTATACAAGCTGAACAAACTACTTTTTAAAGGGTGTTCTTTTCACTAAACACTTATTTGCTTACTTTATATTACCTTTTACCGCATGTAAATATATGGGTAAATATATGGCCAAGTTAATTGAAGCTTAGAAGCGCGTTTATATCATGGATCGATGCAATATTTGGGATTCCACAAATTTTTGTCTTTAACTTTTTACATCAAACTCTAGGAAGCTACCGTGTTCATGTAATGTGAAAATTGTTTCACTTTACGTTTGGAAAACAACTGTGTATGCCTAAGTGAAATCAGGAATTCATTACAAGATATTAACAACCTAATGTAGCTGTCAGCCATGGAGGCATTAAGGAAAAAGATCAGGTTATTTGCAACTTTTCAGGTCAAGACTTTTATTTCATGAACATTTCACAATTGTGTAAAGTACAGTTATAAGATATATTAATATAAAGTGTTATTAAACCAAAAAACAACCTCAAAAAAGAAAAAAACCCAACAAAATGGCGGGCCACACATCAACATATTCTTTTAAATTGGGCACGCAAGTCTTGTGGGAATTAGTTGGCGAGATTGTTATCGTCAAACCAACCTCACTGGAGGTCCAACTTCTTACCCTAGTGATAAGTCAATTTCTGAAGTAAAGAAAGATCAAATTTCTCATTAATCATTAATCTGTAAAATTATGTCCTCCTATCTTCCAAGTAGTCTTCCAAGTAAAAAAAAAGAAGAACTTATAACAAAAACTGAAGAAAAGGATGCGTCGCACATGGATACTTCATCTTGAAATGGGAGATCTAATTTTCGAAACTAATTGGTGTTGAAAAAATTGTAGGAAAACATGTTTTTAAACATGGTTGTTCCAAGTGGTCAGGGACCATCTTTGAGTCAATTTTCGATGCGACTACTCAGTTTTTCTGAGGCCATACTCAAAGCGTTTGAGTAGCTCGTACGACGAGCTTCGCAACGGTATATCGCATGACCTATTCGGAGGAAGGGTGTGAATGATAATTGGACTCGAAGGTTCATACTCGAAAGAGGAAATACAGTCAATGCTGGAAAATGAGAAAAGAAATGGGATTTAACCCATGAGGGTTATCCCACATTGGAAAATCATGAGTGATTTTTACAATATATATACTAAGGTATCCAATGTGGATATTAAGTAGTGTGTCCACATACACATGTGTGTAATGTGTACCACACACAGGCTTGCCCGGTCGGGCGGGCTTGCCCGGTCCCAGTCGGGCGGGCTTGGTTTTTAGCTCAACGGGAAACGCGTGCCTGCTCGGGAAAAACTTCCAGCAAAGCTGTAATTGTTGCAATAAATATTAATTCATTGCAAAGTTAATACTGCAGTTTCGAATTTCGAAAACTGACAGTAGTAAAGTGACTTTAATGGCTGAGATACTCAGCAAGCCTATAAATAGGCAGACCCCCCACATGTCACAACATATACAACATTCTGAAATCAAACACCAATAACATATATCATCTCTCCAAAAATTAGCATTACATTTTAGAACCAGAGAACCACCCACCAACAGCTCGACCTTGACTCGTCGCCAGTTTCCGGCGAGTCATCCGAGACGTTGTACCTTGGGATCGAAGCGCCAACGCAACCAGAAACATCAAGGTGGTTGGGCGAATATCGGTTAAGGGCATACTGTTAACAGTAGCCTCGTCTTGTTTTATTTACATTCTGTCCATTTATTTTACGCCTTTTAATTCTGTCCATTTCATTTACGTATTTCAATTCTGTCCTTTTTTATTTCAGTATTTCAATTGCTGTCCTTAGCTGTAGCTTTTAATTCTGTTTGTACCTTTCTGTAATTAGTTTAAAGTTCTGTTTTTTGCTGTAATTACTATTCTGTAATTAGACTAGTTTCAATTCAGTCCTGTACTTTCAATTTAAAACAGAACAGTCCGGCTGTTAAGTTTATACTTTCCAGTCCGGCAGTTTCTTTTAATTGCAAATCAGTACATCAGATTATTAATTAATAATAATCTGATAACGTTTGCTTTGATTATTTTTTAGTACCTACATGTTGTAATCAGTTTATTGTATTCCATTTGGAAATTAATAAAGATTACACTGCTTTTATTTAATTCTTGTTTAGTCATTTATTTATTATTAATTGTTATTTTGTACACGGAAACCAACAATTTTAACCGATACTCTGTTGTTTCTTTCGTGTATTGATTAATACAATTATTTATTTTATAAGGAATAATGCTTTCTTGTTTTCAATTCTAAATTATATTAGAAATTGAATTACAAAGGAAAAATTCCAAACAGTTTTAATTTTATTTTATTTTCTTGTTGATACCAACCGTATTGGTATTCAATAAGAATCGTTGTAATCCTTTTAATATCAACCGTATTGATATTCAAAAAGATAAACAGTTTAATTTTATTGTTTGTTTAATAAAATTCTTTTACAAACCCAAAGTTTAATTTTGGTGTGTTGTTTATAGAATTATTTGTACACGTATCTCATACGTATTGTATTGTCGTTTCAGATGACAAACACGTCGCCTATTCAGTTGCCTATCGGAAGTGAGCATGACCGAGTGGTTGGTGGAGATGTCCATAACACTGGAGGCGATGCGATTGTGGGGGCTACCGCCGATGACGTAGCTGCAGCGGCTGCGGCCATGGCGGATGCTACGGCCAAAGCTGCGGCTGCGGCCGAAGCAGCGGCCACGGCCAAGGCCGCAGCTAAGGCTGCGGCAAGAGCCAAGGCTGCGGCCAAGGGTAAGGCACCGATGTATTCGGCTGTGCCTACTTTGCCGACTTCTCATCTGGATAAACCGGAAAAATTCAGGGGAGACAACTTTAAACGTTGGCAGCAAAAGATGCTGTTTTATCTCACGACCCTGAATCTGACCAGGTTTCTCAAGGAGACTGCTCCCGTCCTAAGCGAGGACGATCTGGACGAGCAGTCGTTCTCTGCGATTGAGGCATGGAGACATGCCGACTACTTATGCAAGAACTATATCCTGTGTGCTCTAGATGACACACTGTTCAGTGTTTTCGAGCCCAAAGCTACTGCAAAGGAGCTATGGGAAACTCTTGAAAATAAGTACAAAGTGAATAACGCTGGTACAAAGAGATTTGTTGTCACGGACTTTCATGAGTACCGTATGACTGACAGCAGGGGTGTCATGGAGCAAGTTGAGGAGCTCCAACTCATTTACCATCGCCTTGAGGCTGATGGGCTAGTGATTAATGAGCCTTTCCAGGTGGCACTCATGATTGAGAAATTGCCACCGTCTTGGAAAGACTTTCAAAACTACCTGAAGCACAAGCAAAAGTAAATGAGGCTAGAGGGGCTCATTGAGAAGCTCAATATCGATGTGAGCAACCGTCGCTCTGTGAGGAGAGTCGGTGGTGCTAACATCCCGATGGCAAAGGCCAATCTGGTCGAAAGCTCCAACGTCAAACGGAAACGTTTTGACAACGGAGGCAGTGCTGTTGTCGCAAAAAATTTGCGGGAACCTGCTTTGTGTGTAACAGGACCGGCCATCGTGCCGCGGACTGTTATGACAATAAAGGCGCTGTTAAGCCCAAGACCCCTCCGAGGAACTTCAAAGGCAAGGGGAAGAGGAAAGCTCCAGCTCAGGCACATCTGGCCGAGGGAGGACGAGATGATGACCACTTTACTGCTGTGGTCTCTGAGGTGAATCTCGTGGGGAGCAATCCCAAAGAGTGGTGGCAGGATACCGGCGCCACAAGCCACATCTGCTCAACAAGGTGGATGTTTAAGACCTACGAAGCGGTAGAGGGAGAAAGCTGCTTCATGGGAAATTCTGCTACTTCCAAGGTGGAAGGAAAAGGAATGGTGGTGATGAAGATGACCTCGGGAAAAGAGCTGAGGTTGACCAATGTGCTCCATGTTCCGGATATCCGTAAGAATCTGGTATCCGGATCGGTGATGGTGAAGAACGGGTTCAAGCTAGTTTTAGAATCCGATAAAATTGTAATCACCAAGAATGGTGTCTATGTAGGCCGTGGCTATATGACCAACGGCATGTTTAAGTTAAACGTGGGGACACCTGCTCCCAATAAAGGTGCTAAAGCTGAGGCTAGCACTAGCAAAATAATGACTGTTGCCCAAGAGGCCAATAAAAATTCTAATTTTGATTATTTATTTGAGTCATTTCATTTGTGGCATGGTAGATTAGGTCACGTGAATTATAATTCTTTAAAGAAATTAATATCACTAAAACTAATACCAAATTTCGTTTTTAATAAGCAACACAAATGTGAGATTTGTGTAGAGGCAAAATTAACGAAATCATCGTTTCAACATGTTGAACGAGAAAGTGAACCTCTCGGTCTAATACACAGAGATGTATGTGACTTAAAGTTTATACAAACACGAGGAGGGAAAAAGTACTTTATCACTTTTATAGATGATTGTACTAGATACTGCTATGTTTACTTAATGAGAAGTAAAGACGAAGCAGTAGAGAAATTCGCTCTTTATAAGACCGAAGTTGAAGATCAACTCAATAGAAAAATTAAAACATTGAGAAGTGATAGAGGCGGTGAATTTGAATCACCGTTTGAGCAGATATGCGCTGAAAGCGGCATTATACATCAAACCACAGCCCCATACACTCCCGAGCAAAATGGGGTTGTTGAGCGTAAAAATAGAACGCTAAAGGAAATGATGAATGCTATGCTAATCAGTTCTGGGTTACCCCATAACATGTGGGGGGAAGCGATACTTTCCGCAAACTATGTTTTAAACAAGTTACCACATAAGTAGCGAGAAAAGACTTCATATGAATTATGGAAAGGTCATCAACCCAGTTATAAGAACCTGCGGGTTTGGGGTTGTCTCGCGAAGGTACTAGTTCCCACTCCTAAGAGGATGAGAATTGGTCCTAAGACGGTGGACTGTGTGTTCATCGGATATGCACAAAATAGTAGTGCATATCGGTTTCTCGTACACAAGTCGGACAATCCCGATCTGCACGTAGATACGTATATGGAAAGCCGAGAGGCCTCATTCTTTGAGGATATCTTTCCCCGGAAATTACCTACAGCTGTACCAACTGAAGAGTTGAACAGTGAAGTAAATGTGGGGGCAAGTGAACCGACAGAGAAAGAGGAAGAGGAAGAGGAAGAGCCTCGACGCAGCAAAAGGGCAAGGAAGGAAACTTCCTTTGGACCTGATTTCCTAACCTTCATGATTGAAGGCGAACCGGTGACATATAAACAAGCTATGTCAACACCGGATTCCCAATATTGGGAAGAAGCCATTCAAAATGAGATTGAATCAATCATGCAAAACCACACTTGGGAAGTAGTGGATCTTCCGAAAGGTTGTAAGCCCCTAGGTCACAAGTGGATCTTCAAGAGGAAGTTAAGGGTTGACGGCACGATTGAGAAATACAAGGCGAGACTTGTAGTAAAAGGCTTCAGGCAAACTGAAGGTGTCGATTATTTCGACACGTGTGCTCCTGTCTCCAGGAAAACGTCAATCCGAATCGTCATTGCTCTCGCAGCTTTGTTTGATATGGAAATACATCAAATGGATGTAAAGACGGCGTTTCTAAATGGAGAACTGGAAGAAGAGATTTACATGGAACAACCGGAAGGGTTTGTAGTTCCTGGTAAAGAGCACCAAGTGTGCAAACTTGTAAAGTCTCTATATGGACTCAAACAAGCGCCAAAGCAATGGCATGAGAAGTTTGATAGAATTATGCTATCAAACGGTTTTCGCATTAATGAGTGCGATAAATGTGTCTACTCTAAAGGAAGTGGAAGAGACTGTGTTGTAGTTTGTCTCTATGTGGATGACATGATCATAATTGGGAGTAATGATAGAATCAGCTCCACAAAGAAAATGTTATCACAACACTTCGATATGAAGGATCTGGGTACAGCTGATGTAATACTTGGTATGAAAATTACCAAAACATCAGAAGGATATGCTTTGTCCCAAGGTCACTATGTTAAACAAGTATTAGAAAAGTTTGACAACGGCAGTAAGGCTATGTCTAGAACCCCAATTGAGTTCAACTGTAACCTGAAAAAGAATTTCGGTAAAAGTGTGAATCAATTGGAGTTCTCTCGAGTCATAGGCAGTCTCATGTATATAATGAATTGCACTAGACCAGACATAGCAAACTCCGTGAGTAGACTGAGCAGGTACACCAGTAATCCAAATGAGGAACACTGGAAGGCCATAATGAAACTTCTCAGGTATATGAGGTTTTCAGCCGATTACGGGCTGCACTATACCAGATATCCAGCGGTACTGGAAGGGTATTCAGATGCCAACTGGATATCAGACTCCAATAGCACAAGATCCACGAGTGGATATGTGTTTATAATGGGAGAAGCTGCTGTGTCTTGGAGATCCTCCAAATAGACATGTATTGCAAGGTCAACTATGGAATCTGAATTCATAGCGTTGGACTTAGCAACCGAAGAGGCAGACTGGCTGAGAAGTCTATTGGAAGGAATTCCAATGTGGCCAAAACCTGTTCCCGCAATAAGCATACATTGTGATAGTCAATCAGCTATTGTGCGGGCTCATGATCATATGTATAATGGAAAGTCTCGACATATACGTCGGAGACATAAATCCGTAAGGGAATTGTTATCCAATGGTGTGGTATACTTAGATTTTGTGAGATCAAAGGAAAACATAGCGGATCCATTAACTAAAGGCTTGACTCAAGTGGGAGTCGAGACGTCATCGAACGGAATGGGATTAAAGCCCATTAAATTGGTGGCCCCCCCATAGGCAACCCAACCTAAACGGAATCTTTCCTGATAGGTTCAAAGAGAAACTGAACTGTGGGAGCAACCGAACAAAGCACTCGGGAACCTGGAGTTCCCAGCCCATTTTCGCGATGACAGAGTGATAGACCTGTACCATTGTAAGGGTGAGCTTGAGGCTCTTAATGATCCAAGTAACTCGACGGTCGAGTAAAGTGAGTCAGGACACTTTCGACTTGGAACACCTATAACGAGTGTGTAAGGCCGGTACCATGTGATGAGCTTGGGCTAATTCACTAGAGCACTCAGTTAAAGTTGCCAAGGCAGTCCAGGCCAAATATGGACAACAACTAAAGGGCCTAGTACGTGGGTAGAGAGGGCACTGTGCGGGTGCCATTCTGGGATACACAAAACTTGATGGTTCAAAGCTTTACAGCTACCTAATAGCAGTATTCTGGGTGGTATTCCGCTACGGCAGGTTCAAGGCGCGCGCTACCTGACATTAGGCAGTGAACTTTTGCGGTTCTCTTGATTTGCATTTAGGACATGGGATTTCGAGCCAATTGCATTCATGTGGGGGATTGTTGGAAAAATTGTAGGAAAACATGTTTTTAAACATGGTTGTTCCAAGTGGTCAGGGACCATCTTTGAGTCAATTTTCGATGTGACTACTCAGTTTTTCTGAGGCCATACTCAAAACGTTTGAGTAGCTCGTACGACGAGCTTCGCAACGGTATATCGCATGACCTATTCGGAGGAAGGGTGTGAATGATAATTGGACTCGAAGGTTGATACTCGAAAGAGGAAATAAAGTCAATGCTGGAAAATGAGAAAAGAAATGAGATTTAACCCATGAGGGTTATCCCACATTGGAAAATCATGAGTGATTTTTACAATATATATATTAAGGTATCCCATGTGGATATTAAGTAGTGTGTCCACATACACATGTGTGTATTGTGTACCACACATGGGCCTGCTCGGTCGGGCGGGCTTGCTCGGTCGGGTTTTTAGCTCAACGGGAAAAAGTGCGCCTGTTCCAGTTCGGGAAAAGTGTTCCTGTTCGGGAAAAGCGCGCCTGTTCGGGAAAAGCGTGCCTGTTCGGGAAACGCGTGCCTGCTCGGGAAAAGGTTCCAGCAAAGCTGTAACTGTTGCAATAAATATTAATTCATTGCAAAGTTAATACTGCAGTTTCGAATTTCGAAAACTGACAGTAGTAAAGTGACTTTAATGGCTGAGATACTCAGCAAGCCTATAAATAGGCAGACCCCCCACATGTCACAACATATACAACATTCTGAAATCAAACACCAATAACATATATCATCTCTCCAAAAATTAGCATTACATTTTAGAACCAGAGAACCACCCACCAACAGCTCGACCTTGACTCGTCGCCGGTTTCCGGCGAGTCATCCGAGACGTTGTACCTTGGGATCGAAGCGCCAACGCAACCAGAAACATCAAGGTGGTTGGGCGAATATCGGTTAAGGGCATACTGTTAACAGTAGTCTCGTCTTGTTTTATTTACATTCTGTCCATTTATTTTACGCCTTTTAATTCTGTCCATTTCATTTACGTATTTCAATTCTGTCCTTTTTTATTTCAGTATTTCAATTGCTGTCCTTAGCTGTAGCTTTTAATTCTGTTTGTACCTTTCTGTAATTAGTTTAAAGTTCTGTTTTTTGCTGTAATTACTATTCTGTAATTAGACTAGTTTCAATTCAGTCCTGTACTTTCAATTTAAAACAGAACAGTCCGGCTGTTAAGTTTATACTTTCCAGTTCGGCAGTTTCTTTTAATTGCAAATCAGTACATCAGATTATTAATTAATAATAATCTGATAACGTTTGCTTTGATTATTTTTTAGTACCTACATGTTGTAATCAGTTTATTGTATTTCATTTGGAAATTAATAAAGATTACACTGCTTTTATTTAATTCTTGTTTAGTCCTTTATTTATTATTAATTGTTATTTCGTACACGGAAACCAACCATTGGAAACTTTTTATTATCAAAAAATCCTCACTGAGATCCAAGTAATTAGCCAGTAAATCCAGTTGAGTAAATAAGGTCAATTTTTATTGACGTTCATTAATAGATAAAAAAAACCATTGAACCTACTGTTTTCTTACTGACTCTTGCAGATAAAAGCAAATCATACAGATATCAAGAACATAAATGGCCAAACGCATAAATACAAGTTCCGAGGGAACCCATTTCGCAGACAACAGTAGCCACACCTTAATTTCCTTGCGAATAACAAGTTTTGAGAGTTTGAAATGGGCAGTGGGACCATCAGGGACACCAATTATAAGGAGAGCATCTTAAAATCAGAGCAAAAAGTTACAACCTTGATATTTCTATTTATGGCAATCGAATAAAAAGGAAGGAATACAGAAACACTAACCAGGTTCCCTGCGATTCGTATGGACAACAACGACAGAAGTGAAGTCTTTGTTCTTTGCATATTCTAGAATCTGTCACATTCAATCGGGGAGATTTAAATTAATTCTAGTTCAAAATATTTTTAAAAAGAAAGTTAAAAAGTGAAATTAGGATAAAGATAATTAATTTTTACTATATTCAACTATCATGCATTTTCGATTTAGTATACTGAACTAACAAATTTACTGATTAGCGTACTGAACTAATGAAAACTTTCGATTTAGTATATTTCCGTCAAATTATCTAATAAAAATTAGTAAATAACAAAATTACCCTTATGAAACTTAAATTAGTTTTGATTTAGTGTATTTTACTAATATATTTTTTCAATTTTATACACTATTTTTTTCTATCAACTTCACACTTATTCATTATTAATGAAGTAGTCCTTGTAGTTTATGAATATAATCAATCTGATACTTATAATCTCAAAAGGCACCAAATATTAAATAAAAGAAAGTGTAAAAAATAATATGTATGACTAATAACTTACACTACAAATAATAAGTATTTTTATTTGGTACATTTCTTCATGTATAGAAAATAAAAACTATAGCACATTTTTTTCTCATTAAAATTTAAATTGTTATAACAAAAAAAAAATCTATGTTTAGAAATTATAACTTAAATACTACTCATCGGTAGAAATGCTTAAAAAAAACTTTTAGTTGAACTATATGCATACTCACTTTTATTCAACTATATTTACTTTCGACTAAATTGTATATTTTTTAAAAAGTTTATGATTTTTTTATTTTTTTATAATTCTTTTTTTTTGTGATTTTTTATAATTTTTATAATTTTTTATGATTTTTGTTATTTTTTTATAATGTTTTGTGAATTTTTGTGAATTTTTGTGAATTTTTTTATTTCTATATAATTTTTTCGTTTTTTTCATTTTTTTGATTTTTCGAATTTTTTTTATAATTTTTATAATTTTTTGTGATTTTTTATAAGTTTTTGTCATTTTTTATATTTTTTTTTAATTTTTCGGTATAAAAAGTGTTATATTGACAAAAAAAATTATATATTTTTTTTGTAATTTTTTAAAAAGTTTGTGATTTTTTTCATTTTTTTCATTTTTAAAATTTTTTGTGATTTTTGTATTTTTTAATAATTTTTTGTGATTTTTGATGATGTTTTATAATTTTTGGTGATTTTTTATAATTTTTTTATAATTTTTTTGATTTTTTGTGATTTTTTTATAATTCTGAACAAATTTACATCCCAATTGTAATACATTTGAAAATGTAAGGACCAAAATGAAACAAACATAAAATTTGAATTTTCCAAAATTTACGAAATCAGTTCCAAAGTGTATATATACACATCTATATACAGATAGAGTATATTTATATATATAACGCTGTAATTTTAATGAAAGTATTGGTGACCAAGTGGTTAAAAACCTTCACCTGGGTTCGAGTCCCTTGGGATGCTATTTTTTTGTTTTTTTTTTTGGGATGCTATTTTTTTGTTTTTTTTTTATTTTTTTATTTAATTTAGTGAGTAAAAAGACTATTTTGCCCTTCAAGTTAACGGAAAACGTTAGCTGACGTCACTATTTAACGGTCAATTTGGACGGAAAATACTAAATCGAAAGTTTTCATTTAATACATTATACTAAATCAAAAAGTTGATAGTTGAGTATAGTAAATCGAAATGAGCTGAAAGTTGAATACGCTTAACATTAATTATCTTATTAGGATAAAAACTACACCTTTTTAAAATCATAGGTTCCTCTCTTGTAGCAATGAGCATTTGGGATAACAGAAATTAATTCCTTTATAAATTCAGGCCCTTTCTGCAAATCAGGCAATACAGAAGCTAAAGTAAAGTAATCAACATAACAAAATAGCGGGTAACGGTCCTTAGGGGAAAATGAAAAATCTGGCTCAAGATTTTAAAAAGAAGGTTAAACTCCAACGAAGGAACAAAATACATACAGTAGAGTGAAATCGAGAAGTCATATTAGGATCTTAGGAATATGCTCACGGTTTAATATTGAACTGAATTCATCCACAGCATTCTCAGCAAATAGCTGCAAATGACAACAAAATAAATGCATGCAAGAATTTTTCACTGCAATCAACTTCAGCTGTATCACTACTGCAGCACAATACCATATATATAAGGCAGCTATAAACATAATGAACCAAAAAAGGTTCCTACGTTTCCCTCAGAAATTCTCATCCGATAAGTGGCATTTAATTCAAGGCGTATGTCCATATAAACTGGTACTTCTTACTACGGTTTTATGTAACTTGTATTAAGACATGTCACAAGTGTCTTCTTGTTAAAAACCGCCGTGTATGAAAATTAAATTAACAACAGAAAATCTCAACAAAGATGTGAGGTACAAGAAAAACACCTCTTCATCATCTGGCTTGCAGACGGTCCGATCAAAATTCCTAAGAGAGTCTATCGTGTGGGGAATCTTCTTTGCCGGATGCTGCAAAGTTATAATAAACATGCATGTTAAAAGATATAAACTCCATGCAAAGGAACATTAAATTCAGAGCTCAATATTCCATGACTATGCATGAGTGTTCTGGTCAATTATGTGAAGATTCTTAAACAAGAGGGGGAAAAAAAATCAGACTCGTTGTGGATTACATTCTTTTCCTCCCAAACAATATGTACTGTCCCATCCTTAAAAGGTTGAATCATGTTCTTTAAACCTTTTGTGAGAACATAAACATTCTCACCTGATAATTAAAGTTCTCGAAATTGGGATATTCCAAACTTAGATTCTAAGGACTGAAACCAAACCTTGCAATTTTTCAAGCTCCTAGAAAGAAACACCCCAAATAAAATAAGGTTTCAAAACATTACAGATGGCTCAAAAGTGCCTTGTTCATTTGCAGCTTCTAAAATCAGCATTTTTTTTAAGTAAAAAAGCTGGCTTTATAGGTTTTTTGGCCTGAATAAGCTAAAAGCTTTTACTGGTGAACCTAGACTTCTTCTTCTAAAACTCAAAAAATCCAGCCCATTTGCTTAAAGGCTGCAACAAGAAAAGCCTACTGTAAGAGGAAAAGCATACGGTTTTGAGATACAAAAATACAAACCTCCTCACCGAGCTCAATAGCTCTCTTCTCGGCAGCCTCACGAGCTTTAGCTTTTTTCCTCTTATCAAGCTTTTTTCTCCTGCTTGAGCTTTGCATGTAAAGCTGCTCTTTTATCTTTATTTTTTATCATTGACGGGAGTAACTTCCTTCTCTGTTTCTTCTCCATCTTCACATCATGACCATCTCCACTTTTACCACCATCCAATTCTTCACCATCACTTCTCTATCGCTTTCCACCCATTGCCACTAGAAATTCATAAAATAAAATAAAAAAAATCAGCAAAGATATCACCTCTGTACACCAACTTAATAGCTTTGAACAAAGTGTACACTCTACTACTACTAAATTTCACAATTTCGACCAATCAAAGCAAAATAGAACCATTAGGACAAGAGCTTGGTAATTCAAGTCAAAAGCAAAAGTTTTTGACCTAATTGTTCGATCAACATTCAACAGTGTATTAAGTACCAATCTACACACCTATAAAGCTGATTGGAATTATTAAACATTCCCCAGAGCTCTATTATTATTATTATCTTGTGAAAGATAAATAGGTTCAAGAGGGAAACCACAGCAAGCCCGCAACAAAACAATGTTTTACAAAAATAAAAACGGAAAATAAAGAGAGACTTCTCCACCAAAATGCAGAAGCAATAAGAATCCAAAACATATTTTAGTTCTGCGACTCCAAAATTTATTTTCAAGTCAAAGTGAAACCTTAATTTTTACTCAATGAGAAAAAAGTCTCCATCTGCAAAAAATGCCAGTGACCCCAAGGTTTAATCCTACACCATTGTTTTCGTTTTCCTTTTCCTTTCACTTTCGACCCTATGGTTTTATTTGTTTGTTTTTCTACCTAGTGATTTTCGTTAGAGATAACTGTTTGTAATATTTGTTGCTTAAGTCACCTCTACTTATTTTCACTTATAATATTGTAATCTTGGAAGTATATATGTAATACTCTTGCGTCTGTTTCTAATTCTACGCAAAAAAATCGAACTATAGTTTAATCTAGAATCGATTTCATAATTTTAAACGACAACCCACCATAAAAAATAAAAATCAGAATGATCCTACGACAACAAAAAACAAGAAAAACAAATGGCATAATAGCTAATGACACAAAATGCATGGTGTTTTTCAAGAAAGAAGAGTGATATAAACAAGATTGGTTATCAACTTAAGTTGATGGGAATAGCTTTGCTTTGATATGCATGAACCAACAATTTTTTGTTACAAAAAATGCAGACTAATAATCAGAGAGGGAGAGAGAGAAACGGGGGATGGAGATGCTTCTTCTCTAGTTGGGTTTATAAGTGGTGAACTGGTTGGTGGTTAATTAATAAAGTGAAAATTATATGTATTTAAATAAAATTATTCTAAATACTACTAATATTTTATGATTTTTTAAAATAATTAATAAATGTTTGCTGAAAATGAAAATTTATTTAAAATATATTTTGGTACCTTTTTTAAGAAATAAGATGTTAGAGGGACTGGTTTGTATTTTTAAAAAATTATAACACTAGTTTGTCATCTGTTTTATTATTTGTAACTTTCTCAAAATTACAATGACTGTCTGTTATTTAACGCACCAATTTTTTAAAGTAAACTTGAAACTATATTTGACTATATAGTATGTAGTTTATACATGAGCTAGTAGTCCTTGTAATTATGTAGTGAAACCAACAATGCAATCGCAGGATAAACCGATGGTGACAAAGATGAGCCGCAACAGCGACAGTTAAACATGCTCTAAAGTAAATAAGTATTACACTTTAAGAAAAAAAAAACGGTGCGGTATTACTATTTTCATATTTTTATTTATATCAAACCCATTAATTTTAAACAAAATAAAAGTAAATGACATGCATCTTAATCTTTGAAAAAGGTCGGACTAGATTAGATTGATACAATTGTAAATGTGTTATGATTAGATTTTCAAAATTTGATAATATAGTTCAAATGTTAAATTTTATGATTAAATTTTAAAAAAAATCATTTCGATATTTTTAATATGAGTTATAAACCGATTAAAATTAAACGTAATTTGATAAACAACAATGCATGAATCAACAAAATTACAAATGACATATGGTATCCGTAAATTTTATTTGTTGGAATTGCCACACTAACTTATTTCCAGAGAGAGAGAGATTTATAAAAAAGGAAACAAAAAAAGAAGAAGAAATACTACTACAAAATCACCAAATTACAAAGGAGGGTCAAAAGTAAGTGAGGTGAATAAATGGGGATTAAGAGAGAGAAAGCTACAAAGACATCGCCTTGTGCTCTTCTCAGAGACGCTTATCATAACTGCTTCAACAAGTTGGTTTTCTTTTTGTATTTATATTTTTTGAGAAGAAAAAATATATAAGGGTTTTTACTTAAAACCCCTTTCATCAGGTCCAGAAAAAAAAGAGTAGTTATTTTGTTCTTTTCATATCTTGTTGTGTAATACTCATTCGTCCCAAAGTAATACTCCAATTTGATTTTTCAATCCGTCCCAACAATAATAATATTAGTTCAATTTCTCTTTTAAAAAAAAGGAAATTTATACCCCTATTTGAGTATTATTATTTGCAAATCATAAATATCGTCAATATTTTGAAGAGTATACTTGAAACTTTATACATATATTTATTAATATTTGTTAAAAATACTAACTTGACTATTATTATGGTACATTCGGAGTATATGTTATAATTATGAGAAAGCCGTTAAAGCGGCTAATCTTGCAGGACCAAAACTGGGTTATTACTTATTAGTGTCATTGGTGTATTTTGTGAGTTGAGTGACTAGTTTGTAGTGTCATTAGTATAATTTACACCTTAAGTTCGTGCTATTTTGTGATATTGTTGGACATTTTCCATAGCTTGTCGTCTCTGACATAGTTTGAGACCTTTTGTGTAATAATGTTCCCGTTTTCTTTTTTATAATACGCTTACTTACTCCCCCAAAAAAAGGGTTTTAGTAAAACCCTTGTCCAGAATAAAACGTTTTTCTTTAATATTGTCATTTATATGCTATAGTTGTGAGAAAAGGGTTTAACTGAAACCATTTTTAATTTATTTTTAATTTATAGGTGGTATGCAGAAAAGTTTGTGAAGGGTCAGTGGGATAAACAGGAATGTAACTCAGAGTGGCAAAAGTACAAAAATTGTCTCTCGGTTAGTCCCTTACCCCTTCGAGATTTTTATTTATTTAGCAGTTTTATGTATGTAAAATATTGTATGTAAGTAATCTAGTTAGTAAGTAATCTAGTTAGGAAACAGTCTTCTCGTCCTATCGGTGTGTTGAAGTTTCGAGTTTTTATTGATGATTGTGGCAGAAGGTTTGTTTTGTTTAAGGGGCCTGTTTGGGAATTGAAAAGGGCTGAGTCATTCTAGCTTATTTAAGCAGAAACAAAAAAGTTTAGGAAATAAGTTGGCTTATTTGAGAAAGGGGGAAATTATTAGGTAGGTGGTTTGTTCAGCTTATGTATCTGTTTTTTTGTCTTGTTTTGTTTTGGCTTGAAAAGAGAAAAAGGCTCATCTTTTAATTGGATCAACCACTAAGTGAGCTGCAATTTATTAAGCATTATTTAAATTGCATGAGCTTAAAAGTTGCCAGTGATGCGTTTGTTTTAGTGGTTTCGTGCTACCATTTAAGATCAGTTTCCCCCTTATTTAAGTACATACCTTTTTTTGGGGGTGAGAAGTACATACTCAAACTCATGTATGTGTGTTTTTTTTGTTTTGTTTTTTGCTTTTATTAGAAGTTAAGGACTCTGTATTTTTGGTGAAGGAAAGTGATTGTACGGAAAGTAAAATGTCGTGTTTTGCAAGTAATTTCATCATGCAAAAAAGGCGAGAAACAAAACCGTTTTAGTTGTTTAAAAGAACATGATAGACCCTTCATATTTGTCTTTTCTTCAATAGATTTAGAACTTTAAAAAGAATTATTTTGTCAACCCTACTTATGAGTTACTACTTATGTATGTTTTTTTCCCCTTTATTAGAAGTTAAGGACTCTGTATTTCTAGGAAGGAAAATGATTGTACAGAAAGTAAAATACCGTGGGTTTGCAAGTAAATTTCGTGCAAAAAAGGCGAAAAATGAAACCGTTTTAGTTGTTTAAAGAACATGATAGACCCTTCATATTTGCCTTTTCTTCGATAGATTTAGATCTTTAAAAAGAATTATTTTGTCAACCCTACTCATGAGTTACTCATGTTTGTGATATCATTCGGGATCTTTTGGGAGGGTTGGAACAAGATGGACACAGTGGTAATTACTAATTATAGTGATATTTTAAGCGTATATCATGTCGATACCTTGGTAACAGATAGATCGTTTTCAGTTCTGTAACCTGTCATTCCCAAGGGAACAATCTTATCAACAAAATCTAGAAAGTTAATATTTCTCGCAACAACTACTAGTAAAGATGTTCGTTTATTGATCGTTACTTGTTTTTTCTTGTTACAGCAACACTTGGAGGATAAGCATTTGAGTCGCTTCTTAGAAGCTGAAGGAGTTGTTGATTTAAATGATCATATTAACAAAACAAGCAATAAAACAGGTTCAACGGGTGTATCTAACTGATGTATTACCTGTGGCCGTTCCGGTGTAGTTTCCATCAAAGCATCATTGAGCCCCACTGTATGAGAGAAGTTATCTTTTTTTAAATGAGCTGGCGACAGTTTTGGGGAAGTTGTCGTTTTAGCTTTTTCGTGCCAGGGATAGGGCAATTTAAAACTTAGCTTGTAATAGATTTTGTCTTAATTATCCATTTTATTAAAATATATACATTTTTGCTGATTAGATTATCACTGGTGGCGTAACCAACTTGCAGTGATTAAGTTAGATTGTGTTATGCATGCTAATTGCTACTCCTATCATACTAATGTTATTGTGTCTTAATGATAGTATGATGTTCTTTTCTGGTGAACAGATGAAGGCAAATATGTTATCCTACTACTTATGAATGGAGTAGTTTGGTATTTCTATGGCGAGTTTGAGTTGATTTAGTTTATGCAGAAATTTAGTATAGATAGTTGGTACTTGGTAGGTGATTTTAGGTGGACTTGATCGTAAACAGCATTCAAATCAAAGAACTACTGTGTGATACTGTTGTTAAGGCCTATGAATTTATAATCAGTAAACTAATATGTACATGTGTTGTTTGAGACGATTCCTCATTCATATTCTGCTCTATATTTTTTTTTGGGGGTCATTAATCTGCTATATGTGATTGTGGGATACTTTAAGTTGGTAACAGAGCTTGCTTGCTCAACAGTCAACATCGAACCTATATTTCTGAAAGTAAAGAATTCCAATGGGTTTGTTTTATGATCCAACATGCTAATAATAGCTTTTGAGCTCATTTCTCATCTGGCCTTCTCATTATTTGGATATTCAGCACTTGCTTTTAGCCCAGGAGAACACCATTAGATATGCTTTAAACTAACGAGCATGACAAAATGTGTCCACAAAAGAGAATCCTAGTATGATCCTTTGACGTCAGCTTATTTGGATTAGTATTAGAAGATCACCATCACCTCGACTAAAGATTGCCTCATTATTAGAAAATCTTGTGCATCGAATATAACAAATTTAGAATCAACTCTCGAGCGTCATGAATAAGCTAATGCCAGCAGAATGAAATAAAATGATTTCTTTTTCTTTTTTGACAACCTGAAATTTATTAAGATGAATATGAATTGTACTTTATTTCTTTTTGAAAAGAAAATGCGCAACCATCCATTCTTCTCCATTGTTGTACCCAAAGAGCTCAGCAACTGCGATGAAAAACGTTCTCCAGTAGACAGTCCATTTGACAGCAGAGTCTTTGCCATAAGTTTCCTCCATTATCGGTTTAATAGTCTTCATGTTCTTGTCCATTCTTTTAAGCCACTCTTCACTGCAACACAAAATTAAGTGTCTATTACTAACAATCCTAAACTGTACAAAATTACTCCATCTATCCTGAACTTAGCTGATCACTATTTCATTTTGGCATGTCTTACTACCTGCCACTTTTTTCTAAATTAGAATGTGAAGTCAAAAAGTACGACTTCCAAATAAGTTTAGAGCGGTACTTTTGATAATTAAATGAAGTAATGCTGTAAAAGGTTGGTTCCCAAACTTTGAACTAATTTGGGAGGGGCGGAGTAAATAACTGTAAAATGCAAAAGTTTAATTTGTCAGTGCGCGATGATACTACTATGAATTTAGAAAGAATGAGATACATAAAGTACTTTCAATTGATACGCATGCTTGACCATATTAGCAATTCAATTTACACTGACCAACTTATTATTCTCAATTTACTACAAGTTTCCATTAGAAAAATCAAATAATTATCAGGGAAATCGTATACACAAGTTCAGCGTAATGGCGTTTACCATAGATGTCAAAGGAAAAATATTAAAGTATTAATGAAGTCGGGTATTTGAATGACTAAGTCGTCCATCTATTAATATGATAATCTACAATAACTACTGTGGTGTAAGATGGTAGCATTAAGCTATTACCTTGTTTGTGCATAATGCTTCCCATTGATGAGCCAGTGATTGATTATAGAAACATCATCCTGCAATCATGAACCATCATGAGAAGGAATGAAATAGTGCAAGTTAAATGAGCGACGCAAAAAGAGTCATTCTTAAGCCATGACTGATCCCATTAGGCACCAAACATGAGCAGATTAGGCTTTGTTGGGTCTCACCTTTAAGCTAGGCTCCTTTATTTTTTGCTCAAAGGCTTGATTACATTTGGTTGATTAGCTTGAAAGATCGTCTTTTCTTTGTTTTTTAAGGCCAGAAGCTTTAAGCTGAATGAACCTAGCTTAATTTTGACAAAAATACAGCTTGTGCTTTAAAAGCTGCAAGCCTGCAACCAAACATGCCCTAACAAAGTGCACGACATGTTGGTAGATTCGGTCAGCAGCTAGTGTTCCTTTGTATAGCTCAAGAATATATAATTATGATGCCCCGAAGTCAATAAAAAAAATACACCGAAAGAAAATCCTTCTTTCTCTTCAGGTTTTAAACATACATAAAATGGTGACTGCTAGCAACACTCTTTTTTAGTACGTCTCTTAACTGTTGCTTTTCGATTGAGATATGTGTACATCTGCCTTGTCATGTTTTAAATCATTTTAAAACCTTCAGAGCAAAATATTTAAAAACTAATTGAGAAGACGGTGTTGCGGGTACTACTCATGTATGATTTTCAAATCCTTAAAAAGCAATCACAACATTGACATTTGAGAATACAGACCACATTATATTATTCAACGGGCTCACAGAGTTGTGTGTATATGTTAGCGGCCAAGTTGAAATAGTAGATAAGCAAAGTAAAGGGCAGTGGAAAATTGAAATAACCTGGAAATAGAGGAGTAAATTTGCTGAAGGCATTGTACCCCCAGTGAAAAAATAGCGGGTAATCCAGTCGTCATCATTGACATCCTGTTGATGATACAAGCAGAAAAATGCATCATGTATTGGTTGTCCGCAAAGAAGATAAGAAAATGAGAAAATCACTAGGTGTAATAAAATTATTGAGAAATGTAAGATCTGTATTCAAATTGCTAATGGTTTGTAGGTTGGTGTAAAACATCGAAACTTGCTAATACATTAGTGTACAAAACTATACCTCAAAGTGATAAGCGAACGTCTTATGGCAGAAATAGTGCACAAAAAGAAGGCTATCTGGTTTCATCCAATTAGATATCTTCTTAAGAAGATCCCTGTAGTTCTTCATATGCTGTCTCACAGATAAGGCTATCTCAGGTAGTTCCCAACAATTAAAAAGACCTATAACTTTCATCAAAGAAGAATATTGTGCCGTATACCTCAAACATTTCAATGGATAATATCCGGTCAAAAGATGCCTCCATCTCAAACGTGCTTATATCTGCAACTATGATCTCCAAATTTTGCAGTTGAAGATCTCTACAGAAAGAAAAAGAAGTTACCTCTCAATAATAAAGGAATCAAGGTTTGCTTTTGTAAACTTTTGACACCAAACTGCTTTGTACAATGACACCACTTTCACCTTGACAGAACAATTATAGAGTATCAAAATAAGATTTATTGCAGCATGTTTGTATGATCACATGGCATAGCAAAATGTTCATGGTAACCGAAATGGTTAGAATCAGCATAGATAACTTTTAAATGATCAACAAAAAAACATCATTTACTTTATAAAGAAATCAAAGTTTGCTCTCGCCAAGTTTAAGTACTACTTTTCTGTCTTCAACACCACATGATAACTTTGAGGGGATAACTAAAAAAGAATCAACACATAGATTTGATGCAGTATCTGCGTGTAGCAAAATGTCCTCATGGTAACCTCTTCATCAAAATAGAATATTTATAAAAAGAAACACAAAACATCACTTAAAAACCAAGATTAATAAAAACATTTATGTCAGTCCAAGATATGAGGAAGTTACATGGCAACAAACTTAAATTTTGTGCTAGACAAGAGTTATTTCCCTCTTTTATTATGCGTCTCGTAACATGGAGAATAGTAAATCCTTTTCCTTCTTTGCCCCTATATTGGATTACAGGTTCACTACCTTTATTTATGTAAATATTTAAATTAATCGAAACAGTAGATTGGAGATTCTGTCACATTATTGGTTTTAAGATACGACTGTAAAGGATTGTTCCCTTATTCCGCTGCTAATAAATTTTTTTAAACACACACACTACTGTAAGTATATATGCTCTAACCTTGCTTGCTCATCAATATGAGCTTTCTGTGTAGTTGAATTGCAAACCCCTGTAACTTTGCAATTACTGAATTTCTTTGCAATAAATAAAGAAAGGGATCCCCATCCACATCCAACATCAAGAACTGAATGACCATCTTTAATTTGTGCCCTTTCACAGTACAACTCTAGCATTTCTTTTTCAGCATCTTCTAAAGTTTTTGTTCCATCGGCGAAGTAACAACAGCTGCATGTGTTAACAGATATACTGAGCCAGCTCATGTACAATTTGATTCTATCACAATAATTCTTTTGCAATTATTTGAGCTTAATAGTTTTCTAGTTTCCCAATATACTATGTGACCAATGGTATAATAATTTGCTAATTACGTCTCATGTAATCTAATATTCTTTCATGTGCTAATTTCTTTTTTCTTTCTCAGGTAAGGACGAAAACGTTTCCATGAACAATCTTTTTTACGTTTGTCTATTTAATGTGCACATTTATGAGCCCATTGTTTATAATATATGAGTGTGATCCAAGATAGCAAAAATACAAGGAAATTAAAAAAATATAAAAAAAATTACAGCTTCTGGTTGGATAAATCAAATAAGATGAAAGAAAAACTAAACATCTCATGATAAGATATTTTTTCCTTTTGTTTTATATGGCCAAGAAAACGGATTCTATATGATCACATTCCTTAACAAATTCTAAAACCGTTCAACATTGGCAAACATCGCAGATAATCAGATGATAAAGTAATTTGCCTGTATTTGAGATGCTTTCCGAGAACAAGCTTGAAGAAAGAGGTAGGTAATTCATAGTGTTGAGCTTTTGCAGTCTCAGTACTAATGGCAATAGGCATGCCCCTCAACGCTACAAGAGCAAGAGAACCAGTCAATGACATATATAGGAAAATCCATTGTAAAAGTTTATAGGTAAGCTATACAGACGCTAAACTGATAAAATGAAGTATAAATAAATATAGAGAGAGGAATAGAAAGTAAAATGCTAAAACTTATACTGGATTTTTCTTTACAAGTTTTCTTTCCTTGTCGGAACAATTTAAGTGTAGCAGACCAAAAGTAAATGAAGACCAGAGTTCCTTCGAACTGCTATTCTTAAAAGGTTTTTTTTTGTTAACTACATTGTTTGAGAATCGAAGCACCTGTGTGATTGTTAATAAACAACTTGCACCATTTGGATACATTTCCTCATAAAGTCAGAGTTGGTAGTAATACTATTGCAAGGTAACCACTTAGATTCACAGGCTATAAATGCATATATTCATGATTCTCACATCTATATATAATGCAAACTTATACTTAAGTACCAAAATGATATGCCACAGAAAAGAACCAGCCAAGGTAACGGCAATGAACCAAACGCGCAGCCGGAAAAATGTTGTAATATGATTTTTCCCTATAAAGAGAGGTTTAAGTTATTTGATGTAAAAAATTATGTTTAATAATTTGAAAGTAAGTATATTTCTGAGCTATATGGTACCACCATCATTACTCATTGGTACCCCTTAACAAAAAGTGGCAATAAAAGATGTTATAAATGGGCCTCGCAATAGGAATACTATCATACCACCCCTTTTAACCACCCTGTAGCATTCCTCACCCAATTTTTTTACCTCAGGATAAACACGTTTCCAACTCATAAAATTATATACCAACAAGATAATTGCGGTTGTGACAACTCAATAATACAACTCATTATTTCATAGGCGATAATTGTTTCCATTCCATGTAAAATATAGAATAGCGCTCGGCATACAAACATTTTCTTTTACATAGTCTGGTCACCTACTCGTATTTTCATCCATTCAGAAAGAGAACACAAATGAAGTTCTCAGAATTGCATAACTGGGACTGAAAATTACAGAAGACTTACCATTGCTGTATCATTGTTTACCACAGTACATATTTTTTTTTTCAAATTAGTTTTCCATCAATAAAAGACATCACTTAGAACATACCACTATATTGTTTCCATTAGATCATCTCATGACAACTATGGTCTATTTTGTTAAATAGTTTGGGAGTACCAGCCTCCTACCCAAACCTCAACTACTCCGAAATATAAGGCTAGCAAATCAACCAAAGACCATCGCTTATCAAATCTCAATTTGCATAAGCGGAGAACCTTTGAGTGCCATAATCTGGTTAGCTACCATATATTAATTTATTCTCCGATTTCATAATCATAGTGAAATCAATATATTACTGTCAAATTTTCAATTGTCACAACTTTATTCCTCATACTTTCCGAGTAATAAAAGGAAAACAAAAAGCAAAACAAATATAAAGTAAAACAAACTGATATGCACTCAAGTCAGTCTTGCACAGAATGTATGGTCAAGAGGGGTGGATCCCTAAGAAACCTATACATAGCTGAGAGATCGGTTTATATCCATTCATCTTTCAATAATGTTATGTACACAACTCAAAACCAGATTCATACACCACCATGTATATGTGGTATAATGGTCTAAATGACTAACAGTCCCTAAAATATATTTGAAACATGTGCAGATCATGCGAGTTGTGTATAAATATGATTTCTGCTGTGTGCACAATATGGTTTCGAGAAATATTTGTTTTTCTTTTACAAAGAACATTTTTATCACTTTGTTACCTTCTCAATTTTCGTATCAATCACACGTCTCGTACTAGCTCAAACCACATATAAAAAATTAATATTTCATCATTTTTTTATCAAAATAGGACTGTCTCTACCTAGTTCCCTCCGGTTGCACATTTTGTTATGTTTTTATGCAACTTTTCCATTCCACATATGTTGTCATATTACACATCCCCAGAAAGAGACTAGCGTAAATAGGCACCATCTACTTTTCGACTCGGCTAATTTGGTGATCACACTATGAAAACTAAAAACTAAGTTTCATCACAACAATATTTTGTCACTACACTATGAAAACAGTAACACATTTCGTTATGTTTTTATGCAACTTTTCCATTCCACATATGTTGTCATTTTACGTATCCTAAAAAATTGACTTGGCTAATTTAAGAAGGTGCTAGAGCCCTACAGAAGACAATAAAAAAAAAGTAAGGGAAAATGATGAAAAGGTACATACTATTGGTTAGGGCTGGGAAAAATTCCCGAAACCCCGACCCGATGTCCCGATCCGAAAGATCGGATTTTTGTCCCGTTCCGAAGTAATTCGGTTCGGGATCGGATTTTTACTTCCAATCCCGATGGATTTCCCGACCCGATAGAATTAATATACATTAAAAAAATAACTTATTATGAATAGTATCAGTTTATATTTATTAAAAAAAAATGAACTTGCTCTCACATTTACTTTATTTACTAAATAACACACTTTTATTTCCGTATGAGTTTCTTGTTGCATATGTTATGCTGTGTATTCATCTTAATCTTGAATAACTAAAATTATAACATTTGGTTCCTGCTTTTAGTTTGAATTATGTTATTGTTTATTTTTTCTTAAAAATAATTATAATTAGTTGTCTTGTTTGATAATCAATCTTATAAACGAATACAATATCAACATAGTATTGTCACACTTTTTGATTTTGTTTAAATCTAATGAACTTTTTAACAAAATTGCTAATTATGTTGTAACTTTTTAACAATTTTTTTTTAGGAGTATGAAGTATCGGGAAATCCCGTCCCGACCTTTCGGGATCCCGAATTATTGGGACCCGACCATTTTTGGGTCGGGATCGGGACTTTTAAATGACATCCGAAAACTATCGGATCGGGACACGAGTTTAAACTTTTCGGGTCGGGTCCCGTCCCGATTCCACCTACTATTGGTACTTAATCAAAGAAAACTCACACTCTACAACACTTTTAAAGATTAGACATATGATACACGATGCTACTACATATGCTCCATAATGCTACTTCTTCTTACTCTATGTTTTTAACTTTGATTCTCAATAATGCTTATATTATATGTATCAAGTCTTAAATAAGACTAGCGAATGTGGGTTTTTGATATAAATAGGCACCCAATTCGGCTAATTTGGCTATTACACTATGAAAACTAAGTTGGTTTTTAATCACAACAATATTTTGTTATGTTTATACGCAACTATTCTATTCCACATATGTTGTCATTTCACGTATCCTAAGAATTAGACTTGGCTAATTTAAGAAACTACTAGAACCCTAAACCAATAAAAGTAATCAAATATACTAAGTACAAAACAATAAATGAATAAAACCAATAAAAGTAAAATAGTATACAGTACAATGAGCGAAGCAGATGAGATCATCGAGCTGGAGGTTTGCGGAGGGTTTGTAACCGGAGCGGAGACGAGAGGCTAATAATAAACGAGTGAGGCGCCTGACCACCTGGTCCGGTAACAGGTTACGCTCTAGTGTACCTAACATCACCTTCACCGTTGCATCGTATGGTACCTGCACTATCGACTCCATTATTTATCACTCTCACTCACTCTCTCTCTCTCTCTCTCTCTCTATCACAATCACTATCACTCACTTCCCCCACTTTTTTAATTATGTACATACACATATATGAGATCGGATTAATTAACATCAAAAATTCTATATTAACGCGTAAACTATTAAATCTACGGTTTACGGTTTACAGTGATTCACTATAAACCGTAGATTTAATCTACGGTTTGTATTCATTTGATCCAAATCTACGGTTTACAATCACTGTAAACCGTAGATTTAATCTACGGTCTGTGTGTTTTTCAGATTATTTGCTTTAAAAATTAAAATTAAAAATCTAATAATTAAAATTAAAATACTGAATGCCTTATTAAAATATATTTTTCAAATTAAATATGATTTTTTTAATAAAAAAACTAAATGTCTTATTTTTAAAATTTTACATAAATAAATTACCAATATTCTAACAAACTCTCAAAATTTACACAAAATTTACAAAAAAAAAGTTGTTTTGATAAATTTTACAATTTTGGTTCATGTTATATTTTTGTCAATTGTATAAGTTTATATTTATTGAATGATTAACTAAATTGTCAATTTTTGAGAAGTTTTTTTGTTTGTTTTTAAACACTTGTATAACGCAATATGAAACATTAATTAAGTCGTCAATTTGGTGTCAATAATCAATTTTTTATTTTTAATTTTATGTAAAGTACTCTTTTTACATAAATTAAAATTTTAATAATTAAAATTAAAATACTGAATATTTTTTTCAAATTAAACATGATTTTTTTTTAATAAAAAAACTAAATGCCTTCTTTTTAAAATTATACATAAAATAAATTACCAATATTCTAACAATCTCTAAAAAAAAACACAAAATTTACACAAAAAAAATTGATTTGATAAATTTTATGTTTTTTGTTCATGTTATATTTAAATGTATAAGTTGATATTTATTGAATGATTAACTAAATCGTCAATTTTTGTGAAGTTTTTTTGTTTGTTTTTAACACTTGTATAACGCAATATGAAACATAACTAAGTCGTCAATTTGGTGTCAATCGACAATTTTCTTGAATGAAACAATCATAAATTATATAAATTTCATAAAAGAAATTAACCCAATATGCAAACATGAACTAAATTTCATAAAACAAATTTATTAAACATTTGTTTACAACAAATTGAAAAAAATAGTATTTTACATAAAATTAAAAATAAAAAACTGATTATGGACTTAGGTCTATAGGTTCTTCTTGATTTGCTTTTTGCTTTCCCGATTGCTTTTCCAGCGCCATATATAACTTGAAATTTGGTCGAAAAAGTTCCTTCCATGGTGCAGCTGTTTCAGTGCGTGTTTGTTCCCACCGTGCTATAATTCCTGGCATTGGGAAGATCCCTTCTTCTTTAGGAATAACCTGAGCATAGTGACAACTGTTGACGAACACCATTACAGTCGGGATGTAATTTGTCGTTCCCCGAGGCGGACCAGTATAAAGAGGTAAAAAAGTATTGTTCCACACGTTTACCCCTCCATCATTATTTTGCCATGAGGACAACAATACAATTGGAATATTGTAATGAGAAGCAATTAAAAACCCATAAGACGGAAATCTCATCCATTTGTCAATAGGTGCGGGATTTGTAGGATGATAAAAATTTAAACTTGATAAAATATAATCATACCGGTAAGCTTCAAAGCCAACATTCTCAAACAGCTCATAATAAACACCTTTCATTTGCTGCAGCTCTTGAAACAACTCACATCTTACCGCATACCAATCATCTTCCCCATGCTGTTTACCCGTCGCATTTGCAAGTACCCGGAACCCACAGTTACCATCCCCACGCACATCATAAACTGTTTCGATGTAACTATGTAACATGACCCATATTTGGTCACTGTACAAGAAGGTTGGCCTATTGGGGGTGGGTTTAGGGTTCTGGTTTCGCGGCCTCCTAGTTGGGTTTACCCTTACCTCCGGTGTTTCATCCGCCTTGCCTTTACCCTTGTCCCTACTAGCACCAGCACTCTGTTCCTCCACATACTCCCATCCCGACTTATCCCTCTTACTAGATTTGTCGCCTTTTCTAGGTCTCCCCCTATTTACTCTCACTTCGGGGTCACTGATGGATGTTCTGGCTGGTACTGTTATCTCTCGGAGTTGTGTTTTCATACGCCGTTTTTCAACATTAGTTTTGCTAGCATAAACACTTTTAAACTCTTATAGATCACCCTCTACCCCATAATCATCGGTGTTCCCATTATCATCAATTACGTCTAATTTTTTCCAGAATGGATGAATATATTCTAGAGGAAGAGGCTTCCCGAATAAAATATGTTCACTCATAATATGATGACAAGGTAAACCGTGAGACAATTTGAAACCGCAAGAACAATTCTCATCAGCCTGGCCACTACATTTTTTGTGTTCTTGGAATAATAAATCAAAGGCATAGTGTGTGATATACGACCTAAGATTTATAAACAGAGGTGTTCGTTCAGAATGTGGAAAATAAGACTTGCATTTATCCAACTTCATCTTAATATCCTCAAACTGTTTTTCTAGAATTCTATTGACCTCTACCCAAACGGTTTCAAGCGTGCCAGTATTTGTGGAAAGGGATCTTTTCAGCTTAGCATGTTGTTGTTCGGCTCGATTGCTAGTTCTGTTACCTAGATGTGTTGTGTGGTTGGTATAGCATGCAACAAACTTTTTAGCATAATCATTTAAAAGCTTGTCTACATACTTAATCACAGCAGAGTACGATTTGTAAGAGGAATTGAAATTAGTTCAGTTATAATTGTACTCCTCTATCGACTCAGAATCAACCAATAAACCCCAATCATCTAGAAACGTTTGCCACTCCTCGTCAGGGATCTTTTTACGGCAGTTTTTCAAAACATTTTTTGCAATATGAAAAGTGCACAAAATATGATGCGAATAGGGAAAAACAACGGATAAAGCATTTGATAAGGCCATTTCCCTGTCGGTTACAAACACCCTAGGTAGTATACACCCCTCCAATGTAACTTAAAATTTTTCCAATGCCCATATATAACTTTCCTTTGTCTCGTCACTCATGAAAACAAATCCTAAACAATATGTTTGGTTCGTTGATGTCATTCCTACGACTTCTAGAAATGACATATTAAAACGGTTTGTCCTATATGTACAATCCATTAACAAGACATCAGGAAAAGCTTTGAACATCCTTATAGAATCGGGGTGTGCAAAAAACAAGTTCTCAAGGCAATGGGTTGATGGGTTCATATTATAGTAGAATGTGTAGCGATGTCTATCCAACAAATTAAAAAGTTCCTGTATCGGGTTTCTACCATCTCGTTCTTTAAATTTCAGTCCGGCCAAAAAATTATGTATCGTTTTAGTGTTTGATACATTGTCAGGATTTCGATTTTTAATGGCCTCTAATATTGCACCAACTTTAAAACTACTTTACCTTAAAGTTTTAACAATTTCTTTTTCATCTTGGGTTAAACGAGCACGTCGTGCTTGCCCTTGGAGGTAAGTTGGAGGTGGGTGGTTATGTTGTCCATTTTCTACGTGACACATCCATTCACCATTAACTACGTAACCTTTAATGAAAAATGGACAGTCTTTTTTCTTTGTACCTGAATTTACGGAAGATGGTTTCTTTTTTTCGTAAACCCCCGATTTATCACACACAATATCAACATACGGTGTTCTGCTCCCATCACCCCCTCCAGACCTACGAATCGTAAGGATGAAACCCCAATTCCCAGCCACATCAGCAAGATCAGCAAGCATTTCATCCCTTGTTTCCCAAGTCAATTCATCAACTTCAAAGTGCTCTGAATAATCAGTTAGCTCATCGGTTGAGCCACTGGATGAATTCGCATTGTTGTTGTTATTCCATTGGTTGTTGTCATAACCATAGTTGTAATTCATTTTCGAAAAGTGGTTGTTTATATATTTTATTGGGGAGAAATGAGGATTTTTTTAGAGATTTCCGAAATGTGTTTGTGTTTGATTTTATGGTTTGTTAGAATTGGCAAAATGGAGTCATATTTATAGTGTTAATTTACACTACAAACCGTAGATTACTTTTACGGTTTGTAGTGAATTTTTGGTGTAGTCATTTCCAAACTTTAATAATGCATTGAGTAGTCATTTTCGGATAGGGTTGTCAAATCATAATAATTCAAAAGTGATAAGGTCTTGTCGGAATTATTTTGATAGATATGGTATCCAATGTCATTTACTCTACAAACCGTAGATTACTTTTACGGTTTGTAGTGAATTTTTGGTGTAGTAATTTCCAAACTTTAATAATGCATTGAGTAGTCATTTTCGGATATGGTTGTCAAATCATAATAATTCAAAAGTGATAAGGTGTTGTCAGATTTTTTTTGATAGATATGGTATCCAATGTCATTTACACTACAAACCGTAGATTACTTTTACGGTTTGTAGTGTTTTTTTTTTGTGTAGTCATTTCCAAACTTTAATAATGCATTGAGTAGTCATTTTCGGATAGGGTTGTCAAATCATAATAATTCAAAAGTGATAGATGTGGTATCCAATGTTATTTACACTACAAACAGTAGATTATTTTTACGGTTTGTAGTTTTTTTTTTTACGTTATTAACGGTGATTCAGTGCAAAAAGTACATTCATAAAATGACGCTGCTTAAATTAGGGGTACAAACCGTACATTTATTTTACGGTTTGCACAGAATACATGCAAACCGTACATTTAATGTACGGTTTGTATGAAATCTGTACAAACCGTACATTAAATGTACGGTTTGCATGTATATTTCAGAATATTTAGGGTTTAGGGTTTAGAGTTTGTAATTTAGGGTTTGTAATTTGTAATTTAGGGTTTAGGGTTTGTAATTTAGGGTTTAAGGTTTAGCGTTTAAGGTTTAGGGTTTGTAATTTAGGGTTTATGGTTTAGGGTTTAGGGCTTAGGGTTTAGGGTTTGTAATTTAGGGTTTAGGGTTTGTAATTTGGGTTTAGGGTTTGTAGGGTTAGGGTTTAGGGTTTGTAGGGTTAGGGTTTAGGGTTTAGGGTTTAGGGTTTGTAAAAACTCAATTTGGTCCTACCAATTAAAATACAGAATATTTTTTAGAAATATACAAATCAAACATACTACTCAAATTAAACTTGCGAATTTATAATATTCCAACTCAGCTAAGAATAAAACTTACAAATCAAACATAGAAATCAAATACAAAAAACATTTACAAAAAACACAAATGTGCATTTATTTATTTTTGTAACGACTAAATGATTTAAAGTTGGACGTATGAAGCATCTTTCCGGCCGATGTTAATTTATCCGATGACGGCTCAGCAGACTCTTCGATTTCGTTTAGCTCCGTACGCCGTCTCTGTCGATGCTGCGATTCTGGATACGGAGCACGCTCGTGGGATGTAAGTGCTAATCCGCGACTCCAACTGTCGGTTGAATGCTGACTATGATAATCGAACGGAACATCATCCTGAACGTACTCCGACCCAGCAAAAGAAGCACGACGACCATGACCGCTTGAACTCGGACCCGGACCCTGATCTGTAGTCGGGGGTCGACCTCCAGTCGATCTTCTACCCCGGCTATGCCCGCCGCTACTAGATTCGCCTTCCCCTCTGCCTCTTTCGTCGGGACGCCGACAACTTGAAGCCCTAGTGTAAGTTCTTGGGTCGTAACGTAGGTCGTCATCACCATCGTCGTCGTCGTCGTCATCGTCATCCTCCTCATCCGACTGTTCATCAGCTGACCCATACGGATTCAATCCCATTTCAGCGAAGTCCTTTCGTAGTAAGTCCACTTCCGTTTTCAATTTATGCTGTTTGAACGATTTGAAATTTCGGCGCAATACCGCTTTCTGAAAAAAAAAAAACAATCAAAAACGATTTATAAGTATTGAAATATACAAACAGAAAAATAACAATAAAATATTAATGAACTTTAATTAGTTGTTATCATTTTACTGAACAACCCTGTATACTCCCGAAAACCGTGAGATGGCGGGGCAAGTTCAGGTGGGTTTATGAAGATGCGGGTCCTCTCTCTATACCATCTCATGTAATCCGGTGACGTCCCCGTATCAAATTCGTCGTTCACAAGACGGTTGTGGCGGTCATTCCACACGATTATAAACTCTGCAAAAAGTGCAGGCCAATCGTGTTTTTGCCCAATCCCAAATCTTCTATCCTTGCCGTGACCATTTCTGGGTTTCCAAATATATGTAGGGACCTGCTGAACAAAACCGAACTGTCTCATGAACCTGTCCGCGGGATGGAACTCAATCTTCTCATTACAAATGAGAGGCACAGAACAATGCCACATATAACGGCCCCGCGTGCAGTATTCCGGATACTGATTGAGATTCCCGTAAGGTTGCCACACTATCTGTAATCAGCAAAATTAGAATATATAAACAAGGGTTTAAAAATACTAGTAATAAATTCTGCGAACATAAGACCAATGCAAACATATACAACATATAATACGTAAGTTACATATAATACGAAAGTTAAAATTTACCTGTTCAGGCGACATATTGTCAAACTGGTCACGTATGTGGACCACATTATGTCCGTAGACATATGGCGTAAGGTTAGTTTGCCTCCAAATCTTCCATCTGTAATATACAAACAAAACCCGATAAACAATAAATATAACCGGCAGCTAAGTAAATGATAGTTGACACAATAAAAAAAAAAACCACAAATCCAAGACACAAAAACTAAATAATATCATACCTGTAACCGAGGGGGAACCTAGGCAAGCCCTCAGGTGGCTCGATATCTTCCGGCAGCTCTTCACATGGTCTAACCGGCAGTAGTCTGGTAATCGCCCACATATCCAGAAACATCACCGCCCCGCTTACTCCGTTTGTCTTACAACGTACCACCCTGCATAGATTAGCCTCTAACCAGGCCAGAAGAGCTGATCCCCAACTATACTCAGCACACGTGTCAAAATCCTCCAGAAATGGCAGAGGCCAGAGTGGAATCTGATCACTGCTCTTATCTGAAAATACATGTGCCGCCAGTAATAACAACATGACAGCCCTAGACTGATATAGCAAACGCTCCTCACTAGGGTTGGGGGGTAAGTCACCAAACGTGTGTAACATCCAATCAAGTCTAACTGTCAGACAGTTTTTATCCACTTGATTGTCAGCCGGTCTAACACCCAACAAACTCTCTACCATATCTAACCTGCTCGCCCTGTTATCATTCCGCTCCGACCGGGTAACAGCAAGACCATCCACCCTGAGACCAAGCATAAACTCTACATCCTGTAAAGATATCCCCAACTCTCCACCGACAAAATGGAACGTGTGCGACTCATCACGCCACCTATCAACTAAGGCTGTAAGCAAGCCTCGGTCTACGGTATAATTACCTATACTGTGAATACCGTAAAAAACAGCCCTAATCATATTTTGAACTACCCTTTCAGGCGTCGGTATCTGCCAACTATAATTATAAACCCTAATCTTATTGGCATCTCCTCTACCCGCTTCTCTTCCAGCATCACAAGTCTGATTAGAAATGTGACCGGTCTGTCGTAAAATACCCAACCTGCCTTTAATATGTGGACCTGGATCTGCCATTCTAACTGTGATAACCAAATATAACTCGGTTAATGATAACCAAACAATGATAAAATAACCAATTAATAACCAATTAATGATAACCAAACAATGATAAAATAACCAATTAATAACCAATTAATGATAACCAAACAATGATAACCACTTAATGATAACCAAACAATCATAACCAATTAATGATAACCAAACAATGATAACTCAATTATAACCAATTAATGATAACCAAAACAATGATAACCAAACAATCATAATCAAACAATAATAACTCCATTTTTTAATCATAACCAAACACATTTAATCATAAACCAAACAATAATAATTCAATTTTTTAATCATAACCAAACACACATTTAATCATAAACCAAACAATAATAATTCAATTTTTTAATCATAACCAAACACACATTTAATCATAAACCAAACAATAATAACTCAATTTTTTAATCATAACCAAACACACATTTAATCATAAACCAAACAATAATAACTCAATTTTTTAATCATAACCAAACACACATTTAATCATAAACCAAACAATAATAACTCAATTTTTTAATCATAACCAAACACACATTTAATCATAAACCAAACAATAATAAATCCATTTTTTAATCATAACCAAACACATTTAATCATAAAACCAAACAATAATAACTCAATTTTTTAATCATAACCAAACACACATTTAATCATAAACCAAACAATAATAATTCAATTTTTTAATCATAACCAAACACACATTTAATCATAAACCAAACAATAATAACTCCATTTTTTAATCATAACCAAACACATTTAATCATAAAACCAAACAATAATAACTCAATTTTTTAATCATAACCAAACACACATTTAATCATAAACCAAACAATAATAATTCAATTTTTTAATCATAACCAAACACACATTTAATCATAAACCAAACAATAATAACTCTATTTTTTAATCATAACCAAACACATTTAATCATAAAACCAAACAATAATAATTCAATTTTTTAATCATAACCAAACACACATTTAATCATAAACCAAACAATCATAACTCAATTTTTTAATCATAACCAAACACATTATCAACAATTATCAACAATTGAAATTAACCAAACACAAAATAAAAAAACATGCAAAAATGGGACAAATATCAACAATTATTATAATTTCTATAATTAATATAAACAAACAACAAACAATTATATATAGCTAAGTGAATTATGGTTTTGCATATTTTATATATTTTTTCCTAGTTTACAAATTAAAATTACACAAAAAAAAAAAACATGCAAAAATGGGACAAATATCAACAATTATTATAATTTCTATAATTAATATAAACAAACAACAAACAATTATATATAGCTAAGTGAATAATCAATTTGCATATTTTATATATTTTTTCCTATTTTACAAATTGAAATTACACAATATAAATAATAAATTAGAGAATAAAAGATATACCCTTGAATTATGGATAAATTTGATTGATGATTTGGGGTTTTTTTGTTAATTAATTTGATAGGTAATGTGTTTGATTGATTTGAGTGGTTTTTTGGGATGAAAATTGGGTGTTTTTGAGAGAAATAGAGAGAGTATAGTATAAAAGTTTATTTTTTAAAAAAAAAAACGTGAAATTCTGTTTTCAAGGGACTGTCTGTGTAATTTTCGCGCAGGGACTGACTGTGTAATTTTGAAAAGAAGGGACTGACTGTGTAATTTCTGCATAAATTAATCCAAACCGTAGATTAAATCTACGGTCTACAGTCATTGACTGTAAACCGTAGATTTAATTTACGGTTTGAATTAATTTAATGCAAACCGTAGATTAAATCTACGGTTTACAGTCAATGACTGTAGACCGTAGATTTAATCTACGGTCTCAGAGTTTTTAAAGAAAAAATGTAGTTTTTTAATCCAACCTATATATATATGTTATATATGTATCAGAAGTGTTAGTAATTGTATACAAGTATAGCATTGGAATTTGGATTATTCCTTTTCTTAGGATAAAACGTGGATTAAATATTGATGATGACGTGGCATTTTATAAACCATTTCAAACATTTACAATGAAAATGTACTCTGTATGAGTCACTTTAAACTTTTTGATAATTAAATTTTAGGTATACCCCGATGAGCTTGGATTTTTATACTACACTTTTTCTGAAAAAACGCACAAACCGTAAAAAAAAATTACGGTTTACAAAAATTACATGCAAACCGTACATTAAATGTATGGTTTGCATGTAAATTTTTTTTTTTTTTTTTTGTGTGTAATTTCAATTTGTAAAATAGGAAAAATATATAAAATATGAAAATTCATAATTCACTTAGCTATATATAATTGTTTGTTGTTTGTTTATATTAATTATAGAAATTATAATAATTGTTGATATTTGTCCCATTTTTTGCATTATTTATTTTTTTTGTGTAATTTCAATTTGTAAAATAGGAAAAAATATATAAAATATGCAAATCCATAATTCACTTAGCTATATATAATTGTTTGTTGTTTGTTTATATTAATTATAGAAATTATAATAATTGTTGATATTTGTCCCATTTTTGCATTATTTTTTTTTTGTGTAATTTCAATTTGTAAAATAGGAAAAAATATATAAAATATGCAAATCCATAATTCACTTAGCTATATATAATTGTTTGTTGTTTGTTTATATTAATTATAGAAATTATAATAATTGTTTATATTTGTCCCATTTTTTGCATTATTTTTTTTTTTTTTGTAATTTCAATTTGTAAAATAGGAAAAAATATATAAAATATGCAAATCCATAATTCACTTACCTATATATAATTGTTTGTTGTTTGTTTATATTAATTATAGAAATTATAATAATTGTTGATATTTGTCCCATTTTTTGCATTTTTTTTTTTTTTTTGTAATTTCAATTTGTAAAATAGGAAAAAATATATAAAATATGCAAATCCATAATTCACTTAGCTATATAATTATAGTTGGCAGATACCGACGCCTGACAGAGTAGTTCAAAATATGATTAAGGCTGGTTTTTATGGTATTCACACTATAGGTAATTATAGCGTAGACTGAGTCTTGCTTACAGCCTTAGTTGATAGGTGGCGTGATGAGACGCACATGTTCCATTTTGTCGGTGGAGAGTTGGTGATATCTTTACAGGATGTAGAGATTATGCTTGGTCTCAGGGTGGATGGTCTTGCTGTTACCCGATCGGAGCGGAATGATAACAGGGCGAGCAGGTTAGATATGATAGAGAGTTTGTTGGGTGTTAGACCGGCTGACAATCAAGTGGATACAAACTGTTTGACAGTTAGACTTGATTGGATGTTCCACACCTTTGGTGAATTACACCCCAATCCTAGTGAGGACCGTTTGCTATATCAATATAGGGCTGTCATGTTATTATTACTGGGAGCACATGTGTTTTCAGATAAGAGCAGTGATCAGATTCCACTCTGGCTTCTGCCATTTCTGGAAGATTTTAACACATGTGCTGAGTATAGTTGGGGATCAGCTCTTCTGGGCTGCCATGTTATTGTTCTGTGCCTCTCATTTGTAATGAGAAGATTGAGTTCCACCCCGTGGACAGGTTCATGAGACGGTTCGGTTTTGTTCAGCGGGTCCCTACATATATTTGGAAACCCAAACAGGGTCACGACAAGGATAGAAGATATGGGATTGTGCAAAAACACGATTGGCCTGTACTTTTTGCAGAGTTTATAACCGTGTGGAATGACCGCCACAACCGGCTTGTTAACGGCGAATTTGGTACGGGGACGTCACTGGATTACATGAGATGGTATAGAGAGAGAACCCGCATCTTTATAAACCCACCTGAACTTGCGCAGCCATCTCATGGTTTCCGGGAGCATACGGGGGTGCTCAATAAAATGGTAACAACTAGTTAAAGTTCATTTAATGATAACCAAACAATTATTTTAATTATCTAATTTAGGGGTGGGCAAAAAATCCGCAAACCCGCCCCGTAACCCAATCCGTGCGGATTGGGGCGGATTGGGTGTTAAAAAAAGTTAAATCCGCCCCGCCCCAATCCGTAAAAAAATTCGTGGGTTGGGTTAGGGTTGGGGTTTCCAAACCACGGGTTAATCCACCTCAACACGTTTCAATCCGCATAAATATATATATATATATAAAAATTTTCTCAATATCTTTTTTAATAAGAGTTTCTATATTATAATAGTATTGATTTAAGAAAAATTATATATATAGACAAAAAATCTTTGGATTGTCCAAACTTAAGCTTAATGATTCGATTGATATATTGTCTTATAAATTCAATGTATTATCTCGTACTTACAAAAAGAAGGAATTTTTAATCTGGGTCTAGGTAGTATGGGTGGTTAATTTATTTTTAAAAACTTTATTTGTAATTGAAGTATAGAGTATAGCCAAATATGAAGTTATATAAAGTTATTACGAAATCTGTAGCTATTGAACTTGTGGATTCAATTAGCTATTGAACTTTATTTTGATTATGTTGATGAATAACAATTTGTTTTGTTTTGTTTTAGCTTTGTTACTTGTTCCGAACATTCTAAACGTATTTTGGTTGGCTTTTAGTTTATATTTCTATTTGAATTTTAATTTATTTTTTAAATATTTAGGTAAATTATGCGAAATAATGAAAAATTAATGACTAAAATGAAAATTCAAGAAACAACCCGCACCCAATCCGCCCCGCTTGATAATGGGTTGGGTTGGGTTGGAGTTTTAATTATAATGGGTTGGGTTGGGTTGGGATTTGAATTTCACTAATCCGCCCCAATCCGTCCCGCCATTTATTTTACGGGGCGGGTTAGGATTGAGACCAATCAGCCCCAATCCGCCCCGTGCCCACCCCTAATCTAATTAAACAATGATAACCAATTAATGATAACCAAACAATAATAACTCAATGATAACCAATTAATGATAACTAAATAATGATAACTCAATGATAACCAATTAATAATAACCAAACAATGATAACTCAATTATAACCAAACAATGATAACTCAAAACGGGTAAATATTAATAAAGCGTACCAATTTTTATTTTTCTCAATCAAAACAAATAACCATCATAAACATGTAACATCATAACCAAACCATTAGTAATAAATATCTAAATAACACAAATTTGAATAAAAACCCTAATTTTTTTATTAAATGGGACAAATATCAACAATTATTATAATTTCTATAATTAATATAAACAAACAACAAACAATTATATAGCTAAGTGAATTATGGATTTGCATATTTTATATATTTTTTCCTATTTTACAAATTGAAATTACACAAAAAAAATAAATAATGCAAAAATGGGACAAATATCAACAATTATTATAATTTCTATAATTAATATAAACAAACAACAAACAATTATATATAGCTAAGTGAATTATGGATTTGCATATTTTATATATTTTTTCCTATTTTACAAATTGAAATTACAAAAAAAAAAAAAATAATGCAAAAAATGGGACAAATATCAACAATTATTATAATTTCTATAATTAATATAAACAAACAACAAACAATTATATATAGCTAAGTGAATTATGAATTTGCATATTTTATATATTTTTCCTATTTTACAAATTGAAATTACACAAAAAAAAAAAAAATTACATGCAAACCATACATTTAATGTACGGTTTGCAAAAATATATGCAAACCGTACAATATATGCAAACCGTACATTAAATGTACGGTTTGCATGTATTTTTGCAAACCGTACATTTAATGTACGGTTTGCATGTAATTTATGTAAACCGTAATTTTTTTTTACGGTTTGTGCGTTTTTTCAGAAAAAGTGTAGTATAAAAATCCAAACTCTACCCCGATATAGCACATAATATTTTTTTATATGGTGTGACAAACTAATCATGTATACACCTGTCATTTATACATATTAACAGAATACAACTGAAATATCATATTAAAATCATCACTTTCATATTCTCATTGCTTCTCTCTCCTCCTTATATTTTTAGAAAAAAACCTCATTCCTACTTTTTTGGAAAAGAAAACTCATCGGACGTAGATCAAATTCTTTGATCTAAATTATCAAGATTAATTTTCTTTTTTAATACATAATAATAATTTAAATTTTATTAAATAATGTAATGGAAAACTTGTGATAAATAAAATATAAGAATTAAAAAAAAAACTTAAACAAAAATTGTGTAATTATAATTTCAAAAATTAAAACTAAATTTACAACTCAATAAAATCTCAAATATAATATTATAAAACTCTAGTTATAATACTATTTTAAATTTAAATATTAATTAAAAAATTAATGATTTTAATATATTAGATTTTACGAAACATTACAACACAATAAAAACCCAAATATAATATTACAGAACCCAAGTTGAGACTACCCTAAAGTTGAATATTAATTAAAATTTTAAATTTGATGATTTTAATATATTTTATTTATCGAAACATAATATTAATTAAAAAAATTATATTTAATGCATCATATGTTACAAGATATAATACAATTAATATAAAATCAATTTATTTTTATAATATCATGATATATAAAATATACCGTGTCACAATTAATGTCTAACATGTAGCATTTTACTTATACTAATATTAATATTTGAAAGCCAAAATTGATAAAGTTTATAAAGTATATGGGATGATAATTACGTAAGTTGCTTGGTTGGAAAACTTGCTCATTTATGTTTTTTTGGTATATTTTTGAATTTGAAGTTACTTGGTACACTTTTTTCACATGTCATCTAATGATTGGTTTGTCACACCACATAAGAAATAGTATGTGGTAGGACAGATCTACCTAAAAGTTACTCTTTTTTGATACATGTTAAATCCAGGATTTACATTAGGGAGGGCAAAAATTACTTAAAGCAATTTTATTTTTTTAAGTATAAGTGTGTGTATATATATGCATACATAATATAATTATTTTAAAAAAATACACACAAATATACATAATTATTAATTTACACAATAATTTACTATCTTTAGTCTTGAAAAATGTCTACTAAATGCATTTATTTGAAAAGGATCTACTGAGATTTAATTAGGCACGTAGTTATACTATGAAATAACGCCAAATCACTTGATATTTATGAAATTTGATGATTAATAGGAATTGAATATATTAGTAATGAGGATAAAAGAATAAACATATAAAATACCAATCATCGTGGAAATATTGAAAATGTAAAGTCAAATAACGTTCTATACCATTATGAATTATCATCTTTGCAAACATTAACTATATATAGATTATGAATAACGAAGTATAAGGACCAAATCTTTTAGTTTTGTCAAATGGCAATCAATCTTTTTTCATATGAGAAATTGTAGTTATCAACTAAAGATGATCTTTAATTTGGTATAGCACTGTAGCTTTAATTAGATTAGTCTAGGTTAAAGAAATTCTTAACAAAAGAAATAGTTAGACTAATGTACATGCAAGTTTTCATTGACTAATATCAAATACTAATCAGAAAAAATGTGCATGTGCTTTAAATATGAGTAGGGGCAATTTGGTAATTTTATATTATAAATAGTAAGAGTGGGCAATTGACCACCCTTGCCATATACTTTATTCGCCACTGTCTATACGATTATACTATCAAAATTTACGTGAGTAAAACTAATAAGCCGGAAAAGTTATTTATCAAAATATTTTTAGGAAACTGCAAGACAAATTTCCAACGAGATTGGCGGTGGTCCGACAAAGTGCATGCTCATTCGTGAACTGCATATCCGTTCATGAAAGAGCATGCCTTTTAAGAAAGTGCATACCGTTTTTGGTCATCGATCAACAACAAATAACGTTGTCTTATCTCCGACAACCCCCCCAAGGTTCACCACCGAAATTAAAAATTGGTATGCACTTTATGGCGAATAGGTATACACTTCCGAAAACAACGGGTATGCAGTTTTACGAATGGGTGTGCACTTCATTGGATCCCTGACGATCTTGTCAAATGCTTGTTGCACCTCCGCCGACCTCTGTAGGTGATGACGACCACATAGAGTATACACTTCAAAAAAGGGTATGCACTTTCTCGAATTCGAATAAGTATGCAATCTACGGCATCCACGAATGACCGAAGCCTGGTGGGAAGGTGGTGGTGGCGAGTTCATGCCATCATGTCTGAGTTGACATTGGTAGGGGAGAGTTGTGGCGGGTTTGTAGGAGAGGGGGATAAGAGAGAATGTGACATTTTTTTAAAGAACGATTTGAGAGTAACACTTTCTATTAGTGATATAGTTTACTCCATACACTTTTGGGTAGTTTCTTTACTAAAACACATTGATAATTTGCCAATTTTTATTTTCATGATCAACATTTTATTCTATTTTATTTGGTAAAATCGAAGTTGCCGCATTGATTTAGAATGATGTTTACATGGTTTTCTTCAACTATCATGTAAATTGTTTGAACAATTAACTGCCATTTGTTCTTTGTAAATTAAACTATTATACGCCTTATTGAAATAATTGGCCTAAGACTCCATCCTTCAACATATAAAGCATGACAATTTAACATAGAAACAATTTTTTTTTATATTTATTAATAGGCATTCCAAATAAATTCTTTTTCTTCATTTAAAAAAAAATGTTTATATCTAACCAAGAGGCGGCTCCTGAATCAAATTGGTTTATATTAATTAGGGTTATACCGTTATGTTTAATCGGTTACTAATTTTCGTTAACCAATTCATTGTTTGTTAACAACTAATGAAATATTTTGTTAAGATCTTTATAGCAAATCTTAGTGATTCAAGAACTTCATGCGTACTAATTTTAGGTTCGGTCCGCTATCATACAAGAAAAGTTCAGTCGAAGATCATTAATTATATGTACCTACGTTTATGAAAGAATATATATTTATCTTTTAATTCTAAGAAAAAATGTCAGTTCTTCCTTAATCATGTACATCCTAAACCAAAATCCGATTCCGCCCATGTACGGTAGGGGGTTCTTTTGCATCTATATACATACTTAGGACAATAGACGGATAAAAATCTCGATGGTAGTTAAATATCATGTCATTATTACGTTATCATGTCACGTTTGATAGATCTCACGTTACGTTCGCATTTCATATGTTACATGTATCAACCTCTCATTTCTTATTTTGTATAAGATCAACTTACGCACATTTCCTTGAAAAGAGACATGTTTGGAAATTGTTTTAAGATATAGATAAACCGAGTTGATCGGGGTTCTTGTTACATCTTTATACGGACGTCGAATCAACGTATAGCCATCCCACTGCTTGTTAATTAGATAGATTACCTATAACTGTTAGTTAGGTCTTTGTACAAAATGTGATTGGTTTATGTTTCTTGTAATACTTGTAAATAGTATTATAGTGTGACATTTCCCCCGTTAAATGCTCTCGATTTCTTACTTAAACCAATAAAGAATTATTTTGAAAAATCAAAGTAAATAAAATCTGTTTTTCCTTCGTTCATCTTATCCAAAAAGGAACCTGATCCGATTGGAAGAATTGAATTAAATGTTATCTAAGAACAAGGCATAAATGGTTCTTTCCTGAAAGTGAAGTTAAAGTATGATGTCTAAAAAATGTTAAAGATTTTTTTCCCCCTTCTTTTCATGATGCTCAGATATCCCATTAAGACCGATATTAAACCCTAATTTTATATAAGTAATTAAATTCCGTTTGCTGTCGAATTGATTGGTTAATCTGCTAAGTACTTTGACACTCGATCTAGGACACCATTCATGTGGCCGTTAACTTGAAATAAAACCTCAGAAAACAAATACAAAAAATCTTAAGTTCGATCCAGTTTACGATAATTTTTTGAGAAAACAACCAGGTTAAAGATTCAGCCTACTCGCAATGTCAACGATATACATATTATCATATAGCGGGTCGTTATTTTGTAGGAAAAATGAGGCCATTTTAAGTATAAAAATTAATGTTCAGTTCATTCTATGTGGTACTAGTTGTTATTTTGTTGTCTTTTGTGTATGGGGGGCTATAAAGAGATATATATTGAATGTTGTTTCCGATATATTGTTTTCTATGCATGCATGTTCTCTTTAATCTTTAAACCATAACAAAATTACTATAGAAATCAAAGCAAACAAAATTAATTAATTTTTACTTCTTTCACCTTACATGGATAAGAAAGAGCTAACATATAACTGCTATATAAGTACAGGAAATGATGTTGTTTCATATACAACAAATTAACCCAAATTTTTGTGACCAACAATGATCTCCATGGCTCTATTTTCTCTCTCCCATGCAATCTTTACCATGGTTGCTTTGTGTTATTATATTCCAGTGCTGCGTCAGCTAAGAGTAATAAAAAGATCAAGAAATGTCAAGGGTAAAAGAACATCTATCGAGTCTCTCCCATACGAAGTTCTAGTATATATCATCACAAAAGCAGCAGCTTCGTCTACTAACGGCTGCTTAAGCGTCAAGCTAGTAAGTAAATCTTTTAACAAAGCAGCTAATTATAATCAAGTGTTTAAGAAAATACCAACTAATAAACTTTGGCTAAATACCTCGACGGGAAATGAGGAGATAATAGTTTCTTTTAATCATTTTCTAGAGAGGTGTAGGGAAAGTGGAAATCCTGAGGCTCTATATAGCGAAGGAGTGATTAACTATTTTGGTGAAGCGGATAAAGAATATATTGGTTTCGAGTTTTTGAACCAAGCTGCAAAATCAGGCCATTACAAAGCTCGTTACACATTGGCAATAATATATTTTTTGAGTGAAAACGATGACTTCATAGGACAAGGAATACATATTATCAGAGACTTAAACAAGGTTACACTGAAGGAATGTCGAGAGGATTTATACTATATGCTAAAGACAATTTGGTTAAACGAAAAAATTTGTGATAAAAAACGAAGGCTTTGTTCGAGGGTAAAGAAACAGAAGAATTCATGGGGAGACGTCGAAGATGAGAGTCACTGCATCCGTTGTCAATGCTTAAAAGAAGTTAATTTTATTTGTTGGGCTTTCCCTTATTAGCCTTGCATGATATGTCAGCATTTTCATTTTAATTATAAGCTTCATATTTTTTTACAAAATCTTATAGTTTGGAAAGGAAAAATGGACGCTCCATTTTTTCCCTCAGTTGTAAACTGTTTCAATTGGGCAGGAAGGTATTGAAAAAGGCCTCAAGAAGTTAGCAAGATGTACGGGTTAAACGACCCCAAATTTTATTCAGTACCGCCTTGTTTTGTTTTTTTTTGAACTTTTTTTTCCTTTTGTTTTTTAGTTCAAAATTCTTGTATTTGACTCATCAACTTACAACTTGTATTTTTCTGGTTTTGTGATCTATAAAAAATTAGAAGCTGTTGGATTAACCTAGTTTTTTAATCTAACTTGACAAAACGGCTTATTTTCTGATCAACTGTCGATCTCGAAACACAAGATTTACAACAGGAGAAAAAAATAATAAGAGCTTAAAGATGGCAAAAAGCCTCCCACAACCCGAGAGGCTGGGCTAACAAAACCAGAAGTGAACGTGTGGAAAATATATCGAAATCATTTCAACATTTTTTTAATTGAAAACAGCACAATTTCTGTGGTTCAAAAAAATCGTTTTTCTAATCTACAAAATGAGTTTTAAAACTACAATCTACTTGAAATGATAGTAACGTAACATTCAAGAGCTTCAAGGTCCATTACCATGAAACAAAACTCCTAAACACACGCTAACATGTATCTTTGTGATACTGTATAGAGACTTGACTATGTGTGTATTATATATGCGGAGATACATTGCCATGAACAGTGAACACCCTCGTAGGTTGTTATCAATCTCGTTAACTTGATTGCCTCTTGCGGCCCTCTTTGTTACAGGACAACCTCAACTGAACACTTACATAGTTCCTGTTCAACTACAAAACGCTTGTCATAAGTTGCTCAATGTTTGTATGTTTTGTAAATTAGCAATGCTATTTACACAAATCTGGTACTAATATAGTTAGGTGGCAGTGGCCTCCATGGAACAATTTTGCTATTTACAATATTTGTTTTGAGATTTAAATATAATGTTCTCGTGATTGTGGTAATTTGCTTTAAACATTTATGTGAGACGTAGTCTATCCCTGTACCGGTGAATATTACTTCTTATCTAAAATTTTGTGTTGTGCGAAATATACAGGCTCTCGAATTCTATATGCTTTCTAGGTTAGGTTTCCAGAAGTATGAAAACAGTACAGATATTGCAGGATTTCAGTTAGTTAAATAGTAACTATTAATATTAACCCTTCACCGTGCACTTCATTGAACTTCTGTAATGGACATCGGTTCCACAGACGCTTTATAGCAGTTTTGCCTTCTTGGAAATCTATATTTTTTTTTATCATTTACAATTGTTCCAGTGAAGGGAACAGAATATTACATGAAACAGATACACATTATGCTTTACATTCATGTGAATTTTTTAACTTGAAGAATCTTTTATGGTATGAATATCACCCGCCGGTCAGATTAATTGGCGATTGTTAATTTAATAAATTATTGACAACATACTTTATGTTTTGTATAAAGAAATTACCTTTTATACATGTTTTCAGCTGTAATGTGCCCTAATCATGTTATTACTAAAGTTGCAGTACTCAAGCCTCTCGAGATATCTAATGCTGAAGATTCCTATCAAGTTTAGCATACATTTATAAACTTATACTGGTGCTAGTAGCCTTAATTTCAGAGTGTCCTTTACACCTTAGTCCATTACAAGAAAACGTTGAAGTAACAAACGAAAAATCACGAGGTCAAACTCCCCGAATTTTAAAAAGCCTTGTTTGATTGTTAGTTGTCGAACCTTTCATTTGTGCTTTTTGCTTAATTAAAAGATAAAAACCACAGGATTTGACTGATCAGCTATCAACTTGATCCTTTCTGATTATTTTTACCTGTAAAAAACTGGAAACTGTGTCGGACCAACCTAGATTTTATTTTTAAAACTAAAGAACCCGGCTTATTTGCTTACAAACTGAAACCACACAGGTCCTAACTCTCGAAACACAATACCTACTTCATGAGAACTTAAGAAATGAGGGGAAATCGTATATAAGCTTACAAGAGAAAAAAACTTCCCACAACCTGAGAGGCTAGGCTAACAAAACCAGAAGCAGTCATGTGGCAAAAATGGTCAGTATTTATCGTACTTTTTCATCGAAAACACCCCAATTCTGCTCTGGTTCCTAAATATTATTTTCTTAATCTATAAAATGAGTGTAAAAACTATTATCTTCTTGAAATGCTCCAAACAACATTGAAAGGCTCCAAGGTCCATTGCCATGACACTTACTTAACTACTATCCCGATGACTCTAAATTATATAGAGATTGACTTAAATATGCATCTATGTATATGGGGATGCAGTGCTGAGTTGCGACCAAAACTCAATCAAAAAAGATGATCAGAATCTGGTTGAGCTTTCGTGGTTATGAACACCCTCATAGGTTGTTATTACAATCCCGCTATCTTCACTGTCTCTTTCCACTCTCTTCTTTACAGGACATTTCTCGACTGAACACTTATAATAATTCCTGTTCAAGATGTGAAACGCTCGTCATGAGTTGCTCAATTTTTTCTGTGCATGTTTATAGATTTAGTCCTAACAATTAGTATAAATGATATTTAAATACATCTGTTTACACCACATTTGTCCTAAAAATACCAACAACAGACTTCGTAGAACAATTGTGACTTTTATTTACACTAATTTGTTTTGACAATTATAACATGATGCACTTGTGAGTTGTGACAATTTGCTCAAAATTTTATGTGATGAATATATATCCCTTTACAGAGGAATAATTTTTTTTTACAAAATTATGTACTGTGCAGAGATTTGAAATATGTAGATATTCAACCTTTTTGTTGCTAATTCTATATGCTTTTTAAGTAAGATTTCCACGAGTACCTAAGCAATTCGAAATTTGCAGGATAATTACATTCTAATTTCTATTAATATTAACACCCGATTAGTCTTTTTATTGAACTTCATTAATGGACGCCAGTTGCCACAGACGTGTGAAGCAGTTCTGGATTCTGAAAATCTAGTGTTTTGGATCATTTACAATTGTTCCGGTAGAGGGATCACAATTTTACATGAAAGAGATAAATTTATGTGGAATTATTATATCTTATTGTAAAGATTCTTTCATGGTAGGAATGTCGCCGGCGGTTCAAATTAATTGGCTACGGTTTATTTTTTAAATTATTAACTACATACTAAACGTTTTTATAAATAAATTAACTTTTATATAAATTTAGCTGCAATGACCCTTTACTATTTCATTACTTGAGTTGCACTACACAAGCGCTCTCGGGATATCTAACGCCAAATGCATTGGTGATAAAGATTACGGCGAGTGAGTAATGCCAATATTACCTAGGATTTGGGTTGTTCTTGACCTTCTTCTTTCCATACTTGCGCCACTTGAACCCATCATCAAGTACTTCAATCTCCGTTTTTGTTTTAAAAGCCACCCTGTCTATAATTTCCCTATTCTCCCAGGGGTTTCGACTTTCCCCTGTTGATATTGACGAAAACACCACTTACAAGTTATATATATGAGTGCTTTAAACAATAAGCAAAAAGTCATTCTTAAAAGTTAGCAGTTTCTATAACTCCTTAAAAAAATATTACATCTTCTTCTTTGTCATAAAAATGAACTTATTGACCCATTCAGACAATTTCATCCTAATTAATCTCATAATCGTTAGTTCAAAACTACCATAGCTTGACAAAAGAATTTGTTTGTAATATATATGAATGAACGTGCTGTAGCACATAAATATAATCATGAAATATTCACAGCTTGAATGCATGATACATTCTCTTATAACATCGGAAAATAGATCTTATTTTGCACATATATTGCAGAAAACAGTACTATGGACTAGTAATGTGCCACATGGTAATGCTCAATGTATCAGCTTATGAAAAAAGTTGTACTGACAAACCAAAAAGCGCATGAGTATAATCATAAGTCTGCATACATGCCATATTTAGCTCATAAGAAACAAAATAAATCATAAAAAGCACTTGAAAGTTTCATATACTCTTACTTCTTGCAGGTTCTAGGTGGTGGCTACTAGTACTACTTCCATTACCGTAGCTCACTTCATTCGCTACGTAAGCAAGATTCGAAGGATACCCAGAAACGGCAAGTTGAGGCTGTTCCTCCACCCAATTGCCCATCTCGAGATAGTCCGAAAACACAAAGTTTTCACTAGAAGGTGAGTCCATTGAGGTACTTTTTTCCGGTTATGAACAAAAAAAGTGGCTCAAATAAATATATATTCACCAAATCAGTAGAGCTCAACTCAAATGTTTTGGTTATTTCCTAGTAACTTTCCTGGGTGAAGAAGCTTCAGAGATAGTTCTTAGTTATAAGAAGAGAGTGCTAAGGAATTATAGTGGGGTATAGCAAAGAAGACTTATGAGTAGACTTTTACCACTTTTGGTTATTGCAAGGTTTTCGAGCTTGTGTAGACTTATCCCTCTAAAACGTACAAGAATACAAGTACATATATAATCTATTTTGGTGAATATTGGGCTGCTTTTGTGACCTTAAAAATTAGTCTTAAGACTAGGTCATGTCTTGTTTATTTGAAGCAAATTTATGGCGGTACGTCTTGCTTTAATTTTGTTATGAAGAAAAATTCTGCTTGGGTATAGTTCAATGCTATGAAATGTGAAACTGATGCTTAAAACCTGAACATTTGATTGTAGTGCATTTTTTTTCCTTAATTTGTAGTGCATTAATTTGGTTGGTCAACTTTAAACATTTTAATCCTCTCGTTTGAGAAGTTTATAATAGTATATTTTAGTGGAACCCAAATTTTATCTCAGTTTTAAGACAAGTCAGCTTATTTTCTTACATGTTCTAGCTAAACAAGTAATAGATTTGGTTAGGGTACAATTTTTTCTGGTGACTAAAGTCAGATAAAAACATACCATAATGCAATCAGTTGATAATAGCTGATATTTTATGCTTAGTTTTTTTGGTCTGACAAGCTAGGAATTTAAGTTGGACGAACCCAAACTAAAATTCGAGTTAGATAGGTTTGCTTATTTGCTGAAAATTGCATCCCAAGCAAACTCTAGCATATAGTCCTCTTGATGGGTTTAATTCGGTGCCTAATTACTTGTTATTAACACAATCAAATAATTATAAGGGTTCTTGGCATAAATTATTTATAAATCCTCAGAAAATTGTAACACACGTATGCTCAAAGATATTTAATAAATAATGTTGATGGAAAGTCTATAAGGTCAAATTCACTAGTTAAGAAAAAGTCCGAATACGAGACCTTGACGGGCAAAGTATGCACCAGAGTTTAGACGATTCATGACCCAAGAAGCTATTGGTTTGACTTGTTCATTAAAATGGCAATTTTACTAGTACTATTTTATAACCAATTCCTCAAAATTAAATACGAAAAGCGTAATATGCATTAGTTTCTAATTAAACAATTCATTGACGAGTTCAAATTTGCTTCTTAAGTAACTTTTCTTTAGCTAGTGAAGGAAAATTTGGCAGTACTGGTTCATTTATGCATATCCATCAACGACCCAAATACGACTTTAGTTTTTTGTTTCTTTTGCAATTTAGTTACATGAACTTACACCTGACCAGGGCTCACCTTTGAATTCGAATGAATATATCTATTTCATCTGTCACGCCCCGAAATCCGTAAAACACGAATATCAATGCGTGACCTTTTGAATAAAGTGAAAAAGAAACCTGTTGGTAAAAATTTAAATTTTAAAAGAAATCACTTACGAGCTAGAGGAACAATTTAATAAATAAATAGAATTATTTGCCAAACGCGGCTACAAGACAAAATGGTTTAACAGATTTATCGAAAAAGAATACCAAACGAATAATTTGTCCGTAGGCTACAAGCTCAAAAACTAGTCTAAACGAAAATAAAGCAACTGGAAGAAACCCCGAGCCCATACGATACTTCGCTAATGCTCCTAACCGAACGTCTCAACCTAAATTATACCTGAAAGACAAAACTGTAACGGTGAGTCTCACGCACATACATAGACGGGACGGCACCACAAATACCGTCACGCCATCCCATAAATGCAAGAACCCACAAACAATAACTACGATAATCAACGTATAAAAAGAAAGAAATATAATATCTTACAACGAAATAAATTAAATAAACATCTATAGCAAACATGGACCTCTCACGCCACCTACCCCAGTCCGTAAGCTAGGTCATTTGCTATACCCATCAGCCGTCTATTGTCCCCGGTATAGGAAGAGACATAGACCATTGCTAACATAAAAATAGATTTAAAATGCGTACTTAGACCTCTCACGCCACTCGTCACAGTCCGTAAGACGAGTTATTCCCTATCCTTTCGGCCGTCTTATGTCCCCAGAATTAGGGAGATACATAAACCATTGCTAACAATAAAATAAATATAGTGTATACTAGGACCTATCATGCCACTCGCCCCAGTCCGTAAGATGAGTCATTCCCTATCCTCTCGGTCGTTTTTTGTTTCCGAAATTATGAAGAGACATAGACCATTGTCACTAATCTAAATCACAAGGCCTCGGCCAATAATATAAAAATATTCAATTATCGCATTCTCATACGTCACTTTAACGTAATTCAACAAAACCTATAAGCATAGGTGCTAGATTCACAACTAGCCAAACAAGTCCAACAACACAAAAACTCATTCAGGCATTTTAACAAACACCTTATATGCATAAACTACAATTCATCTTTATTAAACATAAATTTACCAAATTTCATCAACAACTATATAATCACATAATCAACTCATAAAACAGCAAACTCATCCATAATCTCATTAATTCGAAATTAATATGACTCAAGTCTCAACTTCTACAATTCAAATAATGGAATTAAAAGTACAACAAATAAACCTCAATTAACAATTTAATAACATAATTAATATCAAAGGCAAAAACCCTCAATTTATAATAAACGCACAAACTAATCTTAACATACACACTCGTCTAGTCGCAATAGATAACTCCCGTTACCTTAGTGCGTAGAGGAGATGATTCCGGTAAGAATCCGCTAATGTGGTTTCTTCTTTTTATTTCTAAGCTTTGGTTTATCTCTTTTTCTCTTTTTTCTCTCTTGTTTTAGGTTTACTGCTTTGAAAAAGTGGGCTCATTTGAAGATGTAAAAACTGTTTTGAGAAAGTTTGTTAAAACGAACTATTTGGTCCACAAAGTTCTAAAAATTAACTCTAAATCCAAAAATATTGTTTTACTACTCAAATATAATCAAATCTTTAGAAACAAATATATTGGGTCCTTTTTATTAGTAAAATTAGTAACAGGTTTTTAAAATAAAGTTTTTCGTAAGAGTTTCGGTTTTTGGCTAAAAATTAGTCGAGTGACCAGTTTTAGGTAAAATTTGTATAAAACGTTTTTAGATAAATTAAATCATGAATAAAACCATTTATAAAAATACGGGATGTTACAACAATCACAGGGTCAAGCCAACTCATTATAGCCGGATGGAGACTTCGGGTTGATGTCTCTTTAGGTAGGGCTGCACTCGAGCCGACTTCGTCCCTGTTCAATTTGGCTTGTTTATTAAACTACCCCTGAAATCTGGATGAAGCTCGTTTTTAAACGAGCTTAATCTGAACATGTTTTTGGACACGTCTTCCGCTTAAAGATATGTTTTATACTTTTACTTTGCTATAATAACTGCTAAGATAATCAATAAACAAATAAGTATTTTGAGTTTTGATATAAACTGATTAAGTTATTGATAACAAATTAATCGTGTAAAGTGAAGAGTATTTATCGATCGTCGTAATTAAATTTTTAATTCTTTTACATATATAAGCATGAATATACATGTATATGAAAATAATTAAACAAGCTCGAGTATGAACCAGCCTTGTTATTTTGTTCAATCTTGATTCACTAGTAAATGAAAGAATACGAGCTAAACTTTTAACGAAGGAACACGACATTGTTCATGAAAGGTTCTTTTCAGTTTCGGCCCTATTTTTAGGCATCTAACTGCACTCTAGCTAACTTATGAACCTGTGCATTTTCTACGTCTTTATGTCATATTGACAGCTTTTGCGAGTAGAGCCTTTGGGCTTATCGATCAGATTTGGTAGTTATACTTTCCTTTTTTGAGACCTTTTCGTTTGATTGATTCGATATGATCTTGTATTTTTTATCTTTATTTGATTTGAGGTCCGACGAAGGTTCTCTTGTTGGGTGCCAAGTTGCTATCGATGGCTACTATTTTGAGCTTCCTTTAGTATAGGTATTTTAGACAATTGGTATTTTCTTTGACATGATATTTTACTGTTAGGATTATCCTCCCATTTATGTTGCGAATTGGACCGATCGGGGGCAGATGAATGTATGCTTACTAATGTCCGTCTTTTTTAATAAACGGCTTGTTGCTTTTGATTTTCAATCGTGATTGGTATGTCCAGATTGAGTTTATAAGTGTGTTGACACCCAATGATGTTTTTTTTAACCACTTAGTGTTGAGTCATCGAATGCCTTCTCATGTCTTCTTCTAGTCTCACGTTACCGCGCACACATTCACCGTCACCTGACTCTTCTTCCTTCATGTTGGTTGGCGTAGACCACAATATTTTACTGCTATTATTTCGGCTGTTAATGTGTTTCATTCATACTTCACGATTCTTTGTTATTTTAGTTTTTTTCCCCTAAGGCTGTATAATTCGTGTCCGCTTCTATTTATGTTAGAAGTCTCTCTTCTCCCTTCGTGCCTTTTGTAATACTAATAGTACCTTATTTTACTAATCCCCTTGAAGGTTATTATATTAGAGACACTTGAAATAATTATCTATTGGTGCCCGTTATTATCATTAATAAATCTGCTGTTCGATTAGAGTCCGAATCCTCTATCCACTATTTTATGTCCATTTTTGTACCTTCTTACTTTTTTAATCCAAAATTTTTGTTAAAAAAATTTGATTTTTTTTATAAAAACATGATTATATATATATCGATACACCCCGATAATTATTTTTAATAGAAAAGTCACACACAATTTAATTTGTAATAAATGGAAAAATAATATTAAGTAATTAGTGAAATTAAAAAAAAACATGTAGAGCAATTTTATATCCAAATATTACGAAGTTTGCATAGAAAATATTATAAAAGTCCATAAAATGGCAAAAAAAGTTATAAAAATTTAAAATTTGAACTAAAATAAGTAGTGAAACAGAAATTAGGGGACGATATGATTCATACTTATTCTATTGTTGGAAAAAAGAAGAAGATTGTGTGCGCACGCACACATATGTGTGTGTGCATACATATTTCATAAACCACAAGGTCAACCTATCAGTATTTTTAACTACAGAAATCAAAACAATGTCTTTATAGTGTATGTTTATTAAACCACAGGGTCAACCTATCAGTATTTTCAAGTGAAGGGATGAAAACACAATTATATTATAAACACAAAACCACCCAAAATCCCAAAACTAACCAACTACCAGCTCCATAAACCCTAACACTCTCTCTCTCCATCCATGGCGCGTCTAAAAAAGCAATCACCTGTGATTAAATCGGCGGTTAAGAACCCGCGTAAATCGAATAACTCGGCGGCGGTTAAGAATCCGCAAAAACCGGCGAACTCGGCGGCGGTTAAGAATCCAAAAAGTTTGGCGAGATTTCCGGCGGGAAATGGGGCGGGAAAAGCGGAGAGGTCGGCGTACTTTGCACGGAGAGAGGCGGCAAAGGTCCTGAGGACTGTTCTACAGGGAGACGCTAATAAAAGGGCGGTGGGCTCGATTAAATCGCTGGTTTACAGCCCAACTGTGAGGAACAAGCAGGCCACTTTCGCACTCCTTGTTCAGACCCTAAAATGTAATTTCTACTACCACTAATTAGTTTCGGTTGTTATTATTCTATTTTTTTGGTGATTTGTTGTGTCGGTTTTATTAAACTAGGACTTTTCCTGTAAATCTGATGATCATAGTTACAATTTACAAAAAAAGTATAGACATTGAGTTTATGTGTTGAGTTCGGGGAGTGGTAAAATGCAGTTGAATATTTATAGGAGATGGATTAGTTGGATAATAGAATAATGCGACCTCTGTCCCATAATAATAGTCCGGTTTTTTCAAAAGTATTAAGAAATGTTGCTTAGAGTTATTTGGAGTAATAAATGTGTATATTAGTCTCTGCTTATAAAGTTATATCACCACTCTATTTGTAGGAGCTGGATTAGATGGTTATTAGAATATTAGTAGACTGTCCCGTGTTTTTTACTTAAAAGTTGATGATCAGAATTGCAAAAAAGTATAGACATTCGATTTATGTGTCGAGTTCGGTGAGTGGTAAAATGCAGTTGGATATTTATTGGAGCTGGATTAGATGGTTATTAGAATAATTATAGAAAATTTCCCTTGTTTTTTACTTAAAAGTTGATGATCATAGTTACAAAAAGTATACACATTGGTTTTATGTGTCGAGTTCAGTGAGTGGTAAAATGCAGTTGAGTATTTACTATTTATTGGAGCTGGATTAGATGGTTATTAGAGTAATAATAAACTTTTTACCGTGTTTTTTACTTAAAAGTTGATGATCATAATTAACAAAATGTATGTGCATTCGGCCCCACCTATAGGCTATATCCAAATCCTGGTGGCCACTAGGTTTTATATTTCTAGCTCGGGGAGTAGTAAAATGCGGTTGGATATTTGTTAGAGTTGAATTAAACGGTTATTATAATAATACAGGTTTTTCACTAATGTTGAGAAATGTTGGTTAGAGTAAGTTGGAGTAGTAAATATGTATATCAATTTCAAATGTACACTTAAATATATTATTGATATTCATGATTTGTAAATAACTATACTCATTAAATAGGGGTATTCGAGGAACTAGGATTTTCAAAATACAAATTGTACTATTTTTTTGAGATTTGAGTCAAAAAGCAAATTGGACTATTTTTATGGGACGGAGGGAGAAGTGAATTAATTTTCTTTTGGTAATTATATGGGTGTATAGCGGTGGGAATCGGAATGAAGCAGTTTGTGTGTGGTATAGCGGTATTTTTTTAATTCCAGTTTATTTATTTATTTGTGAACAGAGTTTGTGTCACTTTTATGTGTCGAGCTCAGTGAGTTGGAAAATGAATATGGATATATATATATATTGATGGTTAATGGAATAATAGAGGACTTTGTTATTTTAGAATTAAGCGATTAGTGGGAAGTGTAGGTGTAATTTTTTTAGGACAAACTGTAAGTTCTGTTTTTTCTTTTCTAAGAAATTTTTTGTGAGGAACGGACTATCTAAATAGAGCTGTTAGTGCTTTATGGGGGCGTTTATTTTTGTTTATAGTATTTTTTTAAATATGCCGCCGCTAGATCTTGCAATATTAGTTAGTTCATTAGGGTATAGCTGCCCAAATCAAGCTATTGGTGCTTCATGGTGCATTTGTTTTGGCGAATAAATAGCTATTCTAGTGATAAATAGTTGTAAATTAATCTTTATTAGGAAAATTCTGTCTACAAATTGTTAAATGAGCAAGGGGTAGTTTTTCCTATGTACAGGTCTAGACTCTAGTCCTATATTTATAAGCTAGATTACAAACTGTAGTGTAAAATGAAAGAAATTTTGGCTATTCTAGCATATAGCACAGCCACAAGGCACCTCATTTTTTGTAAGTACAATCATATCATAGGTAAAGTGGCTTGGTTTAGTATGCTCAGTTCAATATGGTTACCTATTAGTACTATTAAGAACCAAGGCTCAAAAAATTAAAGTGAAATAGGATGTTGCCTATTCAGTATTAATTTAATCAGGTTAAGTTTGGAGGGAAGCTAAGTTTGAAAGGGATGCTTAACTAGGACACAACCTTACAAAGGTTTGTTGCTAGAAAAACATGCCAAATTTATTACTGATTGAGTTGTTATTTTCTAAGATTTCTTTTGTGCTCATAAAATCCAATTCAAGATATCAGGTTCAGAGACTATATTTATATTGGATTTTTCTGGATTGCTTGAGTTGGGTGCGAGGGATAACATCCCGCTAACTACTCCCCTTTGAGTTGCAAATTGTAATGTACATTTTTGCACAGTGAGATTAAAATCTAGTTTTTTTCCCCCGAAGGAAGTGAACTACGTGTATCCCAAATTTGGATATAATGAAGGATAAGGAAGTTTAATCATCTGGCTGAAACTTGCGAAGATAAATTGTGGTCAGAATACAATTTAACTAGTTAGACAGAGACATAAATTGACAATACTACTTATTTGACGCAAAACTATCGTGGTTTCAGAGAAAAGTTTTTTTTGTTAACTAAGACTAACTTGATATTATTACTCCATGACCTCAGATCTTACAATAATCAAGGATGTTTTGAGCTCTGCTGGGATACTGAATAGCAAGTGGAAGGTAATGAATTATCTTATAAGTTCACTTAAACTTCTTTTTGCGTGTAAATTATAAAATAATGAGGGGCTTGTGGATATCTAAGTGTAAGCGCATTTGAAAATGGAACTTAATTAGGAGATTGGACCTTATCATAACTGTTGTTCTCGGCCATGCTAGGGCTTTCTCCACCTTCTGATTTTAAAGTCCCCATTCTACGTTTAAGATGTAGAAATGGAGATCTTGTTAATTTGGTGGCTCTCTGAACCTCAAAATTTTAAACTTTTTAACTGTGTTATACTAATGCGTTTTCTATTGTATTTTGCTCTGGTAAGTTGTTTAAGTTGCCATTTTTTTGCTCCACATGTTTGTTACTAGTCAAAAACAGTGCTCAAGTTTATTATTCAAAACATTTTTAACTAACACCTTCTTCTGTTACTATTGCAGAGACAAGGAGAATTGATTTACATAATCACGTACGATATTCTTTTTGGCCAGGTTATTAAACTTTCTTTCCAGGACAAGTTTAATCATTCAAATTGTGAGATATATCTGTTGGGGTGAACGTAGCTAGTTGTCACTAGACTTGTTTGTGTAGTTTGAACAGCTTTTGTTATCGAGACTTAAGCTAGTAACAGTGCAGAGGGTGCTATTGGATCTTGTTATTGTTCAGTACAATTGCAGAAATGTATAATATTTATGCGATTGTAAATTTGATCTGAGAAATCTGTACCAGCTGATATTTCTTAGTAAATGGCACTCTTAAGAGAAATAGATAGTCCGATTGTACAGGAATATGTGACGGATCTTAATTACTTCAAATTCTCTAGTGATGAGTTTAAATTTTTAATAGGCTCAAATCGTAGTGTTGTGCTTTTTATTGGTAATGCTTGCTATGCCAAAATAGCTACTAGTAAATTGGGCTGACTTTTTAATCTTTACTCGTAGGAAGCTTCATTATTTGGGGATGCGGAAAAGTTTCTCTTGCTTCGAAAAGATGCTCTTGAATCTGCTCTTGCTCAGCTTTTAGTGAAAAAAGGATTAAAAAGCATGTCAGACTTGATGACTCTCCAAGACTCTTCAGGTGCACATTTTTGAAGTTGATAAAATATACTGAGTAATTAAGTACTGTTTACTTGCCACAATAAGGAAGTTAAGAGGGTAGTAGTCATTTTTATCACTTTATGCTTATTTCTAAGATAATCGAAACATATAGATATTTGATCTGCTAATTAGAAAAGCCTCGGTGTCTGCCCACTTAGTTTCCAGCACCCAGAAATAGATAATAGAAGTACATGGGATTCACTTTATGCTTATTTCTAAGATAATCGAAACATATAGATATTTGATCTGCTAATTAGAAAAGCCTCGGTGTCTGCCCACTTAGTTTCCAGCACCCAGAAATAGAGAAGTACATGGGATTCGCTTATCTCACAACCAGTTGCTGTCAATTTTGAAAGCTTCTCTAACTTTCTTTTTTAATTCTCCCTCCGTCCCTAAATAATTGAGCACTACGAAACTACATACAACTTTGACTTGCCAAAATCTCATATCTAAATCGTCGAAATAATTTAAAAAAAAATATAATTCAATAGTTTAAATGCTAAAGTATATGACTAAATATTGGAAATTTTCGTTTCGGCAATTTAGATACGAGATTTTTGTGAGGCAAAGTTGCACATGGTTTCTTATGGATCAATTGTTTAGGGACGGAGGGAGTAGAATTCTTTCTATTGTATAGTTCATCACTTGATTTCAGTTCTTAGTTTCTGTTGCAGACCCTGTATTCGTTTTGAGATTCATTTCTATTTCTATAAGTAATTTTGTGCAGGTTTCACTTTTTATTTCAGATCTTTCGAAACCACGGTATGTTCGTGTAAATACCCTGAAAATGGATTCAGAGTCTGCCTTGGATGGGTTGAGTAAAGAACATAAGGTAAACTTCCTTTTGCTTTTACTAGTGAGCACATTTTCCATTATTAATTTTGCATGTTAAGCTCATTGTCTTCTTCATTGAACTCTCTTTACCTTGTTCAAAACATCTCTCTCTGTAAATCCCATTGTGCAAAATTGATGCCTTGTATAGGTTCTTAAGGATGACATGGTTCCTGATTTACTGCTTCTCCCTCCGACGGCCGATTTGCATAAGCATCCTCTCGTTGTAAATGGTAGTGTCTTCTTGCAAGTAAGAGTTACTTTTTTTTCTGTGTTTTTGTCTGGTTTGAGAAGAAGATTTATCATCAATTTCTTGACGTATTAGCTTTGTTGAACCGGTTGTTTGTTCTCATTTCTTGTACTTTTTCTGTTACGTTATCTTCCCCAGAGTAAGGCGAGTTCCATGGCAGCTGCAGCCCTCCAGCCTGAACCAGGGTGGGATGTGAGTTCTAATTGCTATATGATTAAGCATAAATAATTTGGTAACGCATGTAAAAATTAATAACACATAATTTTCAGTGCTTGACTGTTATGACTGGATTATTTTGAAGGTTATAGATGCATGTGCAGCACCAGGGAATAAAACTGTGCACCTTTCTGCACTTATGAGAGGAAAGGGGAAAATAATAGCTTGTGAACTTAACAAGGATAGGGTCCAACGCTTGAGAGAGACCGTCAAATTGGCTGGTGCTTCTAGTATCCTTTAGTTGCTCTCTCACTCTCCCTCTGAATATGTGTGTATGCATATATGTATGTTGTATGTTCATTTAGAAATCATGTATGATCGCGTCATTCAAACTAATAGTACTAGCCTCGGATTTCTTTCTATCCAGCCAATAAAGTATTATAAATTTGCAATAAAAAAAAACTATGAGTATCACTCTCCTGACCTGATTTTTGAGGATCCTTTAGGCCGTTTTATCACTTGAATATTTCTTTCCAGTCATTGGAAGTAGGATTTGTTGCAAGCAAACGCGCTATGTCCAAAGGTTTCATTATATGTTTGTAAAACTAATAATATCTTTCATTTCCTATTTACTCGTCCGCTTGATTCTTGTATCAAGCTGGACATAGGCTTGGATTACATTCTTCGAAATCAAATATTAGTCAGTATAAGCGTAAGTGATTACAATATAGTTTTATTCCGTCTGAAGTTGAACTCATCTGACTTCTGAGTGTATTATTTAAGCAACACGATTTTCTGTAAATGTGCATCTCCAGTAGTGTTGCATTACTGCAAATAGGTAGATATTATTTATTATCTAAAACTCGTCCTCTTCTGAGGCTCTTTTGGAGGCACAGATGAAACTAAATTGGGTCTAATCTATCTTCCCTCTGTGGCTGTGTATCGATCGATTGACTACATATAATTTGCGTCGTTAAATTTCTATTGTAGCACATTTATGTTTTGTACAAATTAAGATTTCATTCCTTAATCTGAGCTTCAGACGTGGAAGTTCTGCATGGAGATTTCTTGAACATTGACCCACAGGATCCTTCATACTCGAAGGTATTGTTTTCACGTTTCCATAAAAATCCTACTAATGCTATGAAGTTGACATATGATACATTATCTGAGATATGCTATAAATTTTTCGAGACAAGTTTGTGGATAATGCAATTTAAGACGGTTTATAAAACCCTACAAATACTCGAGTTTGACACATAAGCTTGCCTTAGACATGTTAATAAAATCTCGATCCTCATTGTGTGCTGTGTATGTCTAGATGTTTGAATTCAGAGTGTCTCTTGTGCTCTGCTGGTGTGAATTTGTTAGAAAAAGGATTTGTGACATTCACATATGCTTAAATTTTTCTGGTGGATGTTTGATGGAGGGTAACTCCTATAAAAATCGAGTAGTTTCCATAAATCTCTTGCAATGCATGCCTTTCATCTTTACGGACGAGATGAGTACTTGATAGATGAGTGAATAGGTTTAGATAAAACCTGACTCCTTATGAACGTAACAATTTTTAAGCTGTTATTTTCATTCAACAAAGCGAATTGGAAGTACTGTCTTCTCGTTCTTTTCTATTTCAAGTTCCTTTCTAGACAAAAGGGTTATACGCGAACTTGGAAGGAGTAATGTTCCTTCTAGGGTATTCCATGATCTTGGGTCTACTAATTTTTCACTGCTTCTCATGTAGTATAATCATGTGTGTATACCAGATGGCATTGGTATCTGAGTTAATAAATTGCTATGACTTCAGGTTCGTGGGATCCTCTTAGATCCATCATGCTCTGGGTCAGGGACTACAGCTGTCAGATTAGACCATCTTCTCCCTTCACATGGAGCAGGTGAATATTCCTTTTTGAACATTTGCGAAGAATTGCTCAAGTATTTTATATCTTCCTCTTTGCTCAATAAAAAATATTTTCACCGAGTTCTTAAGTTCGTATTGTTAATTACTTCCTCCGTTCCTAATTAATTGTCCACTACAAAACTACGTGCAATTTTGACCGGCCAAGAACTTGTATTAGAATTGTCGAAATGAAAATTTTCAAAAGTTGATCGTATAGTTCAAATGTTAAATTTTATGCTTAGATTTAAAAAAAAAAATCATTTAGACAATTTTGATACAAGTTATAAACCGGTCAAAATTGCACGTAGTTTCGTAATGGACAATTAAATGGGAACGGAGGGAGTATAAGCTATAGTATAACTTGGGTCTCCTCTACCGTTATTTATTAGTTGTTTTGCTTGTAACCCTTTTCAACCAACAGTGCATTCTGTAACTAGATTTTGAAGATTAGGAAGTTCTCTTTGTTATTATAATAATGTGCAAATTTTATACAAAATGATGTTGAGATGTGGTGTGAAAAATTACCTGCGCTAGCCTTCTCTTTAATGGAAGCAAGATAAATACAGTTGTTTTACCCTTGCATTCTTTGTAACGGTAATTAGACCTTGAATGCCATGTCGATTCTGTGACATAACTGTTCTTTATTTTTTCATTCGGCTTTAATCAATCTTATTCCTACAAAATTTCAAGGAAATGAATGTGACTATTTTGTTCTTGAAGCTTCCTATTAACATCAACCAAGTTTTTGAATTGCCCTTTTCTTGCAAGTGCAGATGATGCCGACACGGGCCGTATAAGAAATCTACAAGCCTTCCAGAAAAAAGTCCTGGGGCATGCGCTATCTTGTGAGTATTAATTATTTTAAGTTTAAACCATGGACACATGGTTAAGATCATACGATTTCTGCCAATCCTTCCTTACTCCTGGAGTTCAGAATTTTTTGAACGCCAATGGATGGATATGAAGAGTGCACATGCTTACTAAATGCTAGACATACATATCTACTAAGATAAGCCTGCTGTATGTCTCACACTTGATTTGAAAAGGCTTTACTAAACAGCTTTTTTGTTTTATCATTACAGTTCCTGCAGTAGAGAAGCTTGTTTATAGCACATGCTCTATACACCAAATTGAGAACGAGGATGTTATTAAGTCGGTCCTACCACTCGCTTCATCTCTTGGTTTTCAACTCGCAACTCCTTTTTCATCGTGGCCTCGCCGTGGCCTCCCTGTTGTTGAAGGATGTGAGTTTTTGCAACTGTAATCTTTTGTGGTTTGGTAGTGTTTTCTCTTGTTTAGCAACTTTCAACTCCTTTGCCGTCCTTCAAAAACAAAATTTGAAGGAGTTGCGAGTGGAAATGGCAATCTTGACCACTTCCAGTTTTGTACAAATTTTTAACCATCTTCGAATTTTCATGAACTAGAGAACACTATATATTTTATTTATATTTAGAGGAGTCACGTTAGGACGATCAAAGGAATGAAAAATAAATGTAAAAAACACCCCACATTCTGTAATTTCATTATACAGATTTCTAATTTTTTGGCACATGGCTCATGGGCTGTTGGACTTGCATAGGGTTTTGCGTAACTTCTTTATTCAAATATCATGGTTTCTGGGTTGCTTGTTTAGCAATTACAAAATTGAGAATACACGGTTTCTGATTTCAAGTGAAGTGCAATTTGCAAGTTCTCAAGTTTTCAACTCATTAAACAATGAAATACTGTTTTGTCAAGAATTGTGCAAAGTGTAAACATCTTTCCTGTGCAGAAGTTTTTAAAAAAACTTCCACCGAGTTGTACTTGGATTATTTTCCTTTCGTTTTGTTCTTAATTTGTTTTTAAATTGTGTGCCCTGTCTGCCAGCTGAACATTTGCTTCGAACTGATCCAGTCGAGGATAAAGAAGGGTTCTTCATTGCATTATTTGCAAGGAAAATCAGTAGTAGCGACATTAAAACTCCAAGAACACCTAACAAAAACACTTCAAAATCGACTTCAGGTGCAAAGAGATCTTGCGAAGATGAGCATTGTGGATGTGAATTTATGACTATGCGTGCTTACCCTCGTTCTCTTACTAGATTGTCCAAGATGATGTTGCATCATCATTTTGGTCTTCGTAGAGTTACAAAGCACAAGAACATTAAGAGGTGAATTAAGTGAACTTAGTCCGAGTATCCAAAACCTAGATGCTAGCGACCCTTAATCACTCTGCTCCTGCAAACTAATGTACTTCTTATCTATAATTTTGTAGAAAGGAAATAAAAGAAACTTCTCACTGATTGTTTTATCCAGGTGCCGTGATTTTTTGTATGCAGCAAACCTGATATTTTGTAGAAAGTCGTTTATTTATTTATAAAACAGGATTAATTTTATTTCTAATTTATTTCGCTGTCATGTTTTTTGCAGCATTTCAACCAACTAATTTCTTCCTTTTTAACTAGAAACGGTGTCACACAATTGACCAAGTAATCTATATACAACACAGCTTCTGAAAGATGCCAGCTACGGTATCTCAATGACTGCAATCTTGTCATTTTAGCTATTGTGCATTAGGCACTTTTCAAAATTGAAAATCATAGGATCGCAGCATAGCAAAACATGGTTCAAAAACTTACAGAGAACGAAGATGAATGAGTACATGAAATAAGAACATTAGGTGAAACAGATGTTACTAGACAATAAAAAACACTCCATCATACATCATCAAAGTAAAACACTTCCATTCCCCAGAACATCAAACACTAAAGACATTAAACAAGATAAAAAAGAAACAGAAGCCATGATAGATCACTAACACTTATTATTAAAAGCAAAGCTGGAATCAGATCAATCTCCAGTAATGTAGATGAAAGCGATAGCTCTTCTAGGCGATCTTGACCTCAATAGTCTTTGGCTTCTTGGGCTGAGGAGGTGGCTTTTTCTGGACCGTAACAGTGAGCACCCCATCCTGGCAAACTGCTGATATTTCCTCCACATCAGCATTTTCCGGTAGCACAAACTTTCTCATGAATTTCCCGACCCTCCTCTCCATCCTCACGTACTTCACTCCCTCTTCTTCTTCTCTCTTCCTTTCTCCGCTGATCACGAGCACATTTTCATCCTCCACTTGAACCTTGATATCACCGGATTTCAGCCCAGGCATGTCAATCACAAAGGCATACGAGCTTGCGTATTCCTTGATGTCGGCAGGGGTGGCAGCCATGGCCTTAGCGTCGCGAAAATAGGCATGAGAGGCAGGGGCAGCGTCAGGTGATGACGTGGCATTGGCGGCAGAGGGGTCGAGGATTTGGTGGAGGAGGTGGAGTGGGGTGGTGTCCAATCCCATTAGCCTGAAATCCATTATAGCTTATTTTTTCTAGTCTTTTGGTAAAATGCTTTGATTGCTGTGTTGGTGATTAGGAGTTTTTTTGTTTGTTTTGGGATGGGAAGAAAGGGGGAGTGTTGGTGTATTTATATATAGATTTGGTGTGTAAAAGAAAGGTCATGAAGTCTCCAGAGAGAAAGAGAATGTTCCGGAAAGAAAGAGATTCTTCTTGTACGTGATGGAGTGAGTTATCATCATAAATTACAATAATGGCCTCACATTAATATTTAAGATTCTAAATGATCTTGCAACTTTTATTAGGATACTAATATACTTTCAATTTGTAAAAGTTATTAATTTGGTCTATGAAATATCTGGGCTTTTTTTTATACTGAAACCAAGATAAATACAGTTGTTTTAACCTAGTACTTTCACAACAGTTCTAAGTCTTGAATGCAATGTTTGTTCAGTTCAGTGACTCAACTGTTTTATTTTTTCATTCGGACGTTAATCTGTTTTTTCTAACCAAAATTCCAAGCAAAGACTATTTTGTTTTTGAAGCTTTCTTTAATGTCAAACAAATCTTCCCAACTGCCCTTTTGTTGCAAGAGCAAATGATGCCGAAACGGATTATATATGAAAGCTACAAGCCTTCCATGCATTATTTTGTGAATATTGATTAAATAATGCCCTTTTGTAGCATCACAGTTTGGTCTTCATATAGAGTTATAAATTATACCCCTCCCGTCTCAAATTGTTAAGGCTATACGAAAATATGTGCAATTTTGACTGACAAATAACTCATATCTAACTTGTCAATCGAATTTTTGAAAAATTAATCACATAGTTCAAATATCAAACTCATGAACAAAATTAAAAAAATTATATTTTAACAATTCAAGCACGAGATATTTGACGGTCAAAGTGCACCTAGATACATAATGTAATATTTTGGGACGCTCCGACTAATGCACAAGAACATACAGAGATAAATCAACCTTTACCGAGTTTCGGTATTTCAAATTCAAGATGTTAGCATGAGAAAATTGATCCCTCTCCCCTCTCCAAAACTAAAGTTTTTATTACTACTATTATTTTTACTGTAGAAAAGAAATGGCGTTAGCAAACCTGATCTTCCGAGGAAAACCGTTTTTTTCTTTTATTTCGTATAATTTTATTTTATTACTCATACAACTGGTGTCTTTTAATTCAATTTTTTTTTTTGCGTGGACATCTTACCTGTTGTAGCATTTTCAACCAACTAATTTACCTTTTTTTCTTCTTAAAAAGAGAGGGAATCGATTCTATATAAATAATGTACAATAATACCATGACCTGAAGATTGCACTAATGTAGACTACTTGTACAATGCTTTGTTGATTGTAAGCTTGCCTCTTTAGCTCTAATGTGTCGGGCATTTGTCAAATTGAGATTCAAACAATCACTATAGGAATTTGTAATTTAAAAAACATAGCAAACAGAAAAGAGCTAGGAAAACCTTGGCCAAGCAAAAGCATCTAAGACAGTAAAAAGCACCCGCTACCACATTAACAAAACAAAAAACACGTCCATTTGGACCATTTCCGAGCTAATTCAAAACATAAAAAACATTGTACATAATAACAAAGAAACAATAGCAAACCGTGGGGATATTGACCTCCAATACAGACTTGGGCTTCTAAGGCTGAAGCGCTGCACCTAAATAGCGAGCACCCCATCATGGTAAACCACTGATGACTCATCCAAGTCAGCATTCTTGGGTAATACAAACTTCCTTATAGACTTTCCGACCCTCGTCTTTGTTGGAAAAACATGTGAAAAACATGGGTGTTTCCGAATGGTCACTGGACCAACTTCGAGTCATTATTTCATGTGACAGCGCTGAGTTGTTTATACCGTACTCAACGTGTTTGAGTAGCCCGTGTGACGAGCTTCGTAACGGTATATCACATGACCTATTCGGAGAATGGGTGTGAATACAAATCGACTTCAAAGTTGGGGCTCTCGAAAGCTTAATTCTGGAAAGTCCGAAATGGTAATGGAAAACCATTTGGTATAATCCAATATTGGAAGATTGAGGGTCAATTTCACAATATATAAAGCATACCAACCCATGTAGTTGTTAAACTAACATGTCCACATACACCTAAGAGTATTAGTGTGTACCACACATGCGTGCTCGCTCGTGTCGCGGGTCGCGGGCTTGGGATTTGGGATTTGGGATTTGTCTCGAGTCTCGGGTCCAAATCCGAAATGGGAGTTTTGTATAAAATACAAAAGCAGTCTCTAGAGTTTCCAGCAACTGAAACGCCATCAATAAATGAGAATAAATTGCAGCAGTTTCAGGAATTAAGTGAGCGGATTCTGGGGGTGTAACTCACAGAATTAATGACCAACATTATGGCTGCAGTTTCTTTAGAGGTTATAAAAGGCAGACCTCCCCCTCTCATTTCAGACACAACATTCCACATAACTCACAGCATAGCATACACATTAGAGAGAGAGAACCGCACCACCAACAGCTCGACCTATGGTTCGGTGCCGGTTTCCATACGAGCCACTTAGTGACAAGAGTTGTACCTCCACCAATAGCTCGACCTATGGTTCGGTGCCGGTTTCCATACGAGCCACTTAGTGACAAGAGTTGTACCTTGGGAACAAAGTCCCGAAATCAGAAACCTCTAAAGGTGGTTCGGAAAATATTGTTTAAGGGAAACTGTCCAGCAGTTGCCTCTCTTTTTATTTCTGTTATTTATTTTTCAGTCCTTTTATATTCTGTCCATTTCATTTCAGTACTGTTTCTTTCTGTAATTTACTTTTCTGTACTGTTTCTTTTCTGTATTTACATTTCAGTACTGTTTACTTTATGTCTTTCTATTCTGTAATTACTTTTTGTAATTTACTTTTCAGTTCTGTAATTTCCAGTACTTACAGAAACAGTCCAGCAGTTTAGTAATTATACTATTCTGTCTGGCAGTTTCTTTCATTGTCAAAACAGTCTAGCAATTAGTAATTATACTATTCTGTCTGGCAGTTTCAAACAATTACAATTCAGTCCAGCAGTTTAATAATTTATATTAATCTGTCTGAAATTTTAATTGGTGTAATTTAAATTCTGTACGAGTCAGGAATTGTAATTTATATTCCATTTGTGAGAAATAAATTGTTATTTCCATTGCGTTCTTGTCTTTTAATTTATTGTCATTTCAATTATTGTATTCGAAATAGTACCAAAACCAACAATCTTAAACAATATTATTTTTTGGTTTTACTATTTTCGAAAAAAAAAGGACTTTTTCTTTTATTTTGTTGACGTCTCGGTTTTTATTCTCGCAAAATCATTGCTAGTTTACTAGAAATTGAAATTTGCACATAGAATAAATCCGAATTGGTTTTAATCCTTTTTATTCTAGAATACTATAAAGAATTCTTAGTGAAATCAAAATTGATTTGATTTTCACGCTAGAATATCTTTTATTGTTTTGTTCTTTTGTAGCAAGCTAATTAAGTTATAATTAGTATTTGCGATTAAGAATTTAGTTTTCTTGCGAGAAACTAAACGGGGTAATTTTGTCATTTCAGATGACTAATGAGGATCAAACACCCACAGTTTCTTCGGAAAACGTGCAGGGCGCAGTTGTGATTGGCAGTAGCCATAACATTGCGAGCGCTGCGAGTGGGGGGGCTGAGGCTGAGGCTGAGGCCAAAGCTGATGCGGCAAAGGCTGCGGCAGAGGCCGATGCTATGGCTGCGGCTGCGGCCGCAGCACAGGTTGCTGCTAAGGCTGCGGCCAAGGCAGCGCTTGTGGCTGCGGCCAGGGCAAAGGGCAAGGCAAGGCTCCGGCAACGCCGTCTATGCCAATGTTGCCAACCTCTCATTTAGAGAAGCCGGAAAGTTTAGGGGCAACAACTTCAAACGTTGGCAGCAAAAAATGCTGTTTTACTTAACTGCCCTTAATCTGACCCGCTTTCTCAAGGAGACTGGACCCGTCCTAAGCGAGGACGATGAGGACGTGCAGACGGTTTCGACGGTGGAAGCGTGGAAACACGGCGACTACCTATGCCGGAACTACATCCTGTGTGCTCTGGATGACACTCTCTTCAGTGTATTCGAGCCTAAGGCTTCTGCAAAGGAGCTTTGGGAGTCTCTCGAAAGAAAGTACAAAGTGAATAACGCTGGCGCAAAGAAATTTGTCGTCACGGACTTTCATGAGTACATGATGACTGATGGAAAGAGTGTTATCGAGCAGGTTGAGGAACTCCAACTCATATACCATAGGATTGAGGTTGAGGGGCTAGTTATCAACGAACCTTTCCAAGTGGCATTAATGATTGAGAAACTGCCACCTTCTTGGAAAGAGTTTCAAAACTACCTGAAACACAAGCGAAAGGCTATGACCTTGGAGGGACTCATTGAGAGGCTCAATGTTGAGCAAAGCAACCGCCGATCCGGAAGGAAAGGCGGTGGCGGAGCAGGCAACGCGGTTGCCAAGGCCCATGTGGTTGAGGACGCTGTGTCTAAGCGGAAACGCTTTGACAGCGGTGTCGGTGCTTCTCTCAAGAAGAAATTCATGGGAGATTGCTTTGTGTGCAACAAACCGGGCCATCGTGCCGCGGATTGTAAGATGCGCATCGACAAGCCCAAACCCCCCCCCCCCCCCCCCCCCCCCCCCCCCCACCCCCCCCCCCCCCCCCCCAAAGAGGAAGTTCCAAGGGAAAGGGAGGAAGAGGGCACCTGCTCAGGCAAATCTGGCTGAGGGAGGAGATGATGCTGGACAAGACTACATGCACATGAGTGCTGTGGTTTCTGAAGTGAACCTGGTGTTGAGCAACCCAAAGGAATAGTGGCTGGACACAGGCGCCATCAGTCACATCTGTGCCAGCAAATGGATGTTCAAGACCTATACGGCCATGGACAATGAGAGCTGCTTCATGGGGAACTCGGCTACTTCCAGGGTGGAAGGAAAAGGAACCGTGCTGCTGAAGATAACATCGGGAAAGGAGCTAACACTGAATGGTGTGCTCCATGTGCCGGAAATTCGCAAGAATCTGGTTTCCGGGTCTGTGATGGTGAACAAAGGATTTAAACTTGTATTTGAATCTGCTAAAATTGTAATCACCTTAAATGGAATGTATGTAGGCCGTGGCTATATGACCAACGACATGTTTAAATTGAATGTTGGTACTCCGGCTCCTAAAGCCGAGTCTGCTATTGAGGGTACTAAGGCTGAGGCTAGTACCAAGAATAATGTAATCGTGAATGTTGCCCAAGTGGCTAATAAAACTTATTTTGTTTATTCTTGTGATTCATTTAATTTATGGCATGGTAGATTAGGTCATGTAAATTCTAATTCTATGAAGAAATTAATATCACTGAATCTACTACCTAATTTTGTATTTGATAAACAACATAAATGTGAGGTTTGTGTTGAAGCAAAATTAACCAAGTCTTCGTATCAACATATTGAACGAAGTACTGAACCTCTCGGTCTAATACACACGGATGTATGCGACTTAAAGTTTATACAAACGCGAGGAGGGAAAAAGTATTTCATCACGTTTATAGATGACTGTACTAGATACTGCTACGTCTACTTAATGAGAAGTAAAGACGAAGCGGTAGAGAAATTCGCTCTTTATAAGACTGAAGTAGAAAATCAACTCAATAAAAAAAATTAAAATGTTGAGGAGTGATAGAGGCGGTGAATACGAGGCACCGTTTGCGCAGATATGCGCAGAAAATGGTATTATACATCAAACCACAGCCCCATACTCTCCGGAGCACAATGGGGTTGCCGAGCATAAGAATAGGACGCTCAAGGAAATGATGAATGCTATGTTAATAAGTTCTGGGTTACCCCAGAACATGTGGGGGGAAGCACTGCTTTCCGCCAACTATGTATTGAACAAGCTGCCACAAAAGAAGCGTGATAAACCACCTTATGAACTATGGAAAGGCCATCGGCCGAGCTATAAATTCTTAAGGGTTTGGGGTTGTCTTGCGAAGGTCCTTGTCTCGCTTCCGAAAAGAACGAGAATAGGACCAAAGACGGTAGACTGTGTGTTCATAGGATATGCACACAACAGTAATGCTTATCATTTTCTCGTGCACAAGTCGGATAATCCCGATGTGCATGTAGATACTATCATCGAAGCTCGAGAAGCTTCTTTCTTCGAGGAGATCTTTCCCCGTAAGTCTTCCATAACTGTAGAGACTGAGGAGTCAAACAGTGAGGAAAATGTGGGGGCAAGTGAACCGTTGGAGAAAGAAGAAGAAGAGCCTCGACGTAGTAAAAGGGCTAGAAAGGAAACGTCTTTCGGTCCAGATTTTGTAACCTTCATGATAGAAGGTGAACCGGCGACATTCAAACAAGCAATGTCATCCCCGGAAGCCCAATATTGGGAGGAGGCGATCAACAATGAGGTTGAATCAATATTACAAAATCACATTTGGGAACTAGTGGATTTACGACCCGGGTGCAAGCTACTAGGACACAAGTGGATCTTCAAGAAGAAGAGAAAGCTCGATGGAACAATCGAGAAATACAAGGCGAGGCTTGTAGTGAAAGGTTTCAGACAAACCGAAGGTGTCGACTATTTCGACACCTATGCTCCTGTCTCCAGGAAGACGTCAATCCGGATAGTCATTGCTCTCGCAGCTCTGTTCGATCTGGAAAAACATCAAATGGATGTTAAAACGGCGTTCTTGAATGGTGAACTAGAAGAGGAGATTTACATGGAACAACCAGATGAGTTTGTAGTTCCAGGTAAAGCGCACAAGGTGTGTAAACTTGTGAAGTCCTTATATGGACTTAAACAAGCACCTAAACAATGGCACGAAAAATTTGATAGAGTGATGCTATCAAACGGTTTTCGAATAAATGAATGTGACAAATGCGTCTACGTGAAAGGTAATGAAAAGGACTATGTGGTAGTCTGCCTCTACGTAGATGACATGATTATGATAGGGAGTATTGATAACATCAACTCCACTAAGATAATGTTGTCATAAAAATTCGAGATGAAAGATCTGGGTGTCGCTGATGCTATACTTGGTATGAAAATTACCAAGACATCAGACGGGTATGCGCTATCTCAAACTCACTATGTCAGGCAGATGCTTGACAAATTTGATAAAGATAGTAGAGCTACATCTAGAACTCCGATAGAGATCTCAACCACCCTGAAAAAGAATTTTTGGGAGAGTGTGAGACAATTGGAATACTCTCGAATAATAGGCAGTCTGATGTACGTCATGAATTGTACTAGACCAGACATAGCCAACTCAGTGAGTAGACTGAGTAGGTACACCAATAATCTCAATGAGGAACACTGGAAGGCCATAATGAGACTTCTCAGATACATGAGATACACAGCCGACCGAGGGTTGCATTATACCAGATATCCAGCTGTACTGGAAGGGTATTCTGATGCAAAATGGATCTCGGATTCCAACAGTACACGATCCACTAGCGGATATGTGTTCGTGATGGGAGGAGCAGCTGTCTCATGGAGATCATCCAAGCAGACCTGCATAGCTAGATCAATTATGGAATCCGAGTTCATAGCGTTGGATCTAGCAACAGAAGAGGCTGACTGGCTGAGAAGCTTTCTGGAAGGAATTCCAATGTGGCCGAAACCTGTCCTAGCAATAAGCATGCACTGCGATAGTCAGTCGGCTATTGGACGGGCGCAAGATCATATGTATAATGGAAAGTCCCGACATATTCGTCGGAGATATAAATCCGTAAGAGAATTGTTAGCTAACGGTGTGGTGTCATTATATTTTGTGAGATCTAAGGACAATATTGCGGATCTATTTACAAAAGGCTTGACTCAGGTAGGAGTTGAAGTTTCATCGAGGGGAATGGGGTTGAAGCCCATCAAACTGGAAACCTCCTCAGAGGCAACCCAACCCGAACTGGATTCTCCAGCGTCGGGTTCAATGGGAAAACCTAACTGTGGGGGTGACCGAACAAAGCATCGGGAACTTAAGTTCCCAACCCATTTCTAGGATGAAAGAGTGATAGACCTAGACCATCTTAAGGGTGACCATGAGGCTATTAATGAAAACAAGTATCTCGAAGGTCGAGAGGGGTGAGTCAGGACACCCTTGACTTGAAATCACCTATGACGAGTGTGTATGGCCGATACTATGTGATGAGCCATGGGCTAAATCACTAGAGCACTCGGTTGAATTTTGCCAAGGCAGTCCACGGCCAAATATGGACAACAACCAAAGGGCTTAGTAAGTGGTGTAGAGAGGACACTGTGTGCGCATTACCCTGGTATGCACAAACGCTAAAGGGTTCAAGGCTTAAAGGCTACCCAATAGTAGCATATCAGATTTTACATCACTACGGCAGGTTCAAGGCGCGCGCTACCTGTCCTTATGCAGTGAACTCTTGAGGTTCTCTCGTATGCATTTAGGAGCATTTTTATTTTCAGCCAATTGCATTCATGTGGGGGATTGTTGGAAAAACATGTGAAAAACATGGGTGTTTCCGAATGGTCACTGGACCAACTTCGAGTCATTATTTCATGTGACAACGCTGAGTTGTTTATACCGTACTTAACGTGTTTGAGTAGCCCGTGTGACGAGCTTCGTAACGGTATATCACATGACCTATTCGGAGAATGGGTGTGAATACAAATCGAAAGCTTAATTCTGGAAAATCCGAAATGGTAATGGAAAACCATTTGGTATAATCCCATATTGGAAGATTGAGGGTCAATTTCACAATATATAAAGCATACCAACCCATGTAGTTATTAAACTAACATGTCCACATACACCTAAGAGTATTAGTGTGTACCACACATGCGCGCTCGCTCGTGTCTCGGGTCGCGGGTGCGGACGCAGACGCGGGTTTGGGCTTGGGCACGGGCTTGGGCTTGGGCTTGGGCTTGGGATTTGGGATTTGGGATTTGGAGAATGTCTCGGGTCTCGGGTCTTGGGTATTGGGTCTTGGGTCCAAATCCGAAATGGGAGTTTTATATAAAATACAAAAGCAGTCTCTAGAGTTTCCAGCAACTGAAACGCTAGCAATAAATGAGAATAAATTACAGCAGTTTCAGGAATTAAGTGAGCGGATTCTAGGGGTGTAACTACCAGAATTAATGACCAACATTATGGCTGCAGTTTCTTTAGAGGTTATAAAAGGCAGCCCTCCCCCTCTCATTTCAGACACAACATTCCACACAACTCACAGCATAGCATACACATTAGAGAGAGAACCGCACCACCAACAGGTCGACCTGTGGTTCGGTGCCGGTTTCCATACGAGCCACTTAGTGACAAGAGTTGTACCTTGGGAACAAAGTCCCGAAACCAGAAACCTCTAAAGGTGGTTCGGGAAATATTGTTTAAGAGAAACTGCCCAGCAGTTGCCTCTCTTTTTATTTCTGTTATTTATTTTTCAGTCCTTTTATATTCTGTCCATTTCATTTCAGTACTGTTTCTTTCTGTAATTTACTTTTCTGTACTGTTTCTTTTCTGTATTTACGTTTCAGTAGTGTTTACTTTCTGTCTTTCTATTATGTATTTACTTTTCAGTTCTGTAATTTCCAGTACTTACAGAAACAGTCCAGCAGTTTAGTAATTATACTATTCTGTCTGGCAGTTTCTTTCATTGTCAAAACAGTCTAGCAATTAGTAATTATACTATTCTGTCTGGCAGTTTCAAACAATTACAATTCAGTCCAGCAGTTTAATAATTTATATTAATCTGTCTGAAATTTTAATTAGTGTAATTTAAATTCTGTACGAGTCAGGAATTTTAATTTATATTCCATTTGTGATAAATAAATTGTTATTTCCATTGCGTTCCTGTCTTTTAATTTATTGTCCTTTCAATTATTGTATTCGAAATAGTACCAAAACCAACAGTCTTCGTCCTCACGTACTTGCAATTGCTTAATTAACTCTTATTTTCTTATTTTTTGTATATATATTTTTGTGCATTTTATTTTTTTTATAGGATTTTTTTTCTTTTCTTGGTTTTTTGATTTGTGTATTTTTATTTTTTTATTCCTTGTTCTCTTAATGTTTTAAGATTTTTTAAGCTTTTTTAATGATTTTTTGATGTTTTTATTTTTTAATTATTTCCTATTACATATGGTCACTTTTATTTTTAATTGTTACACTTCCGTGAGAAGTGAAAGGATGTGATTTACAGAAGGGGAGTTCTGTTTTTTACCTGCGCATTTTGCCAAATATTATAAAGTATTCGGGATTCAGAATCCCATGTCCTATGTGCATTTGATTTTTCAGCATTTTTAAAATTAGTCAAATAATCTGGCGAATTAGAATTCGCCACCTATGACCGGGATTCAGAACCCTTAGCTCCACCAAATTGAATTATTGATACTTAAAATTTCGAGATATGTCTTTTAGGCAGCGAATATGTTCGAGTCCGGATAAAGTAGAAAGTTTTATTGTTGATCGATAAAATACAAAAAAAAATTGTTTTTTTTTATAAATTATTTCACAGTAATAAAATATATGATTTGACGATACGAATATATTTTTACTATTTGATTTATTTGACGATTAATCGAGAAAAAAATTATATATCGTGAACATTTTTCATTAAAAGATTTGTTAATAAATGTTATAACTTGTTAATAAATAACCAAATATTTGTTACTATAATATAAAAGATTAAATGAAAACTCAACAAAATTTTAACTCATTAGCAAATATAAATTGGATTCATTATTATATCTATTTACATAAAATTTATGCTTAATAATAATAAGAGATACTTAATGATAACTGTAGTGATAGAGTGATCTTGATTTGAGAAAAAAATAATATTGATTTGAGAAAATATAGTGATTTTATAATTATGGATGAGGTAGGCATCACTTTTAGAGTTTGTTTGGAGTAATTGGGGGGAAATTATGAGTGATTAAATAAGAAAGGAGAACAATGACTATGTTTGTTTTGGGATTTAATAGCCACGTAAGACGTGAGCTTCTGAATCCCGGGTCATATGTGACGATTTTTAATTCGTCAAATTATTTGACCAATTTTAAAAATGCTGAAAAATCAAATCAATGTAGGACGTGAGATTCTGAATCCCGAGTCACTTATAATATTTGGTAAAATGCACAAGTAAAAAAGAACTCCCCAGCTATATATTTCTTTCGAAAAAGTGATTCTACAAAACCGTACTCTTACTGGTAACTGGACCCAAAAAAGCTTCACCTTCACGAGACGCATCGACTTCTCCAGAATTGATTTCGCTTTAGCGTGTTTAATACCTGGTCTAGAGCTACCAAAGCTACAACCGGCACTGCCTAGTAGCAAATATGTTAACTTTATAATAAATCGGAGCATTTTCTCTTATATTGTTAAAACATACACGTGACCAGAAAAAAAACGTTACATTAAACGACATGTGGGTTACATTAAACGACATGTGGGGTTTTGCGGGTTATACGGATGAGCTGACGGAGGAACAACGGGGAAATTTAAAGCAGGTTATGATTTTCGTTATCAGTAGTAATTTTGCGGTACCTATGGCTGATCAAGCAGATATTGTTATTGCTTTCTTGGCAATTTTTTTTAAGAGTTGAAATTGCTAAGAGCCTAAGACGTATATGTTTACTTTAACGAGGAAGATTAGTGATTTTCTACGTGGGCCAGGGTTGAGAATTATCTACCAATTTGCAATGTTGCGACTTTTTTGTTTAGTTAAAAAAAAATGTAAATTTTGGATTGCAATCTTATGTACAATTTAATTAAGAATTGGTTTATGAAACTGAAACTAATTAACCATTGGTCCATTTCCCCTAACTAACCAATAAAAATAAGAAAAAAATGTAAAAAATAAGAAAAAATTGAAAAAATCCAGAAAATAAAAATGGAAAAAAGAAAAAAAAATTGAAGAAAATTGAAAAAAACTTTAAAGAGGCAAAACCCCCAAAAAACATTAATAAAATTTTAAGAATCCCAAAAAATCTAAAATCAACAAAAATCCACAAAGCAAAAAAAAAAAAAATAGTCTGAGTCATCTTAATTCATTTTAAAAACAGTTTGAGTCATTTTAAGTCATTTTAAAAAATAGTTTGAGTCATTTTAAATCATTTTAAAACAATCTTATTCGTTTTAAGTCATTTTAAATACAATTTGAGTCATTTTAAAAGCAGTACGGGTCGTTTTAAGTAATTTTAAAAATAGTCCAAGTCGTTTTAAGTCATTTTAAAAATAGCATGAGTCGGTTTTTAACTCATTTTAAAAGCAGTCTGAGTCGTTTTAAGTCATTTTAAAAACAATCGGAGTAATTTTAAAAACAATTTGAGTCGTTTTAAGTTCTTTTAAAAATAGTATGAGTCATTTTTAATCATTTTAAAAATAGTCTGAGTCATTTTAGAAAACAGTCTGAGTCGTTTTAAATCATATTTAAAACAGTCTGAGTCATTTTAACTTATTTTAAAAAACAGTCTGAATAATTTTAAAAACAGACTCAGTCATTTTAAATTATTTTAAAAGCAGGCTGAGTCATTTTAAGTCATTTTAAAAATAGTCTGAGTCATTTTCAGTCATTTTAAAAATAGTTTGAGTCATTTTCAATCATTTTAAAAACAGTCTGAGTAATTTTCAGTCATTTTAAAAACAATCTGACTAATTTAGAAACAATGCGAGTAATTTAAAAAACAGCCCGAGTTATTTGGAGTCATTGTAAAAAACAGTCTGAGTCATTTTAAAAACAATCTGAGTCATTTTAAATACAGTTTGAGTCATTTTAAAAACAGTTTAAGTCATTTTAAGTCATTCTCAAAACAATCTGAGTTATTTTAATTAATTCTAAAAACAGTCCAAGTCATTTTAAAAATAGTCTGAGTCGTATTTAAATCATTTGAAAAATAATATGAGTCATTTTCGGTAAATTTAAAAACAGTTTGAGTCTTTTTAAAAATCAGCTCAGTCTGAGTCATTTTTAAGTCATTTGAATATATTTTGAGTCATTTGAAAACAATTGCAAATTATTTTAAAAATTTAACATTTTTTGGACTTTCCGGCTTTTTTCGACTTTTTCAAACTTTTTTTTCATTTTTCTTGGTTTTTTTTTAATTTTTACCATTTTTTTGAACGTTTTTTTCATTTTTTTTTTTTGTGATTTTGGATTTTTTTGGGTATTTTTTTTTTACCATTTTTCGGGTTATTTTCGGATTCCCGACTTTTTTGAACTTTTTTCATTATTTTGTGATTTTGGATTAACATAAACATAACCTACAACTATTATATTAACAAAAACATATACTCAAAAATTAAATTATAAAAAACATAGCTTTAATTAATAATTAATAAAAAATAAAAAACTCCATTTATCATTCATATCTTTTTCATCTCTCCCTCCAATCTATATCTCCCTCTCATTCTCCCTCTCTCTGATCTCTCCTCCTTTCTATCTATTTTCGATCTCTCTCTCATCCGTCTTCTCATTCTCTCCAATCTTTCTTTCCTCCTCTTTCTTCATCTCTCTGATCTCTTCTCATTCCAATATCTTTCCTCACTCGCTCTCCTCATCCCCACTCTTTCCGATCTCTCTCTCTGCTCATTTCTCTCTATTTCCGATCTTTCTCTCATCTTTCCTCTCTCTATTCGGTCGAAATTGAAACTAAGACATCCGTCGGAATGGGTAGCGAGTGTATAGAGCGAGCTCTAAAACTCAAGTTTGATACCGACGGAGATGCGGTCGTCAAACGAGAGGTCCACGACGACGACGTGGTAATTCGAGATCGGAGGACGGGTAAATGTTGAATTTGTTAACTAGTGTATAATGTTGAAAATAAGTGTATGAATTCGTGAATTAACTGTATGAAGTTTAAAATTATGCATATGAATTATGTAAATAATAATATGAATTCTGTAAATTGGGGTATGAATTTTAAAAATAATGGTGAACTTTAAGAATTATGGTATGAACTTTTGAAATAAGGGTATGCACTTTTGAAATAAGGGTATGAAAATATACAAATTAGAGTATACACTTTTGAAATAAGGGTATGAAAAAAATACAAATTAAGCTATGAAATTTTGAAATAACGGTATAAACTTTTTGAATAAAGGTATGAAATATATAAATTATGGTATAAAATTTTAGGTATGTTTTTGTTAATTATGAATTTTTGGGTATCTTTTTGTTAATTTAGTTTCAAAAGTAGTATGTTTTGTTAATTTATGTAAAGAGATAAAGAGAGGCGGGCAGAGAGGAAAGCAGAGGGAGGAGCAGAGCTCCGACGGCAGAGGTGGAGTTGGAGGTGGAGGCAGCGGAGCCGTGCTCTGGTGGAATCGGTGGAGTCGGCGGTGGTGGAGAACGTGAGTTGTTTTTTTAGAGAAAGAAACAAATGCAACAAATAGAATTGAGAGACTTTTTATATTTAATGATTAATGGACCAATTATTAATTAGCTTTAGGAATAATTGATCAATACTTATTTAGAATTTGTTGTGTGACATATTAGCTCACATATATATGTATATAGATATAGAGAGAGATAACAACAGGGTATTTATTAATCAGATTGTATATGAATACAAGTGGACCCTAACCTTCTTTATATACTAGAGGTTAGGGTTATACAAGATAGAAAGCCCAACTTAGGCCCACTATGAGTAAGACCCAATAGTCCAATAATATCCTACAACAATCCCCCTTTGGACGTCTTGAATTCTTCGTCTTCATGCAGTCGATCTGAATCGAGTTCATTCGCAGTGCTAAACACATAAAAACCTTAGGGCCGGAAAACCCAGTGTTGGACAAAACTGGTACCTAGGAGAAACTGTGTAGCCGAATGATATATGCCGAAATATCATGTAAGTAACTAACCACAAAACAGTGTGTCTCATCAAAACCTTGCCAGAGCAAACCCAATGGGAAAATATCCGATCGAAGGAAAAAGAGTGCAACAGTGGTAGTAGTAGGGATTAACCACAAAACAGGTGCCTCATCAAAACCTTGCTAGAGTAAACCCAGTGGGAAAAACCTCTAGTCGAAGGACAAAAGAGTACACAGTGGTAAGAAGTATACAACAGGATACTCCCCCTAATTTCGGCAATCTTAAGTGAGATATAATGGGAACGTGTCTCGCTAAAAACCTTGCCAAGGAAAACCCAGTGGGAAAAAACCTTGGTCTAAGGACAAAAAAAGGTACACGAGCATGCGACTGGATGCTCCCCCTCACTTGCACACGACAGGGTGCAAGGATTTCGACTAAGTAGTAATTAGTGCAATAAGCATTCACTTGGATGCTCCCCCTCACTTGCACACGACTGGGTGCAAAGATTTCATATTCCAAGAAAGAGTACGAGCATTCGACTGGATGCCTCATTTACTTGCACACGACTGTATGCAAGAAAATATAACGTGGAATAAAACGAGCATTCGACAGGATGCTCTTAAACTTCATATGTGAAGATTTATTTCGACGATAAATGCTAAATAGCATAATGTAGTCATGTCTCTCTTAATCGATAAAAACAAGTTGTCTTCTATGACAAGTGTTTTATCTGGATCGTGAGACAGAACATATGTAATTCAAATATGGCTACTACTAGCTCGAAGCCATATACACTCTCTAGTCGTCTCATGGAGCACGAGATCAAAGTGATTCGTTTGGAGTCATTCCAAGACCTCCAAGATATCGCCTTATTCCTAATGGCAAAGACATACCATGTTAGGAATATCCCTTATGCGGGTCTGATAAGTAACCAGCATCGGTATAACCGAAAAAAGGGTTGCGTTAATTCGAGTACTGAAGGGGGTAGGTACACTCGATGACGCAAAATGGGATAAGACAAGCCCTCATCCACAGTTACCTTAAGATAATGGGAAAATGTCTTTTATGCCATTTCGATGGCAGCGTGTTAGCGCGATGCTGTGTCGAGCTATAAAATTCACAGCAGACAAGATGTTCGTCCTAGTACATTAGACCAAGTACAATGATGCGCTTATTATACTTAGATATGAACGATCATGGGAGTATCTGACGACTTAGCGTCATAATGACTAAAACGTCATAACACCTTCTGGGTGTAGTCTGAATCATGGACTTAGATTCAATCTTTACGGGACTCGATCATCAGGCCGAGTCACTACCGTGTCTTCCCAAGATCCTTCATCTCGAAGGCAAATCCAAAAGTGGATCGCATAATAAAAACACGCAAGGGCATAATACTTGTTCAAGTATCCCAAGCTGATCAAGTACTCACTTAGGCTGTATACCACATCCGCTTGGATTATATTAATCCATATAGTGAACATCTTAGTCAATTGAGATCGTGTTCCGTGGTCAGGAACTACTTGATTTAAGCACATGAAGTCACACAGGGACCTTCATCTATATCTCTTTGTCTAAATCCCCATAGAGATAAAACCGTGACCACATTCATGGCTGCATACTCAGTTTTTCGGAAACTACTAAACTGGTAAAGTAGGAGACTTTTATAATGTCCATTACGAAGAAATCAACCATCTCGTAATCAATTCCAAGGTGTGAGAGAAGCCTTGCGCTACTAGGCGAGCATTCTACAAACTCATTATTCTCATCACTCTTCCTTACGAATAACCAAATAAACGAACTCGTTTAACATTGGTGGTGTTGGAGCTACAGGTCCGAACACACTTTCGCTAAGGAGTCTACTTGGATTGCAAGTTTTCATTAGTCCAGTCTATTCTAAATTGACTTCAGGCAACGGTATATAGTTCTCTGTCATAATTTGCTCATATTATCAGTCGTCACTGAATATATAAACAAGTAATCAATGACAGTCTCGTTTCGCTTCAATATCGTCTAAGATATCATGATCGACAGATATTTCGAGATTTTTAGGATGAGGAGGAAATCACACATCTCCTTGATCCTTTATAATCTCGTGCGACAAACGAGTTTCAGTTCACCACCTCTGGGGCTGAACGAATTAAGAACCGGTTAACTTTCTCATATCTTGGGAAGGATGACAGACTGACGGCCGACGACAACGTCCTTTGCTTGGCGGGTTCGGCCAAAGCAACGTGTTACGACAGGAACACGGCGTCCGACAGGCACGTCTATCCTTGCAAGCATTTTGCAGCAGGTATAAATGATCTCGTGACATCTCATAAAGTTATTAAATGCGCCTGGCATTTAGTTAGACTTGAGAGAGTCTATGCATTACTTATCACCAAGTGTAGTTTTGGGGATCAAGCTAAGACTGAGTGGGTTATGCCACGTTACTTCACGTCATTTCTTATCAACGGTAACGTGCAAATCTCCCCCTAACGACGGGGAGAACAGTCTTAGCGATGTCACTTTCGCATATCATGTGGTAAAGAGATCGCTTGCCAAGGTTACTCTATCAAATGATAGGTAGGGGATTCATAATCGACTTATGTCCCCTTCAGAGGTCCATATTTTGAACGCTATAGCGGCTCAATCAAAATATTAAGCACTCAAACACGCGTTCATATGAGGCGTTTGGCTCATAACCAATAACCAACTGGTACGCATTTAATGTTTTGAGTGACTATGGGCCTCAGACGGACCAATGTAGCAAAATAGCATGACCCCACACGGAAATATAAATCTTGGTGCGCAAGACCAAGAAGTGCATGAAACCATTGGCAGTCGCATCATCAAACTTTCCGTGAGTCCATTTGGGTCTGAACATAATCGACAGGATGTTCAATTTCAATTTCCAAACTCAAGTAATTCAAATCGAAATTTCGATTCTTACTCTTCGGAATTATCAAGTCGACTAGACTTTTCAGGATAATCCGGATCATGAGCCATCAACTTAATGATAGGGCTAAAAGTTTGGGAAATGCTGCATTTTTGTGGACAACAATAATCATGTGACCTATTGTCGATGCATCAACCATAACCATTTATATTTATGGTCCGTCTTATGGTTGGATAAGTCCACAATAACTCCTTCAATTCTTTACAAGAATTCTACGAGTTCATTTCATGATCTTTACACATATTAGTCTTTTAAAGTGAGCATTAATGGCATGAATTTCGGATTAATCGCGAAATATATTCTCAGAGAGAATCCAAATGCGATGCGATTATAAATCAAGCATCGTCTTTTGACCCGGGAATATCTCATCCGGTCAATGCCACAATATCAAAATGCTCTTATCAATCGACGACATGCGAATGATAGTACAGACAATCATGTCTTAGCATCTAAATCATTTATCATTTCGACGAAAGGGGAAATGATAAGGTAACTTTAAATGCTTTTTTAAAAATTATGGTAGAAACCACTTGAAAGACATTTCAACTCCTCTAAAATACGCTTTTGATCATATTGAATGGAGGCTATGTAAAGAAATTTTAATTATTTCATGAGCTATTATCAGATAACACTATTTTTCTCGAATATTTTATAACTCAACAAGGTACGACAGGACCTACATGAGTATAAGACCTCATATTTGACAAATCAATTTGGTTTTACCAAAGATTTCGGTTTGGAACGACAGGTCCAGAATCGTTGTCACTGAGTACTCTTTTAGGCAAATAGTTGGTGAAATTATGTGGTACACTGTTACCCACTATTTCCAAAAAAATCAACTACTCCACAAGTATTGCCTAAAATTTCAAAATTTAAAGATTGGTCACATTTGTCAAATAGATTTGCTCAAAACACTTTAAATTATTTCGAGAAATTTCGTAAACAGGCAAACCATAATCCAAAAGTATGTCCAAATGGAAAAATCATAATCCAAATGGAAAAACATAATCCAGATGAGCGAAAAAAATGGCTCAATGATTTATCAAAATCAATAAAGAAAGGTATCAAACTCATTTGAGCCACAAAATCGGGGGTCTCAAGAGTTTCCTTTCAATTAACTTTAACCACATTAGCATCGATTTTTCCACATTTATAATAGTTGTGAACTATTTAAGGAGTAACCATGCATGACCTTTGTCTTTATAGCATAGAGTGGGCTCCTTGAGCATTATCTTTTGCTTTGTGACAATGGGTCATATTGTTCCTTTCAATTACTGTCTTGGAGCCACATGTTTTCGATTTTGACGATTGTCTAAAATCTGGCTTGGCTAGGCGATTCATCGGGATCGTGACAGTTCGAGACAAATAACACTTGTCTCGGTTCTCAATTCATGGAAAAAAAAATGTACATGAAGAGCATTAATATCAGGCAAACAATTCGCCATTGACCCAATAGGATTAAAACTACTCATCGGGGTAATTTTCTTATCCAATAATAGATGGGTGATAAAGGAACATGGTGAATATAAATTCACGATACTGCTTATGGAATACAATTTCCAAGCTAGTATTTTAGTGAAGTATTGCTCCAATATGTCAATTTCAGACATTTGTTCACCATAGACGTCATCACGTCTCAAATGTGGCGGCGGAATAAAATCAACGCCTTAGCATTCATCCTGATGGTAACAACAAACTCGTGTTTTACTCATCAAAGATGGCATCCAAAAAAAATTGGGCATCACATTTTCACACATCAGGGTGAGTAACATGTGGTGAAGGATTAAAATCAACGTTTAAACAGTCATTTCGCAAGTATGTTTTTACGATTTTTCTCATCATAGATGGCATCCAACATGTGTTGGGAGTTTTGGATTATTTATCATATAAAACGGCTGGTTTATATGTTTATGGTTTGCACAAGCATAAACTTTTTCCGAAACGACAGGTTCAAAAAACATTAGTTTTGCTTCTCTTGTGAATCGGTTCTCATTGATCGAACGACGGGTCGATACTGAAACACCAATTCAGCGAAACATACATCAGTATATAAACACACTCGGAGAAATTATTATTTAGTCAACCCCTTTCAGTAGCTCTACTTGAAAAACGACCAGGAAAGACGGTGAGGGTGGAGGGCACGAATGCCACTTAAAACCCGACCTCATTAGGATATCGACTTCCGCCTATATCTTTCTTAGACATCGTATCCAAATAGGTGAGCCTAGTTGGGGAAGGTTCATAATTTTTCCAACTTAAATGTGAAAATATATGATTTCGCAAATTTACATATATTATACATAATAGCAGTAATAATATTACATGGCAGTGATTATTAACATGGCAATTCATAAATTAATTCAATTAACATGCAATGTTATTTCCTAGCCATTTAATCAATTATCATGTATGTATTTATGTAGATATGGACCGAATTTTATACATATGTGAACATGTACATATACTGTTTTAAATGTAACATACATAGTATAGGGATCATTACTGTAATTACAGTAAACTATATTCATTTTACAGAGGTATTACACATGCAGTCCAGAATTTTTGGAGTGTTTCAGTTAGGTCCTATAACTTCTGAACATTACAGATTCGCTACTATAGGTTTTAGACATGCAATATCTAAGCAATTATACCCGTGGTTATATACTAACAAGGTAGTAGTAAATATCAATTACTTATTACGTCTAATAACAAAGCAAGATTACATGCAATAGTATGGTGCTGACGATACACACGGCAATGCTTTTTCTTAAATGTTACTGGAACTTCGATATACAGTATAGATTTCACATGCAATTTCATATTTACTTGCAAGAGGTAAAGTTATTTTTATACCGTATTTCGGGTATGTTGCGTAAGTCTGATATAACTAAAACTTCAAAGTTTGTCCATGTGTTTATAACCCAATATTCGAGATTAAACCCTGTTATTCGAATAAGTAGCCCAATCTTCTAGTTTTTTTTGTTTTTTTTTACTCCAATCTCCGTGAGCAAAGTGCTGATAACGTGTTGTGTGACATATTAGCTCACATATATATGTATATAGATATAGAGAGAGAATATAGAGAGATACAACAACAAGTTTTTATTAATCAGATTGTATATGAATACAAGGGGACCCTAACCTTCTTTATATACTAGAGGTTAGGGTTATACAAAATAGAAATACAACTTAGACTCACTATGAAAGGCCCAATAATCCAATAATAATTATATTAATTAGTAAAACTTAAACTTGAATACATTAAATAAGCAAAATTAATTACACTGAACGTTATAAAACTCTTAATGCACACGTAATGTTTACTTTTCAAAACTTTTGTTTTCATCTTCAGTTGATGCAAAGAACCTAAAAAAAACGATTATTATTAATAATATTATAAGAAGAGAAATGGAAATTGAGATGAGTATTAATTAATTAACTTGTAACAGTAATCGTTGATAAAGATTAATACATACCACTACTTTGGGCCTGTTTGACATAAGTTTTCTTTTGTAAAAAAACTGTTTTAGAATAGCAGTATAAAAAACTGTTTTAGAATAGCAGTGGAAAAAAGTTTTTTTTTTAAAGTTGCACTTTGGCACCACTGTAGCTTCTTTACTTATAACTTACAAGTGAGTTATATAATACAAACAAGTTTTATTAGATTTTCTTTATTTCAAAAAAATTATCATGAAGAAACTAAAAATCCGCAAAATTTTAACTTAATTGTTGTCGTTTTTTTTAGGTTTTTTGGCTCAATCCAGACTTATGGAAAATTTCTACCTCTTGTTAATAGATAGGTGTGCAAAGTTCCAGTAATCAGATTAAAGTATATATTACATTATTACGTTTGGCACTTTCCCTGACCAATTTTGGTCTCTTTTGCATCCTTGAATTTGATTTAAATATAACATTCTTTAAAAAAAAGATTTAAGTACATATTACGTTCAAGAATCAAGGATATGCTACAAAGAAACTTATATTGATTCTCAAAATACCTTTTGTGCCAGGTGAGAAAATTATAATTGAAAGTAAAGAACTGCACAAGAATATAAGAACTTAAAATTTGCAAGATATTGGTATATGGTCCTCACATAAGTGTTGGGACGGTTTTTTGTTTCCGCTATCTTAGCTTTTAACCTTTTCCTCTTTCTGGTAAGATCCGTTCTGGACATTCTACGAGTCGGAATTGTTACAACAGAACAAATTTCAGACTTAAGAAATGGGTCAAAGGATTTAGTCAGCATTGAGGAATCTGTTGCACTCGCTTTATAGTGTATTGGAGTAGATGTAGCCTGGATAGAGCAAGTTAAGCAAACCAATTAACCATGAATCTTAAACTGCATAGATCATTAATTTGACATACCTGAAATTGTATGGTATCATTTTGAACAAAGGATGATCGGATGCTCTTTTGTCATCGACATTGAAACAATCATAATTATATCCATCTTACGTAATACTACGAGGACCTTTTTTCAATATAAGATTTTGAATTTGAAACACATAAGGTGGCCTTTTCATTTTGATCCAAAAAATAAAAAGTCATCAGCCAAAAGTACCCTCCACTGGAAAAACTCATTTGATAGTATTGGTCGATATACTACAGTGCTTTTATCGTCAAGTGCGTTTGGGGGAAAATTGACCTCTTTGTAATCAGGTGAAACCAATTTCTTGTTGGTAAATGTTGGTCCGTGCGGCTAAACCTTAGAGGGGAGTGAATAAGATTTTTAGCGGATTTCGCCTAATTAAAATTAAGTGCAACTAACAACCCTACTTTTTGCAATTCTAAGTTTAAGCGTTTAATAAAGTTAATGAAATGCTAGAAGTCCTAAATGCAAGTAAGAAAATAAGCAATAATATAAGTTGCGCAAAGTAAAAGTTTAGGGAAAGAAATTGACACCGCGATTTATAGAGGTTCGGCAAACGACCTACGTCCTCTCATCGGTATTCATGCTACCGAGTATTTCATTAAAATGTTCTTTCCAATTTTACAAATCCTAACGAGCTCATCAATCGATTCGCTCACCCTCTACCCGAGGTTCCTACTCTTGATACAAGTGCAAGAGAACACGTCTACGAGTCAACGACTCCCCTCACTCTATGAGTACCCAAGTGTTTAACCTAAAACTTTTAACCAACACTTTGGCTTAAAAGTTTCTATCCAAACACTCACTCACAAATGAGCTTATAAAACGCTCTTTACAAAATTGTTGAAATTAAAACAACTCTCACAATTTGATTGTTTCTAAATAAGTTAATTTGTGATTTTGATGTTGTTCGATCTTAGTTTGAGCTTGTATTCGCTTTCTCTTCAATTTCCCTTTTTTTGAGCTTTTTCTCACCAATGGTGATTTTATGTGTGTAGGATGGAAAGAGGTTGAAGGATGATGAATGTTGTGTTTTGGGAGAGGGATTTGGCTATTTTTGTAGACCAAAAGGTCTGTATGACCGTTGGTAGTGGTTGAGGGTTTTTATCCAATGGTTTAAGCAATTTCCCAGAATAAGCTGAAAAACTGTTTTTGAAATCTGCAGAAAACGATCGGTCGTTTTCTGCATTTCGATCGGTTGTTTTCAGAAAACGATCGGTCGTTTTCTGTAGTCGATCGATCGTTTTTATAACGATCTCTCTGGAAGAATTTGGACAAAAAACGATCGGTCGTTTTTGTCCAGACGATCGGTCGTTTCTTCAGTATTCCCGCTTTACTTCGAATGCTTGTAATTTCTTCGTTTTAGCTCCGATTCTGGTTCCGTTTGAACCTGTGGCTTCGTTTTTCTGTGCTCTATCTTTCTGACGTGCTGAAATTTACATTTTCTACTTTTGGAAAAGACAAAGCGTTATATCATCGAAATAGAGAAATCGTAAAATCATTAAAAACATAATCAAACTTATAATTAAAATCAATTATTGAACTCATGGTTCAACAGTAAAAATAATATTAAACTAAAACCTGAATAATTATTCTCTTTTAACTTGATCCGTAAATAAGTTGGAATTTTGCTAACTATTTCGCTTTGCTATTTGTACCAAATATTAAACAAGATTTGAGAATTCAGTGTTTTGAAAATTAAATATGTCATTACTTTAGATATCATTCTATTATAATAAGTCAACACAAGTCAAATGAGGCTGCCCAATTTAACCATTTTTTTCCAAAAACACCCCTATATTTTTTATTAATTACAATAATATCATACTTATATAGAATCTCCATAAAGGCTCAGTCAACCTAACATATAATGAGGAATCACATAAGGTACTTGACAAGCTTCTTGTAATCTTTAAAATTAATAGTGGGTAATAGTTAATTAAGTGTCGTATATATACGTACTTACCCTCCAACCCATTTCGATACTATCAGATCTATAAGATTTATAAGCAGCTATATAAACTGTAGGAAATAAAGAAAACATAAAATTATAGTTGCTCTCAAACAGAGTAACTAAGAAAGGTCCAATGAGTAAAACTCAAGAGTAGTCACCAAGCAACTCGTTCTAAACATTTGCCGGATAACGCAAACATGGGAATTTATCAAAACTCACGAGCAACAATATCTTCCGCGCCTACTCTAATATAATGCAAAACCCAATTGTAAAATAGTCAACAAATGGCAAAACTTAAAAACTAAAACCACCCTCCAAAAACAAGTGAGCTCGAACTTAAGTTCAACAATGAATGCAATATATAGATCCCGTTTTATAAAAAGAACTTTATGCTCCTTTTAGCAAATATACAGATCTTTAACCTTTTTTAATTCCATAAAGTTGAACTAAATTGAAAAGGATAATAGTAAGTTCAACATTTTGATCTTGTGTAGGCAAATAACTAACATTTTACCTTGCTAGTTAAGAGTATACAGTGAACAAATATATATCTCATACAATTTTCCGACAACTTACAAAATGTACACTACACGGTTCTCTTTCATGTGATCGATCCACTGCGGTTGGAACAAGCAATAAACATTCACAAATTTTCTTTGCTGATAGAGTAATAAAGAAAATATTCCTAAGGGTTGCACAATGCACAACTAAGTACAACTGTTGCATCAAACTTCAGCTCTTATCATCCTTTATTACCTTTATGAATAGCACGGTGACTACACTAAAAGCAACGTAACTCTCCCCTTTTGGAGTAATATGAAACTACTCCATCCGTTCTTATTTAATTGTTCATTACGAAACTACGTGTAATTTTTACCGGCCAACAACTTGTATTAAAATTGTTGGAACGAAAATTTTCAAAAGTTGACCATATAATTCAAATGTTAAATTTTATAATTATACTTTAAAAAAATATTATTTCGACAATTTTGATACAAGTTATAAGCAGGTCAAAATTGCACGTAGTTTCGTAGTGGACAATCAAATGGAAACGGAAGGAGTAATAAACTTAAATATATAATACTCCATCCGTTACTATTTAATTGTTCATTACGAAACTACGTGCAATTTTGACCGGCCAAGAACTTGTATCAAAATTGTCGGAATAAAAATTTTCAAAAGTTGATCATGTAGTTCAAATGTTAAATTTTACGATTAGATTTACAAAAATTCATTTCAATAATTTTGATACAAGTTATAAGACGATCAAAATTGCATGTAATTTTTAGTGGACAATTAAATGGGAACGGATGGAGTAACAAAAAACAAACCGGTTTATTTCACCAATGTCTTAGATTAATTCGATTATAGATATATGATTCAAGTGTAAATTTTGAATTGATAAGTTATCTACAACTTAATTAAGAATTGGTTCATAAAACTGAAACTAATTAAGGATTGGTCCATTTCAGCGACACCCCTATCATGTTTCCTGAAATTACAACGTTGCCCAATAATTTTAAATATTATCATTTCGGTCCCTTTAGTTCAAATCTAATTATAAAGGGCTATATAATTCGAAAATTTGATACATTAAATCACAAAAATTAAATAAAAATAGAAAGAAGTACGACAAATTCAGAAAATTTTTAAAAAAATTAAAAAAAATTCAAAAAATCTAAAATCAACAAAAATACAAAAACGCAAAAAAACAAAAACAATCTAAGTAATTTTAAGTCAATTTAAAAATAGTCTGACCCATTTTAATTTATTTTAAAAACAGTCTGAGTAATTTTAAATCATTTTAAAAGCAGTATGAACCATTTTAAGTTATTTTAAAAATAGTCTGAACCATTTTAAGTCATTTTAAAAATAGTCTGAACCATTTTAAGTCATTTTAAAAATAGTCTGACTTATTTTAAGTCATTTAGAAAACAGTCTGACCTATTTTAAGTCATTTTGAAAATAGTGTGACCCATTTTAAGTCATTTTGAAAACAGTCTGACCCATTTTAAGTCATTTTGAAAACAGTCTGACCCATTTTAACTAATTTTAAAAACAATCTGACCTATTTTAAGTCATTTTTAACCATTTTAAGTCATTTTGAAAACAATCTGACCAATTTTAATTCATTTTAAAAACAGTCTGACTCATTTTAATTCATTTTAAAAAGAGTCTGAGTCGTTTTAACTCATTTTAAAAACAGTCTGGACCATTTTAAGTCATTTTAAAAACAGTCTGACTCATTTTAAAAAGAATGTGAGTCGTTTTAATTAATTTTAAAAAGAGTTTGAACCATGTCACTTTAAAAATACAAATCATTTTAAAATAGTGATAGTTGTTTTTTAAACAATACAAGTCATTTTAAAACAGTTTGAGTCATTTTTTAAAATAGTTGAGTCATTTTTTAATACAGTCTCCGTCATTTTTAAATTATTTTTCATTAATAGTATTTTTTGTATGTTTAGAAACAGTCTAAGTCATTTTTAAAAAAATGGAAATTATTTTAAAAAGAGTATTAGTCGGTTTTCGGGATTAGTTATTAAATATAAAACATGTTTAAGTGGTAAATTTCGGTTGGAGGACTCAATGCCTCACTTTTAAAATCAATAAACTGGTTTGTAATTTAACCAAACTTTTAAAATTACACACCAATCATTGTCTTCCTCCCTCAAAAGATCCGAGTATTTGGTGATATATATATATATACAGAGAGAGAAAGATATCGCGGTCTTCGAGGCTGCAGCCTCCGTCGTTTTCGTCTTCACCCGCCGACTTTGTCCTCATACATATATATATATATATATATATAGAGAGAGAGAGAGAGAGAGAGAGAGAGATAAAGAGAGAGGCGAGCATAGAAGGAGGCAGGGGGAGGAGCAGAGCTCCGGCGTAGTGGCGGAGGCTGTGTTTTGGTGGAGCTTCGATGCATGTCGGTGGTGGTGGAGAATGTGAGTTGTTTTTTTAGAGAGAGAAACAAATGGGAGAAATAGAATTGTGAGACTTTTTATATTTATGATTAATGAACCGATACTTAATTAATTTTTGAAATAATGGACCAATAGTTAATTAAATTTTATAAAGTGATCAATTATTAAATATTTTTGTTTGTATGGACCAATTCTTAATTTACTTGCAAGTACAACTACTAATGCAGATGTAAGTTCCTTTTGTTTGTGAACTATCATTGTCCAAATTCCATGCAATTATATCAGAACTTGTTTCTTGCGGAAAGACTATCATTATCCAAATTCACGAGCATGCGAAATTCTTAAAATTTGAAGTCCCAAAAGTTCTAAAACCACCAACTATACATATTCAAGGCTAGAGTTGCAAGTGTTTGTTTTCTAAGCGAATTGTTTCATGCATAAGCTTGATGAACCCGAACTATATCTCTGACTAATATACTTCAAAACAACAAAATTTTATCAAATGTAAGCAGTGATTTGTACATGAACTTGAATTCATTAGTGCGCTTTTTTTTAGTAGTTTTAATCACTTGAAGTCTCAAAGAAAAGATGATTATTTTAAAACCTAACTATCAAACCCACAAGCAACTCCAACCTAAGAGCATGTTTAACGGTGTGTTGATTCGTGTTGTTGGTTTAACTTAAATTTATGGTGTTGGTTCGTTAGAGGCGATGTGCCAAGTTTATAGATGCGTTGGTTTAGAGTGTTGGTTTAATTTTTGAATGTTATTATAATTACTAAAGAGATCTTAACAGTTTTGAATATAATTGTAAACAGGTCCTAATTGTTAGCATTGCAATTAAAACTAAATAATTGACAACTAAAAAAGTATAAATTTAAATAAGATAAAATTAAATATTCATTTCATTAATTAATAAAAGAGTAGATCAGTTAAAAATAAAAATTACGTCAAAATATAATTTTTGTAATACATTAACAAATTAAATATTATCTATAATTAAATAAAAAAAAGTAATTTAGAAAAATATTCACATTTTTTTTAAAGAAAATTAATATAAGGACTGGATTGTAATTTCCTGAAAGTTATAGAGGCCAATCCATGTAGTTAATAACGGGTCAAACTTGGTTTATTTTCATTTTTTAAAACTTGTTTGTAACTTTTTGAAAGTTATAAGGACCATTTCTGTAATTAATCACGTTTTAATTTAGAAAAGAAATTGATTTGTAATTTTCTTCAAATTACAAGGACCAGTCCTGTAATTTGCAGAAAGGGGAACCAACAAATGAGAAATGAAAATGCAAACTTAAGAAAGCACTACAAAATAATGTTTGATTTAGTGAGAGTCAAAACTGTCATAAGTCTGTCACTAATTTAAAAATTTGTCACAAATCTGTCGCAAATTGACTAAACTGTCATAAAGCCGTCACAAAAACCGTCGCTAATAAGCTCGTAACAAAAAATACCGTCACTAATCTCGTCGCTATTTGGGTATTTTTTTTTAGTGAAGAGAAGAGAGAGAAATGGGGAGCCGATAGCCACACTGCAGCCAAACTCTCAATAAAAATGCAGACGTGCTGGTTGCGGCTCCGCATACCGCAACCATACCACCTATAAACATGCTCTAACAAAATTTTCAATTATAAGAGCAAAATGCTTCCAGGTACTTAACTTTAAACACAACAAAAAATAAAAACCTCAATCAACCCCAAAACAAACAAAGGCAAGCTTTTTTTAACAACAAATTTCAAATATATAAACTTAAATTAGAAAACTATAACTACAAATCAAATATAATCATCTAGTTCTAGCAGTCATTTCATCCAATAGGTTATGTGCACGCATATGTAATTGTTTAATGCCGTAATTTTTTTTATCCAAATATTTAATGACAACTCAATTAAAGTAGAAAACCTAATTGGAAATCCATAAAATATCTGAAATAATTATTTACGTGACAGGTTTAATCTCTCAAAATAATTATAAGTTAGATACGTACTTATATGGTTTGGGTGAATCCAAAGGTGAGCTATATCTCTTCCTATCTAAACTATATTAATATAAATCTATTATTTCTCTATCTTTGTGGAAAAATCAATTATACGAACCTGTGCACTATTTTAGTGGGTGTGCCAACCAATCAGATTTTTTAATTTACATTTTAAATTATTTATTTTTAGGTTTATTATTAAATGTTGGGTTTTTAGTGGATGAGATTGACACATCCTTAAGTTTAGTAGACATTGTTTCTACTCTCACACTGCTGTTTTTTTTTTGGTAAACTGACTTTTGTATATGAAATTTTGGCAGTGTTATTTTTTGGACAGTTGAGTTTTTACATTTTTTTCGGGTAACAACCAACCCACACTTCATAGATGGGTATCCAATGCTTAAATGGGTCGTCACATGACTTTCATAAAGAATAAAGGTGGATAATACTAAAAGCCCAAGCCCACTTAACTGGGACCCATATCTGAAAAATCATCTGAGATGGAGACATTTGTCAACATCCTAAAAGGCATAGTTGCCTATAAATAGCCAATTACCCCTCCTTTTCTAGGAGGAGAAAATCTATTCAAAAAATATAGAGAGAAGTAGGAAAAAGAGAGAAAATTCTCAAAGCCTATCACATCAAGAAACAAACCGAGTATATCAAGAGAAGAGCATAGAGATCGAAGAAAGATTAAGATCACGAGAGAAAGTCGCAAAACCGAGCATAAATATAGAGATAGAGTTGTAATCCGAACAATGGTAATTGCCCAATACGAGTAAAGATCAAGAAGTATCAATTCATTATATATTATTGTTGAAAAGCCTAACGATACCGACCAAAGTTATGGTTTTATCAGTTTGGGTGAATCCAAAGGTGAGCTATATCTTTCCTATCTAAACTATATTAATATAAATATATTATTTCTCTATCTTTGTGGAAAAAACAATTATACGAACATGTGCACTATTCTAGTGGGTGTACCAACCAATCAGATTTTTTAATTTGCATTTTAAATTATTTATTTTTAGGTTTATTATTAAATGTTGGGTTTTTAGTGGATGACATTGACACATCCTTAAGTTTAATTAGTAGACATTGTTTCTACTCTCACACTGCTGTTTTTTTTTTTAAACTGACTTTTGTATATGAAATTTTGGCAGTGTTATTTTTTGGACAATTGAGTTTTTACATTTTTTTTTCCAATAGCAAAACTGTAATTTTTTTTTCTCAGCGAGAGTATTTGTGGAAATGAAATTTCCAATGCCTCGTAAGGATAGTTGGTCTCGTTTTAGTTCTGATAAGTTGAAAGAAACTTATTTACAATTTAGTATTTTTGAAATAAAAACTTAAAAATCAGTAAGTTAAACAAAAATTAAAAGTCAACTTTAAGAGTAACTTTTAAGTCGAAACTAATTTTTTTTTTTTTTTTGCATAATATAAAAGCAATAAATAAAATTACGTAAAAGTTACTTAATATGTAGAAAGAAAGTAAGTAAAAGGTAACTTCTAATATATATAAAATAACTTTGTACTATAAAGTTTTTAATATGTAAAAGTAACTTATAAGTATTGCTAAATATTAATAATTTTTGTGGTTAAAATTTTTTTCGTAAAAGTTTTCACGCATCTCTCAAACAAGCAGAAAATATGGAATAATAAACTATTTTCGGACAAATAAACCTTAATTTATAATGATTGATTGGACATGGGTTGCATTCATTGGATGCTAAATACAAAGCCTGAGTAGCCAATTTGAACTAAGTTGTCAAATTTTGGTAGGTTTGGTAACAAATTACATTTTCCCGAATGATACCTTATTATCGAGCTAACAATTGCTATCATGACATTTTCTGTTATACTGTATAAACATTACATGTGGTTTAAATAGTTCGTTTTATGTGAATGTCATTATTTTCGGAATACTAAAAATGAAAGGTTATATAAGGCATAAACAATTGAGCATAATGTGTGTAAACAATTGTAGTTAATTTTTGAATACACCATTATCGTTGAGTCCGTGGAGTATTATATACTCCTTATAACATTTAAGGAAAAAAAATATAGTAGCTCTATAAAATGTATAGATTAATGTACGTGAAAAAAATCGTTGTTTGTCAATCGTCACCAACTAGGTTCAAGTACAATGTGGCCAACATAGGCTTTCGTTTTGGTGCTTCAGCGCAATTATGACATAACATATATAGGCAAATTGCAGTCCTAAAATTTTATTAAAAATTGAATTACACTTTTATATAAAGAAAAATTAAAGGGGCAATTCTCCATACAGATCTTTATAGCTTATATTTCTCATATATACTTTCACAAGTTCATATTCCTTTTAACTAACATTTTTTAATTGTTTACTTTATTTACCAAAACAACATTATCCGAAGCAAAATATAATACATATACTTTATCTATATGTAAATCCCAAAAAAAACATGTTTAAAACCGAAAAAATCATAAAATTTATAAAAAGGAAAAAAATGAAAAAAAAAACACAAAAAATGCATTTTTTTGAAAAAAATTCACACAAATTTTTTTTTAAAAAAATGAAAATGAAAAAATTATAAAAAATCACAAAAAATGTATTTTTTCTAAAAAAACATCACAAAAAATTATTAAAAAAGATAAAATCATTAAAAAAAAATGTGTTTTTATAAATAAAAAAACTCATAAAAAATATATAAAAATGTTTTTTTGTCAAAAGACCCCACTTTTTACATCGAAAAAGATGTTTTTTCACAAAAAAAAACGGTATTTTCACCATTTTTTCATCAAAAGTGGTCTTTTCATCAAAAAATGGTATTTTCATCTAATTCTGCTCAAAGTGCATGTATTTCAGCTAAAAACGCATCTAGTTTGGTCGAAAATACATATAGTTCAGTCGAAAGTGCATATAGTTCAATAAAAGTGTATATAGTATAGTCGAAAATGCATATAGTTCAGTTAAAAGTGCATACAATTCAGTAAAAAAAGCATACGTTTCAGTCGAAAGTGCATCGAGTTTAGTCGAAAGGGCATATAGTTTAGAGTTCAGTCGAAAGTGCATATAATTCAATAAAAATGCATATAGTTCAATAAAAATGCATATAATTAAGCTGAAAGTGCATATAGTCAAGCTGAAAGTGCATATAGTCCATCTGAAAGTGCATATCGTTCAACTAAAAGTGCATCTAGTTTAGTATAAATTGCATAATGTAACTCAATATATTTCGCCACAAATTGCATATTTTACTTTAAATTTTAAAAGAAAACAAAGGCGAATGGATTTGAACCACCAATCTATTGTACCTTGGTGTTGGTGCAAGGGCTCCTACCATTTTGAGCATACGGATTTATGTAGCACTAAGTAAAAGCATACCAAACTAAAACGGTCTCCGAAACGGGTCTCAAAAAAACTCTAAAAAAAACTCTACAAAAAAACCTTCCCATTAAATAGGCTTTGTTTCAGCCCAAACGAGCTTCGATTCGGACCAAAATATCATAAACGTTTCTACTGTACATAACCTACACAAAAACATGCCAAATTCAAGCAAATTTAAAACAATAAAATCTATCGGACATTTCATCGAACACTTTAAAGGTACAATTTGGTGCAATCATAACTAGACACATGGTTGTATAAATCCGGCCAAACAACTCCCAAACTAAGAGCATATTTTAGTCTCGAACATGAATCCGTTTCAGCCTCGAACATGAATCCGTTTCAGACTCCAACAGGGGTATGTTTCAGCCCCGAAACAAATTTCGATTCAGCTCCAAAACGGACACCAATTCAGCACCAAAATGGTCACCAATTCAACTCTAAAACAGAGCTCAAATCATCCATAAAACATACCCCAAACATACCCTGATTACATACACATGTGTGTATATATATATATATATATATAAAGAGAGAGAGAGAGAATATCGAAACTCGAAACTTATCATGATTGAGACCACATCGAGTCTGCATCCGTGACGACTAGATGAGATCAATGTAGATCGAGAGCTGATGAGAGATGAGATCGAATGAAAAGATAGAGATCACATAGTTAGAGGGAGAGAGAATTATACGAGAGAGCGAGAAAAAATAGAAATATTTATATTTACAAGAAGTGTTACCTATAAAAAAAATGCAAATTATGATAGATAGTTATTGAGAATATAAGTTCAAAACTGCTACCTATTGGACATTATTTAAAAATTAAATATGATTTGAATTTAATTATTAGTTTAAACATAGAAGTCGCATTGCTTTAGACAAAAAAGTTAATGCAATATAACAAAGTCACCAAATTGTTTTTTAAGAGTTTCTAACGGAACTGATTAGTTTAGTTACATTTTGATATATTATTATAAAGTCCTAAAAACTCAATAGAGTTAGATCTATCTTTAAAAAAACAGTTGCAAGTGGCTTAATTTTTCTCTCTTTATATATACACAAGTTTGATCATTTAAATTATAAATTTGATTGACAATTAATATTTTCATATATCAAAGAAAAATTAAGCAGATAAGGGACTCTCGTCTTCAATATATGTTTATGACTTCCTAAGTTTTGATTTTGGTTCGTTAACTAAGTCGAGTCAACTGCTGTTTTCACAGCTCATGTGTAACATTAATGATTTGTTGATTAACTATTATACTCTCAAATAGTAAAATGATTTCTTCTATTTCTAGTTAAATATTGGTAAATGATTCATTTTATTCTAACAATCAGATTCGGTATGGATATGGTTTTTTTCTGCATGACTATCTCATCTCATGTTCATATATATAATTATAAAAATAGTATTGGACTTTTTTTTAATTAACTGTGTGGAAAACCCACCTATTATTTTATTGATTTATAGAGGAAAATAAAATGTAGGATGTAACTGTAAAGAATAAAGCTTAATAATTTATTCATCAGTCAAGGTTACATTATATAGTAACTACAACTATGAACCTAGACAATCTTAATTAAGTAAAGAAATAATTCTAATAACTAATTATACATTTACCTAATGTACAACACGTAATTTAGGCTATAATTTACATTGATTGTGAGGCAAATATTAAGTTGCCAAGAGTAGCTTATCGTGATTGATTGTGCTCCTTGATTTGAGGAGATGATATATTTCTAACACGCTCCCGCAAGACGGACGGTCGAAGAGTTAGTCCGATCTTGGAAGCTAACTCGATGAAGCGGGACTTATGAAGTGGCTTAGTAAGTGTATCGGCTAGTTGATCGTCTCCATTTATATGTTGCACACGTATGGTGCCTTGGTGAACCTGCTCTCGGACAAAGTTGTAAGCTAAAGCTAAGTGCTTCATCCGAGAGTGGAAAATGGGGTTAGCCGAGTAGTGTGTGGCACCGAGGTTGTCGCAGAAAATTACCGGAGTACTATATGGTTGTGCAGCAAGTTCTGAGAGGAGTGCACAGAGCCAAAGGACCTCAGTAGTAGTGTCTGCAATGGCGCAAAATTCCGCTTCTGTTGAGGAACGAGAGAGGGCCTTCTGTTTCTTGGAGGACCAGGAGATTGGATTTTTGCCGAGAAATACAATGGTACCCGTTGTAGAGATGTAGTCATCTTTGTCACCGGCCCAATCTGCATCACAGTAGGCATGGAGCGTGGGGGGTGAGTCTTTGAGCAGGTGAAGTCCGTGATGCATCGTGCCCTTTAAGAAGCGAAGGAGATGTTTCAGAGCAATCCAATGCGTGGTGGTCGGATGAGCAAGATACTGAGCTAACTTGTTGACTGAGAAAGAAATGTCGGGGCGCATGAATGACAGATATTGGAGGCTGCCCACAATTGCTCTATAATTGCTTTCGTCTTCGGTTGGTTCGTTTGCTTGACGCGTGAGTGGGGGATGAGGTGACATAGGTGTGCTGACAGGTTTGCAGTCCGCCATATTATACTTGACTAGAACATCCGAGATGTACTTTGATTGATTGAGGTGGAGACCTTTGGAGGTCGGAGTAACCTCAACACCCAAGAAGTACGACAGTGGTCCGAGGTCTTTGAGAGAGAATCTGGACGATATTGCAGAGATGAACGTTGTAATGTCGGATGATCGAGGGCCTGTCACAATAATGTCATCGACATAAACCAATACAAATAAACGGGCGGTGTCGTTAGTGTACATAAATAGAGATGAATCGGATATAAAATTGCGAAAACCATAAGAGAGTAGATAGTTGCGAAGTTCCGTGTACCAAGCCCTAGGGGCTTGTTTGAGACCATAAATAGCTTTTGTGAGCTTGCAGACAGCCTGGTGTTGATCGGGATTGACAAATCCCGGCGGTTGAGACATGAATACCGTATCAGTGAGAGAGCCTTGCAAGAAGGCATTATTTACGTCAATTTGACGAAGTGACCAGCCGTGTGTAACTGCCAGAGACAATAATAGACGGACTGTAGTGGGCTTGATAACCGGACTAAATGTTTCGGAGTAATTGATACCGGGACGTTGGAGAAAGCCTTTGGCAACAAGTCGAGCTTTGTATTGGTTGAGACTTCCATCAAGATTGTATTTAATTCGATACACCCACTTACAACCAATGACATTTTGGGCTTGATCAGGAGGGACTAAAGACCACGTGTTATTACGCATAAGCGCTTCGTATTCGTTGAGCATAGCTGCTCTCCATAGAGGATCAACTAGAGCTTGTTTGACAGTGTTGGGTGTAAGATATTGTGGTGGTAAGGTGGTAAGGTGGGCTGTTTTCGTGGTATTAAGGGAGTATTTCGGGTTAGGCTTTCGGATATTGTTTGAGAGGCGGGTGGTGGGTCGAGTAGAAATGGGCTGTAAGGAATTCGTGGATGGTGGGGGCTGGTCAGTGGCGGTGTCAGGAGGCTCATTCGGCTGGGCAGTAGCGGTTTCGGGAACTTCAGTAGGAACGGAGGGCGTATTGGCAGGGGAAGGGGAAGTTGCTGTATCATTTCGCGAATTGGGTTCGGGTGTAGTGGCATGGGTTGGTTCTTGAGGGACAGGTGCTGTCGTGGTAATGGGGATGCTGAGGGTGCACCACGTGGTCGAGGGTATTGAAGGTGGGGCGTTTGTGAGTTTGCCAAGAGTAGCATAAGGGAACGTAGTGTCATCGAACCGAACATGGCGGGATGTGTAAATACGAGAAGTGTGAGGTTCAAGGCAGAGGTAGGCACTTTGGGTATTGGAGTAACCAAGGAAGACGCACTGGGCCGATCGGGGTTGGAGCTTATGGTTCGTATATGGTTTTAACCAAGGGAAGCAGAGACACCCAAAATTATGTAACTTCTGGTAGTTGGGTTCTTGGTGAAATAGAGTGAAGTAAGGGGAGTTGTTTTTGAGAGTCGGTGTTGGTAGTCGGTTGATAAGGTAGGTGGTAGTGGCGAATGCATAAGGCCAGAGTGTGAGGGGAAGTTGAGCATGTGTGAGTAGAGAAAGGCCAGATTCAACAATATGTCGGTGTCGTCGTTCTGTAAAGCCATTATGTTCGGGTGTGTGGGGTGGGGAAGTAAGGTGGGTGATTCCGTTATTATGGAGGTCAAGAGTAAGTTTAGTGAATTCACCACCGTTGTCGGAGTAGAACTGTTTAATGGGTCGGTTAAAGTATTTTTCAACAATTGCGTGGAAGCGAATGAAAGTGAGATGGGTGTCGGATTTACGTTTTAGAGGGTATAGCCAGATGTAGTGAGTAAAGTGGTCAATGAAAATGACATAATATTTATACGAATCAAAGGAAAGGACGGGAGATGTCCATACGTCTGAAAAAATAATATCGAGCGGTGCATTAGATTTTAAGGTGGATTGGCCAAAAGAGAGTTTATGACTTTTATTAAGATTGCAAGCAATACATTGTTCGAAATTTTGAATGCGTAAATTAAATTTGGAATTAAGAAAATGCAAGGTTTTATTAGATGGATGGCCAAGACGATGATGCCATGAGGGTTGAGCAGGGGCCAGGGCGAGTTGAGCTTGAGGCGGGGTGGGACACCATTCATACGTGCCATTGAGATTTCTACCTTTTAGAAGGACCGCTCCCGTTACGAGTGCCTTAATACAAAAAGAAGTTGATGAGAAAATAGCAATGGCATTGTTATCATGACAAAATTGGGAAACGGATAAAAGTTTACGAGAGATTTTTGGGACACAAAGAACGTTATTAAATTTAAGTAAGTGAGACGGAGATGATATATAAAATGAACCAGTGTGAGTAATTGGGAGAGATGAGCCATCTCCTATGTGAAGGTCATCGGACCCTTCATAATCTTGGTGAAGCGAGAGGGTATGAATGTCATCGGTTATGTGATGCGAAGCCCCACTGTCAAGGAGCCACGCATTCGGATTCGGGTTGGCATAGTGGCTGGCGGTATTAGCTTGAGGACGTGGGTTATTGTTGTTGTTGTGGCGGGTAGGGAAGACAACATTTGGGTAACGGTTTTTGAGTTTGTAACAGTCGGATGTGACATGGCCTTGGAGATCACAGTAGTGACATCGGCCGAGGTATGGTTTGGGCCCAGTGGTGGTTTTGGTCATGTTGTTGTTCCGGGTGGTGGAGCCAGTGGAGCGAGGGGTGTAGGTGGATCGATGGTTGGGTCGATGGTTAGCTACATGAGCCGATGGAGTAAAGGTAGTAGTCTGGGGTATTTGTTTTAGGGAGAGTTCATGATTAATCAATTTTTCGTGTAATGCTTCGAATGAGATAGGGGTATCTCGAGCACGGATAGCATCAATAACGGGTTTATAAGTCTCATAATTGAGGCCTTTGAGGATTTTGGAAATGATATCTTCCAAATCCATGGGTTTCCCAAGTTGAGCGAGATCATCGGTACACGACTTTATGGATTGCATGTAGTCGGAAATGGTGAGGTCGGTGTGGGTAATGGAATCTAAACGATCCTTGATTTGGATGATGTGTCCTCGAGACGGATTGGCATAAGTTTTGTTTAGAGTTGTCCATGCCTCATGAGACGTGTGAACATGAACGATAAGGGACGCGACGCTAGGGGCTAATGTGCCTGCAAGAGCGCCTAGGATGAGTTGATCTTGGCGGTACCAGGTTGAGTAGGCCGGATTTGGGACTGTTATTGTGGTGGTTGGGCTGTCAGGTGCAGGCAACGTTTTCGGTGGGAAGGGGTTGCTTCCATCGAGAAATGGAAACAGTTCGAAGCCATTGAGTAACGCTCGAATCTGGAATTGCCATTGGCGGTAAGTTTGTGTATCTTTTAGTTGTATACAATCACGGAAGTGCAACAAAGTAAGAGGTCTGGAGGGTTCGGAGGAATTCGGAATTTGAGTATCGTTGGTGGGAGACATGGAGGTCGTTTGGGATGGCGTGAGGCCGGTCGAATTTTGTGGGACGGAAATTTTTTTTTTTTTTTTTTTGGATCTTAGAAGCTCTGTGATACCATGTAAAGAATAAAGCTTAATAATTTATTCATCAGTCAATGTTACATTATATAGTAACTACAACTATGAACCTAGACAATCTTAATTAAGTAAAGAAATAATTCTAATAACTAATTATACATTTACCTAATGTACAACACGTAATTTAGGCTATAATTTACATTGATTGTGAGGCAAATATTAAGTTGCCAAGAGTAGCTTATCGTGATTGATTGTGCTCCTTGATTTGAGGAGATGATATATTTCTAACAGTAACCACTACAAGAAAAACATACATGTTCAAACAGATTACATTTTGATTGAAATAAAAAAATAAACTTGAGCGACCATCCCGTAATTAGCTTAAATAACCACCGGATTATGACTTAACACTTAAACCACTTTGAACATCTATACAATATTATGAAATTTGACCCGTTTTCTAAAAGAAATGTCACTAGTTCTCAAACAAGATCCGATTACATTAAAGTTAGTTTTTGAAGAGTTAATTTAGAAATTTGTTAGTAATTCTAAGAAGGTCCAGCGAAGAGTTTACAGGAAATTCATGATTTGATCAATTGAAAATGTTCATACTTTCTAGGTAATCACATAACGTACATTTGTATTAATACTTTCAAATCTTTCGGCAAGTCAATATAGACTATTAGCCTTGTTTTTACCGGAATATGTATAGTATACACAGTAATAAAAAAAGTTATGTCTAGATGCGAATTAGGCTGAAAGGGTCGGTAACAACCTGTATTAATGTTAAACACAAAATTTTAGCTGAAATTTTGATTAACGGTGAAAGTAAATTTTAATGTAATATTTAAAGTTAAAAAATAGAAAAGCTGGAGCATGTCAAACCATGTCTACAAACAGCAATTAGACAAAAAAGTAGTCGAACCTAATCAAACCATGTGTACAAACAACATTTATGAATATTGCGAATTGCATCAGAGCTTCTTCGTCCTCTTTACACATGTCAACATGCTTTTGAAATTTGTCTACCGTCATCTCCAAATCGCTTGAACCACACTAGCTGCATTTAAATTTGGATACTTTATTTCCCATTTCAACTTTCCTATTTACGGCAACACTTATCTCTTCTTTTATGCATGATGCAAGGATGAGATGACTGCTGATAAATATAATTAGGTGAGTTAAATGTAAGGCAGTCAAATGATTTTTAGCTAAGTTATTTTAAATGGTGAAATAACTAAATTAAAATTCAAAATGTTTTAAGCCTGTACTGAAAAGTTGCACAATTGAAAAATATGTAAATAAAGTAACTAAGTTACTTATGATTTTTAATTGTCGAACAATGTTCTTCAAATAACTTGTTTTGATTATAATAAAATATATTAAAACATAATAAAAGTTCGTTTTTCATACTAATCATTTTATCGAGTGTATTAAGGTTTAAAATGATATACGATTCAATAACAAAGCTAACGGTTTAAACAGAAATAGATTTGGAGTCCGGACGAAAAAGTTATGAGCGTTTCAAGAGAAAACAAAAAAGTCAAAAAATCTGTAAATTTGCCGACCGATCGGCTTCAGTCACAAAATGCTTTAAAGTTACAGAATATCTGGGTGACCGATCACCATGGCCGACCGATCCGGATTTTCAGAAAACAAATTTTTGCTTTTTGAAAAGTGTTTTTTACCCAACATACAAAAATGTTAACCACTCCCAAACGGTCACCACACATTCAATGGATAATTTGATTTTACAAAAACTCTCAAATAGCTCTCACAAACCCACCAATCACATACCCAATATTTATGTCAATACACAATTCTCACTTGTAATCATAGTGTAATATTATTGTAATCATATAAATACAAAGTTATTATTTGTTAGTGAGCGATATACTTTCGATTCAAATTGTAAAATGAATTATAAACTCATTTGTGAGCGTGTGATCGGATAGAGACTTTGTAAGGAAGTGTTGGCCTAAAAGCTCTAGCTGTTTTCATTCGGGATACTCATAGAGTGAGTGAGAGCTTAATCCGCGGATTAACTCGTTAGCTTGTAATTTTGGAAAGAATATTATAGTGATAATATCCGGTAAAGTTAATTCCGGAGAGAGAACGTTCGTGCGTTTTCCGAACATCTGTACATCGTGTGTCAATTTATTTCCCTGCTCTTTATTTTACGTATTTGCTTTCATTACTTATTATTGTTAGCGTAAAGTAATTTAGTCGATTATTGCTAGCTCTTTTTGCATTTACACTTAGATTGACGCTAATTGGCTTGTTATTTGCTTTAGATTTTAATACCGCGAAAATCGTACGCAAAATTTATTCATCCCGTTTAAGGTTTAGCCGCTTACGGACTAACAATAACGTTTGGGATTTCATCTTCAAAAAAGTATTTTAACTGATTGTGCTCTGGGCTGCCACTGTAATATTTTCTTTTACTTGCAGAGGTTAACATAAAAATAGCACTTGATCTAACACTCAAATACAGTACATGTACAATGATATACAATTTAAACAAAAATCTCAATGAGAGAGCAATCTTCTAACCGTAACAAAGCGGTTTCAGTTTCAGTGCAACCAAAAGAATCTGGTAAACCAACCCATGATGCAAGTTATTTTATCCTCAATACTGTTTTTATATTCCAAAAACACATGTTTCGGAATTTTTATAGCTTGCCAAACTTTATCATTGTCATAATATAAGCAATTTTCAACACGGTAGGCTTTTACTTTTTCCTTCCAAAAGTAACCTCAGTGAAGTACTGCCTCGCGATATAAGGAGGCATCAAGATTTTTCAAAAATTTATAGAAAACTCCGGTGTTTAGTTTTTTAATAAGTGTGCGTCTTATTAACTTCCTGGATAGCCCAGGATGGTCCAACAGAACAGACGGGAAAGTATTCACATCAAAAAAACTCTCGAAAGGTCATCAATAGTTCTAACGATGTTCGTACCCCAATGCAGATCTTTGACTTTGGAGTCCAAATCTTCTACTGTTATTCTTTACCCCCTTGCGTGCCGCCCTCTTACGTATTTTCACTCAAATTTTAGTTTTTCACAACTTGTTTCGCAAATTTATAAGATTTTATATTATATTCTATTCAAATTTTAAAACATTTGGACGTAATACTGTTTTAGATAATTTTTCTAAGATTTAATGTTAAATTTACACTAATTTATACATTTATTCCAAAATAAATTGTGTATGAATTTTCTTTTTAAAAAATTATTAGAATGTATTGATACATGCATTATAGTAATTGTACAATTTTTTTCAAGTTTTTTAGAATTTTTTTTGAATAAAATAAGTAAGGGGATAGAAAATAGTGATAGAAGATTTGTACGAAAGACTTTCTGATTTGAGTCAATATACCATTCATAATCCTCGGCTCTTCATGGAAAGAGGTAAGACATTGTTTGAAAATACTCACAAGACATATTTCTTCAAAATAAGGATAAAGTTTAGAGAAATGGGAGTGAGTAATGTTGAGTTGTGGAGCCAAATAAGTTTTGGCCATGTCTTCTTATTATCCCACATCGCCTGGAATTGTAATATGACCCATGTTGGGTTCTATTTATATGCCCCAATATCTTGTATTTTAATTACACCTACACAAACACCTCTACATTATAAAGAGAGAGTTCTATTTGCGAGAGAACCATAGCTTTGTGTTTAGCTAGATTACGTTTGTAATCCTCTTAATAATATTAAGTGCCACGTGTAGCGGCCCGGAGACGTAGCCAATTTGGGTGAACTCCGTTATCAAAGAGTGTGTGCTCGGTTTAAGTTTTCTGTCTTTCTTTGTGTTCGCCTGTATCGACCCTAACAAGTGGTATCAGAGCTCGGAAGATCGATGGCGAAAGAAGACAGAACCGCACACGGGATCGAGAAGTTCGACGGGAAGGACTTCGCATTCTGGAGAATGCAAATAGAGGACTACCTCTACGGGAGGAAGATGCATCAGCCACTTCTCCTTGAGGAAAGGCCGACCACGACCACCGAGGAGGCGTGGAAACTCTTAGACCGACAAGTGTTGGGAGTGATCCGCCTAACACTATCTAGGAGTGTAGCACATAACGTCGCAAGAGAGACGACGACGATGGGGATGATGAAGATCCTCACCGATATGTATGAGAAACCATCCGCGAACAACAAGGTACATCTCATGCGTAAGTTGTTCAACCTACGCATGGCTGAGGACACACCTGTCGCAAATCACCTGAACAAGTTCATCGACACCGTAAATCAGTTGGATGCGGTGGAGATAACTTTTGAAGACGAAGTGAGAGCCCTTATACTGCTAGCCTCTTTACCGAACAGTTGGGAATTCATGCGAGCTGCTGTTAGCAACTCAATTGGAAAGGAGAAACTGACTTACAACGGCATCCGAGATCAAATACTCGCTGAGGAACTCAGGAGATTAGACATGGGTGAATGCTCAAATGATGGAGCAGCCTTGAACATGGGTTCAAGAGACCGGAGTAAGGCTAGGGTATGGGACGTTAGAGGACGTTCGCAATCCCGAGGTAGAAGAGGGCAAAGCCGAGGAGGCAAAGATAGCGATCGAAGTAAGAAGAATCTTCGGTGCTATAACTGCCAGGGTATGGGGCACTTCAGTCATGAGTGCAAGCAGCCGAAGAAGGGTACCGGCCGTGATCATGTGGTTAATATTGCGAGCGACGAGGATTCGGGTGACTGTTTGTTGCTTACCGAACAGAGAAACATAGAATCGTGGATTCTAGACTCTGGGGCATCATTTCACACGACCGCTCAGAAGGATTTATTCGAAAATTACCATGCGGGTAATTTCGGTAAAGTGTATCTAGCCGACGGAGAAGCGTTGGATGTTGTTGGAACTGGCGATGTGAAGATTCGCATTCCAAATGGATCGGTATGGAAGCTGACGAAAGTGAGGCATGTCCCGAGGTTGACCAAGAATCTGATCTCAGTAGGTCAACTCGATGCCGAAAGGCACTCCATTTCGTTCAGCAATGGAGCTTGGAAAGTTTCACGAGGAGCTATGGTGATAGCCCGAGGGAGTAAGGTCGGTACATTGTACATGACGACCGATGATGAGCGTACAATTGCGACAGCTGTGTCGCAGAACTGCTCGGAACTATGGCATCGACGGTTGGGTCACATGAGCGAGAAGGGGATGAAGGTGTTAGCGAAGGACAGCAAACTTCCAGGCTTGAAGTCTGTCAACCTCGACATGTGCGAAGGTTGCATCTTCGGGAAGCAGAAGAAAGTGAGCTTCCTGAAAGGTGGAAAAGCTCCCAAGGAGGAGAAGCTAGCACTAGTCCACTCAGATGTATGGGGACCATCTCCAGTAACCTCACTAGGAGGAGCTCAGTACTATGTGACCTTCATCGATGATTCGACAAGGAAAACATGGGTCTACTTCTTGAAACACAAGTCTGAGGTGTTTAAGAAATTTCAAGAATGGAAGGCCATGGTCGAACTAGAGACCGGGAATAAACTCAAGTGTTTGAGGTCCGATAACGGCGGAGAGTACATTGATGCGAAGTTCGTAGAGTTCTGTGCTCAGAGAGGCATTCGAATGGAGAAGACCATCCGAAGAACGCCACAGCAGAACGGCGTGGCCGAGCGAATGAACCGAACAATCAATGAGCGTGCTAGGAGTATGAGACTGCAAAGTGGGTTGCCCAAAGCCTTGTGGGCACATGCAGTAAGCACGGCGGTTTACCTCATTAACCGCGGACCCTCAGTGCCCCTAGAGAGGAGGATTCCCGAGGAAGTGTGGATAGGAGAGCCTATCTCGTATGAACACTTGCGAGTGTTCGGTTGTCTGTCATATATCCATGTCGACATAAATGAACGTACCAAGCTTGACTCGAAATCCAAAGTGTGTTACTTTGTGGGGTACGGTGGAGCTGAGTTTGGATATCGCTTTTGGGATGGTCAAGCAAAGAGGATCATTCGCAGTAAGGATGTCATCTTCAACGAAAACATTTTGTACAAAGATCGTCAAAATGTAGTGGTGGAAGAAGATGCGCTCCCGTCCGAGGAAAGTGGTATGGTCGACATGAATGCGTTTCCAAGAATGTTGGAAAATGGCATTGAAGATGAGCCAGTGGTGCTCGACAACCGACCAGCAGATGCTGAAGAGGCCGAGGAGCTGCCCTAAACTCCCCGACCTGAATTGGGCCGAGGTCATCGTATGAGGAGACCTCCTGCCCGATACTCTCCTTCCCTGCATTACATATTGCTCAGTGATGCAGGAGAGCCCGAAAGTAGAGAAGAAGCTCTGGAGCTGAAAGACTCGAGCAAGTGGGAGCTCGCGATGAAGGATGAGATGAAGTCACTTGAGAAGAATGTGACTTGGCAGTTAGCCGAACTGCCCAAGGGGAAGAGGGCACTGAGCAATAAATGGGTGTTCCGACTGAAGGAGGAACAAGACGGCACGAAACGGTATAAGGCACGCCTAGTAGTCAAAGGGTTCCAGCAAAAGGCAGGAATTGACTACACCGAGATCTTTTCACCAGTCGTTAAGATGACGACTATTCGGCTATTGTTGAGCATTGTTGTAAATGCGAATCTTCATCTTGAGCAGTTAGATGTGAAAACTGCCTTTCTCCATGGAGATCTTGATGAGGAAATTTACATGCTCCAACCTGAAGGGTTTGCCGAAAAGGGAAAAGAGAAACTGGTCTACAAACTGCGGAAGAGCTTGTACGGGTTAAAACAAGCACCACGGCAGTGGTATAAGAAGTTTGACAGTTTCATGGCGGATACCGGGTTCGAAAGAAGTGATAGCGATCACTGCTGTTTCGTGAAGAGATTTGAGAACTCTTCGTGCGTCATTCTACTACTGTATGTAGATGACATGTTGCTCGCCGGGTCGAGCCTTGTTGAGATTAACAAGGTGAAGCAACAGTTGGCGAAACAGTTCGAGATGAAGGATTTGGGTGCCGCAAATCAGATCCTCGGTATGAGGATATCTCGAGGAACAGATGGGTCCCTGTTTCTGTCGCAAGCCGAGTATGTGAAGAAAGTGTTGGCACGTTTTAGCATGAGTGATGCCAAAGCTGTAGGCTCACCGCTAGCCGCACACTTTAGCTTGTCGAAGGAACAATCACCCTCGGACGAGGAAGGAAAGGATCGTATGTTGAACATACCCTACGCTTCAGCAATTGGTAGCTTGATGTACGCTATGGTGTGTACAAGACCGGACATTGCCCATGCAGTGGGAGTTGTCAGTCGTTACATGAGTAACCCAGGAAAGCACCATTGGGAAGCTGTGAAATGGATATTGAGATATCTCTCGGGTACCGTGAGTTCGGCATTATGTTTCCGAAAGACCTCGGAAGGCCTGCACGGCTATGTGGATGCTGACATGACCGGTGATCTGGACAGCCGAAAGAGCACAACGGGATGTGTTTGTACCTACGGTGGTACTGCTGTGAGTTGGACATCGAAGTTGCAAAAGATCGTTGCACTGTCGACCACAGAGGCTGAGTACGTCGCGATGACAGAAGCAAGCAAAGAGATGATTTGGTTGCAAGGTTTCTTAGAGGAGCTCGGTCAGAGGACCGACAAGGGAGTTCTGCACTGTGATAGTCAAAGTGCAGTTCAGCTAGCTAAGAACCCTGTATTCCATTCACGCACCAAGCACATACAGATTCGTTACCATTTTATCCGGGCTGTTCTGGAAGATGGAATCTTCGCGCTAGAGAAAATTGAGAGCGCTAAGAACCCCGCCGATATGCTAACGAAGACTGTTACAATCGACAAACTGAGGCTGTGTGCAACCTCAGTAGGACTCCGAGCATGAGGCTCAGGGTCGCCGCTACACCAGAAGAATGAGTAACTCGCCGATGACGGCTGAGTATCAATTACTATACAACGATACCGATGGGAGCATTCTGCTCGGAGGAGCACAATGAGTTCGGTGGTCGGGGATATCTGAAGTTCTTTTGAAGCACTTGACATTTGACTCCAAGTGGGAGATTGTTGAGTTGTGGAGCCAAATAAGTTTTGGCCATGTCTTCTTATTATCCCACATCGCCTGGAATTGTAATATGACCCATGTTGGGTTCTATTTATATGCCCCAATATCTTGTATTTTAATTACACCTACACAAACACCTCTACATTATAAAGAGAGAGTTCTATTTGCGAGAGAACCATAGCTTTGTGTTTAGCTAGATTACGTTTGTAATCCTCTTAATAATATTAAGTGTCACGTGTAGCGGCCCGGAGACGTAGCCAATTTGGGTGAACTCCGTTATCAAAGAGTGTGTGCTCGGTTTAAGTTTTCTGTCTTTCTTTGTGTTCGCCTGTATCGACCCTAACAAGTAACTTTAGCTTTAATAATTATGTCATCTTGAACGACGACAATGTCATTTAATTGACCTTCAAACCAACGATTATTTCTATGCAGCTCTTGAATTCCATCCTGAACATCACTTAGTATATGTAAGATTTTAGCTCCGACATACTTGGGCCAAGTTTTGTGGTTTGAAGACTTTCTCCAGGATTCAACCTTCTGGATTAGCCACCCTATATAGAAGCGTACTATCAATGACATATATATACTTTTAAAAGTATGTTCATTTTATTGTACGAATGGATTTTGACTACATGCAACAGATCTTTCATCGCACTAAGGTTCTCTGAAGGAACATCTTCAGTAGGAAGCGTCATTGTAGTGACAAGGTTTAAACGATCCCCCACCAAAATGCATTTTTCCCACAGGGAAAGTCTTATTACACAAACCGTACGTGTTTATATAAACTCGTCTTATTACCCCCAAACTGTGTTTATATAAACTCTTGTTGGAAAAGGCTCCATTTGAGAGAGGGATGAAATGGAATTTGACTAGAATTTGTGTAATAGTGGAGTTTTAAGGTTTTTATCTTTACATGCATATGCCATTGAAACGTTTTCAGATTACATGTTCAAAAGAAAATTGGTATCCCAAAAAAAAAAATTAAATTGGATTTTTAGAACTTACGGGAAGATGTACAAATCCACGCGGACACAGTGACTTTAGAAAGATGGGCCGTAAATGTAGAAGACAAGTCTTTTCTAATTTTAATTATTATATATATAGGGTTTTTGAGTGAATATTAGACGGCCATATCCGAATTGTTTTTTTATATAACTGTTTGATTGTTAGTTTTGAGCATGAATCTCGCCATCAATAAATTAGTCTTCCAGTAATTCTCGACTCTAAATAGCAATATTTATAGAAGATATCATGCTTTTATTAAGCAATTACGGAAATTTATTGTTCTAATTCCCGTTCTTCCTAAGTTTACAATCTAAATAAGTATATACTAATTACAATTAAAAAAACGATAACATCTTTTAAACGGAACAATATTAAGTGTTTCTTTTAATATTAAGTAATTATTTTTAAATAGAACGAAAACAACTACTCTTATTGGGGAAATGAGAAATTATACATATTGATTTGTTTCTCTATGCTAATTTTTATTTTAGAAATATTTGCAAGCACTTGGTAGACGTGAAAGTCTTATTATATAAAAACTCACAGGTGTGTCTGATAGTTTTAACTAAAAAAAATTGTAAATGTTTAAAATTGTATTGCATGTTTCATAAAACCGGAATTCATAAATTTATTACGGATTTTACTGAAGCAATTCAAGTAGTTTCGTACGTAAGAGAAAAGGTTAATTTTTGTTCTTTAATTGAATAGTTTTTGGTTACTTAAATAATTGCATGTATTACCTACCGATAATCAAAGGGAGAATCCAACCAAGGACAAGGGTAGGCAAATGCCCCCCTTAGTTTTGAGACAAGAAAATTACAAAAATACCCCTTGATTCGTATTAATACATTTGCTTGTGTATATCCGTTACAGTTAAACAAAGATGAAAATACAAAGAATAGGGTTGTTTTGGTATTTTAAATTATACTGTATTTTAGTATCATATTGGAGAGTGATGTCACCAAAATGGAGCTTCCATTCTCTAACGATACACTATCTATTTGGTTCTTGCAGATTTGAAATACATTTTTTTAGAATGACAATGTAAGGATAGTTTTGCATGTAATCAAGTCAAGTCACCATCCAATATAAATTTGGTTACGCTGATAGTAAAGATTAAATAATTAAATTAGCAACTATATATAAGTGACTTTTTAACATATGGTTGTTTGGTTATTTAAATTAAATTGGATTTGTTCGGCACTACAAAGTGTATTCAAATAATAATGATGTTTAATTTTTTTTTTCATGTAATCTTATTTTTTAATTTTTATGTATTTATTAAGTTCTTGCCCCCCTCTCTCCTACAAAACTCTAGATTCGCCACTGCCCGATAATTATGAGAGTTCAACCCAAAATAACAATCACATCTTAAAAAATAACCGATCACAACATAGAAAAGACATGTGAGGACACTATTTTGGTGAACTTAGTGAAAAGATAGAAAAATAATAACTATAAAAAGAATAAGTTTCCATAACGCAATGAGGATGGGACAAAAGTAGGGACAGATGGTATTTATGATGAAGGGTTGCATTTCACAATTTATGAAAATATCTTTTTTTTTCTACAAGAAAATTTTAAAATAATTAAAAAAGAAATCTCGCAACCTAATAAAATAACACTTTGACTTGTACATCCGAGAATATTAATCCTAGTTGTGTGTTGTTTAACGGAGCCGAGTAAATAACATCTCATGAGTTGTGATGTGATATATGAGGATTGGTTTTTGGTGCATTAATAAATACTAATACACTTGCATTAATAGCTTTCTACCGTTGATTGAGATCTCAACAATACACAGCCAAAACAATTGTGTTCCTAAACCCATGTTCACACCAACCCCCACCCTTTCCTCTTTTCTAATTACGGTAAAACCTCTAGTATCAATTATAAATAAAAATAAATTTTTTATTGTTATATTTCGTAAAATTTTGAAGTACTGTTAGTTATAATATCACATCCCTATAGTAATAAATAATTATTTAATTGCATAAAAATATACTCTATTTTTACATAAAATTTAGTATGACGTAAAATACTTATGTAAATTAGTTTGTGACGATGACTTTATTTTTTACGTCGTTACTAAATTTTTAACTTACACATACATAATAGCTCGTCGATATGAATATCTTATTGTTGAAACCAAATAACTCCAACTTATCAACCATTCTGTAAACTTATTGACATGGAACATCTTGGATTTTGTACACTATCATACTTCGTGTTATCTCCTTGCGCTTTTTGTATTTGATTAACTAAAATTTCATAGATTCATTTATATGTTAAGATATACCATGTACATATTTCTTATTTAATTTAAATACTTATAATTTTTTAATTATATATATTTTTATATGTACCCTCTATATAATAATATTATCTCTATATTAATATTTGTTCGTAGTGATAATGATATGTCTGTATTGAGGTTTTTTAACTAATAACTACAAAATAGCCAAAATAAGAATTATCATGGTGGTTTCATAATATTTATTTACCATTTATGTAAAAATTTACTCCATAGAAATGAAATTTTGAATCATCCCATCTGGAGTTTTTGGGAATTTTGCTTGTTAAATCTCAAAAAATTTGTACATAACAATACTTTTTTTAATGTAAATAACAGTACTTTTTTTTAATGTAAATAACAATACACTTGCAAGTACATTGAAGTTATATCTCAGTTATAAGTATGTTTTAGGATACATCATCACATTCACTTTCAATAAACAAATTAATTTGTTCTGGAGAACCGTCAATTCCTTTGAAATTAAATGAATTTATTCGCTTATTTTTTGTTTATGATACTAGTATTATTATAAATTTATACGAAAATTCTTATTTAGAATATGAGTATTGTTATACCCATATAAAAAAAAAATTATCTTACCAAATGACTAAAAGTTAATTATAAATATATTATATGTATAAAAAAAAAGATATTATGAATTAATATAAATTTTAAAAAAAAAATTGTTATATATTTAGTAAAAATTTGGGGACCCTACCTGCATCCGTCTATGCTGCTTGAATATATGGTTGTTATTTGTAAACTAATTACAGAGATGATTTGGACATAAAGAAGAGGGTGAAGTGACACGTGCATTTCGATCTTCTATTGCCTGTTTTGGAGAATATGTTACTTCTTTATTGGCCGGCATTAGATCTATATCAACGGTTATTCATGATTTTAATGCAGGTTCATTAACTTTTTCTAATGCAAGCAAAAACGCATCCTTATGAATTATGATGGGGAACATGGAGAAGGACGGTTCAATTAGAGAACTGCTATGACTGCAAATTGTGAACCCTTGTATTACAAATCTCAACCGTTGGTTTTAATAAGGAAGAAATACAAATCTCAACCGTTGGTTTTAATAAGGAAGAAATACAAATCTCAACCGTTGGTTTTAATAAGGAAGGAAACTGAATTTCATAAATAACTGATATGGAGAAATAAAATTCAAACTTAGTTTGATCTCTCTCTCTTTCTCCTCAATATCACCGTGTGTGTGTGTCTATATATATATATATATATATATATGGGGAAGGATCAAACATAAATAGATGGTTAGGATTAAAATGTAAACATAGTGTGTTTTTTTATGTGTCGATATATCATTCCCATATATATATATATATATGTATATATGGTGATATTGAGAGAAAGAGAGAGATCAAACTAATATATATATATATATTGGCGGACCTCTCCATCCGATGGTGTGAATTAAAAAATAAAATTATAATCCGTTAGCATAGAATGTTCGATGAATGAAAGGACAATTATGGTTGAGAGAGAGAGAATTTGATGACAGCGTGCAATTATAATTTGTAATAATATGCAATTAAAAGGAAAGTTAATAATTATATAACATTTATTTTTCTTTTAATTTCCGTATAAAAAGGTGTTTACTACTATTTTTTAATTTTGTAAATTAATAGGGGTTTTGTAAATAATTGTTTTAAGACTTTATAAGTTGTTTTCACATAAAATAATAGTGTGTATATATATATATATATATATATATATATATATGTATTTATAGGCATGTGTGTACGTACTTGTTTACATAAGCACACTGTAATTGATCTTAATCTTTCAAATTGATTAGTAAATATGATGGTTGAGAAAAATACACTGTATATCCATGGCCAATCAAAGACTGTAGCAAAACTCAAACCTTGAGTAATTGCAAAAATCATCCAACCTACAAATTAAATGAATAAATTTTAATTAAAAAATGGATGTAAAAGAAAACTGGAGAATTTATCATATATTGATAGAAGATGAGACGATCGGTATGGTGTGTTTTCTCTCTCTCTGCTAACGGAAAACACTTTTAGAGTTTTTTTTGCCAAAATGGCCTATTGGGATTAAAAAAAAAAATACTAAAATGGGCTATATCTCTTTAAAATTCCTAATATGGTCTAACCCTTTTATGTTAGTTAATTAAATTGACGAAGTTGATAAAAATTAAATAGTATCTCGTTAATTGAATTGACGAAATTCATAAAAATTAAATAGTAATTCGTTAATTGAATTGACGAACTTTATAAAAAAATTAAATAGTCTTTCGTTAATTGAATTGACGAAGTTCATTAAAAAAATTAAATAGTATTTCGTTAATTGAATTGACGAAGTTCATAAAAATTAAATAGTATTTCGTTAATTGAATTGACGAAGTTCAATAAAAAAATTTAGATCTTCGTCATTTTACAGAACTTCGTTAATTTTTTTAACAAAGTGTATTTAATTTTAACAATATTTCGTCAATTCAATTAATGAACTTAAGGGTTTTGATTTTACAGAACTTCGTTATTATTTTAACGAAGTGTATTTAATTTTGGGTAATTACCTATAAATACATCATATCAACTTATATTCCTCCTAAATAACTTGATAAGTTCACATTCTTCATAGATAGCACTTTTTAATTATTTAGTTTATTTACTAAAGAGTCATACAAACCAAAATATAACAGACATATTTTATCTTTCTACCAACCCAAAAAAATAGTTTTAAATTACAACAAAATAAAAAAAAAACACAAAAAATTTATAAAAAATAAAAAAAATCACAAAAAGTTATAAAAAATCACAAAAAATATTAAAAAATCACAAAAATCACAAAAAATTATAAAAAATAAGAAAATCACAAAAAAAAAAAAAAAATCACAAAATTTATAAAAAATTACCAAAAATTATAAAAAATTATAAAAAAATCACCAAAAATCACAAAAAATTATTAAAACAATCACATAAAATAAAAAAAATTATAAAAAAATGAAAAAAAATTACAAACTTTTTAAAAAATTTAACAAAATTATATAATTTTTTTTGTCAATATAACACTTTTTATACCGAAAAAGCTTTTTTTCATAAAAAAAAAAAACTTTTTGCATCAAAAAGTGAATTTTTATTTTATTTTAAAAAAGTGGTTTATACATGAAAATGTGACTTTTTTTTTATTCTAAATGAGCTGAAAGTGCATGTAGTTCAGTCGAAATTACGTATAGTTTAGTCAAAAGCGTATATAGTTCAATAAAAATGTATATAGTTCAGTCCAAAGTGCATATAGTTAGTCAAAAGTGTATAAAATTGAGTCGAAATTGTATTTAATTCAGTTGAAAGTACATCTAATTCCGTTGAAAGTGCATACAATTCAGTCGAAAGTAAATATAGTTCAATAAAAGTGAGTATGCATATAGTTAAGCTGAAAGTGCATCTGGTTCAGCTTAAAATGCATCTGATTTAGTCGAAAGTACATATAGTTAAGTCAAAAATGCATATAGTCTAGTCGAAAATGAATATAATCCAGTCGAAATTGCATATAATTTAATAAAAGTGCATATAGTTCTGTCAAAAATACATCTCATTCAGCTAAAAGTGCATCTGGTTCAGCTAAAAGCATCTGCTTCAGCTGAAAGTGAATATGGTTCAGCCAAAAGTATATCTAGTTCAATAAAAATGCATACAGTTCTGTAAAAGATGCATCTGGTTCAGCTAAAAATGCATCTGATTCAGCTAAAAGTGCATATAGTTCAGTTAAAAGTGCATCTCGTACAGTCGAAAGTGCATAAAATTCAATAAAAATGCATATAGTCCAGCACAAAAAGTGCATATATTTTACTTTAAAGTTAAAAAAAACTTGATGGATTCGAACGACCAACCTCTTGAACTTGGTGTTAGGTGCAAACACTCTTACCAATTTGAGCTTACGGATCTAAAATTAGTTACTAAAATTAATTTCTAAAAAGGCAATTCAAACTTTAACAAGTATTGAAATGAGTCAAACGAGAGTTAAATCATAAAATTCACTTTTTGATGAAAATGTGTTTTTTTTATGAAAAAACGCTTTTTCGGTGTAAAAAGTGGTATATTGACATTTTTTTTTATGATATTTTATAATTTTTGTGTGATTTTTTATAATTTTTTGTGATTTTTTGTGATTTTTTATGATTTTTATAATTTTTTATGATTTTTTTCATTTATGATGAAGAGATATATATATATATATATATTTTTTTTTTTTTATGAAATTAGATTTTTTTTAATTTATATAGTATGAAAAAGTGGTACATAAAGGAATGCAAATTATAATAGATATCTAGTGAGAATTAAAGTTCAAAAGTGTTACTTATGAGGTATTAATCCTTTAATTTTTAAGAATATTTCGTCAATTCAATTAACGAACTTAGTAGTTTTCATTTTACAGATTTTACAGAACTTCGTTAATTCTCACACTTTTATATATATGAACTAGGGCTGTGAAATTTTTTCGAAATCCCGAACCGATGTTGTCCCGATCCGAAAGATTGTATTTTTGTCCCGTCCCAAAATAATTCAGTTCGGGATCGGATTTTTATTTTTAATCCTGATAATGGATTTTCCAATCCGACCCGATATAATTAATATACATTAAAAAAAAACTTATTATGAACAGTATCAGTTTATATTTATTAAAAAAAATAAACTTACTCTTAAATCTAATTTATTTACTAAATAACACACTTTTATTTTCGTATGAGTTTCTTGTTGCATATGTTATATATTCATCTTAATATTGAATAACTAAAATTATAACATTTGGTTCCTGTTTTAACTTTGAATTAAATTATTGTTTATTTTTTATTAAAAATAATTATAATTAGTTGTCTTGTTTGATAATCAATCTTATAAACGAATACAATATCCACATAGTATTGTTCCACTTTTTTATTTTGTTTAAATCTAACGAAATTTTTAAGAAAATTGGTAGTTATGTTGTAACTTTTGAACAATTTTTTTTAAAGAGCATGAAGTATCTGTAAATCTCATCCCGACCTTTTGGGATCCCGAATTATCGGAAATCCATATTATCGGGACCCGACCATTTTCAGGTCGGGATCGAGACTTTTAAATGACATCCGAAAACTATCGGATCGAGACACAGGTTTAAAATTTTCGGGTCGGATTCCGTCCCGATTCCACCCCTAATATGAACAATGTGCATTATAATGGGCATGGCAAACCAATAAAAAAAATTAGTTTTAATTTTGAATTAATTTTAAACTAGTTATTTTTGGGTTAATTAATATATGTTGCATTTTTAGTCCATAAATTATAATTCACCGAGTTTACGGTAGTGTTATTTCTCCATAACATTTTTCTACTTTATGAGAAATAATCTTCTAATTTAATCATATATTGTTCACATTAGATATTAGCCTTTTATTTGATTTTAAATATATCTAACGGGTGATATTGTTTGCGGTCATAATAGTTCTCTAATTGAGCACGGAAGCAGCGTAGGTGACTCTGAGTCAGAGTGACTCAGAATTCACAGCCATTGGATATTGCTACAGTACATTTAATATTTTAACTGTAACAATATTCAATGGCTGTGGACTAACTCAGAGTCACTTACGCTGCATCCATTGAGCACTGCTCCTCCCATTCCCATTACGGTGGCTCGTCATGTGCAGCAACAATCCGGAAAAAAAATTGGCTGTGACAGGATGAATGTCACATACTAACAGCCATGTGAAGTTAGTTTTACCCTTGACTGAAAACCATAAGCAAGCATGTCATGAGGAGTCTCGATTATGTGTTTGGCCCCATTTGTGTTTGTTACCTTTTTAACTCAAAATATTTGATAAAAAAATTATTTTATTTTTTTTATAATTACGATTATAAATATATCGATACACTTTTTAAGAGAAAAGTCACACACAATTTAATTTGAAATAAATAAATAAAACTAGTATAGAATATTTTGTGAAATTAAAAAAAAAATCAAGAGTTAAATTATGGCCAAATATTATGAAATTTGCATAAAATATATTATAAAAGTGCGAAACAAGTTGTAAAAATTTAAAATTTGAATGAAAATAAGTCAGGAGACACGAAAGTGGACAAATAGTAGGGGACAGAGTATCCGGACTCTATCACAAGTCTCTTATTATATATAGATAAAAAAAAAAGATTTCGTGCCAAGCGAATCATTTTCACTCAATTTTCTTTTTCAATTTGTATGTATATTTATAAAATTTTATTTATTATATTAAGATATGTTTTTTTTTTTTGTATTTAATGTTTAGTTTACACTAGTTCTTAATTTTATTTCAAAATAAAAATATTTGACTTTTTTATAAGAAAAATTTGTTGCGATGTATTTTTTCAATTTTTTTGGTTAACTATTTTGGGTTTAAATATGGGACCGAATATTTAAACTCCATACTCATAAGTATTCTTTAGCCTTTAAAGCATATTCCAAATATTTATCCGTCTACTTTATTCTTGTTGTAGGATATTATTGGACTATTGGGCTTGTACTTTATGGGCCCAAGTGGGCTTATAACCCTACCCCTCTATCTATATAAAGAGGGTTAGGGGTCTTGTATTTTATCATTCATTCACATATTCATTCATAATAAAGATCATACTGTTCTCCCCTCTCTCTACTTCTGTCTCCCTAAATACCTAGCTAATAGTTGTATTACAACACGTTATCAGCACTGCTCTCGGAGATCGAAGTACGGGTTATAGATTCAATAAACCTTGAGGTTTATCCGGGTTTTATTAAGTTATTATTATATCGATTTTCACCAACATACCGTGCGAAAGTACAATGGAGGAAAACTATAAACTCTGCTATGGATCCTTTAAACTTGCAAAGTACAAAGGTGCTACCAAGTAGGTAACTTAATATATAGCGTAATTTCATATACTGACCTCATTAGATTTGCTAAGAAAGTAATTTGCTTTGTTTGTCTGCATTGTGCACCGTGTATTTTATTTGTAACATGAGTATGTTGAAATAATTGTTAATAGCAATAATTGTCAATAGCAAGGATTTAAACAAATATTATTGTAAACATATAGTAATCTGTCGGACTGAATATGTTGTATACTGAAAACAGTATTACTCTTTTGTAATTTGCTGAAACTATTGACTGTGCATGTTAATTACTAAAGAACTAAACTGAAACTTGTCTAAAATTCTGGACTGTATATGTAATAATGCTGTAAATAGATATATAGTTTGCTGTAATTACACGCATGGTCCTGTAGTATAATACTTATACGAAAACATTACATATGGTTGATAAAGATACAATATTTAGTAAATATACACACACATGCATATATTTTTTTTTATTAAAAGGCAAACGAATAAAAAAAAATGCATATAAATTGATTTGATTTGTTAGAATCTTTATGAATTGATTGATAATCCTAAATTGATTTGATTTGATATGTTAGAATTTTCATTGATTAATTGATAATCTTAAATTGATTTGACTTGATATGTTAGAATTTTCATGGATTGATTGATAATCTTAAATTGATTTGACTTGATATGTTAGAATCTCCATGGATTGATTGATAATCTTACATTGATTTGACTTGATGTGTTAGAATCTTTATGAATTGATTGATAATCTTAAATTGATTTGTTTATAACACCAAATCTACTGCATGATTAGATAGATTCTAAAATATATTTACTGCCTGTTTATATATGTGTGGTTAATCTAAATAGATATTCTCTATGCTGTTTAATATTATTGCCATATATAAAATGCGAAAATCGTATATATTCACATTTAAGTTGGAAAAATTATGAATCTTCCCCAAATAGGCTCACCTATTTGGATACGATGTCTAGGAAAGATAAAGGCGGAAGTCGTTCTCCTAATGAGGTCGGTTTTTAAGAGGCATTCGTGCCCACCCCCCTCACCGTCTTTCCTGGTCGTGTTCAAATAGAGCTACCGAAAGGGGTTGACTAAATAATAATTTTCCCGAGTGTGTTTATATAGTGATGTATGTTTCGCTGAATTGGTGTTTTAGTATCGACCCGTCGTTCGATCAATGAGAACCGATTCACATGAAAAGCAAAACTAATGTTTTCGAACCTGTCGTTTCGAAAAAACGTTTATGCTTGTGCAAACCATAAACATATAAACCAGTCGTTTTATATGATAAATAATCCAGAACTCCCAACACATGTTGGATGCCATCTATGATGAGAAAAATCGTAAAACATACTTGCGAAATGACTGTATAAACGTTGATTTTAATCCGTCACCACATGTTACTCACCCTGATGTGTGAAAATGTGATGCCCAATTTTTTTTGGATGCCATCTTTGATGAGTAAAACACGAGTTTGTTGTTACCCTCGATATGAATGCTAAGGCGTTGATTTTATTCCGCCGCCACATTTGAGACGTGATGACGTCTATGGTGAACAAATGTCTGAAATTGACATATTGGAGCAATCCTTCACCAAAATACTAGCTTGGAAATTGCATTCCATAAGCAGTATCGTGAATTTATATTCAGCATGTTCCTTTATCGCCCATCTGTTATTGGATAAGAAAATTACCCCGGTGAGTAGTTTTAATCCTATTGGGTCAATGGCGAATTGTTTGCCTGATATTAATGCTCTTTGTGTATATTTTTTTTCCACGAATCGAGAACCGAGACAAGTGTTATTTGTCTTGAACTGTCGCGATCCCGATGAATCGCCTAGCCAAGCGAGATTTTAGTCAATCGTCAAAATCAAAAACCTGTGGCTCCAAGACAGTAATTGAAAGGAACAATATGGCCCATTGTCACAAAGCAAGAGATAATGCTCAAGAGGCAACTCTATGCTATAAAGACAAAGGTCATGCACGGTTACTCCTTAAATAGTTCACAACTATTATAAAGGTGAAAAAACCGATGCTAATGTGGTTAAAGTTAATTGAAAGAAACTCTTGAGACCCCCGATTTTGTGGCTCAAATGAGTTTGATACCTTTCTTTATTGATTTTGATAAATCATTGAGCCATTTTTTCGCTCATCTAGATTATATTTTTCCATTTGGATTATGATTTTTCCATTTGGACATACTTTTGGATTATGGTTTGCCTGTTTACGAAATTTCTCGAAATAATTTAAAGTGTTTTGAGCAAATTTTTTTGACAAATGTGACCAAACTTTAAATTATGAAATTTTAGGCAATATTTGTGGGGTAGTTGATTTTTTTGGAAATAGTGGGTAACAGTGTACCACATAATTTCATCAACTATTTGCCTAAAAGAGTACTCAGTGACAATGATTCTGGACCTGTCGTTCCAAAATCGAAATATTTGGTAAAACCAAATTGATTTGTCAAATATGAAGTCTTATACTCATGTAGGTCCTGCCGTACCTTGTTGAGCTATAAAATATTCGAGAAAACCAGTGTTATCTGGTAATAGCTCATGAAAGAATTAAAATTTCTTTACATAGCCTCCATTCAATACGACCAAAAGCGTATTTTAGAGGAGTTGAAATGTCTTTCAAGTGGTTGCTACCACATTCTTTAAAGCATTTAAAGTTACCTTATCATTTCGCCTGTCGTCGAAATGATAAATGATTTAAATGCTAAGACATGATTGTCTGTACTATCATTCGCCTGTCGTCGATTGATAAGAGCATTTTGATATTGTGGCATTGACCGGATGAGATATTCCCGGGTCAAAAGACGATGCTTGATTTATAATCGCATCGCATTTGGATTCTCTCTGAGAATATATTTCGTGATTAATCCGAAATTCATGCCACTAATGCTCACTTTGATAGACTAGTATGTGTAAAGATCACGAAAAGAACTCGTAGAATTCTTGTAAAGAATTGAAGGAGTTATTGTGGACTTATCCAACCATAAGACGGACCATAAATATAAATGGTTATGGTTGATGCATCGACAATAAGGTCACATGATTATTGTTGTCCACAGAAATGCAGCATTTCCTAAACTTCTAGCCCTATCATTAAGTTGATGGCTCATGATCCGGATTATCCTGAAAAGTCTAGTTGACTTGATAATTCCGAAGAGTAAAAAAATTGAAATTTCAATTTGAATTACTTGAGTTTGGAAATTCAAATTGAACATCCTGTCGATTATGTTCAGACCCAAATGGACTCACGGAAAGTTTGATGATGCGACTGCAAATGATTGCACGCATTTCTTGGTCTTGCGCACCAAGATTTATATTTCCGTGTGGGGTTATGCTATTTTGCTGCATTGGTCCGTCATGAGGCCCATAGACACTCAAACATCATATGCGTGCCAGCTGGTTACTGGTTATGAGCCAGAAGTCTCATATTAACGCGTGTTTGGAGTGATTAATTAATATTTTGATTGAGCCACTATAGCGTTCAAAATATGGACCTCTGAAGGGGACATAAGTCGATTATGAATCCCCTGCCTATCCTTTGATAGAGTAACCTTGGCAAGCGATCTCTTTATCGCATGATATGCGAAAGTGACATCGCTAAGACTGTTCTCCCCGTCGTTAGGGGGAGATTTGCACGTTACCGTTGATAAAGAACGACGTGAAGTAACGTGGCATAACCCACTCAGTCTTAGCTTGATCCCAAAACTGCACTTAGTGATAAGTAAGTGCATAGACTCCCTCAAGTCTAACTAAATGCCAGACGCATTTAATGACTTTATGAGATGTCACGAGATCATTTATACCTGCTGCAAAATGCTTGCAAGGATAGACGTCCCTGTCGGACGCCGTGTTCCTGTCGTAACACGTTGCTTTGGCCGAATCCGCCAAGCAAAGGACGCTGTCGTCGGCCGTCAGTCTGTCGTCCTTCCCAAGATATGAGGAAGTTGACCGGTTCTTAATTCGTTCAGCCCCAGAGGTGGTGAACTGAAACTCGTTTGTTGCACGAGATTATAAAGGATCAAGGAGATGTGTGATTTCCTCCTCATCCTAAGAATCTCGAAATATCTGTCGATCATGATATCTTAGACGATATTGAAGCGAAACGAGACTGTCATTGATTACTGTTCATATATTCGGTGACGACTGATAATATGAACAAATTATGACAGAGAACCATGTACCGTTGCCTGAAGTCAACGTAGAACAGACTGAACTAATGGAAACTTGCAATCCAAGTAGACTCCTTAGCGAAAGTGTGTTTGGACCTGTAGCTCCAAAACCACCAATGTTAAACGAGTTCGTTTATTTGGTTATTCGTAAGGAAAAGTGATGAGAATAATGAGATTGTAGAATGCTCGCCTAGTAGCGCAAGGCTTCTCTCACACCTTGGAATTGATTACGAGATAGTTGATTTCCTCGTAATGGACATTATAACAGTCCCCTACTTTACCAGTTTAGTAGTTTCCGAAAAACTGAGTATGCAGCCATGAATGTGGTCACGGTTTTATCTCTATGGGGATTTAGACAAAGAGATATAGATGAAGGTCCCTGTGTGACTTCATGTGCTTAAATCAAGTAGTTCCTGACCATGGAACACGATCTCAATTGACTGAGACGTTCACTATATGGATTAATATAATCCGAGCGGATGTGGTATACCGCCTAAGTGAGTACTTGATTAGCTTGGGATACTTGAACAAGTATTATGCCCTTGCGTGTTTTATTACGCGATCCATTTTTGGATTTGCCTTCGAGATGAAGGATTTTGGGAAGACACGGTAGTGACTTAACCTGATGATTGAGTCCCGTAAATATTGAATCTAAGTCCATGATTCAGACTACACCCAGAAGGTGTTATGACGTTTTAGTCATCATGACGCTAAGTCGTCAGATTCTCCCATGATCGTTCGATCACTAGACATTGATATAGACCCAGTCCGTCCCTGATGAGACGATGAAGAGATATTGAACCATAATGTTCGTATCTAAGTACAATAAGCGCATCATTGTACTTGGTCTAATGTGCTAGGACGAACATCTCGTCTGTTGTGAATGGTATAGCTCGACACAACATCACACTAACACGCTACCATCGAAATGGCACTAAAGACACATTCCCTTACCTTATGGTAATTTTGAAAGTGGGCTAGTTTATCCCATTTGCGTCATCGAGTGTATCTACCCCCTTCGGTACTCGAATTAACGCAACCCTTTTTCGGTTATACCGATGCCGGTTACTTATCAGACCCGCATAAGGGATATTCCTAACATGGTATGTCTTTACCATTAGGAATAAGGCGACATCTTGGAGGTCTTGGAATGACTCCAAGTGAATCACTCTGATCTATTCGTGCTCTATGAGACGACTAGAGAGTGTATATGGCATCGAGCTAGTATTAGTCATATTTGAATTACATATGTTCTGTCTCACGATACAGATAAAACACTTGTCTTATTCTTCACATATGAAGTTTAAGAGCATCCAGTTGAATGCTCGTTCTATTCCACGTTAGATTTTCTTGCATCCAGTCGTGTGCAAGTAAATGAGGCATCCAGTCGAATGCTCGTTCTCTTTCTTGGAATATGAAATCTTTGCACCCAGTCGTGTGCAAGTGAGGGGGAGCATCCAGGTGAATGCTTATTGCACTAATTACTACTTAGTCGAAATCCTCGCACCCTGTCGTGTGCAAGTGAGGGGGAGCATCCAGTCGCATGCTCGTGTACCTTTTTTTGTCCTTAGACCAAGGTTTTTTCCCACTGGGTTTTCCTTGGCAAGGTTTTTAGCGAGACACGTTCCCATTATATCTCACTTAAGATTGCCGAAATTAGGGGGAGTATCCTGTTGTATACTTCTTACCACTGTGTACTCTTTTGTCCTTCGACTAGAGATTTTTTCCCACTGGGTTTACTCTAGCAAGGTTTTGATGAGGCACCTGTTTTGTGGTTGATCCCTACTACTACCATTGTTGCACTCTTTTTCCTTCGATCAGAGATTTTCCCATTGGGTTTGCTCTGGCAAGGTTTTGATGAGGCACACTGTTTTGTGGTTAGTTAATTACATAGAATTTCGGCCTATATCATTCGGCTACACAGTTTCTCCTAGGTACCGGTTTTGTCCCACACTGGGTTTTCCGTCCCTAAGGTTTTTATGTGTTTAGCATTGCGAATGAACTCGACTCAGATCGACTGCATGAAGACGAAGAATTCAAGACGTCCAAAGGGGGAGTGTTGTAGGATATTATTGGACTATTGGGCTTGTACTTTATGGGCCCAAGTGGGCTTATAACCCTACCCCTCTATCTATATAAAGAGGGTTAGGGGTCTTGTATTTTATCATTCATTCACATATTCATTCATAATAAAGATCATACTGTTCTCCCCTCTCTCTACTTCTGTCTCCCTAAATACCTAGCTAATAGTTGTATTACAACAATTCTGCTTTTGTGGCCTCACTATCTATTTTCACTCAAATTTTAAAATTTTACATTTTTTTTTTATGTTTATCAACATTTACAACATTTATACATAAATTTCGTATTATTATAGCATAACATTGATTTACAAGATTTTTCAGATTTAATATTTAATTTACACTAGTTCTTCTTTTTATTCCAAAATAAAAAATATTTGATTTTTTTGTACGGAAAAAATTGTTTAAATGTATTGATATATGCCTCACAGTAATTGTCATATTTTTTTCATTTTCTTTGAATAAATATTTAGGGTTAAAAAATAAAGAGGGCAATATGTACAATAGGGCAGAAAATTTCGACTCCCTTTAAACACACATTTGAGAAAACGATAAGTAGATATGTCATTTATACATAGATATAAAAGATGTATGTGTATTGTGTATCGATATATATAACTTTGTAAGCGAGTATATATTCAATTTATAATTACTTATGTTGTTAAAGAATTGTTCGTGAACGAATCGCGGCCCATTTGTTAAACGTTTGGGTTGTGTACGATAAACAAACACGAATGAAACATGAACAAATATTCTGATTAATGAAATAAAACCGGCGTTCATCCATCTCGTCCATTTACATAATTACATCCCTAGTTCAGTCACCAACAAAATCATCCCACATCGGACATATAAAAATGCACTCGCTTGAGAGTGGATACAAATATCCTCCACCTTGTTCAATTAAAAGCTGCCTTAAACTAATGAGTAAGGAAAACAAAGCAAATGGTGGGAACCGTTTGCAATGCTGATGCGTAATAATTTATGGAGGAGTAATAGGCTGGCCAATTGTTGACGCTGCTTACTATTGCAGAACTCTCTTGTGCGGGCCTCTCAAACCCAAATTAAATCCAAATGTTATCAGACTTTTGCAGAAACTATTCCTGCTTCGCCTACTCTGTTATTACTGCTATAAAGTTTTGCTGCTTATAAGTACTATATAGCCCTATATTTCAACTCTGAAAAAGATTTTTGAATGTCCAAATTGTATTGCTTGGAGACGATATGCTTCTCCTAATCTGTTTGATGAAATATGCAGAAAAATGAATGAGCATTAGGTATTTTTTCTTTGCATGGTGATTAATGCATCCTTAGATGCTATACTTTGATTATCGATGCCTGTTTCATTTGTTGCGCAGCGTAACTCAATGAAATGACCAACTAGGCTTCTCTTTCGATGGTGTGATTCATTCTTTATGTTCTACTCTAGATTGGAGTTTCCTTTGCAAAACTGTTGCATCGTCTATTTAATGAGTCTTATAGAATCGAGAACTGTTTTCTTCTGGGAAATTATGTTTTAACATGTTAATGTTTACGCTTTAACGAATCTCTAACGAAAAAATTGACTTACGTGACTTCTGAGTCCTGACTCTTATTTAATAACTTCGAATAAAATTTCAGAATGTATAAATTTCAAAGGAGGATTGTTGATAGCATGAATTAGAAATTCGATCTTGGTACATTTTATCGTAGTCATCCGATTCTTACCAGTTCAACTAAACTACCCTTGTACATAAAATTTCTGGTTCTGTTCAAAATTATAAATTTATTGACTTCATCTTACAATCGCTCTGATCGTATTTTTGAAGTTAAAACTTGTTAACCCAGCTTTACTCATTTCTTAAGCTTAATTGCGTCTTTTTTGTTAAAAAAAACAGCAGTTTGTTTAGTTAATGAACAAGTGTAAACTAAATTACTGAGTCAAAGTCTATTAGATCATAGAGTTTGCTTAGATCAACCATTATAGTCGTCTACGAATCTCATCTTGTTGCTGAAGTATGAAGAAACTTATGCACACTTTTAAGTCTTTATCTTCCCCTCGCATAGAGTGTGAGAAGATTGTCTAAGTTTAGGTCTACGATATTATAAATAATAATCTCAAATTCTCAATATATAATGCCTTTTTTTTTTAAAATCATATTTAACATTCAGTATTCACATATTACAAAAACAATCTCAACAGTACATAGTCTACGAATTATGCATTAATCATTGGCTTGAACCACCCTTGCCAACTCATCATGTTTAAGTTTCTTCTCACTGTTCTCAGTCTCCAGTGTAGCATTCCGAAGGACGACTCTATCATTTAACCACGATAAAATATCGGTAAAAACAATGGCTAAATTCTCGGGTAACTCACCAAAAGATAATGAGTACCACATCCCAGGATATAATTTGAAGGTTTTATCTTTGCTCTTAGCGGACTCGTATAAGAGCTTGCTAACGGATGGATCTACCAATTTGTCTTCTTCACCATGGAGAACTATAAAGGGAATTTCTATCTGTCCAAGAAAACAATAGAATTAGTTTGTTTCATGTATATGTATCTTTGTATATTTATGGAGTTTGAGATAGGAAGTATCAAAGAAAAAGAACTCACCGAAGGTTTAAAAATGTGATGTAAATTAGACTGGTTGGGTTCATTGTCATAAGAACTATGAAAATTTATGATGCTCACCCTCATACTAGAGAGTATAAATGTATAATATTAGTTTTAAAATGTAACCTTATTGAGCCAATGTTTGTTATAGATGTTACTAACTTAGACAACCTAAACAAAGATTTTACTTAATTTAGTTTTCTCTTTAAAGAGAAAAAAGGGGCCATTAGACCTATAAGCTGCCACCAAATAGTAAATACCAGATAGTAGTATATAGTTAATATTTCGGAGTTAGCCCTGCAAAGCTAGTAAGTCAGCTATATAACCCCAACCCCCACATAAGCTTTTGAAAAGATGTTCTACAAAACCAACATGAAAATCCGTACATATTTCAACCATCATAGTATAACACCCAAGTAATGAGCACCACATCATTGACGATGATGATGCAAACGCTTCCTGGAAACTGTGTATAACATATTTGGTATCTCGTAAATGAAATTTGTATCCAAGATTATAAGATGGACTATTTTAGGTTTAATAAGTTGAAACAGATTTAACAAAACAGTAGTCTTAAGACTCTTAACAAACCTCGTCAAGTTTTTTTTTGGAGATTCAGGCTGGTAACTAGAAGCTGGTTTGCGGTTAGCAAACGCGGTCTTCCTTTGTAACAGTAAGGATTTGCTTTAATCTGTCATAAATAAATATATAAAAACAAACAACTATAATTATTTGCTTATGTGTTGAAAAACAATCCATTCACTTTTCGGGAGAAATAAAACCATTACCTCCTTTCTCACATCAGGGTTTCTAAAGGCAACATCAGTAATATCCTGAATTGGTACAATTTTCCATTTCGGGATGACACAACAAAGTTTTGACAATGCTTTACTTACTACTGCATTTGGTCTCAACTCATCTGCTATCTGTAAAAATACATATAGAGGATCATATTATTGGTAAAAAGATTCAATCATAATACTGATTAATTCAAGTGTCAAAGTTGATTTCAATCCTCTAAAAACTTATAAGAATGTAATTCCACACTTGTCATTGCTGCATATTGTAATAGTGATGTAGCAGGTATAAGCTTAGCTCATCATCGGATATCAATCAAACAGAGAAAATAAGAAAAGGTTAAGCGAGAATTCGCTCCCCAAAAGATATAGAACACTGTTATCTAATTTTACTTAACATCACATTTCCACTCGGAGATTTCTATTAAAAATAAAACAGGAATCAAACATCTAAAGTCCAATTTCATATTGAACAGAGCAAATGAATGACTTGATCTTCCAAACTATGACCACTAAATTATGCTGCAATTACTAGATTATATTTACCTTACACATTGGAGCAACCAAAATGGCGCCGTCCCAAAACTCAGGCTTAAGTCTGTGTAGCCTAAGAGCCACTGCTGATCCTAATGACTCTCCCATGATCACCCTCATTTTCTTGGTATTTTCTTCTTTTTCTGCCAAACGTAATACAATTAAATTGCATTGAAATAAGCATACGTGATTTGCTTAAAGATTTTGGATGACAGTGGATCCTACAAAGCAAATAAAAGGGATAACTTACCACAAATGCGTGTATAATGATCAGAACAATCCTTAACTAGATCATCCATAAAGGATAAATCCCTGCAACCCTTCTGATTTTCCATGCCCTTCATAATCCATTCCATAAACTGTAAATCCTGCTTTTGCTAGTCTATGCCCTACACCTGTTAAATTTTAATCCACAAAAACATTTAATAGCTGCACAAAATCATACACCTGGTACAAATAATTGTAAACTTGTTATAGTGTCTTCTAGTTTTAGAGCATCCACATTTGGGTCTTTAAAAGACTTCCTTTTCTTAAATTTAAGGAGTCGAGATCAAAATAAGCCCTTACATCACTCACCCTAGAAACTCCTCAAATATACTTAGAATGTCTTATCCTTAAGCATTTAGAACCAAATTTACTATCTAAAAGTATAAATGGAGTAATTTCCAAGCAAAACTCTATATCTTTTACTTTCCTTGTGTATCATTATATTTGTCAAAAAAATTGAATTTGAAAGACCAAATAGCTGTATAAAGTTGAAATTTTTTTACCACATTACTTTCCCTGTCCAGTCTTTTCTTCTTGGTTCATGTGCATCATATTAAAAACAATCGAGATTATGTGAGAAACTGCTAAAGTTGTACTTTTAGGAAGGCAGGCAGGTGACAAGTGAAACTAAATGTTTTTATTAAAAACGTGAAACTTTATACAGTAAATCTGAGATGGTAACAAAGAGATTCAAGTGGATACTCTTAGACTTTAGTCGTCCCGCAAGCTGTCACCCGTTAAGCATTAATAGGGAGCTTTCCATTTTGGCAATTTGCTATTTCTTGAAATTGTATGTATACTAGAATAACACATGAAAATAAGATTCTTTTTCTGATTCTATATGCATATATATGTAAACATTCTTGGCTGGAATATTGTATAGACATACACATACGTAGAATCAGGAATGACAGGCGGAGTAACCGGGGAGTGTATCCCTCCCCAGTTTAACAAAAACATAATTACTTATCATGTATTATGATTAATAATTTTATCATATACCACTTCAAGCCCCCATAATATATGAAGAAATATAATTTTTGAGCCCTTCCCTTTTCAAATTCCTAGTTCCACCAATATATATAATACATACATATACCTTTCATTAAGATGCTGCACTCTTAAGGCATAGCCATGGCACAAAAAGATGAGAGCTTTTGGATCCTGATTTATGGGAATCCATCTACAAGTAAAAAGCTTCATGTTTCTTGTATTGAATTCCTGTTAGTTTTTAAGTCACAAAGAAAAGAATCATCAGAAACTTATAATGCGACAAAGTTATGCTTATTTATCAATTTTTTGAGAAAAGAGCTTCACATAAAACCTTACTGACCTCATCATGTTGGACACCATCAATTTTATACCTCTGTAAACAGGAATTTCAGAAAGGAAAATAAGCATATACACACTAAACAATAATAAATGGTACGACAACGAGAGACAGAAATGCATACCATTGTTGTAGTTGGCCTTACAAACACTGAATGTTTAATTGGACCCTCGGATTAATCCAATCCAACGGTCCGAAACAGCAAATGAGGTTCAAATTGCTTTACAAATTCATCAAAGCCGAGCCGAGAAGCAAGAGATGATGTAGAATTGAAAGATATGCTGATGTCAACTTTACAGAGAAGGAGATTTATTACACATTTATTTGTCAAAGAGGTTTTAGGAGTTAGAGCTTAGGAGAAATTATAGGACTATTAATAGGACGGTGTTATTTTCCAAAATAAGATAATCCCAGAGTGTTATTTCCAGAAAAAAAATGGAATTTAGCTTTTTACACTGTAGTTATCTACTTTTGCATTTAGATGGATGTGATGAGGATTAACTTTTTTTGTTCCTAATTTTATATACTACTGTCACAGCAGATCTAAGACCAGGCTCAAACTAAATTCACATCCACTTTAAATACATATGCACTCATGCATTCGCACTTTCTTTCTAAAGCCATTAAACTTAATCTATTTTTATCTCAAGTTCAACATATGCCAATGAATCTGTACGTTCTCGAATTTATACTTTCTGATATTTTTTCCTTCAATAGTGGAAGTACTTAGATCAAAGTAATCTCAATCATATCAAAGCATCCATCAATATATGTAGATTTCTATAATCTCTATTCGATCACTCCTACCTATCTTGTAAATTTCAAAACCATAGCCATTAGGTTAAGTACCAAAAACCAAAATAAGAAGGGGAAAAATCCCACAAGGGATAAGTTACTTATCCATAGTTCAACATTTATGTATGAAACAATCTTTCTTAGAGGCTTTCTTTTCTTCTGCATACTATGTAATTTCTACCATTTGAGGTAAATCTGATTAGACGATCCTCAAAAAACCATAAAAACATTCCTCCGCTGCTTCGACGATGTTAATTTTCCACTCAAAACCGAACACACCAAAATACTTAATAGTTTAATGGAAATCTTGTATTACTACTTACTAGTTAATTTCCCAGGATTAAGTTGGTAAAATTTGTCAAAACGTAGATAGAATTAAACATGTACTATATATCTTCATATTTAGGGTATAAGGTACTGATTTTTGGACCCCATTTATAGAACAAAATTCAATTCAGCTCTTCATAGTTTGAACTGCAAATACCCTAAGCATTGGAACATGACATTTTCGGCATGAAATTTATAGGAGACCCAGAAGTAACTTGTTTAGTCAATTGGTCAAGTTATAAAGGAGGCTATATCAAGTTATCAACACATACAGTCACAGACGACTTTAAAAACAACGTTTCAACTAAATAAACAACAAATTAGTCATTTTAATTATATAATAGTACTTAATATTCAAAATATGCATTTTTTGTGAGATTATTCATAAATCGGCACTAGTTATGTTACCTTGCTCAAAACATATAAGAACTGTTTTTCTCAATTGAGACTACGGAGACCAAACCGATGAAACAATGCGGAACCTCCGCTACAAAAAAATACTCAAATAGTGACGGGATTAGTGACGGTATTTTTTGTTACGAGCTTATTAGCGACGGTTTTTGTGACGGCTTTGTGACAGTTTAGTCAATTTGCGACAGATTTGTGACAACATTTTAAATTAGTGACAGGCTTGCGACAACTTTTGACTCTCACTAAATCAAACATTATTTTGTAGTGCTCATTCTGTCAATGTTATCATCTCACGTGTTTTCTTACCACATGTTACGTTTCTTAAATAAAAAAAATCATTGAGAAATATACAATTCATTTTTTTATATAATTGGAAACCCAAATTTTTATTTATTGGGAAACAGAATAAAAAATGCGTACCAATTGCAATACAATTTGGAAAATATAATGTAACAAAAAGGAAATCTTGCCAGAATTGAAAAAAATTGAAACTTAGGGGGCTTCCGTGTATAATATTCTCCAATACCCACGTAAACCTCTCGACTGCCTCTTCATTCAAGAAATATTCATTTTAATTCAATTTGTTGTAAGATTATTGCACTTTTGAGGTTTTACTGATTGAGCCAAAATGGGCTTATAACACTACCCCTCTATCTATAAGGGCTAGGGGTCTTGTATTTTATTCATTCATATATTCATTCATAATAAAGACTATACCATTCTCCACTCTCTCTACTTCTGTCTCCCTATATACGTAGCTAATAGTGTATTACAACACGTTATCAGCACTTTGCTCGCGGAGAATAGGATATACGCTCGTGTATATTAGAGATTTTTGGTAAACGCACGGATATTGGGTATTTATAAACCTTGAGGTTTATCCGGGTTTTTTTTTAGGGTTTTGCTATATCGACCTTCACTAACATACCGTGCATAAGGTACCCGGATATAATTTTTTTTATACTGTACACGTTACATATTACAACACGTACTGTTTGTATGTTAGTACTGTCTTGCATGATTACAACGCATGTTTGTATGTTACTATTGCAATTGCATAATTACAATTCCAGCCTGCGTAGGTTTTAAAAATAAAAAAAAACAAAAAAAAAACCTTATGCTACTGCCATGTTACTAGTACTGTGATTATACTACTCCTATGTTATTAAAACTTGCCATGATTACTATGTTATTCACAATTATGTGTACTACTGTAAATAAATATATAGTTTGTTGAAATTACACGCATGGTCATGTAGTATAATAATTATACGAAAACAGTACATATGGTTGATAAAGATACAATATTTAGTAAATATACACACACATGCATATAATTTTTTTTTATTAAAAGGCAAATGAATAAAAAAAAATGCATATAAATTGATTTGATATGTTAGAATCTTTATGGATTGATTGATAATCTTAAATTGATTTGATTTGATATGTTAGAATCTTTAAGGATTGATTGATAATATTAAATTGATTTGATTTGATATGTTAGAATTTTCATGGATTGATTGATAATCTTAAATTGATTTGACTTGATATGTTAGAATCTTCATGGATTGATTGATAATCTTAAATTGATTTGACTAGATATGTTAGAATCTTCATGGATTGATAATCTTACATTGATTTGACTTGATATGTTAGAATATTTATGGATTGATTGATAATCTTAAATTGATTTGACTCGATATGTTAGAATCTTTAAGGATTGATTGATAATCTTAAATTGATTTGATTTGATATGTTAGAATCTTTATGGATTGATTGATAATCTTAAATTGATTTGTTTATAACACCAAATCTACTGCATGATTAGATAGATTCTAAAATATATTTACTGCCTGTTTATATATGTGTGGTTAATCTAAATAGATATTCTCTATACTGTTTAATATTATTGCCATATATAAAATACGAAAATCGTATATATTCACATTTAAGTTGGAAAAATTATGAATATTCCCCAAATAGGCTTACCTATTTGGATACGATGTCTAGTAAAGATAAAGGCGGAAGTCGTTCTCCTAATGAGGTCGGTTTTTAAGAGGCATTCGTGCCCACCCCTCTCACCGTCTTTCCTGGTCGTGTTCAAATAGAGCTACCGAAAGGGGTTGACTAAATAATAATTTTCCCGAGTGTGTTTATATAGTGATGTATGTTTCGCTGAATTGGTGTTTCAGTATCGACCCGTCGTTCGATTAATGAGAACCGATTCACATGAGAAGCAAAACTAATGTTTTCGAACCTGTCATTTCGAAAAAACGTTTATGCTTGTGCAAACCATAAACATATAAACCAGTCATTTTATATGATAAATAATCCAGAACTCCCAACACATGTTGGATGCCATCTATGATGAGAAAAATCATAAAACATACTTGTGAAATGACTGTTTAAACGTTGATTTTAATTCCGTCACCACATGTTAAGTAACCCTGATGTGTGAAAATGTGATGCCCAAATTTTTTTTGGATGCCATCTTTAATGAGTAAAACACGAGTTTGTTGTTACCCTCGAGATGAATGGTAATGCGTTGATTTTATTCCGTCGCCACATTTGAGACGTGATGACGTCTATGGTGAACAAATGTCTGAAATTGACATATTGGAGCTATCCTTCACCAAAATATTAGCTTGGAAATTGTATTCCATAAGCAGTATCGTGAATTTATATTCACCATGTTCCTTTATCGCCCATCTGTTATTGGATAAGAAAATTACCCCGGTGAGTAGTTTTAATCCTATTGGGTCAATGGCGAATTGTTTGCCTGATATTAATGCTCTTTGTGTATATTTTTTTTCCACGAATCGAGAACCGAGACAAGTGTTATTTGTCTTGAACTGTCGCGATCCCGATGAATCGCCTAGCCAAGCGAGATTTTAGACAATCGTCAAAATCGAAAACCTGTGGCTCCAAGACAGTAATTGAAAGGAACAATATGGCCCATTGTCACAAAGTAAGAGATAATGCTCAAGGAGGCAACTCTATGCTATAAAGACAAAGGTCATGCACGGTTACTCCTTAAATAGTTCACAACTATTATAAAGGTGGAAAAACCGATGCTAATGTGGTTAAAGTTAATTGAAAGAAACTCTTGAGACCCCCGATTTTGTGGCTCAAATGAGTTTGATACCTTTCTTTATTGATTTTGATAAATCATTGAGCCATTTTTTCGCTCATCTGGATTATATTTTTTCATTTGGATTATGATTTTCCCATTTGGACATACTTTTGTATTATGGTTTGCCTGTTTACGAAATTTCTCGAAATAATTTAAAGTGTTTTGAGCAAATTCCTTTGACAAATGTGACCAAACTTTAAATTATGAAATTTTAGGCAATACTTGTGGTGTAGTTGGTTTTTTTGAAAATAGTGGGTAACAGTGTACCACATAATTTCACCAATTATTTGCCTAAAAGAGCACTCGGTGACAACGATTCTGGAACTGTTGTTCCAAATCGAAATATTTGGTAAAGCCAAATTGATTTGTCAAATATGAGGCGTTATACTCATGTAGGTCCTGCCGTATCTTGTTGAGTTATAAAATATTCGAGAAAACCAGTGTTATCTGGTAATAGCTCATGAAAGAATTAAAATTTCTTTACATAGCCTCTATTCAATACGACCAAAAGCGTATTTTAGAGGAGTTGAAATGTCTTTCAAGTGGTTGCTACCACATTCTTTAAAGCATTTAAAATTACCTTATCATTTCGCCTGTCGTCGAAATGATAAATGATTTAAATGCTAAGACATGATTGTCTGTACTATCATTCGCCTGTCGTCGATTGATAAGAGCATTTTGATATTGTGGCATTGACCGGATGAGATATTCCCGGGTCAAAAGACGATGCTTGATTTATAATCGCATCGCATTTGGATTCTCTCTGAGAATATATTTCGTGATTAATCCGAGATTCATGCAACTAATGCTCACTTTGAAAGACTAGTATGTGTAAAGATCACGAAAAGAACTCGTAGAATTCTTGTAAAGAATTGAAGGAGTTATTGTGGACTTATCCAACCATAAGATGGACCATAAATATAAATGGTTATGGTTGATGCATCGATAATAAGGTCACATGATTATTGTTGTCCACAGAAATGCAGCATTTCCTAAACTTCTAGCTCTATCATTAAGTTGATGGTTCATGATCCGGATTATCCTGAAAAGTCTAGCTGACTTGATAATTCCGAAGAGTAAAAAAATTGAAATTTCGATTTGAATTACTTGAGTTTGAAAATTCAAATTGAACATCCTGTCGATTATGTTCAGACCCAAATGGACTCACGGAAAGTTTGATGATGCGACTGCAAATGATTGCACGCATTTCTTGGTCTTGCGCACCAAGATTTATATTCCCGTGTGGGGTTATGCTATTTTGCTGCATTGGTCCGTCATGAGGCCCATAGACACTCAAACACCATATGCGTACCAGTTGGTTACTGGTTATGAGCCAGAAGTCTCATATTAACGCATGTTTGGAGTGCTTAATTAATATTTTGATTGAGCTGCTATAGCGTTCAAAATATGGACCTCTGAAGGGGACATAAGTCGATTATGAATCCCATACCTATCATTTGATAGAGTAACCTTGGCAAGCGATCTCTTTACCGCTTGATATGCGAAAGTGACATCGCTAAGGCTGTTCTCCCCGTCGTTAGGGGGAGATTTGCACGTTAGCGTTGATAAGGAACGACGTGAAGTAACGTGGCATAACCCACTCAGTCTTAGCTTGATCCCCAAAAAAACTGCACTTAGTGATAAGTAAGTGCATAGACTCCCTCAAGTCTAACTAAATGCCAGACGCATTTAATGACTTTATGAGATGTCACGAGATCATTTATACCTGCTGCAAAATGCTTGCAAGGATAGACCTCCCTGTCGGACGCCGTGTTCCTGTCGTAACACGTTGCTTTGGCCGAACCCGCCAAGCAAAGGACGCTGTCGTCGGCCGTCAGTCTGTCGTCCTTCCCAAGATATGAGGAAGTTGACAGGTTCTTAATTCGTTCAGCCCCAGAGGTGGTGAACTGAAACTCGTTTGTCGCACGAGATTATAAAGGATCAAGGAGATGTGTGATTTCCTCCTCATCCTAAGAATCTTGAAATATCTGTCGATCATGATATCTTAGACGATATTAAAGCGAAACGAGAATGTCAATGATTACTTGTTCATATAATCGGTGACGACTGATAATATGAACAAATTATGACATGGAACCATGTACCGTTGCCTGAAGTCAACATAGAATAGACTGGACTAATGGAAACTTGCAATCCAAGTAGACTCCTTAGCGAAAGTGTGTTCGGACCTGTAGCTCCAACACCGCCAATGTTAAACGAGTTCGTTTATTTGGTTATTCGTAGGGAAAAGTGATGAGAATAATGAGATTGTAAAATGCTCGCCTAGTAGCGCAAGGCTTCTCTCACATCTTGGAATTGATTACGAGATGGTTGATTTCCTCGTAATGGACGTTATAACGGTCCCCTACTTTATCAGTTTAGTAGTTTCCCAAAAACTGATTATGCAGCATGTGATTGTGGTCACTGTTTTATCTCTATGAGAATTTAGACAAAGAGATATAGATGAAGGTCCCTGTGTGACTTCATATGCTTTAATCAAGTAGTTCCTTACCACGGAACACGATCTCAATTAAATGAGACGTTCACTATATGGATTAATATAATCCGAGCGGATGTGGTATACCCGCCTAAGTGAGTACTTGATCAGCTTGGGATACTTGAACAAGTATTATGCCCTTGCGTGTTTTATTATGCGATCCACTTTTGGATTTGCCTTCGAGATGAAGGATCTTGGGAAGACATGGTAGTGTCTCGGCCTGATGATCGAGTCCCATAAAGATTGAATCTAAGTCCATGATTCAGACTACACCCAGAAGGTGTTATGACGTTTTAGTCATCATGACGCTAAGTCGTCAGATTCTCCCATGATCGTTCGATCAATAGACATTGATATAGACCCAGTCCGTCCCTGATGAGACGATGAAGAGATATTGAACCATCATGTTCATATCTAAGTACAATAAGCGCATCATTGTACTTGGTCTAATGTGCTAGGACGAACATTTCGTATGCTGTGAATGGTATAGCTCGACACAGCATCGCGCTAACACACTGCCATCGAAATGGCATAAAAGACATTTTCCCATTACCTTAAGGTAACTGTGGATGAGGGTTTGTCTTATCCCATTTTGCGTCATCGAGTGTACCTACCCCCTTCGGTACTCGAATTAACGCAACCCTTTTACGATTATACCGATGCCGGTTACTTATCAGACCCGCATAAGGGATATTCCTAACATGGTCTGTCTTTACCATTAGGAATAAGGCGATATCTTGGAGGTCTTGGAATAACTCCAAACGAATCACTCTGATCTATTCGTACTCTATGAAATGACTAGAGAGTGTATATGGCTTCGAGCTAGTATTAGCCATATTTGAATTACATATGTTCTGTCTCACGATCCAGATAAAACACTTGTCATAGAAGACAACTTGTTGTTATCGATTAAGAGAGACATGACTACATTATGCTATTTAGCATTTATCGTCAAAATAAATCTTCACATATGAAGTTTAAGAGCATCCCGTCGAATGCTCGTTTTATTCCACGTTATATTTTCTTGTATATAGTCATGTGCAAGTAAATGAGGCATCCAGTCGAATGCTCGTACTCTTTCTTGGAATATGAAATCTTTGCACCCAGTCGTGTGCAAGTGAGGGGGAGTATCCAGGTGAATGCTTATTGCACTAATTACTACTTAGTCGAAATTCTCGCACCCTGTCGTGTGCAAGTGAGGAGAAGCATCCAGTCGTATGCTCGTGTACTCTTTTTGTCCTTAGACCAAGATTTTTTCCCACTGAGTTTTCCTTGGCAAGGTTTTTAGCGAGACACGTTCCCATCTTATCTCACTTAAGATTTCCGAAATTAGGGGGAGTATCATGTTGTATACTTCTTACCACTGTGTACTCTTTTGTCATTCGACTAGAGATTTTTTCCCACTGGGTTTACTCTAGCAAGGTTTCGATGAGACACCTGTTTTGTGGTTGATCCCTACTACTACCATTGTTGCACTGTTTTTCCTTCGATCAGAGATTTTTCCATTGGGTTTGCTCTGACAAGCTTTTGATGAGCCACACTGTTTTGTGGTTAGTTACTTACATGATATTTCGGCCTATATCATTCGGCTACACAGTTTCTCCTAGGTACCGGTTTTGTCCCACACTGGGTTTTCCGTCCCTAAGGTTTTTATGTGTTTAGCAATACGAATGAACTCGACTCAGATCGACTGTATGAAGACGAAGAATTCAAGACGTCCAAATGGGGAGTGTTGTAAGATTATTGGACTCTTGGGCTTTTACTGATTGGACCCAAGTGGGCTTATAACCCTACCCCTCTATCTATATAAAGAGGGCTAGGGGTCTTGTATTTTATTCATTTAGATATTCATTCATAATAAAGACTATACCGTTCTCCCCTCTCTCTACTTCTGTCTCCCTATATACGTAGCTAATAGTGTATTACAACACAATTAATATTTCATAATATTCAACGTTCATTAATGAACAGAAGTTATAAATACAATATCGTCCAAATTTCATGTTCCCTTTGCTGCTTTAGCCAACTCTTCATTTTTAAATTTCTGCTCGACCTCCAGCATAGTTTTCCTGAGGCCAACTCTGTCATTTAACCATGCTATAATATCGGTAAATACAATCGTTATATTCTCTGGCAACTCACCGTAAGATAATGAGTGCCACATCCCAGGGTATATTTTGAACGTTTTTTCTTTACTTGTAGCTGTTTCATATAAAAGCTTACTAACCGATATATCGGTCACTTTGTCTTCTCCACCATGGACAATTAGAAACGGCAGTTTGACCTGGCAAGTAAAGCAGCAAAATGAGTTGGATATATATATATATATATATGTGCATGTATATTAATATGTTTGAAGATTGAAAATGATATTTTGAAGAAATATTCTGAAGTTAATATGTTTGAGGCTTGAAAATGAGATTGCAAATGAGATGGATAGCTCATTGTCTAGACTCTAGACTCTAGACTCTAGACTCTAATTAAAGTTGGGTACAATAATTAAAGTTGAAGTTTCGACTTAAAGAGAAAAAGAAGTTGCAACACACCTAAGCAAAGACCAAATGTACAAAAGAATGTTAGAAAATGTGTTATAGCCAGTGACCCAATTTTGGAAATTCATAATCCTATAAATTTTCTTTAAAAAACTTTATAACAATTATCAACTTATAGACATTGATGATATGAAATTCTTTCTGGAGAGAATTTGTATCTGTGTATATATCGCTTACTTTTTATGTGCATTATAGTACTAATTAAAGAATGATGGTAATATAGTCTTCACGAACCTCTCCAAGCCTTTTCTCGAGATCTAAGCTTGTAACTAATAGCTGATTTGCCGTTTGCAAACGTGGATTTCCTTTGTAGAAGTAGGGATTTGCTCTAATCTGTCATAACATTTGAGTAAATAAATTAGTATAACTAACTTTTATTATTTATCAATGAGTTGATTATAATTCACTCGTTTCAAACAAAGAGAAAAAATATTAGTACCTCTTTCCTTACTTCAGGGTTTCTAAAGGCAGCATCAATGATATCTTGAACTGGTACAATTTTCCATGTCGGGATGATACCAGCTAGCATTGTCAATGCCTTTATCACTATTGGCTTCGGTCGCATCTCATCTGCTATCTGTAAATATTTTGATTATAATTTTGATTTTCTCAAATGGAAACAAAGAATAAATTTGGTGGCATTCTGTTGTTCAGAGTTGATTATTCAAAAATACACGACATTTTAAAACTTTTTAAAAAAACTATAGTAAACCACGTTAACCAACTGAAAAGGCAGAGTGGGTCGTACGTATTTTCTACCTCTACCTCAAAAGTATACTTTTGTGCTTTTACTTCTATGACCAAACAAGCCCGTTATATCAGTTATATGAATGTAATTTACGTATGACGATTGAAGTGTCATCACATATACCAAGACTAATGCATCATGATCTAGATGATCATGAAAGAATTCACGGACATTGTAATTTCCAATTTTATATTTTCCCTGTAATTTACCTAATTAGCTGTCAAATAAAATATCGTTTAAATCAAGGTGCTTAATTAGAACACACGTTTCTTTTTTTAATATGCTATGTTACTTTGCTAAATATGATGATGTTTTGTAGCATTCAATATTCAATTCAATGGTCAATTGGTTTAGGGCAACTAGTTTAAGTCATCTAACTTTGGCCATTTGAAAGTCAAGATCCAACTTATAAGGCTAAATGATCATACCGAGTAAATGTTGAAATAAATTAAGCAAGACCAAGAATCTATCAAGCTAATAAAAGATAATTTTATTTAAGTGAGATTTGAAATATCTTTTCATGATCATGGCTATGGGGAAGGCTGGCGACTTGAACTGTTGGAGTATTATTATTTTCTTTTAAAAAGCAATATTCTCAATTAAATATAAGAATAGAGGAACGATTACACAAAGGCCAAGAGGCCGAATCTGCTCCATGTTATTATCAAAATAAAAAATATTAAACACAAATAGTTATATACTTTCAAACCCTAATAAACTTGGTTCATAATGAAATATCAATATATAGAAAGCTAGGTATATATTTCAGCATATTGTTACAAAAGGACAATATGTTCCTTAAATTATAAGCAAAGGATGGGTTCTTATGCTTTATCATTCAGATCTATTTTTTTGTTCATGATAAAATTAAGCCCATATTAAACACCGCGACGAAAATGAATTATTTGAGGACCAAATAAGATTTTGTAAAATCTACGGGCACTATTTTACCTTGCACATTGGAGCGATCAAAACAGCGCCATCCCAAAACTCCGGCTTCAATCTGTGTAACCGAAGAACCGTTGCCCCTCCCATTGACTCTCCCATTATTACTCTGATCTTCTTCGTATTTCCCTTTTTCTCTGCCCAACATATTAAATTCTCTAAGTATTAATTTCCTGTATAGTAATATATCCATCAAGTATAATACTTAACAAGTAACTAATATTGATTTTCTTAGCAATTAATTTGAGACACTGTTTCATTAAAAATTTTGTTCTCAAGATACATTTGTGTAAAATCTATACTTGTCCATCTTTAATACAACGTTGCATGAATTATGTGTACCCAATTACCCATACCTGGCACCAGGTTGTTTTTTTCTGTCTTTGGTTGTAGGTTTGTTTAGCAATAATCCTTAGGGTTATTGCTAATTTAGTACCAGTTATCCATAATTGTAATTACCATGGACAGCAATATGTATATCATCATAGTAAATTATGCGAATAGTTGAACATGAAACTGAGTTAAATGCCGGTATTTCTTTAAAATGCATGCTAGCTTCCCTTGAATTATTCTAGTCTATTTTCTTAATCTTCTCGTAAGTAAGTGTTTTGTAATTATTAAAGCACAAATATGTTATAGTATTACACAAATAAAAGCAGATTGAGTTGATGAGCTTCCCAGAAAAATGGTAGGAAAAAAAATTAAAGGCAAAAATTAACATAGCAAAAATGATGCAACTATTCTTTATTATTAAAAAAAATTGAAGATAAAAGCCAGAAACAGAAGAAACTAACCACAAATGCTAGTATAATGATGACAGCAATCCTTAACAAGATCGTCCATAAGGGGAACAAATCCTTGTAATCCCTCTGATTTTCCATGCCCTTCATAATCCATCCCATAGACTCCAAATCCTGCTTTTGCTAATCTAATCCCTACATCTATTTTTAATCCAAATATTAGAAAAATAATTACAATACAAACTAAAAAAATGTTTATTTCTGCCTTGCTGCAATTTTATTATAAAACACCAAGTAATAGTGTTTTCTTTTATCAATCTCATATCATTTTATTCTTGCCTGATTGAGATTTCGGGACGTTCATGTTTTTTTACTATCTAATTACACTTGATCATTTCGGTCCAGTGTCATCTACTTCAAAAGATATTGTTTGGTACACTCTACTCGAACAATGTCATGATTTACGTCACATTGACAAAATTAACTAAAGTACCCTTCAATATTAACAGAATTCTATCTAAAGGAAATAAATAATGACATTAATTACGTCACTGAAATATAATTATTTCAGTTATGTATTCAACGTATTATCATAATATGGACTGGATATTTGTACTCTAATCTATAGTTTAATTATAATAAATACATTTATGATATATGTTGTAATATTTATTGGTTAATAATTAAAGTTTTGCCAAATTTGATTGCTTAAAATGTTAGTACCAGTCTTATTCTAAACATATTAACTAATAGACAGACTTATATACACAACACGAGTGATGATGAAGTTGCTATAGGGGGAAAAACTAATAAACACATTTCTACAGATGTACCTTTCATTGATATGCTGCACTCCATGGCATACCCATGGCACAAAAAGATCAAAGCTTTTGGGTCCTGGTCTTTTGGAATCCATCTACATGTGAAAAGCTTCATTCTTCTTGTATTGAATATATATTCCTATTAGTAATTTTATATTATTAGAATGCATTAAACAGATAGCTACCCTACAAAAGTATACCAGGATAACAATCGTATAATTTGTTGCTAAAATTTGCTAACAGTATAGCAATAAAAATTGTTGCTAAGTGTTGATATTGGTTATTTTACCGTTTGCTAGCTAACAAACGAGTTGTTGCCATCTGGCTAATTTCTTGTATTGCTAGGGGAAATAAATATGAATTCTTAAGAGAAAAAATCGACCATAGAACAACTAACCTCGTCATATTTGACACCATCAATTTCATACGCCTGTAAGCATAAAAACCAAGAAAAAACGTACGTATAAGAATAAATACACAGAACATTAATAAGTGAGAAAAGGAGAGGTAAAGATAGATACCATTGTTGGCTTGCAGATAAAGGTTGAATATTTTCTCTAGAGATTTATAGCGGAAGGTGATGGTTTTATGTCAAGGAAAAGAAGAGATATAAATTAAATAGGAAGAGCCAGATGAAAACTATCATTGACTAAGTCAACTAGAGAAAAATTAATTACCGCAGGCTATACAAGGATTATCCTAGTTGAATGAAATTTATAGTATTTTATTTAATTTTCATGTTATGTTAACTTGAACCTGACGTATGCTATAAATATTGAAGTTTCCAGTTTGAAAAAAAGAATATTTTATCAAGTTATGATTCAACCGAGTACCTTAAGTATACAAAACTTTAGACTTTAGAGATTTTATTATAAATTACGTGCAAGTATGATTTATAAAATTTTCTGAACTAAAAACGAAAGAAACACTCTCAAAAGTTTAGAATATAGTTCTAACTATCAACTAAGCGATTAACTTACAAAATCTTTACTTCAATAATTTAGACACGAAAATATTACAGGTAAAAGTTGCAAGTTTTTTTGTTTGTAATGTACACTTATTAATGGGTGGAGGGAGTATGTTCCTAAAACTCAAGCTAGCTTTAAAATGTCTCCCTGAAGCTTAATATTTGAAATATAGGGTCCATATATAGAATTTAATCAATTTTAAAAAAAGTCCTTTAGACCTAATTTCCCCATACGTGATTTACATCTCTATAGGCTTAACCCAAAACAGCCACGCCCCTATGTAGGAAGGGATTTTTTTAAAAACCTATATTAAGGAAATGACCTCTCTTTTAAAACTACTTAATTGTTAGGTCAATTCCACTTAATTAACAAAAAAAAAAAAAACACTTTAAAAATCCAAAAAAATCATTATAAGACGAAAAAGACTAAAAATAAAGTCGAGAACCAAAAAAAAAAGTCCAAAAAATGGTAAAAATAAAAAATATATATCCAAAATCACTAAAAAATGATAATATTTTTACCAAAATGGGAAATCGAAGAGTCCAGTAAAAAACCAAAAACACTAAAAATGATTTATATTGTTTCTAAAACACTTTAAACCACAAAAACATCAAGCAATGACCCTAGAGTATAGCAGACGGAAAAAAATGTTTATGTGCTTCTAAAAACAGTCCACACTAAAATAAAATATTGTATAATAACAATTAACTTTTTAAAAATTGTTATTAAAATGAGTGTCGTTAAATGTTATTAACAGTTTAGCAACAAAATTAGTAACTATATCGTTATTAAAATTTAGAGACACTCAATTTATCAACAGTTTTTAAAAATTCAAATTTTTTTATATCAACATCTTGTAGTGATGGTCAAATTTTTTTAAAACCAAACGGACATTTTTATTGATCAAATGGGACCAAACCCAGATACATCAGTGAAAAATAAAAATAAAGAAAACAAACAAACAAACAAACAAACAAAGTTGCAACTGAGAGCAAACGCACTAGTTTGCTTACATTTTTTCTCATATTTAAGATAATTAGCATTACTTTTATATTTTTAGGGTAACATTTTAACTTTATACATTTTTCAGCTTGCCTATCAAATTTATTATCATAACTAAATATTACTATATCATATCATATCATATCATACTATTAATATAAGTCAAACCAAGCATTTTGAAGCTGCCCAATTTTATCCAAAATTTCCAAAAATACCTTCACTCTAATATTGTAATTACTCTTAAATGCCATCACTCAATTCAAATACATAAATAACTTAAAATATGTTATTTTTCACACATTTATATTCCAAACAAAATCGTTGTGTATTTTTTATAAGAGTAAAACATTATGTTACTCTTTATATACGATTGTTAATTAATTATATTTAATAATTCGATATTTAAATTTAAAAAAAAATTATTTGACGGGATCATATCTATGTCACTACGTATCGCACACGCAACGCGTGGACAACTATTACTAGTTTTAATATACTCCTATCAATTTTTTTCAACCCAAATTAATTTACTAGAGCAAACACATTAAATAACTTATAATTTTTTTCGTATTTAAAGTAAAAAATACACTTTTACAAATTATAAGGAAACGTTTTGGTTTATACAAATTATTGGATCTTTTATAAATTTATCTATCACAACTATACGACTCATATTTTTTTCAATATTTTTTTCATACAAATAAATAATATTAAAAATCTGTTCAAACTTGAATGAATGAAAGAAATCTTTTTAAATACAAGATAGAATCCGATCAAATTCGCTTGATGGGATCTAATGGGCGTACAGTTGAGCTTGTGTTTGAGCAACCCATCAGTCTTGTGTGTAAAACCCCCTTTTCGAGTCTTCAATGGAGAAATGAGCCGATTAGCCAACCTTGACGGAGAAAACGATCTTCTCAGCCTCGCTGCTGTTCCGGTAGCAGAAGAAGTCTTTTTAACAGGAGACCGGCGTAGTCTAGAGGGGGAGAGAGAAATCACTGGAGGGGGAAAGACACGTTTAACTTGAAACTTGGAGGACGAAGGTGGGGACCTGGTTTTGATTAAGAATTTGTGTGGGATTTTGGGGCGATTTGTTGTAATTATTGGGGACTTGGTTTTGCAAAACTTTGGGTTATTTGGGGTTGGTGAAGTGTGGAACAATGGATTGGGGAAAAGAACAGCTTTTTTGGCCCATGGCTTATGTCTTGGTGATACTCTATTTGCCATGTACCTGCTATTTTATTTGTCCTGCAAATGTATAGGAGAAGAGGCCTTGAAATTAATCATTGAGCGAGCCCTTCGTAGCACTGGCGAAGCGGACTCTTTGACATGTTTCTCTCTCGTCCTCCTCGTCTGGAGTTCGGAGTTTTAGGATCATTTGAGACTGGTGTACGAGTAATTGTTGTGATCTCTCTAACGAATTGGCTCGCCTTAAGAATCTCTCCCACTGTCTCTCCGACCAACATTGCTGGTAATGACATTCTCTGCCATTCGCCTGTTGGTGTTGGCATCTTGCCTGGGGATGATTTCCGTGGATTAGCATTCTTGATCCTAAGAGATTCTTGTTTACATCGGAGACTAGTTCTGAGATAGCCTTTGGTACTTCTCGGGCTCACACACCATATACCATTTTCGATCCACCGGATATTGTGTTGGAAATTCTTAAAAAATTTAATGGTTTAAATGGAAATTATTTTGTAACCTACAAACCTTAATATCCCTCCACATGTAACTTTTAACATGTTTTTTGGTATAAAAAACATAAGGGCATTATCTTTTACAAGACAAGAAAAATGAAATAAAGAAATACATATAGACAGAGAGTACCGCACCACCAACGGTCCGACCGTGGCTCGGTGCCATTTCCGTCGAGTCACATGTGATAGACGTTATACCTTGGGAACGAAGTGCCCCATTTAGACAGAAGCAGATGTGGCGGGACAAATATCGTTTAAGAGAAATTGCTTGCAGTTAACTCGTCTCGGAATTTAGTCCATTTCGGTATCATTTACATTATTTTATGTTAAATCTTGTATTTGATATTTATATATTTGAGTAAACCATTTTATATTTATTTGTCTATTTCTTTTATGTAGAAATTACTGTGTTTATTTACAACGTACCCAACAATCTTAAACGATATTTTTTTTTATATTTCGTACGTTTATACAATAATTTCGGTGTGTGGATTTACAGAAAATTATTTCCGTGGCTAAGACAGTTATTTGGAAAATCATTTTCTAACAAACTTTGGTTTTAAGAAATTGGTGTTTCCGGTTGAATTGTCGAAAGCGGTTTTTGTGTTTTATTCTTATTTGGGGTTTTGTGGAAATTCCGATTTCGGTTTTAAACCGTTACGTAGCATGTATTATATGTATGTTGTTGTACATGGTACTTTTATTTGGTGCATGCCTTTTAGACTGCATGCTTAATAGTGTAATGCTTCATGCATTTTAATTCATGAATGTTTTTGGGTGCTTGGATTTGAGGTCCAGTGCCTTTTATATATATATATATATATATATATATATGAGAAAGGTTATATAAACATCAACTTAAACATCAATTTGGACACTTTTTTCGTAAAAACGCTTCAAATCAAGATTTGGTTAATGCAAATCTCTATGGTTTCACGACAGAAACACAAATATGCGTCTTGTTTTTTTTTTCGAGATGTATAATGACATGTTTTCGAAATTATGGTAAAATTTAAAAATTCAAAACATGTCATTATACATCTCAGGAAAAAAAACAAGACGCATATTTGTGTTCCCGTCGTGAAACCATGGAGATTTGCATTAATCAAATATTGATTTGGAGTGTTTTTATAAAAAAGTATCAATTTGGGTGTTTTTTATGGTGTCTATATATCTTCCCCATATATATATATATATATATATATATATAGTCTTTTATATAAATGTGCAAGTATGTAATATGTATATGTTTGCATGTATAATTATACTTGACAGATTGATATGTTAGTAATAGAATTGTTAACATGATGGACTTCTATCTTATTACTATCAGAAAGTATATGTAAACGTTACTTTGATAAACCTTTGACCTACACTATTGTTTTATATTCTGAATATGACAGAAATGGTTGCTATTTGGAAATATATTTTATCATCTTTTGGATTTTGAGAAAATCTAGAATTTGTTTAGTGATGTTATACTGAGTAAATGGTTGGTCATGGATTTTTGTAGTAATCTCGTTGGAATTACAATCTGTTCTTGATTTGGTTTTTACTTACAAGTAAGGGTTGGTGTAGTAACGTTTTATCCTGCCTAGTACTAGTAATGTTTTGGTATTCTATTTGGATTTTTGACTAAATTCATTGGTGGAATGCATCTGTTACATGTAACTATTAGTCTGTTACTACTATTACATGTTTTTGCTTTGTGTTGTTTATACTTTGTCAGGAGCTAGTTTAGAATTTTCATAACCAATTAATGGTTGTTGGAAAATTTCGGTTATGAGTAGATACTCAATTGTCTTGAAGCCAGCTACTTGAATTTGATGGTATTATCAATTATTTGGTTTATAATTGTTATGTTTTACGAACATGTATTGTGCGCATGAAAATTGTATATTTATTATACATGTTATAATGAGTTGTTACTTGGATAATTGGATGGATGTCTGAGAACATTTTGGTTTTGTTGACATTGTGTGAGCTAGGTCAATTGAGATTATTTGACTTACATCTATGAGAAATCAAGTTACACAATAGATTATATTGTTAGTCAATTTATTCATGTTTATTGTTTTTATGTTTCTAAAAGGACTAACAAATTTCAATGAGTATTTGTGTAGACATGGATCTCTACCATGGAATTGGAGGATTGGTGAATATTCAAACCAGTTATAGTAAAAGCCATTAAATTGGGGATTACGACAGAACTGGTTTCGAAATAGTTCTTGTAAAACTATTTTTTGATTTTCAGAATTTGGGACTTACGACTGAACTGCTTGAATTCTGAGATTGTTCTGTGTAAAATTAGATTTATCTTGTGTTTACGACTGAATAAATCTTTCAGAATTTGATAATCTTTTTCGGGAATGAACTAGAATACTCTTACAAAATCAGTTTTTTGAAACCATGCGTGGTTATAAAAATTTAGTGTTTGCGAAGGAGGAGTTTTAGTTTCATTTTTCGAAATAAGATTGTGCGTGTTTGTTATTTGAGATAACAAATAGTTTCCTGCGGAAAATGTCCGGAACACAGAGGGTGCTGGAACTTACCAGAACATTATGAGTGCCGGTGTAACTCCTATTAATTTTGCATGGATACAGATTAATGACGGGGGTTGTAAATTCGTAACCACCACTATTAAAGACACTAATGTTGTGATATAATGGGTGGTATACTTATTAATTGTGATTTATTGTAAATTAATAAGTGATGTAACAAATTTAAAATCACCATTATTAAATACACTAATGTGGTGATATAATGGGTGATCCTTATTAATTGTAATTTATTGTAATTTAATTTGGAGGGTTACAAAATTTGTAACGGTAATCATTAATGAGATTAATGACGAGTATTTATAACTTTTTATTGATCGTGATTAATTGCAATTTAATTTGGAGAGTTATAAAGTATTGTAACGATAGTCATTGTTGACATTTATGGTGGAGAGCTTTATTAACTAACTACGAATTGCATTGACGAGTCGGTTACATATTTGGATGAAAGGTTATTTAATAACCAAGTTTGCTCATCCAAAAACAAATAAATTGATGATTAAACAAATTATAAATGGCCGTTGTGTTTTATTTTAAAAATAAACAAATATCGACTATTTTATTATTTGTTAAAATAACATTTTATTAGTTTGTTGAAAGAACATTTAATAATTTGTTGGAATTTAACATCTTATTTATTTGTTGAAAACACATTTAATAATTTGTTAAAATAACATATTATTAATTTGTTAGTAAAACATATTGTGAATATGTTGAGTTGGCTATTATTGAGAATAATAATTTAGTAATATTATATTACTATTATTGGGGTTGGACTCCAAGGGTCTCACAAATGTGGGAGTAACCTGTCGATCATGTAGACCGAGAATCTAAACGTACTCCAAAGCACCTACGGGAGAGTGAGAGAATATCTAACGATTCAGTGGTATAGACCTTAAACGTCTGAAATAAATGATAAAATTCATTTATCACATTGAAACCGGTTAAGTGTCTCAATTAAAATGTGCATGTTCTGAGTGAGGACAAAGGGAATGCACGAACTGTGGGGGCGTTAATGTGTGGAAATGTTTTAAACATTTGGAAATCCATTAATAAGTGCAAACATACAAATCTGAATCATGACTAGTGGTTTTTAAAACCTAAAGGGCAATAGCCTTTCGGTAGCCAAAAGACTAGGATCAAATTGTGATTAGTTTGCTTGTTTATGGCAATACATGAGTGACTATTTGTTCAAAATGAGCATTTTAGTCGATACTCTTGTTGTCAATAATGACATGTTGACTTATTCAACTAAGTCACTGATTTGACATGATATAGTAGGTCATGAAAATATAAAAACATAAATATTTTATTTTTCTAAATCTATTATTTAAATTGAAACACAAATATGAGTTTGTGTTTGAAGCAATGTATTGATGAGTTTTCAGTTCGAAATTTCGAACGGAGTACATAACTTAGGTTTGATGCATTTGAGATGCGTGCAAACCAAGAAGGGGTTAAAAGGTATTTACTCAATTTATTGATGGTTGTACTAAACACTGATATGTCTACTTGATAAGAATTAAAGACAAATCAGTCGAGATATTCATTCAAGTAAGAATGAATACGTGAATTCTATTGTTGAGGATTAAAGTTTGTTAGAAAACATGTTTAATCACGGGTGTTCTGTTGTGTTAATCTACCAAATTTAATCCAAGGATTAAGTGTTAATCATTAAATGATAGACTATTCTTGGATGTGTTAGATATTGTCTAACTAGTTCCGAAACGGTATATTCACATGGATATGAATACATGGTCAGTATAAATGAAACCATGAATATGAGACACCATTCACACAATTGTGTTGTTGGAATGACACCAATCGTTAAAGAACGACTTATTATGCTCTCGAGCAAAAATGTAGTTCTTAAATGATGAATATCATGTTGATAAGTTCAGGGTTAAATTCTGAATTTGTGCGGGAAGTGAGCTTTCCGCAAGCTATGTGTTGAATAAACTACCGCCTAGGAAGTTGGACCAAACAGTCAGAATTATAGAAGGCATGGTGCCTGACTATAAGTTCGTGAAAGTTTGGTGCTACCTAAGAAATGTCTCAATCTTGTTCCTTGAAGGACTTGGATAGGATCGAAAATGGTAGATTGTGCGTTCATTGGATAAGCACAAAATATAGTGCTGATCGGTTTCTAGTGCATAAGGCATATGACTTTAAAATGCATATAGAATATTGTTCTATGCCCGATAAGCATATTTTCTAAAAGAGAAGTTTTTCTGCAAAAACTCTAACGTCTAGCGAGTGTGATCAATACGTTGAGGGTTCAAAGCATTACGCTATCCAAGACAAGGGAACACTCAAACGGTGCTGGAAAAGTGGGGAAAGTGAATCTTGTAAGGAAGATGAAGTGCATCGGCATGGTAAAAGGGTAAGTAATGAAACTTCATTTGTTCCTTGACCTTCATGAGTGAAAGTGAATCGACGATATTGAAATAATCAATGTTATCCATATAATGTGTATATGGGATCGAAGATGCCATCAATAATGAGGTTGATAGGCACTAAGAAATAAAGTCAATTAATTTAAGTTAACTGACGGTTTTGATAATTTTAATGTCTATACTCTAATCTCTATGAAAAGGCGCATCATTAATTAATGACAACATGTGTTTTATAAATGGAGATCTAGAGAATTAGGAACAACCCATTAGGTCGTGGTTCCGTGTAAAGTAAGTCAAGGTGATAAAACTTGTTAAGTCACTATATGGACTAAAACAAACACCAAACTTGTGCATCAAGAACTTCACTAGATCAGTTATAGCCAACTCAGTGAGCAGACCGAGTAGGTTTGTCAATGAGGCTTTTCAGATACATGAGGTATACTGTCAATCATGAACTGCACTATATGATATGTCCAAAATGTTTGGAGGGTATTTAGATACCAAGTGTATCTCGAACTTTAACAGTACAAGGTCCACGAGTGGATATGTTTGTACTTAAAGAGGTTGCAGTCTCATAGAGGTCTGTAAAACAGACATGCATACATGTATCAACTATGAAATCATAATTCATAATGTTGTAGACACTGAAAAAAGACAGATTGGCTGAGAAGTTTTGAGAGGTATTCACAAGTGGCAAAAATTTGTTCCCTCAATAAGCGTGCACTGATAAAGTCAGTCAGTTATTGAACGGGATCAGAGTAATTGTATAATGGAAAGTCCCGACAAAGTCATGACATAGTCGTCGGTGACACAAGCCCGCAAAAGGAATTGCTAGCAAACAGTGTGGTATCCTTAGACTTTGCAAGGTCTAAGGATAATAATGCGGATCCATATACAAAATGCTTGACTCGTGGAGGAGTCGGAACATCATCGAGGGAAATGGGGTTGAAGCCCAATAAATTGAAAACCTTCACATAAGCTACCCAACCTGTACTGGAAAACTGAACTGTGCGGGTTACCGAACAAAACACTCGAGAACATAAGTTCTCAGCCCATTTCTATGAAGAAAGAGTGATAGAATTGTACCATTTTAAGAGTGATCATGAAGCCTTAATGAATCAAGTATCTCGAAGGCCGAGTGGGATGAGTCAGGACACCTTTGACTTGAAATCACCTATAACGAGTGTGTATGGCCGATAATATGTGATGATCTAGAGCTAAGGGCTAAATCACTATAGCACTCGGTTAAATTTACCAAGGCAGTCCAGGACCAAACATAGACAACAACTAAATGGCCTACTAAGTGGTGTAGAGAAGGCACTGTGCGGGTATTATTTTGTTATACACAAAACGCTAAATGTTCAAAGCATTACGCTAACTAAGGCAAGTATATCCAAAAGGTATTTCACTATGGCAGGTTCAAGGCGCGCTCTACATGTCCTTATGCAGTGAATTCTCATGGTTCTCTCGATTGCATTTAGGATGCATGTTGCTTGTCAGTCGATTGCATTCATATGGGGGATTGTTGGAAATTCTTAAAGAATTTAATGGTTTGAATGCAAATTATTTTGTAACCTACAAAACTTAATATCCCTCTATAATGGCATTGAGTACATGTAACTTTTAACATGTTTTTTAGTATAAAAAATATAGGGGCATTATCTTTTTCAAGACAAGAAAAATAAAATAAAGGAATACATGCCATATTCACATTCACACACTTTCACATATGCATACATAGAGAGAGAGTACCGCACCACCAACGGCCCGACCGTGCCTCGGTACCATTTCCGCCGAGTCATATATGATAGACGTTTTACCTTGGTAACGAAGTGCCCCATTTAGCCAGAAGCAGCGGTGGCGGGGCAAATATCGTTTAAAGGAAACTGCTTGCAGTTAACTCATCTCGGATTTTAGTCCATTTCGGTATCATTTACATTATTTTATGTTAAATCTTGTATTTGATATTTATATATTTGAGAAAACCATTTTCTATTTATTTGTCCATTTTTTTTCCGTAGAAATTATTGTGTTTATTTACAACGTACCCAACATATTGTGTACTGAAGCTCTTGCAATCTAGCCACACACTTATCAACCTTGTTAACAGTTTCTTTTAAAAGGGTTGGGTCAATTTGGGGAAACATCATATTCCTTTCCTTTCATGGAGTTCTCGCCATCATCTTTTTGTTATTTTATTAATTTATATGTGAAAAATATAAATAAATGAGAGAGAATAACAGAAAAATAAGAGAGATAAATTATTATTTTAATTATAAGATAACATCTTTATCACTTATATTTGAGAGATATTTGAGTTAATGTATATTTAAGTTAATGAATAACAAAACTGATGCTTATACAATTTTAGAACAATCTTCTTATATTTAAGGTAAATTTGTGATATAAACGAACTGATGCGAGTGCTCTGATCACACTAGACTACACCCATAAACCTAACGAGAATAACATAAACTTTTACGACAACAACAAACCTACACACATGCAGCATAAAAAAACAAGAAGAACTGTTAAAAAAAGCTGAAAACTCAGTCCAACATTGTGCCTTGCTTAAAACCCAAAAGGACTTCATAGCTTTAATGGTGGCTAGGGCTAGCAGAATCATCTTTTTTAGCCTCTAGTCTCTTTACTTGGTCCCTAGCTATCCTTAGCTTCATTTTTAAATCCTTAACCAATCCCTGTTGCTCATGATATCCATCTTCCACCTCATTCTAAAATTACTGTAGCACTATCCAAATGTCTTTTTGCTGTAAATCCTTCTTAACAACACCATTAGATCTATGATAACCCAGTCTTCTTCTTAAGCCCAACAGCAAAACCTCAAAATCAGCCAAATCATATGTAACTCATAGTAAAAAAGTTAGTATAAAACTAAACCTTTTGTATCTGCTTCCATCACTTGCAAAAGGAAAGAATTTTCATTAAATACCTCAATGTAATTTACAGTGTGACCTGGAGATGAAGCGGAATTCTTTCAATTCATCATTCTGATATTAGGTCTTCCTTGTATATACAGTTTTTTGGATAAGCAAAAAATTATTTTTTTTCTAGAGAGAGAAAGAGTGAGAAAAAGAAGAAAATAAAAATATAGCCGCCGTCTCCATAGCCTGGGGTGGGGGAGGAGGTTGTCTCCGATCAACCTCTATCCCCAGCCCCTTATCTTCACCGTGTAACACATGTGCTAACCCACCTCTGTTGATTCACCACGCCTACAACGGAGCCGCCAAAAAACCTTAAAACCAGCCGCCACTCACCTCTCCTCCCTATCCTATCAATCAACCTTCTTCCTCTCACCCTCCTCATCCCTCTTTCTCTAATCTCATCTCCTTCTACCAGATCTTACATCACCGTACGGTGGGGCCTATACGCAGCAGTTTTTTGGCCTAGTTATCGTCCTGCACTAGTGTGGAGACAAGTTGCTCGCAACAGGTTCAGATCTACTTCATGACATCTCCCACGAATTGTGAGCCTCACCTCCTCGGCTTGATGTGTTTTGGGATCTCAGACAGGCGGTCTGGTTACGGGTTTTGTACGACAGCATTACTTGGGTCGGGATTGACGGATATTCAGGTTTGTTACGGGTTAATGTTTGTCTTAGTGATTACTCATCCACACTATTGGTGAGTTTTTGGACTATTAAATATGATTTATGTTGACATGCTATATTTTTATATTTGTCGTAGTCTACCCACCTTTTGATTTTGATCAAACACAGTGGCACTTTGGTTTTTTACTTTTCGCTTTCGGAGTATTGACTTGGTTGGTGATTAGCTGGTGCTCTGTTTTTGATATATGGTTATTCGTTTTTGGGTTCTTTCGGATTCGGTTGGTTGATATGTTTTGTTCGGCTCCCCCTCCCCGACTGTAATCAAAGATAGACTGGCAGAGTTCGGACCCCTTAAGACTATTTTTACTCGAGCTCTAACAGTGACAATTGTTGAACCATGGGGTTCAATAATTGATTTTCATTATAAGTTTGATTATATTTTAATGATTTTACGATTTCTCTTTTCGATGATATAATGTTTGGTCTTTTCCAAAAACGATAATTTGTAAATTTCAGCACGCCAGAAAGATAGAGCACAAAAAAACGAAGCCACGGGTTCAAGCGGAACCAGAATCGGAGCTACAACGAAGAAGTTACGGGCTTTCGAAGGTTAACGAGAAAACCGGGAATACTGAAGGAACGACCGTTCGTCTGGACAAAAACGACCGATCGTTTTTGGTCCAAATTCTTCCAGAGAGATCGTTATAAAAACAATCGATCGACTACAGACAACGACCGGTCATTTTCTGAAAACGACCGATCGAAATGCAGAAAACGACCGATCGTTTTCTGCAGATTTCAAAAACAGCTTTTCAGCTTATTCTGGGAAACAGCTTAAACCTCTGGATAAAAGCCTCAACCACTGCCAACGGTCACAAAACACAAAACAGACCCTTTGGTCTATAAAAACAGCTCAATCCCTCTTTCAAACATAACCAATTACAACAATCTATCATCCTTCAACCTCTCTAAATCAAAACCCTAAAAATCACCATTTTGGAGAAATAATTCGAAAAAGAGGGATATTGAAGAGAAAGCGATTCGAGCTTAAACAAAGATCCAACATCATCAAACTTCACAAATTAGCTTATTTAGAAGCAATTAAATTGTGAGTGTTGTTTCAATTTAGATAAAATTGTAAAAGAGTAAAGTATAAACTCATTTGTGAGCGAGTGATCGGGTAGAGGCTTTGTAAGCGAATGTTGCTTAAAAGCTCTAGGTCTTTTTATTCGGGATACTCAAAGAGTGAGGGGGAGATTAATCGGTTGATTAGCTCGTTAGGATTTATAAAATCGAGAAGAAGATTATTAGTGAAATACTCGGTAGTACCGAGGAGAGGACGTAGGCCGTTTTGCCGAACCTTTATAAATCACGGTGTCATTTTCTTCCTTAACTTTACTTTCCGCAACTTATATTTTGTTTATTTTCTTACTTGCGTTTGGATTGTTTAAACGATTATTAACGCTTAAGCTTAGAATTGCGAAAGTTGAGTTGTTAGTTGCACTTAGATTTTAATTCCGCAAAAAACGCTAAAAACCTTATTCATCCCCCCTCTAAGGTTTAGCCGCACGGGCCAACAACAACTATATTGTCTTTGTATGAGATTGTAAAATCATTGAAAACCAAAGTTGGTTAGTGATTGATGGATCGATAGATTTTTGAAAGTAAGAACAAGTTATACCATATATATTTATTTGTATGATACAATACTCGTTTCGATTGTTGTTTTTTGAGCGGTGGTGGAGCTTGTCTTGTAGGTCGTTGTAATCGGTAATTCAATTAAGTTTAAGTTTTGGTTGACGATTACATGTTATGTGCGGACGGATTCGATTTTTTGGATTATACTTTTAAGTTTTTAGGGTTGGTACGCATGTTTAGATCATGTTTAATTGTGTGTTGGCACACCGATAGTGATTTTTGGATCATCCCGAGTAGAATTCTGAAAAGTTTCCCGAGTTTCTTATTTATCTGCGCTTCTTGCTCTGTTGCCTCTACTACTACTCGGTGTTTCGACTGATTTGATGACTCTCACGACAATATTTCATTACTCTTAGATGATCGTCAAGATGACTTTTATATTTACTTATGTTTTATTTTGGTTTCTTATGTTTACTTTGTTTTGGCTGAGATAATTTATGTGACTTTTTAGAGTTGCGGGCTAGTATGCCTATGTATTTTTTTTTTTATCTTTAGCCTTTTGAATTTTGCTCAAGAGGTAATGATGCTTGTTATTTTGATTAATGATAAGTCCGGTTACTTTGAAAAAAAAAAAAAAAAAAAGTCTTCCTTGTATATCCACTAGAGGAGCTGCATAAGCATTTTTAGGCAATTCAAAAGCATTCATGTATGTATTATTAACTATTTTGGCTCCCAACTTGGCTAGGCTATCTGCAACACCATTTTTTCTCTGTAAATATGACAAAGATTGCGGCTTACATAATTCCTAAAATCGTTAATATCCTCCCACATATTATTGTACTGTATATGAGGTTTCGAACTGCCATTCCACTAATTATTTAGCAACATAGAATCAGTTTCTATATCAAGTCCAGATAATAACATATCTTTAAATCAATTAATAAGGCATTAATCTCGGTAAAGGTCTTATTATTAATACCTAAGTGGTAAGAAAAAGCAACAATTATATTACCAAATTCATCTCTAATGACACATCCACTACCAGCCAAACCAGGGGTTCCAAAAGATGACCCATGGTAATATTACCAAAAGAGGACACCTCAAACAATTATTTAGTGATGGTCATTTAAAAACAGTTTCAGTCTTTCAAAACAATCCATGGTATTGAAAATAGTCTATGCATTTTTTAATCAGCCCATGGTCATCTTAAAACAGTCATTTGTCATTAAAAGCAAGGTACGGCAAAAAAAATAAGTTTATGGTCATTCAAAAACATTCTAATTTTTTTGAGAAATTTTATGGCAAAAAAATGAGTTTTCGATCATTTGAAAACAGTCTGGTAAAAACCAGTGTTTTAAAATACGCGCCTAGAAGCAAATTAGGCAGCGCCTATGCAGTGATTAGGTGCTAGCCGGCAAATTTCTCCTAAAGTCCGCCTTACACCTTTTAGAACATTGGTAAAAACATAGAGTCTATGGTCAATTGAAATCTGTCTATGATCCAAAAAATATGAGGAAAATTTTGATCAAAGTACAATCTCACTAACTTATTTAACAATTATTCTTTTATAATGTTTTTAGGGTTTTGGTTTGTGGAGGGGAAATTCTGACACTTCCTTACTAAAATGACCTAAATGAAAGAAAGATTGGACCATTTTGTGTTTATGCTAATTAACTTGTCTATTTTGTAACTAACTCAAATTCCTCAAAATACTAAACAATGATCAAAGACAAACAGTCTAAGTCATTTGGACAGTTTTTTAAAAATTCTAAATGGTAAAAATAGACAATGTCCAAATTAAACAGTCTGTAATTATTTAAAAAATATAAGGGGGAATCATGTTATATTTTAAATAATTTAGGTCCAATAACAATTAATTAAGAAATTTAGTAGTTGATAATGTAAAAACTAAATATCTCAAATTTAAACTACGGATCCTACCATGATGAGTGGACAGAGACTGTAATTTAACCAAAATAAAGAAAATTACGTGATCACTCAAGTCGAAACACAGACTGTTGGTCCCAACTCCCAATGGCTAGGGTTTCAGTTCACATGCAGACCCAATGGCGTCACCAGAGATTGCTAGAGAAATGTATGCAAGCTCGCACAAGTTGTTGGCCGGTGGAACCTGGTCGTTGTAACTGCTATAGTGGCGAGCCCATGAAAGAGAGAGAGAAAGGGAACTCGATTGCATCGATGATGATCTACATCACGAATGAGGACCGAAAAGACGAGGACGATGGCTAGGGCAAAGGAGAGGAAGACAGAGACAAAGACAAAGAGAAATAACGACAGAGAGAGATAAAGACATGGAGATATAGTCACCGCTATCGACTCCATCAGAGATGGTCTTCGGCGATATCTCCCTGACTGTAGAGAGTTAGAGAGAGAGATCATAACAAATGAATGATAACATTTTTTTTTTCCTTTTTATATTGAAGTGAAGTGGCTCTAAACTTTAAAAAGTTTGATAAAATAATTTATTTTTTAAATCGTATTATCGTATTATAATAAGTCAATTCAAGTTTTTTAACCTGTTAAATTATCACTTTTTTTCAAAAACGACCCTATGTTTTTTTTATTAATTAACATACTATCGTACCCTCATAAAAAAATAGAAAAAGTAAAAACTAATAATATTACTTCTTCCTCTTTAACTAAACAAAATTATTTTAAATGTTATCATCTTATATTATATTTTTTTAATCTTCATATACTTGTATTAACACTACACTTATTTTATATATATTTATCGCATACGCAACGTGTGAACACGATTAGTGGATTAGCTTAGATCTAACCAAATTCTAAATAATTTCCATTTTTTGCATGGGCCTTATTTTTCCATGAGGAAACCAAACTCGTAATGGGTTTATATTATTAAGTCCAAACAGTAAATAAATCGGCCCAATAGAAAACCATCTTAACAAAGTAATAACCAAAATCTCTCACTTCTCCCATTTCTATCTAGGGTTTACTTACTTTTATCTGAGAGAGAGAGAGAGAGAGAGAGATAGAGGGAGAGACGGCTTAATTTTCCTTCTCAACCACTGCAATGGGTAAATCTAATTTCCATTATTCCTCTCCTTATATGCATATATTGTTAAATAACTAGTAACATATTTTTATTTGTATGTGTATAATAGCGAGGATTAAGGTACACGAGCTGAGGGAGAAACCGAAAGCTGATTTGTTGGGACAATTAAAGGAGCTTAAAACTGAGCTGTCACTCTTACGTGTCGCCAAGGTCACCGGTGGTGCTCCTAACAAACTCTCCAAGATGTATGTTTCTCTCTCTATATTTATATATACAAACATTTTTTTATAACCGACCTGTGTTAGTATTGCTAGTGGAAAATATTAAATGTTCAGAACAAAGACTGATTAGAGAATAAAACAGGTAATGTGTGTGTGTATATATATGCACGCACATTCACACACACACATTTTTATGTATAATAGCCGACCCGTGATAGTCTTGGTAATGACATAGCCTTCATGTAATACTCAATAGTCAATACCAATTAATTTGAAAGCTGGAAAATACTAAAATGCTTAGAACAAACACTGATCAGATAATGAGCCAGGTAGAGAGAGTGTGTGTGTGTATATATATAAATGTTTATAAGTTATAACATACTCACAGTTGTAATTTGTTTATGTACAATAGCCAACCCACTATAGTCTTGTTAATGCTATAGGCTGAATGTAATACTCAATAAGAGTTATTTTTAAATACGAAAAATACTAAAATACTTAGAACAGAGACTGATCAGAGAATAAGACAGATATTTTGTGTGTATCTAAATACACGCACTCACATACATTTGTTTATGTGTAGTAGCTGACCTGAGATAGTATTGGTAATGTTATGATATGATTTATGAATGTAATATGCGATAAGGGTTAATGTAAAGGATGCAAACTATTAGGATTATCAGAACAAATAGTGATTTGAGAATGGGATTTACGAGACAACCAGAATAAGGACTAGTATTGTAGTTAAGATGTCTTCTTGCGACATTATCAAAAGCTCTTTAATCCTGAATGGTGTATGATTGTATTTTTGTGTGTGCGATTTCTATGATAGAATTAATCCTGAATGGTAGTAATATTGTGTTGCAATGTTGCTTTTGGTTTGATTTTTAGGGTTTCGTTTATTGTTATTTCTTTGTGGTGGAAATGTATCTGACAAGCTTGTTTAGTTTTGGTTTGGCTGCATCTGTTGAATTTTTAGTTGCATTTCCTTTGGTTGGTGAACTTGAAAATTTTAGCTTCTCTAGGTTCTGTAGTTTAAAGTTTGTGTGTTTAAGTTGAACCCAATAAGTAACTTTTCCAGACTCAAATTTTGAGACTTATGTTTGCTTTAAAAAGTTGCAGCCAAACAAGTCAGCAATGAATCGAACACCAGTCTCTTTAGATGGTGTAAACTAAACTGATGGTTCTCACAGTCTGGGCCAATTTTTATGTGGGCATCATAGTTGTAGTTGAGATGTCTACAATTATCAACATTGGAAAATGTTTTCAATCTATATAGTTTATGGAAAATGACAGGTTGGGTCCTCAAATCTTCCTATATCAAGTTATTCTGAAAAGACTAATTAAATTTAGTAGACGGAAATATGATCAGTTAGCAATTGATATGGTTTTGATACTTTAGTGGACTTTACACCATATTATGGATCAGCTATGGACCTATGGTTTCCCCTTCAAAACATAGGGATAACTATGTTATAATTGAAACTTTGAAAAGGGAGCAATTTTGTTGGACTTTTCACCATGTGCACCCTTGTTATAGTCAAACCTTTTAGATTTGAAGTGTTCAGTGTTTTAAGGCTTAGTAGTAATTGTGAGCTTGGAGCTGGGAGATTATGGCTTGTGAGATGAGAAGGTGCGAGTTTTGCAGTTGAGAATGACTATAGAAGTTTTTCACACCTTTTGCAATAGGTGATAGAGGAAAGAGACCAAAAAAAGTTTGGATTACCAAGATGCCTAAGGGCCAATGGATCTGTATGTAGTTGGTAAGTTGGTTCTGTTACAGGGCCATTAGTTTATACAGTATACTCTACTACAAATGTAGGCTTAATTTGATCTGTAATTGTGTTGCAATTGCATGTATACAAAATTGATTTTATTTAGTTTTGTTTCTTTGATTTAGCAATCAGCATTTTTGGTGTACATCTCTGTCAAAAAACAAACGTTATCAATCTCGTATTCTATAAGGCTTGTTTATAAGTATCTTTCCATCTAACTATATATGATCTTGGACTTTTCTTATGCTCTTAATATGTTCTCCAAGAATCAGACATTTAATTGTAGTGCGGATAAATGACAATTACTACCCTCTAAAAGTCTTTTTATTGAATGTAATTTAAGTATGGGACCCTGTTTGCAGAAAGGTGGTGAGGTTGTCAATTGCTCAAGTTTTGACTGTTATCTCACAGAAGCAAAAGGCTGCTCTTCGTGAAGTTTACAAAAACAAGAAGTATTTGCCACTTGATTTGCGCCCCAAGAAAACCCGAGCCATTCGCAAGCGTCTGACCAAGTATCAGGTAGAAAACACTTTCTTCGATCTTATAGCATTTGCATCAGATTGACAGATCAAAGAGAATATATTAGCGATATTCAGTATTTATGTGATGCCATTCATAAGCTTATTGTCTTTCATTGCTTTCTGCGCGTCTTCTCCCTTTATCTCTTATTTGCTGTGCTTTTCTCTTTTCAACATGTCTCTTTTTCCCAAAGTCCAATACTGCATAGAGAACTACAAATATGCATATATGCTCATGAACTAAAAAGATCAAGTTATTTCATTTCCTAAAAGTTGACGATTTACAATTGATAATTCTACAGAAAGATGTTTACTGTAACAATAAAACTCCGAACTATTCCCCCCCACACGTTAATTTGATTTTGAGTCATTTATATTTTTAGGCATCTGCGGTAGAAGTTTGCTGTAAACTAAGTTGATATGTTAAGGTAAAAGCAAGTGCTGAGAATCTGTAAATGATAGATTTAAAGGCTTAGGAAATGTGTAAACTGTAAGATAAGCAATTTACATAATCTGCTCTGGATGCTCTTATACTCGTAAGCTCCTCTATTAAGGCAAACACAATTCTGAGAATCTGTAGAATTTGATTTAAAGGGTTTCGTAATGTATAGTATAAATATAAGCAATTTACTTATTCTGCGTCGGATGCTCTTGTACAGTTATGCTCCTCTGCTAATTCATACTTATCATCTGAATCATTATTAACTTCTTACTTTATTATTATTTATTTACTGCTTTAATATGTTCATAGATGCTGAACATTTACTATTTTGTGTTGTTTATTTCTGTGATGCAGCAATCTTTGAAGACTGAAAGAGAGAAGAAAAGGGAGATGTATTTCCCCATGAGGAAGTATGCTATCAAGGTCTGAAAAAAATTCATGCTCACTGAAACAACCCGAGTTTTGTTGCAAGTTTTTAGTTTTTTGGTCAAGGCCTAGTTATAGTTCCTTATGTCTGGTGAACCAAGGATTTTGCTTCCGTTTGATTATCGTATTTAAATTTATGCTTATTTGTCACCTTTGCTTCAAAGATCGTCTTTCATTCAAATTTGATCGATTGCTGTCATTTTGCCGAACCTATATGCTACTCCCTCTGTTCCCATTTAACTGCCCACTATGAAATTACGTGCAATTTTGATCGGTTTATAACTTGTATCAAAATTATCAAAATGAATTTTTTTAAATTTAACATTTGAACTATACGATCAACTTTTGAAAATTTTCATTCCGATAATTTTGATAAAAGTTCTTGGCCAGTTAAAATTGCACGTAGTTTCGTAGTGGACAATTAAATAGGAACGGATGTAGTAATTAGCTAATACTTTGATTGGGAAAATATGGCTTGCAATGGTTATTTTCTAATTTAAGTGGAGTCTTTTATAAAACTGGCTCGATTAAACTAAGTTTGAAATTGGGAGAAAAAGTTAGTAATTACTAGTTTTTTTATCAATAGCAATTTAGCTATACAGCAACACATTTAACCCAAATGAACATACTCTATTTATTTGAAAACATTACATATTTTTGACAAACATAATAACTAGTACAAATATAACTTAAAAAATTAAATTTATGTCAAAAACTACTATTAAAAAACTTCATAACATCAATACATAGTTAATGAATCACACCATACTCGTTATTGTTTCTAGAGTTTGAAATTGCGAAATTTAATAAACAAAACCAAACTACCAAGCAAAACTATACAAGAACAGCACAATTCACAGATTGTAATCATATCATAAAGCAAACTCAATAAAAGTTGAAGCGGTTAAATTTTGTCCAAATTTTTCAAAAATACCCTCACTCTATTTTAATAATTATTAATGTACCTAATCTAATTAATTAACAAATTGTCCTCACTATATTTTCATAATTATGGATGTCGCCTAAATTAATTAACAATTCGTTTTAATCTGTAAAACCACAATAAATGATATAAAATCTGAATATTATGTTCAAAATAAAATATATTACGAAATTTATGTCATTACGCGGTTCACACGCAACGTGTGGATAACTTTTACTTAGTGTTTAATAATCGAAGACTAAACAATACAAATAAAAAACTACCAATAAGAATTGCCGATTAGACATTTTTGTAAAAACTAATTTTTAAATAAGCAGTATGAAAACCACTTATGTTGGTTTTCAGTTATTTTATCGTTTTCAGTTCGGGTATTTTTCGGTTTCAAAAGACCAAAAATATATTTCGGTTTGTCTATTTTCTTTTTGGTTCAATTCATGATACGGTGTTTCCGGAAAAAGTCTCACCCAGAAGAAGTGCACACCATCCTCGTACGTACGTGGATTTGGATCCTCTGCAATTCTTTGAGGATGACAGAAGCGTCAGTTTATAAAACGATAACGCTTAGTTACTAGTTAAACAATTATAATAGTCTTTTCTTTACATTACAATGAACCTATAATGTATTATTGTTCTATTTTTCCTACATTTTTTTTGTTTTTATTCAATCATACGCATATTTCTCTATTTTCTCATCTAAACTTTTTTAGAAGATATTGATAGAACATAAAAATTAGACCCGAATGTTTTATTCGGGTAATGATCAACCCACTTTATAAATGGGTATCCAACGCTTAAATGGGTCATCTCATACTCTTTATGGGAATAGAGGTGTTACTACCAAAAGGCCAAGCTCAATCAAATGGGGACCCATGTCTGAAAAGTTACTGGGATGAAGACATTTGTCAATATCCCAGAAGGCACAGTTGCCTATAAATAGCCAACTACCCCTCCTAGAAAAGCGCCAGAAAATATATCCAAAAAATATAGAGAGAAGTTAAGAAAAGAGATAAACTAACCAAAGCATATCACTTCGAGAAATAAACCGAGAACAGACAGCCGAGCACCGAATAAAAGAGGAGAAAGATCAAGACGAGAGATTAAATAGTCATATCGAGCATAATTGTAAAACCGAAATACTAATCCGAGCAAATGTAATAGTCCGAACAAGGATAATAATCCGAGCAATAATAAAGATCAGGAAGTGTCCTTTATTCACGGTTGATTACCATTATATCATTGTTGAAAAGCCTAACGCGACCGACCAAAGTTATGGCTTTATCAGATATATTCTCTAAATAAAGACAAAATTAAGTACAACAAATCGAGAAAACTAATGTTTTGTTTATCTAATTCCATAAAATGGGCACCTAAGTTAAAGATAGGCGAATAATTAAATTATTAATATTTTAGAGTATTTTCAAACAAAATGAATTAATTTTGTCAAGTTACAAAAATAAATGATTAGTAAATTGTATGTAATTGGATGTACCAAGAAAATTTCAACTAATTATTATATCCTATACATTGAACAAAAATGAAATAAATCAGGTGGTTAAAAAGTAAATGATAGAAAAAGAAAAGTGAGGAGTAAAAGAGAAATTTAAAAACAAACAAAAAGGAATAGCATAGCAAATTCCACTAGTAACAAAAACGTGATCGCTTTATACACCGACACCTCTGCCATTCTCAAAAGACAGCAGAGGATACAAGAATCTATTCTACCAAATATGTATATGTACAATGTATCCATTTCTTCTACAGTGTTTTTTTTCAATAAAAATTTACTATTCACATTTGTTGGGTGGATTCATATGAAGAGAGAGAACTGGGAGAACAAATTAGTCTGTAGTCTGTACCACTAGATATTACACGTAAAAGGAGTAGTATTTTTCTTTAACATTAATAATCTTTATAATTTTGAGATATCAAATTTAACCTTAACTTTTTTTATGAAAAATTATATGTTTAATCAAGCTTTTTGTAAGCTTTTTACTAAAAAAAAATCAGTTCTACTCTTTTATGCTATTTAGCCAAAAAATAAATAAATATGAATTTAATAATACATCTTCAAACTGGGTAATTGGACTTATAATGTTTACTTACAAAAAAAATTGTTGTGTATAGTTATTCAAATATTAATATTTTTAGTTATATCTAAGATAAAATTTGTTTAGATATTCTGTAGTTTTGATAATCTGTTGTGAAAAATTATGTTATAGAAAATCTGTAAAATAGATTTAAATGGTATAATTGTGTAAAATATATAATCATGATAGATAAGGTGTTGTGAATGCTCTTATAAGATTTTAATAAAAAGGTAAAACAAAAAAAGTTGTGTGAAAATCTATAGAGCAAAAGTGTTGTGAGGTTGAATAATGTATAAACAAATAACTAATAATTTAAAGCAAAAAAAAAGTACTTATCAAAAATAAATTAAAGCAAAAAGTATTTGCACATAATATTGTCTGGAGTTTACAAATCTAAGTTAAGAGTATGGCCGATAATGAGGCAACAAGACGAAAACGGTCAATTTCGTTTTCGTTTCCTTTAGATTTAAGGTTTTTCGTCATCGTCTAAGAGGCTGTTCACATTAAGCACATAGTTTTCTATGTTCGTTATTTAATTGGATAAAATGTAGGGGCCGATGAGGTTCGGGAGTTGAGGGACATGATATGGAGTTCAACTAATTAAAGTAATGGATGATAATGAACAGTCCAATCAAGGGAATCATGATTCAAAAAAAGTGAAGTCATAAAATTTCATGGGTTGCAATAATTGACTGGAAAATTCAAGGGGTTAATTGAGTCGTTAAGTTGGTATTAGAAAACGTTAAAGTAATGGGTTGATCGTTAATTAGTGAACCATTTCCCATCTTTTGATCCAAGTTTTAAATAATTAAAAGAGAGGAAATTTCCAGTAGCAATCTGCATCTATGATTGAACTCATCAACTAAACTTATTTTTCTTAAGATTAGACTTCAAACTGATGTGAGTAATCACGTATTACGTGGCATATTATTTTAAGTTGCTCTACTTGAGCTATAAAAGAGATATTTTGATTATTTGAATATTGAATGTACTTCTAATTCATTAATTAGGATGGTTTATTGGCTCAAAAATCTGAAGATATATACTCCATATCTTCAACTCATAGCCAGAGATCGAGCTCCTAAATAATTTGAAATCACTTAAAATTAAAATTTAAGAAGACTGGAGCCAATAATCATTAGCATGCAAAGTGGAGATAAAATATAATACTCCTTAAAAATATTCTGAAAAATGGATTAATTCTTGGAACTCAAAAAGAAAAGAAAAAAACTTGTTCAAAGATTCAGATCAGGACACATCTTTGACACACAACCCTGAGCTTTTATAGAAGGCTATTGCATGATTAAGACAAGACTTTTGTGCACAATACCCAATACTTTTGTGCACAAAACGCAATATAATTAGAATCATTTCGAATCATTGTGGTTGATTGGTTCCATCAATCAGTATCCTTACTTTTCCTAACTTTATTCTTTTTGCAATCTGTGTTTAATAGTCCGTCCGTACCAATTGATTGGAACACCGAGGGTGAGTAATAAATATCAGGTGTATACCATCATTGTGCTTGTCTCTTATAATAAATAATATTTTTGTGATTTATTTTTTGTTTTGGTTTTATGACTATATATTATATATAGAGATAATTTAGTAAGTTTTATAAAATTATTTAATATTTTTGATAAGTGATGCAATAAATTGAAACAAACCAAAATAATTTATGCTCCCATAAAATGAGACCAAGGGAATAGTAATCAACTATGATTGCCTCGTTTGTTAGATCGCTTTAGTATCACACAATGCTTGTAATGTATTAATCTATTGATATCTACGAAAGTACGTATAATTTTTTATCGTTGATATCTATAAATTTACGTGTAATTTTTATCGATTTATAATATGTATCAAAATTGTCGAAATAAAAATTTTTAAAACTAAATAATATAATTTAATGTTTCAATTATATGATTAACTTTTCAAAATTTTCATTCCGACAATTTTGATACAAGTTATTGACCGGTCAAAATTGCATGTAGTTTCGTAGTTAACAATTAATTGGGAATGGATGGAATACTCGATTTGCAGTTTGCACTATCCAAAATATAAAAATCTAATCACATATATACGAAGTGCAGATTTATTCACTTTTATTAAATTTGTTTGTTCATTTTTTTTTCCGTTTTGCACCTTCATTTCTTAGTGTTTTCTTATCATCGTTTCTATTTTTATTTCCTTTTTTACATTTGTTTCAAAAAAATTCTTTTTTGTATCTTGATTTTACTCTCTTTTTGTTTTTTTACCCGAATTTTAGCGATTGAAAATTAAGAAACAATGGTACAAAAAGTAAATAAAAATAGAAACCAGGGTAAAAAAAGAAAATTTAAAAAAATAAAGTACAAAACAGGAAAAAAAAATTTAAAAAAACGTAAAAAAGATATAAAACTCCACCAAGTGGTAGAATGAAACACATAGATGAGCCCATATATAGAAACCGCACAGGTGTAGAATGGCAATTTCTTATTACATGTAAGGATACAGATATGAATAATATTGAAAACTAGGTGGCCGGTAAGACGCAGGTGGATAGAAATCCCAAACAAGCATATTTGGCTCATAACGTGAGCTCGATTTTTTATTTTATTTTTAGAACAGGCGGTCATGCACCCGTGCTAGCATATACCAAGGAATAAATACGATAAGTAAAACTGAATAGTTACATACAATTTAGGTCAACTTTGTTACTGGCCTAAACACACAATTAAAAGGAAAAAATGACTAATAATTTCGGTTAAAATCTAGATCCAACAACTCAAGTAATTAATGAGACAAAAAACACACTCTTCTCCTTATGACTCATATTCTTATAACTTTTTTAGCATCAGATCAATGTGATGAAAAATGTGTTTTAGGCATCAAAACTCAACTCGCAAGAAGTAAAGCTTCATACCAATCATCTAAAAACCTTTTTAAATATGGTAGTAACATGCCCAAAGGCTACTGAGTTTGACTACATGTATGTAACAAAAACACAAAATATTTGAAGACTCAAGCAAATCCAAATAGGAAAATAAAAAAGCCCTCACAAAACAATAGTACCTTATCAAACCACATGCCAAGTTTGATCCGTCAACAACTTCTATTAAAATTATTGAAATAATTTTTTTTTAAATTTAATCATATAGTTCAAAAGTTCAATTATATTATTAGATTTTGAAATTTTTTATTTCAATAATTTTGATATAAGTTATTGTTCGATCAAACCTGATACATGGTTATATAGGGAACTATTGTTTTGGTCCGGAATGAGCAGTATTTAATACCGTGAGATTCCTGGAACCAACATGGACTAAGTGGAATCCAGCAATAGGAAATACTAAAAAAGGACTTGAATTTTTATGAACTTCAAGGCAGAGTGAACCAGGCTATCTTGCTTGTGCTCACACTATTATACAATCAAAGTCCCGCTGCATTTGTCATAAAGTTACAAGAAAGTTGTCATCGGCTTAGCAAATCGCAATTTTCTGATAACGATTGCGTAAATACCAGTCTCTTCTTTCTTGTGTAGCTTTGCGACGAATCTATTATATATGGAGAACTTTCGGTTTCTTTTCAATATATTTTTTGTTTTGTTTCTTTTTAAATTGCATGTGTTGAATCCTCAAAAATTCACATTGTCCTAGTTCTTGATCAAATAATAGAAACAGATTTTTGTATCCATGTTTAGAATTTTATTGCTAGAAAAACGTTGTCATTATCATGATCCTCCAAAGAGAACGTACAATGTCAGAAAAAAAGGAGTTGGATGGATAAACTAAGATCAGCGTTTGCATGAGTAAGAGATGAAGTCATGCCTATAACCTAATTAATGGAAAATGTTAAAATATTTCTTTTTTTCATATGACAGTGGTGTCTGGCTCAGTTTGTGCGTATGACTAAATGTGTAGGAGGCTAGCACAACAATCAACCACTAGCTATGGTTCCAACTTTAAGAATATAGTTTCATCTTAATAGCATAACCACCGATAATTTGAAAATATAACAAATATATATATATATATATATATATGCTAATAACAGCCACAGATTACAACGAGTCCATGAAGCTATATCTAGAATTAATTAAGCTCACATTGGACGTTCAAAAAGCTCTACGTTATTCACCCTTTGTAGCCGAAAAAGCTTACACTTGTTACAAGTTTGATGAAGCTACGTGTTTACCATTTAGAAAATTGGGGTATACCTTATTAACCCTTATGAATACAAATTAAAAAAAAAATAGAACTCTCACATCCTGATAGTGTATATATAAGTCAGATGATAATATAATGCATATAATTAAACGCATGACACAAGTTCAATAAAAAAAAAAAAAAACAACTCAAATGTCACCACATTTAAACTTGAACTCCTCAACAATAAACCACATTAGTTTGCCCTCTATTATAAGAAATATTGGACCAATGGGAGAGGTAGTTGAAATCAATAAAACTCATATAAAGACTTCAGCTGTGAAAACAGACCACTGGAAGTTAACAGCCTGGCCCAATAAATGTAATTTTTCTAAAAAAAATATGATGAAAGGGTAATTTTCCAACACTATATAAAGGAAGGAGTATTATTAGAAATTTGAAAATATAGAAACATAGTATTGTATATAAACCAGTTCAGCATTCAGAGACACTTGTACAGTATACATACATATCACTATATCAGTATTATTTTTCTATCTTATGGAGTTTCTAGTGACACTCTCTCTTCTCCTCTCAGTCGTATATCTCCTTTTCATATTTTTCAAGATGGTGTTACAACGGAGAAATCAACAGTGTTATATGCTACATTATGAGTGTTACAAAGCCACCGAAGATCGAACATTAACCACTGAATTATGTGCAAATATTGTATTCAGAAACAAAAACCTAGGCATAGAAGAGTATAGGTTGTCACCAATGTTTTTTCTTTTACTGTATTAAATTTCAATCTTCTCATTTTATTTATTTATTTATGATCGTTTTGGAAAACACAGGTTCCTCTTGCAAACCATAGTCAACTCCGGTATAGGAGAAGAGACATATGCTCCGAGGAACTTTATCGAGGAGAGAGAACAAAGCCCTACTTTAACGGACGCTATTCAAGAAATGGATGAGGTACTTATGCAAATTGTCAAGAATCATACTCTATTCTTTATTTTATGAGAAAAAATACGTTTAGTACCAGACGGAAATTTAATATCTTTATGAAAGCTCCGGTTTATGAAAATTCGTTTCGTTTTCCATTGACAAGTTCTTGCACCAGACGGAAATTTAATATCTTTAAGGTTTTCAAGAAAAAAATATTCTTTTCTCAGTGAATTTATAGACTAGCTTTCTAGCAGTCCTTTTAAATTTCTGTACACGCCTCTTAGTTTTTTGTAGAAGTGAACACAAGTAACATGACTCTACACGTTTATTTTAAAAGGAATTAATTTGAAAATGAGAAAAAAGTTGTGGCTTTGTTATTTTGGTGTGCAACTTGGTTGTCATCTTGTGAAAAGGGAGTCTATCATTTTATTTATCCTGATCACCAATATTATAAAAGAAAATCTTCGTTTTGAATTTTTGTTTGTCCTTTTGGCTTTTGTGCATCTTCCTCAGTATTATGAGATTGGTTTTAAATAAGACTATTCATGTTTGTTTGAAATTAGATTGATTCTGGAAAATGAATTATGAAAGATTGTGGTTTTGTCATTTAGGTGTTTGAACTCAACTATCAACTCGTGGAAAGTTGTTTATCTCGATAATTAACACACCATCTCTAGAGTAACATAGAGAGAGATTAATAAAAATAAAAATGAATATGAATATGAAATTTCACAGTCTTTATTGTTTATCAGGTACTCTTCGAGACGCTCGATAATCTGTTTTTGAAAACAGGAGTGAAACCTTTTGAGGTGGATATACTTGTGGTGAACGTGTCCTTGTTATCGACGATTCCGTCTTTAACAGCTAGGATTATAAATAGGTACAAGATGAAAGAAGATGTGAAGGCCTTTAATCTTGCTGGGATGGGTTGCAGTGCTAGCCTAGTGGCCATTGATCTTGTACAACACTTGTTTAAGACTCAAAAGAATGCTCTTGCTGTTGTTGTTAGCACAGAATCCATGGGACCTAATTGGTACGTTTGCAATTACAGTTTTTTGTTTGATTTTCAGGGTTCCGTACCTTTGCCCTTTATGAGATTAATGACTTCATCCACTTGATTAAGACTTGTAGGAATTTGTCTTTTATTTCCCGATTAATTGCACTATATTTGTCTGGTCATCTTATAAAATGATCTTCTTTAAGTTTAAGCTCCCTGAAAAACTTCAAATTTAAGCTTAATGAAACATCTTTTTCTTACTTTATAGCCGGTACTCCTTAATTTCTGTCTAAAAGTTGCAGTCATACCAGAGATTTATAGTTTCGTAATTAACAATTAAATTAAAACGGAAGCAGTACCACTTTTGTTTCAAAATTATAATGTGATTAAATGTTATGAAAAACATATATACCTACAACCAAGGGGAAGTTAAATGGTCGGGGGCCACCACAGCCGCTATCAACTTTATAATTGTAAAAAATTATTTTTGGACATGCATTTTTAATGAAATTTGTTCAAATTAATCTGCGGATATTTCTTCCTTATATAATTCTTTTTATATTTCCTGGTTTGCCCCAAATAGGGCTGGGCGAAAAACCGAAAAAACCGAACTGAACCGATAACCAAACCGAAAAAAACCGAAAAAGAAAAACCGAAAAAATTTCGGGTCGGTTTCGGTTTTCTGTAAAACCGAATCGAAAAAAACCGAAAAAACCCGAAAAATAAAAAATTAAACCGAAAAAAACTGGACCGAAAAAACCGGTCCGGTTCGGTTCAAAAAATAAAAAAACCGAAACCGAAAAATATGCTTGGTTTCGGTTTCGGTTTTGCCAAAAACTGAATCGGATCGGACCGAACCCAGCCCTAGCCCCAACTACAAGTAGAAAATGGCAAAAGTGTATTAATTAGAAGGTCTATAATAAAAAGAATGGAATTCAGTTTTTTATAAAGAAAATACACAAAATGATGTTACCAATGGCTGTTATTTAACTTACTAAAAATTTATGTTGAAAGAGTCTAAACATCTGCTTACATGACATTACAATTATTTCCAAAAGTGAATAAAAAAAAATACCTTGTTTGAGCTAATATGAATAATAAAATATAAACGACCGCAAGAAACCTTTCAACTCGTTGGTCTCTTAATACGTATTTATTTAATAAAAAATGCATGAAGTGGCGAGGGTATTTATGTATTCCTTCTCTATTTATTAGAACAGTCTAATTTACGTTCCTAACGGTATTTATTTTCCACAAAACTGTACTGCATTTATAAAAACCGTTAACAGTTTCGGCCCGATAAAGAAAAGCTCAAGTGAATAGTAAAACCTATTTTAAGCCTATAAATACTCATCTTTCCTCATGGAAGCAGAGGGGCTTTTTTCCCTCTCTCATCTTCTCTCTTTTTGGCTGCCAATAGATACATAGATACATACAACATACATATAGAAATACAAGGAAATGATATACAGGGATGGGAGATATGCAACCGCACACATAGCGGTGACCCGCAGCCGCCAAGGCAACTCTCCCTCTTGTTGGAATATTCGTTCACCGCTGTCCCGTCACAAGTCAAACGCCTCCTGCCTATACCGCCAGAACAGGCTAGCCCACTTCCTCCCTTTACTTACAAAGATATTAATTAGTTAATTTATAGGCGGGATCATACCATTGCAGCAATCAAGTATTTTGTCATATGTCAACATGACATATCAGTAGCTTTAGAAATTGGATAGCTCATTTAATTATTAATGGAACTCATCACTGAGACTATGCCCAAGTACCAGTAACCGATCTCTGCTGGAACCGTACCTGTTAACGAAAAAGGTCCAAACGGATTATAATAACAATCCAGTAAATACGTCTAAACAAACCGGTCCTCGGAAATCATCGGAACGGGCCGCCGTACCATTACCATACACGGCCGCCTCCAACGTTTCGACGGACCCTTCAACCTGATAAAAACACAAACCCCGGTATCGACATGCCTACATGATATATCTATTTATATATTATCTTTGTTATTGTACTTGTCCTTTGTAAGTTAGGTACAACTTAGCTGCCGAAGCGGTAAAGAACCGGACTACAGATCTCGGACCGTAAATGTATTAAATTGTTTTATTGATTACTGCTATATTATCTGGTCAACTGCTTCAGTAGGGCCCGATGGGCGTTTAGCGAATAAAATATATAAGTCGAGCCTGGGAAGAAAATCAGGCTCGCCAAATGGCGCCGTCTGTGGGAAACGTAAATTTGCTAAATAGTTCTGAAAGCCATACAAAAAAAAAATTATGTAGAAAAACTGCCAGAGAATATGCTGAATAAAATAGGTAACTTAGACACATGCGGTCATAGTACATCCCAGCAAGATGTCGACCCTCTGGGAGCATCGATTTAATCTCAAACAGCTTTCTCATAAGTGTCCTGATACACTTAGGCCCGTGCGGCAACGGTTCTCTCACAAGTGTCCTGATACACTTAGGCCCATGCGGCCATGGTTCTCTCACAAGTGTCCTAATACACTTAGGCCCGTGCGGCAACGGTTCTCTCACAAGTGTCCTGATACACTTAGGCCCATGCGGCCACGGTTCTCTCACAAGTGTCCTGATACACTTAGGCCCATGCGGCCACGGTTCTCTCACAGGTGTCCTAATACACTTAGGCTCATACGGCCACAGTACGCCCCAGACGGGTAAAACCCTATGGGGGCACCACCTGCTCCAATATTGATAAGTAAAGTCTTATCACCCCGGTACAGTCTTACGTTGATAAGTAAAGTCTTATCACCCCGGTACAGTCTTACGTTGATAAGTAAAGTCTTATCACCCCGGTACAGTCTTACGTTGATAAGTAAAGTCTTATCACCCCGGTACAGTCTTTCGTTGATAAGTAAAGTCTTATCACCCCGGTACAGTCTTACGGTGATAAGTAAAGTCTTATCACCCCGGTACAGTCTTACGGTGATAAGTAAAGTCTTATCATCCCGGTACAGTCTTACGGTGATAAGTAAAGTCTTATCATCCCGGTACAGTCCAATAGTGATAAGTAAAGTCTTATCACTCCGGTATGGTGATAATTAAAGTCTTATCACCCCGGTACAGTCTTACAGTGATAAGTAAAGTCTTATCATCCCGGTACAGTCTTACAGCCGTACGTCCCAGATGGGTTATGACCCTATGGGAGCACCGGTTCAGTTTCAAACCGGCATAAGCCTATGTGGCCATCGTACGTTCCAGACGGGTTATGACCCTATGGAGCACCGGTTCAGTTTCAAACCTGCATAAGCCTATGTGGCCACCGTACGCCCCAGACAGGTTATGACCCTATGGAGCACCGGTTCAGTTTCAAACCTGCATAAGCCTATGTGGCCACCGTACGCCCCAGACAGGTTATGACCCTATGGGAGCACCCGCTCCAATAATGATAAGTAAAGTCTTATCACTCCGGTAGAATCTTTCAATTTTATACCCCGAATGGGGACTACCCACGGGGAGCACCTGCCTCGGTACATGTATCGACCCATACCAAACCAACTTAGTCCATTATCGACAGCCTTCGAGCCTAGGCCACCATGGCTTTCCAAGCACTGCCCACCATTGGCGGCCTAAACCCATCTCAGACTCTCTCGACGATCTCCGTCCCTTGATCTAGTCCCCCCTCGACATTCCCCGACCTTTGTCCGTCCTGGACATCTCCGACCTAGTATAAAGTTACTCTTTGAAGCCCCTCGAAAGCTCCGTCTTTGAGAGAGACTTAGTCATGTTTCTATGACAACGGTTCACATACAGTTCATTATATTTATTTCACGTGATAGAATCAGTCACGCTCTGACAGCTCAACCCATCACGGGTTCCTTTGACTGGTTGCCCATCATGGGTTCCTCTGACACATTTCACCATCACTAGCTCCAGGATTATACGATCGATCTCGGTCTTATGACCTCCGACAGTGCTTCGGTCTTATGACCGTATTTACCAGTCCCGTGACTCGGGATCTATTTCGGTCTTATGACATTATTTATCAGGATTATACGATCAATCTCAGTCTTATGACCTCCGACAGTGCTTCGGTCTTATGACCTTATTTTTCAGTCTCGTGACTCAGGCTCTATCCTTGTCTTATGACATTATTTATCGAACCTACGAATCGAGACGTTGGGCGATGCCCTCAGGCTTTACTCTGTTTCAGACTTGTGCTATTTATTATACCTCGATCTTACGGTCTCAGACACCGCATAGCAAAGGTAACAGTGTCAGGTGCATGTTTTGTATTTGTTTGATTGCTTATTCATTATCCAGCACCATAGCCAGGACCGAACGCACTCCAGAGCCCTCGGTCATGTCTACGCCACTGAACAGGGAGCTGTTGGCGAGGGTATTTATGTATTCCTTCTCTATTTATTAGAACAGTCTAATTTACGTTCCTAACGGTATTTATTTTACACAAAACTGTGCTGCATTTATAAAAACCGTTAACAGTTTCGGCCCGATAAAGAAAAGCCCAAGTGAATAGTAAAACCTATTTTAAGCCTATAAATACTCATCTTTCCTCATGGAAGCAGAGGGGCTTTTTTCCCTCTCTCCTCTTCTCTCTTCTTGGCTGCCAATAGATACATAGATACATACAACATACATATAGAAATACAAGGAAATGATATACAGGGATGGGACACTTCCTCCCTTTACTTACAAAGATATTAATTAGTTAATTTATAGGCGGGATCATACCATTGCAGCAGTCAAGTATTTTGTCATATGTCAACATGACATATCAGTAGCTTTAGAAATTGGTTAGCTCATTTAATTATTAATGGAACTCATCACTGAGACTATGCCCAAGTACCAGTAACCGATCTCTGCTGGAACCGTACCTGTTAACGAAAAAGGTCCAAACGGATTATAATAACAATCCAGTAAATACGTCTAAACAAACCGGTCCTCGGGAATCATCGGAACGGGCCGCCGTACCATTAACATACACGGCCGCCTCCAACGTTTCGACGGACCCTTCAACCTGATAAAAACACAAATCCCGGTATCGACATGCCTACATGATATATCTATTTATATATTATCTTTGTTATTGTACTTGTCATTTGTAAGTTAGGTACAACTTAGCTGCCGAAGCGGTAAAAAACCGGACTACAGACCTCGGACCGTAAATGTATTAAATTGTTTTATTGATTACTGCTATATTATCTGGTCAACTGCTTTAGTAGGGCCCGATGTGCGTTTAGCGAATAAAATATATAAGTCGAGTCTGGGAAGAAAATCAGGCTCGCCATGAAGATGTTGATATCATATCTGAAGTTGTATTTTAAACTACAGGTACTGTGGCAAGGAAAGGTCCATGATGCTCTCCAATTGTCTATTCCGATCGGGTGGTTGCTCAATGCTCTTCACAAACAACCACTCCCTTAGACATAATGCTATTTTAAAATTGAAAACAATGGTACGAACACATATTGGATCAAACGACGAAGCATACGAGTGTTGCATACAAGTCGAAGATGATGCGGGTTATAGAGGCTTTTGCCTAACAAAGAAACTCACAAAAGCAGCCGCAATAGCCTTCACTCAAAATCTAAAAATTTTATTACCCAAAGTGTTACCCGTATGGGAACTTATCCGATACATCGTCCTATCATATCGGAATAGTAAAACACGACAAAATGCAAATTTGGAAAAAGTGGGAGCGGGTTTGAATTTAAAAACTGGCGTCGATCATTTTTGTATACATCCCGGTGGAAAAGCTGTTATCGATGGGGTTGGAAAAAGTTTAAGTTTAAGTGACTATGATATTGAACCGGCTCGAATGGCTCTTCACCGATGGGGTAATTTTAAGTTGAAAAATTATTAAAATAGCAAGTTTGTAGTAAGAACGAATTTCTTAATCATTAATATTATTATTTTCTGGCAGGCAACACCTCAGCGGGTGGGCTTTGGTATGTTTTGGGTTATATGGAGGCTAAAAAGAGGCTAAAAAGGGGTGATCGAATTTTGATGATCAGTTTCGGTGCTGGATTCAAATGCAACAATTGTATTTGGGAAGTAATGAAAGATTTAAACGGCGAAAATGTTTGGAAAGATTGTATCGAAAGTTATCCACGAGAGACTAAGCAAGCTAATACCTTCATGGAGAAGTATGGGTGGATTAATGATGATACTGCAAATTTTATCAGGCTTGACTAAAAGTTCATTTTCCACGTTTTAATGTTTAGCATCATGTTTATCGTCATAAATATTAATTTTTCTTAATTTCAAAACAAATAATTGGTCTAGCTTCTATAATATTCCGTGCTATTGTGTATTTGTGAATCCTATTTTACAAAGTAGATTTAAGCCAACATTAGGCTAAGATATTTAATGTAAACGATTCAATATACCTACGATTGTAATATAATATTTAGAAGTTTGTGTATACAGTGTATTATTGATTTATTTCACAAATAAAGCCTGTGTTTACACTGTAGCTGCAACCTGTATCCATTTCCAAATCTATTGTTGAGTTACTTTTCTTGAAAGTTGATAATGATTTTCTATTTATGTAGTGATTTCCTATTTATGGTCAAACACAAACTTCAATTTTTTGTCCGAGTACTAAGATTCAATAAATGTGTTCGTACAATCCAACATTAATGAGTTGGTTCCGGATTAAACATACAGTATAACTTCTATAAATTAATAAAGTTGATACAGTAACATGAAATTTTATTAATTCAGAGAGGTTTTATCATTCATTAAATATATATTAGTTTATAACATAAATTAACTCATTATAAATTACTAAGATCACTCGTTAAACTCGTTAATAAAAGCAAATAAACTATTTCAATTACTTATATAAGTATAAATTTTGTTACATTTTAAACCGTATAGCAAACTAATAATATATATTAGAAAATTTTAATACGTTCGATCAATTTCATGTAGATTGAGCATTAGTATTGACTAAAGTAGTACAACTTACTGTTTAATCGCGTATAGAACTTCATACTCCATCCGTTCAAAAATATTAGAGCTTTATGTATCTACGTGCAATTTGGACCGGTAAATATATTATCTTTAAATTGTTAAAATGTAAATTTTTAAAATTTGTTCATATAGCTTAACACTTGAACTATGTGATTAACTTTTGAAAAATTCAATTTCGACAACTTAGATATTAGTTATTTGTCGGTCAAAATTGCACGTAGTTTCGTATATCCCCAACAATTTAGGACGGAGGGAGTAATTTTTTGATGCAGTCCGCAAACACAACACAAGAGATTTTGGAAGCAATAATAAAAGTTAGAGATAAGATTGAATTAGATTTAAATTTTAATAAAAATAAAATGACTATAGTCATATTTCAGTAAATCGTTCTAGTATTGTTTGTCATTTTAAAGAATTATTAATTTATAATTTTGTTGGGACTAAATATTTATATAATGATCTTTTAAAAATTTATTATCATATTAATTTATCGAAATTGATGATTTTTTACACTGTCACAAATCGGAACCGGAGAAAAATATTATTTCAGACAGTTTATTAATTTATCGATTATTATTTTATAGAGTTTCTACTGTATGTACAAAATTATGAATATGCATTGAGCATTATATATATATATATATAGGGGAATGATCCGTACACACATAAAAAAACACATTATCTTTACACATCAATCACAACCCTCCATTTACTAACTTTTAATGATCAAGATTACGTGTTTATTCTTGTTATTAGATGAACTAATCTTGACCATTAAAAGTTAGTAAATGGATGGTTGTGATTGATGTGTAAATATAATATGTTTTTTTATGTGTATAGATTCTCCCCCATATATATATATATATTTATATATATATATGGTGGAGGATCAATACACACATAAAAAAGCACACTATGTTACACATTAATCGTACCAATTCATTATATTTTGTTTCAATAGTTGAGGTTGAATCAATTAATTAATTAAAAAACCCTCCATATCTATCTCTCACGTCTGTTCTCTCTCCATCTCTATTCATATGAATATCTGCCAAACAAAATTATGATAACAAAATTGAAAAAAAACACAAAAAATTAGTTTAAAAGCTGCAAACAAAGGCAAAAAAAAAAGGTGTTGAAAATAGTCTTACCATGTTCATAAACATAAAAAAATGCAAAAAATAAAATGAAATACTCGTAAGCAAGGATTCAATTATGAAATCGGACATGTGGTGGGCATATAAAATATTTTTACATTGTATATCTATAAAGGTGTTTATGTTTTAACATATGACAACATTGACTAAACTCACTCGTAAAGATGAGTGACATAGAAAAAATCATATTTAGATCATCATAGAAAATATTCTCTTTATTTATTTTTCTTGAACTGGGAATCAAGATCAGATTTGACACATTAGTTTTTGAAGAATTTAAGAATTAGATAGATGAAATTAGACGTGGGGAAGAGGAGGAGATCTGGAAAAATAAAGAAAGGAATACAAAATGAATTTTTTTTATTAATTAATTGATTCAATTTAAACCATTGAAAAAAATATAATGAATGTCTCGAATTAATGTGTAAACATAGTGTTTTTTTTATGTGTGTATTAATCTTTCCCATATATATATATATATATATATATATATATATATATATATATATGTTTTTTTATGAAGAGCCATATTTTTTTTATATAAATTGATGGGTAAACATATTATTTCATTAATAATAAATGGTCACAACGATTTTATTACAACTTAAACCAAATTAAAACAATGAAAAATTATATAAAATCAAAATTTATAGTGATAAGAAAATTATGATAAAAAAAGCAGACTTCCATCAACGAGTTCTAAACCGTGTCAGTATTTTTTCAATCATAAATCATCGTAGAGAATGTTGTTCGATATACTATATACGCCCAACATATAAGCGATCTGCATAAGCTAGATCCGAGTAAGGATACAAGGATGAGAATTAACATTACACCCGGATGATAAAGATCTAAAGACAATGACCTAATTAATTGTCTCCCCAAAATCAAAGGAAACGGATGGGGATGCAGATAGGGGCATAGGTGTTCCATGTCTCTCAAAATTTTCACCAAATTTAATTACGAAAATTCTCTTAAAATTTATATTAATCTATAATATCTGTAATTTTTTGGTACATATACTATATTTTTAATTAACTTTTATTCATTTGATAAAATGACTTTCTTTTCTACAATGTTACAACAATACTCGTATTTTAAACTAGAATTTCAGTACAAATTTACAACAATACTAGTATCATAAACAAAAAACAATTGAATAAATCTATCTAGTATCAAAAGCGTTGAAAGTTTTTTCAGAATAAATTAATTTGTTTATTGAAAGTGAATGTGATGATGTACCCCAAAACATACTTATAACTGAGATATAACTTAGTTGTACTTAAATCGTGAACTGAGCTCCTTATAATTAACGTTTATTCATTTGATAATATAACTTGAAGGTATTGAAGGTTTTTCCTACACAAATTAATGTGTTTATTCTAGAGTTTGATAAAATTTTATAGTTTGTTTTGTTTTTTTACTTTTTATTATATCGTGACGGTTTTTATTGTACTCTTATAACATTCAATGTTCATTTTGTCTATTTTGTTTGTAAGCAAATCGACCAAACTGGACAAACCGAACAACAAATGTCGAACGAATTATTAATTGGTTTGCTTTTTGGGAAAACTAGCTTTTGTAAACGAATTACATTAGTTTTGTTTTCAATTTAAATCAAACCAAATCGATTCTTCTAATTTATATACAAATATTATATGCATATATATATATATATATATATATATATATATATATATATATATATTGATTTTAAATAGTTTACCCGAATTTAATTATTCAAATATTAGAACACATTATTCTAACTTTACATAAACTTATAAATTTTTCGACACTAGTCACCGTTATTATTATAAAAAATTATGCCCACGAATCTAAAATGTTGGATCCGCCCTTGAAAGTAAATATCTTCCAATCTTGGCAAACCCCATTGTCCGACATATAATAACAAATATGTTTCCACCTATTTGGCGTCACATTGAGAAATCGTTTTGTTCGATTGCACCGCATATTTAATACCGGGACATGAATTAGTTCAATGTGTACATATAAGAGGAATGATATAGTGAAAGAGGTGATATGAGGAAAACATGCAGCATAGACCGAAACTGATTCCTTAGTTTGTTATCTATCAAAATTTGAAACTAATATCTTCCTCTTAATATATTTAATCTTTAATTGTTTTTCTTTGTCCGTTTACCTACTATTCTCAATAATAATTCATGATTGCTATTTTATGTAAAAAAAAAAACTTATAGTCAGATTAGTCGCGAGCAACAAAGTCTTCCGACTTCCATGCTTATACATTCTATACTTACCATACGAAACTGCAACAGTGGGCTAAAAAAACCCAAAAAACGTCCCCACTATATGTTGCAGAAAAAATTATAGAATTATAAATAAATAAAAAAGAGAGAGAGTTGGAAAGTGTTGAAGAGGGAGAGAGACCCAGCAACCCATTAATTAGAGGGAGTCAAAATAAATTTGTGTATTTGGATATTATTTTTTTACATGTGAATATGTGATTAATGTAGAATTAAGTTACAATACATGTACAATTTTTAGGTCAATGATGGAGAAAGTTACCTACTTTTCTACATTAATTAAGTCGGTCTATTTAATTTGATCACTACACGCTTTTCACTCAAATTCGGAGAAATTGCTTTCCTTGATTTTGCCAAAGGAATGATTTTTGACAGAATGCATCTTTCCACTACAACAATCGTTATCCGAACTTTCCCACAACCTGACTGTTTCCAGTGGAACAAGAAAGGGCAGAGAAAAAAGGACATTTCCTAGAAATGGCATTCAACCTTGAACCATTTGTTGAACATTGAGGCCTCCTGCTTTATGCAGGTATGCGAGACTTTTTCAGTCGAACATTGTACGGAAATTATCAAGAACATTTGTTGGATTGTGTGAAAAGGCAGAAACGATGTTTCTTTGATAACAATAATATGAAACCAGAACTTCTAATTCATCCGGCCTCACGTTTACATCATGACTACTTGAGGGATGCCTATCGTAGTGTACTTGGTATCATGGATGACACTATTGCATCGACTAAGTGGACTCCACCGTTGGGGTTTCTGAAGATAAACATGGATGCATCTATAAAGTTGTTTAATACTAAGGCAGAAGTAGGTCTTGTAGTACGGGATAATTCGGGTGGCGTGATTAATATTTGATGCAGAACTTTTGTGGCTACATCTGCTCTTATAGCTGAGGCGTTTACACTTCGATTGACTTGTCAAAGAGCAAAAGAAATGAGTTGGTCTCGTTGTATGTTCGAATCCGATAATAAGGATCTAATAAGTTGTGTGTATAAGTTTTTCACGATGGTTATATCAGAGATCATGGCCATAATCGAAGATATCATTAATCTTCAAAGTGATAGTGATTGGTCTTTCGTTTGGGTGGCTAGAACGTCTAAAACCGGCTAATTACCTTACCGTTTTTACTAGAGAGAGTGGTACTCATACGTTTTTATAAATTTGGCCTGACCAGCTATGCTCATTGATTAACTCTGATTTATCGTAACTTTTATTTATAAATATATCATTTCCAAAAAAAAAAACGTGAACCATTTAAGAGAAAATTAGAATGCCTTCAATTCCATAATTCTTGAACCATTTAAGAGAAGATTAGAATGCCTGTAATTCCATAATTCAGTGTCTGCTAGCTACTAGTGCTAAACCATAGGTTATTAACTACCAAAAACGAACTCCTATATTTTAGTAAGTATGAAGTCTTAAGCCTTGAAGACAGGATTACAAAGAGAGGCTGACAAAGTTCCATGCTAATATAACTTAGGAATTAAAAACTGGATAAAGTTTACTGTTTACCTATTTTTCCACACAATAAGTTGGTTCATTTAATTCGATAAATTATATATGGTACAATTCAGGAAAATTGATTTCCTTGATTTTGTGCAAGATCTTGAATGCAAATGTGCGGTAGCAGTGGCGGAACCAGTATGGTTTTTCTGAGGGCAGTGTGGTAAAAAATATGTCGAATAGAGGATAAAATAAATAACATCTAATACAAAAATAAAGAATTTTGTCTATTTTAGACATAAAATAAAATAAATATGAAGTTAAAGACATAAGATATTTGACAATAAAATATTTGTTTTAGTAATTTTTGTTTGGGAAAATATAATGGTCATTTACGAAATTTGACAATTTCAAGATAAAAAATATAATTTTTTTAAAAAAAACAACTAACATAATTTGAACTCCTAAGCTTCCACTATATTAAAACCAATTTTACCACTACACCAACAACCATTTTGTTTAATTATGGGGACCATCAATGTATATATCTTAGAAAATTTTAAATTACACATAAAAAAAAAATTGAAAATCGCCGTCGGAGGTCGACGAGGGTGGCCACGGCCACCCCCTAGGTCCGTCCCTGTGTGGCAGACGAGATTTATCTGCTCAGACCCGGTTTTATGGGTGAGCACAAGTGCCCAGACCAAATGACTCCAAAAAATATCGAAATTTAGACGCTTTCGTTTTTTTAGAAAAATATGTTTAATTAATTTTATATAAAATATAAATATATAAATTATTGTTTTGACACATTTAAGTGAAGAAGTGTTAAATTATCGTTTTTAACGTATTTTAATAAAAATGCATGGTAAAAATTACAAAATTTATAATTTTCATAATTATAGGGTTGTCGTTATTGCTGATGGTCTGCACTTAGCTTCCCTTACCAGAAACATGTATTAGAATCATGGACAAATGAAGCCTAATCGACATGTATGGGTTTCTTATACCCGTATTTTTTGGAAAAATCCTTTGTTTCCATGTTATTGACCTAATGTATCATAGATGCATTTCTAGCACTAATCCAAAATCCAAACTATATAGTTGACTAGATGTGCTAGCTCAAAATGGTAGAGTTAAGAGCACTCGTTACGTATTTACATGAGATAGTGAGGTATGAACTCATGAATCATGATTCTTACAAACATTAATTAGTCATCTCTCTTATTTACTACCTTTCTCTCACTCTCTCTCTCTATATATATATATATATATATCCTTATTTTATTTTAGCTTATTATTTTTTTTTGTCAATTTTTTTTCTTTTATTTTTTTTGGATATTGTTGTAAATAATAATTTAGATTATTATAAATTTTTACCAGGTAAATATGAAAAATTTGAAAAAAATAAGATTTTTAGGCTTTTCTAATTTGATTAAATGGTTATTGTTAGATACTTAATAATGGTTTGCACTTATTTGGTTTATAAAAAAAATTCTGGATCAAACGGGTCGGGTCGGGTATAAACGGGTCGGGTCGGGTTATGTACGGATTGATGTGCGGGTCGGATCGAGTCGGGTCGGGTTTCGAGAAACCCGGCCCAAATGCCATCCCTACTCATGATTCTTACAAACATGAGATACTCTTTTAAGTTGTTATGATTAGAAACAAGAACCCAAACGAGTTTCCCATCGGTTTCATTAATTCAATAGTGGAATTTGATTGAAAACCCACTCTCCCAAAGTTCTTTGGAAAATTTAATGGCCAGAAGCAATTTCTAAAGTGTTTATTTCTGGATTATGTGAACAGAGAATTCTCTTTGAATTTACACTGTGGGTCATGAAAATTATGAAATACCAAAAGCAGCCATCTCATGTGATACCAGGAACATGAATATCTGACAAATTTTCTTTCCTAGAAATCCAATCATAACAAAAAAGTAAAATTACATGATTTTATCAATTGTCAACTCTATAACGTCTTAAAGTTCTCATCGGAATTGCAACACAATCACTTATCCTTGCGATTTGCAAATGCTTATATCCTCCACCTGTCACACAATTAGTGAGAATCAAGGTTAACATGTAGTTGTAGAAAACGGAGATACTGTTGAAGCCCATGTACATAGCAAGTAAACACATCAACACATTTTAAACACATGACACGATATCCACAAGTGATGTGAGGTAAATTCATTTTGGAATATCTCAACACCACACTCACTTTTGTGGGCTGAACTATTTTCGAAAGAGCTCAAGAAGTGCAATATAACGTTCATTTTGGTACAGGTCCATTTTAGGATCGGGAGAGCTGAACCAACATTACTTGCGACTAACCTAGCTCTAATAGCATATTAAAACTCATATCTTTACCCACTAAAAGGCCTCAGAGTAAGTAAAGAGAGCAACACATTTTATGCACAAGTGATGTGTGATAAATTCATTTTGATATATCTCAACAGATTCAGACATAAAAAATATTCAATACAAAAAATTGAAACACGGCTATACCAATACAATAAGTAACTGAACTGTAATTTTTTGAAAAAATGATCGTTTAGTACAAAATCTGAGACTTAATTACTACAAACCTAGGTTTCGTTAAAATTTATTTACGAGTAGTTACATGCATATAGTCAAAATAGTGCTGCCTCTTTACATTTTATATTTTACTTTTATGGTTACCCTTAAACAAAAAACACAAACTGGGATCAATTTGGGCTTTTGATAACTAAGTTTGAACGTATGTACTATGACCATTTGCATAAACTTCTTCATAATTTTAACAAAATGGGGAGTGAAAATTGCAATTTTTTTACATTTGGAGAATCATTTGCATGTTGCATTTTTTTAAATTTCTCTAATACATCATCTTTATTAATATTTAATTATTTTTTGGAACTAAAATGAACACAATAGTTAAATTGAGATCCACATATTATTACTTTTTAGCTTTTGAATAGAACTATTTCATTTTCTAATTATAAAGATTCATAGTGGTCATCTTTAAAAATGAAGAATTGATTTTGACTGAAATGGGAATGAGATTTTGAAGGTTAACTCTTTAAACTCTAATTATTTTTTGGAACTAAAATGAACACAATAGTTAAATTAAGATCCACATATTGTTACTTTTTAGCTTTTGAATAGAACTATTTCATTTTCTAATTATAAAGATTCATAGTGGTCATCTTTAAAAATGAAGAATTGATTTTGAGTGAAATGGGAATGGGATTTTGAAGGTTTTAACTCTTTAAATTTTAAAGAAAGTGAATTTTGAAGAGATAAATGCAGATGCTCTAACATTTAGTTTCCCTAAAGAATTTATTGCATTTTTCAAGGTTTGTCTAAAAAAAACAGATATTACCAATTTGCCATCTCCTTTGGAAACATGTGCTTGTAGTTGAGCATTTATTAGAACATTTCGACTAGATTGTGTCGACCGATCCAAAGGCCACAATTACCATATTGGAATACTATATAACTCTTTACAGTTGGGCCTTCTTTGTTTCCATCATTGGTATGCCGGATTGGAATATAAGTACTTCCAGACGGTCCAGAACCACAAATGACGTGCTTGGTTGCGATATGTGCAACCGCACATTATTAGAAGATACTGGACTACAAATGAAACATTTTGGGAGTATTTGCAATATCATTAGAGGAATGGTATTAGATTAGTCTATATAGTTCCGACCGGATTGCTAATCCGACTCTCATTAAATCCCGCTCACGACTCGGACCAGATCAGTAGTCCTACATATTAATCACACAACCAAACGAGACTTTGAAGTAAATTTAACAAGTAAAGTGGAAACATAAAGGGGCTGCAAGTGGAATGATTGGGTTAGCGATGGATTTATAATAGTTTATTCTTTAGAGGAGAGAAGAAAATTTGTAAAAAGGGCTAGTAAGGGTAACAAAAGGAACACAATGTCTTTATTAGTTTAGACCAGGATTTTAAAAAGCCCGTCTTGAGCCGTCTTAGATCTCGCCTTAGCTCAAGTCTTAGAGAAAAATTGTTGAGATTAAGGAAAATCCCAAAAAACTCGTCTTTTGCGCGTCAATGCTCTAAAATCGCGCCTTAGTACTTAATAGCCCGCAACAGTACTTAAAACTCATAATATTGGGTCAACATGGGTATAAAAATTACAGTAACGATATAGAGTCTAACGGGATCAACCAGACTAATTGTCATACAATTATTCATGTAATTTTTAGAATTCTTTTTACACTACAACCAAAACAAAAATAAAAACTCAAATATAATACTTATGAAATCAGAGTTGAGACTAACCTAAAGTTAAATAATAATTAAAAATATTTTAAAAAACTAATGATTTTAATATATTTTATTTGACGATTCAACAAGATAAAAAATCAAATATAAAATTATAGAACTCTATTTGAGACTACCCTAAAGTTAAATATTAATTAAAAATATTAGATATATAGCCGAATTGCAGACTCTTAATTTCGAGATGAAAATAAAATTCTAAATTTATATTGAGAACTGGTGTGTTGAGAGTCTGACTGAGCTTATCTGGATCATTAGCATTATTGTAAAAATTAAGAATCAAAACAAATGAATTACCCATTTTTTCAATATGATATTATTTATATTTTCTTTAATTGATATGAGTAAGTTCATATATATATAAGTCATTAAATAGTAAAATAAATGAGGTCACTTTGAATGATGTTTGATTTGAGACAATTAAATAGTTTAATTTTCATTTATATTCATCTTTTAATCAATATAAAACTTGTCAATACACATAGATAAAGATATAAAATTGAAATAGGTATAAATAAAAACATTAGTAAAACTTACGCTTTTGACGTCGATACTTATGCTTCGGTAAAGCTCGTAAAAAAGCGCTTAAACGATGCTTTAGTGATTTAATACATTGGTTTGGTTTAGACTAAAGTAATTGTCTCACATTGAAATTAGAATGTCTTCCGTATTGCTCTTGTATTGTTTTTTCTTTTCTAGTTTTTTGATGTTTGATTCCGAATAAGTTTCCCCAATCCCATTTTCTTGGTTTAAGAGAACAGATACAAGATTTTCTTGGTTTTGCATAGTTGATCTAAGATATTTTTGATTTGCAATCTTTTTTCTTAAATTCAAATTCAAAATATTTTTTTTCCTTTGACGGTATATATAATTTCCTTTTGTTTTCTATTCCTGGTTTGAGTTTCACTAAGAATTTCTATTAAAATGAAAAAAAAAGGAACTTGCTTGGTATAAAGTATGTCATAAGTAGGCTATACTATACGCAGTACTGTTATAGTCTGCTATTTTTCTTCATTTTTTTTTTATGATATTGTTGTAGTATATTATTGGACTATTGGGCTTGTACTTTATGGGCCCAAGTGGGCTTATAACCCTACCCCTCTATCTATATAAAGAGGGTTAGGGGTCTTGTATTTTACATTCATTCATATACATTTTAATTAATAAAGACTCTATTGTTGTCTCTCTCATATCTCTCTATATCTATACATATCTCTATATATATCTATAACGAGCTAATATGTCACACAACACGTTATCGGCACTTTGCTCGCGAAGAATAGAATATACGCTCACGGATATTGGAGATTTTTGGTAAACGGATGGATATTGGGTATTTATAAACCTTGAGGTTTATCCGGGTTTTTAGGGTTTTGCTATATCGACCTTCATCGACATACCGTGCGTAAGGTACCGAATTCAAAACTTAATTTATTCCATATATGTGATCGCACGTATTATTTTATGGATAACTAAAACATGATAAATATCCCGTAGTATATAATCCATGTGTATTAGAGTTTGTTACTTGTATGGATAACTATATATGATCGTAACACACATATTGTTGATTATAAAATCATATTTATTGATAAGATCATACAAAATAACCCAAATCATGTAATTGTAAAACATGTATTAATCTGTCGGATTAAATCTGCAACAAACTGAAACGTATGTACTGATTTGTAATTCTCTGAAAGCTGTAAACTATTCTGGAAATTACTCAAGGACTAAACTGAAACTTGTCTGAAATTATGGACTGAAGCAGTAATAATGCTGTAAATATATATATAGTTTGCTGAAATTACACGGATAGTCCCTGTAGTATATTACATGTATAAAAACAGTATATATGTGTTATAAAAGTCAATATTCGGTCTAAATATTCACCCACATGCATATATATATTTATTAAAAAGGCAAGTGAATAAAAATTGCATGTTAATTGAATAAATTGATATGTTTCCATGTATATTTAACCACTTTGCATGTTAAAAATTACCATATATAGAATTAATTGGTAATTAAAAATATATTGTTTTGCTTGCATGTTAAAACTACCATGTATAGAATTATTAATATGGCAATAAACATAGATAATTGATTGATATCTTGTTAGCGTAATCATATCTTTTGATATTATCATATATAAATATCACATATGCCAGTAAATTATTGGATTAGATCTAATTGATAATCTTAAATTGATTTGATTTAATATGTTAGAATCTTTATGGATTGATTGATAATCTGATATGTTAGAATATTTATGGATTGATTGATAATCTTAAATTGATTTGTTTATAACACCAAATCTCCTGCATGATTAGATAGATCCTAAAATATATTTACTGCCTGTTTATATATATGTGGTTAATCTAGATAGATATTCTCTATGCTGTTAATATTATTGCCATATATAAAATGCGAAAATCGTATATATTCACATTTAAGTTGGAAAAATTATGAATCTTCCCCAAATAGGCTCACCTATTTGGATACGATGTCTAGGAAAGATAAAGGCGGAAGTCGTTCTCCTAATGAGGTCGGTTTTTAAGAGGCATTCGTGCCCACCCCCCTCACCGTCTTTCCTGGTCGTGTTCAAATAGAGCTACCGAAAGGGGTTGACTAAATAATAATTTCCCCGAGTGTGTTTATATAGTGATGTATGTTTCGCCGAATTGGTGTTTCAGTATCGACCCGTCGTTCGATCAATGAGAACCGATTCACATGAGAAGCAAAACTAATGTTTTCGAACCTGTCGTTTCGGAAAAAAAGTTTGTGCTTGTGCAAACCATAAACATATAAACCAGTCGTTTTATATGAAAAATAATCCAGAACTCCCAACACATGTTGGATGCCATCTATGATGAGAAAAATCGCAAAACATACTTGCGAAATGACTGTTTAGACGTTGATGTTATTCCGTCACCACATGTTAGTCACCCTGATGTGTGAAAATGTGATGCCCAAATTTTTTTTTGGATGCCATCTTTGATGAGTAAAACACGAGTTTGTTGTTACCCTCAGGATGAATGCTAAGGCGTTGATTTTATTCCGCCGCCACATTTGAGACGTGATGACGTCTATGGTGAACAAATGTCTGAAATTGACATATTGGAGCAATCCTTCACCAAAATACTAGCTTGGAAATTGTATTTCATAAGCAGTATTGTGAATTTATATTCACAATGTTCCTTTATCGCCCATCTGTTATTGGATAAGAAAATTACCCCGGTGAGTAATTTTAATCCTATTGGGTCAATGGCGAATTGTTTGCCTGATATTAATGCTCTTCGTGTACATTTTTTTTCCACGAATCGATAATCGAGACAAGTGTTATTTGTCTCGAACTGTCGCGATCCCGATGAATCGCTTAGCCAAGCGAAATTTTAGACAATCGTCAAAATCGAAAACCTGTGGCTCCAAGACAGTAATTGAACGGAACAATATGACCCGTTGTCACAAAGCAAGAGATAATGCTCAATGAAGCAACTCTATGCTATAAAGACAAATGTCATGCACGGTTACTCCTTAAATAGTTCATAACTATTATAAAGGTGAAAAAACCGATGTTAATGTGGTTAAAGCTAACTGAAAGGAAACTCTTGAGACCCCCGGTTTTGTGGCTCAAATAAGTTTGGTACCTTTCTCTATTGATTTTGATAAATCATTGAGCCATTTTTTCGCTCATCTGGATTATGTTTTTCCATTTGGATTATGATTTTTTCCATTTGGACATACTTTTGGATTATGGTTTGCCTGTTTATGAAATTTCTCGAAATAATTTAAAGTGTTTTGAGCAAATTTCTTTGACAAATGTGACCAAACTTTAAATTATGAAATTTTAGGCAATACTTGTGGTGTAGTTGGTTTTTTTGGAAATAGTGGGTAATACGGTACCACATAATTTCACCAACTACTTGCCTAAAAGAGTACTCAGTGACAATGATTCTGGACCTGTCGTTCCAAAATCAAAATCTTTGGTAAAACCAAATTGATTTGTCAAATATGAGTTCTTATACTCATGTAGGTCCTGCCGTATCTTGTTGAGTTATAAAATATTCGAGAAAACCAGTGTTATCTGGTAATAGCTCATGAAAGAATTAAAATTTCTTTACATAGCCTCCATTCAATACGACCAAAAGCGTATTTTAGAGGAGTTGAAATGTCTTTCAAGTGGTTGCTACCACATTCTTTAAAGCATTTAAAGTTACCTTATCATTTCGCCTGTCGTCGAAATGATAAATGATTTAGATGCTAAGACATGATTGTCTGTACTATCATTCGCCTGTCGTCGATTGATAAGAGCATTTTGATATTGTGGCATTGACCGGATGAGATATTCCCGGGTCAAAAGACGATGCTTGATTTATAATCGCATCGTATTTGGATTCTCTCTGAGAATATATTTCGCGATTAATCCGAAATTCATGCCATTAATGCTCACTTTGAAAGACTAGTATGTGTAAAGATCACGAAATGAACTCGTAGAATTCTTGTAAAGAATTGAAGGAGTTATTGTGGACTTATCCAACCATAAGACGGACTATAAATATAAATGGTTATGGTTGATGCATCGACAATATGGTCACATTTTAATGTTGTCCACATAAATGCAGCACTTTCCAAACTTTTAGCCCTATCATTAAGTTGATGGCTCATGATCCGGATTATCCTGAAAAGTCTAGTCGACTTGATAATTCCGAAGAGTAATAATCGAAATTTCGATTTGAATTACCTGAGTTTGGAAATTGAAATTGAACATCCTGTCGATTATGTTCAGATTATGTTCAGACCCAAATGGACTCACGGAAAGTTTGATGATGCGACTGCAAATAATTGCACGCATTTCTTGGTCTTGCGCACCAAGATTTATATTTCCGTGTGGGGTTATGCTATTTTGCTGCATTGGTCCGTTATGAGGCCCATAGACACTCAAACACCATATGCGTACCAGCTGGTTACTGGTTATGAGACAGAAGTCTCATATTAACGCGTGTTTAGAGTGATTAATTAATATTTTGATTGAGCCGTTCTAGCGTTCAAAATATGGACCTCTGAAGGGGACATAAGTCGATTATGAATCTCCTGCCTATCATTTGATAGAGTAACCTTGGCAAGCGATCTCTTTACCGCATGATATGCGAAAGTGACATCACTAAGACTGTTCTCCCCGTCGTTAGGGGGAGATTTGCACGTTACCGTTGATAAGAAACGACGTGAAGTAACGTGGCATAACCCACTCAGTCTTAGCTTGATCCCCAAAACTGCACTTAGTGATAAGTAAGTGCATAGACTCCCTCAAGTCTAACTAAATGTCAAACGCATTTAATGACTTTATGAGATGTCACGAGATCATTTATACCTGCTGCAAAATGCTTGCAAGGATAGACGTCCCTGTCGGACGCCGTGTTCCTGTCGTAACACGTTGCTTTGGCCGAACCCACCAAGCAAATGACGCTGCCGTCGGCCGTCAGTCTATCGTCCTTCCTAATATATGAGGAAGTTGACCGGTTCTTAATTCGTTCAGCCCCAGAGGTGGTGAACTGAAACTCGTTTGTCGCACGAGATTACAAAGGATCTAGGAGATGTGTGATTCCTCCTCATCCTGAGAATCTTGAAATATCTGTCGATCATGATATCTTAGACGATATTGAAGCGAAATGAGACTGTCATTGATTACTTATTCATATATTCGGTTACGACTGATAATATGAGCAAATTATGACAGAGAACCATGTACCGTTACCTGAAGTCAACGGAGAATAGACTGTACTAATGGAAACTTAAAATCCAAGCAGACTCCTTAGCGAAAGTGTGTTCGGACCTGTAGATCCAACACCACCAATGTTAAACGAGTTCGTTTATTTGGTTATTCGTAAGGAAAAGTGATGAGAATAATGAGATTGTAGAATGCACGCCTAGTAGCGCAAGGCTTCTCTCACACCTTGGAATTGATTACGAGATGGTTGATTTCCTCGTAATGGACATTATAACAGTCCCCTACTTTACCAGTTTAGTAGTTTCCGAAAAACTGAGTATGCAGCCATGAATGTGGTCACAGTTTTATCTCTATGGGGATTTAGACAAAGCGATACAGATGAAGGTCCCTGTGTGACTTCATAATGCTTGAATCAAGTAGTTCCTGACCACGGAACACGATCTCAATTAAATGAGACGTTCACTATATGGATTAATATAATCCGAGCGGATGTGGTATACCCGCCTAACTGAGTACTTGATTAGCTTGGGATACTTGAACAAGTATTATGCCCTTGCGTGTTTTATTACGCGATCCATTTTTGGATTTGCCTTCGAGATGAAGGATTTTGGGAAGACACGGTAGTGACTCAACCTGATGATTGAGTCCCGTAAATATTGAATCTAAGTCCATGATTCAGACTACACCCAGAAGGTGTTATGACGTTTTAGTCATCATGACGCTAAGTCGTCAGATTCTCCCATGATCGTTCGATCACTAGACATTGATATAGACCCAGTCCGTCCCTGATGAGACGATGAAGAGATATTGAACAATAATGTTCATATCTACGTACAATAAGCGCATCATTGTACTTGGTTTAATGTGCTAGGACGACACAACATCGCGCTAACACGCTGCCATCGAAATGGCACTAAAGACACATTCCCTTACCTTATGGTAATTTTGGAAGTGGGCTAGTTTATCCCATTTGCGTCATCGAGTGTACCTACCCCCTTCGGTACTCGAATTAACGCAACCCTTTTTCGGTTATACCGATGCCTGTTACTTATCAGACCCGCATAAGGGATATTCCTAACATGGTATGTCTTTACCATTAGGAATAAGGCGACATCTTGGAGGTCTTGGAATGACTCCAAGTGAATCACTCTGATCTATTCATGCTCTATGAGACGACTAGAGAGTGTATATGGCTTCGAGCTAGTATTAGTCATATTTGAATTACATATGTTCTGTCTCACGATTCAGATAAAACACTTGTCATAGAAGACAACTTGTTGTTATTGATCAAGAGAGACATGACTACATTATGCTATTTAGCATTTCTTGCCGAAATTAATCTTCACAAATGAAGTTTAAGAGCATCCAGTTGAATGCTCGTTCTATTCCACGTTAGATTTTCTTGCATCCAGTTGTATGTAAGTAAATGAGGCATCCAGTCGAATGCTCGTACTCTTTCTTGGAATATGAAATCTTTGCACCCAGTTGTGTGCAAGTGAGGGGGAGCATCCAGGTGAATGCTTATTGCACTAATTACTACTTAGTCGAAATCTTCGCACCCTGTCGTGTGCAAGTGAGGGGGAGCATCCAGTCGCATGCTCGTGTACTCTTTTTGTCCTTAGACCAAGGTTTTTTCCCGCTGGGTTTTCCTTGACAAGGTTTTTAGCGAGACACGTTCCCATCATACCTCACTTAAGATTGCCGAAATTAGGGGGAGTATCCTGTTGTATACTTCTTACCACTGTGTACTCTTTTGTCCTTCGACTAGAGATTTTTTCCCACTGGGTTTACTCTAGCAAGGTTTTGATGAGGCAGCTGTTTTGTGGTTGATCCCTACTACTACCATTGTTGCACTCTTTTTCCTTCGATCAGAGATTTTCCCATTGGGTTTGCTCTGACAAGGTTTTGATGAGGCACACTGTTTTGTGGTTAGTTAATTACATGGAATTTCGGCCTATATCATTCGGCTACACAGTTTCTCCTAGGTACCGGTTTTGTCCCATACTGGGTTTTCCGTCCCTAAGGTTTTTATGTGTTTAGCATTGCGAATGAACTCGACTCAGATCGACTGCATGAAGACGAAGAATTCAAGACGTCCAAAGGGGGAGTGTTGTAGGATATTATTGGACTATTGGGCTTGTACTTTATGGGCCCAAGTGGGCTTATAACCCTACCCCTCTATCTATATAAAGAGGGTTAGGGGTCTTGTATTTTACATTCATTCATATACATTCTAATTAATAAAGACTCTATTGTTGTCTCTCTCATATCTCTCTCTATATCTATACATATCTCTATATATATCTATAACGAGCTAATATGTCACACAACAGATATTAAGTTTTCCGTTGTTTGAAAATATTTCCAGTTATGACAATAATCATTTCTCAATTTGATCCGTTATACAAATTTGAATGTTCAGTTATTAACTCCACTCTATTTCCTCCTAATACATATTGTAATTTGTAATTTCTCTAACTAACACAAGTATATAGAATCTCATAATAGTAACAAAATAAAGATATAAAAACTTTAAACAAACAAGTTACTTTTATTTATTATGAATTAATGTCTTATAACCATTTAAAGTACACGTATTTTTTTATGTACAAGTATTGTAGACATTTTTTAATGATCAACAAGACATTTAACTTTCATTACGATGAACGACATTAGATATTTAAGCTATTTTGTTTCTGAAATAAAATATATATATAAGTTAATATTTTATCTAAGTTATTGTTTGTGATTTGAAATTTACTTAAAATAAGTTAGCTTTTTACTAGGAAAAAAAGTCCCTTTTTTACTTATTTGTACTATGTTTTTAATTATAAGTTATTTTTTTAAGTTATAAGTGTTAAGTGTAATTTACTTTTTTACTTTTAAGTTGCTTTTTTCTTAACTTATGGATTACTTTTAAAATTTAATTTGTAAATCATTTTACGTTATTATTAGTTAAATTTAACTTTGTTTAACATTTTTCACCATAAGTTACCTTTTGTTATTGTCACGCTATGGTTCCTAAAAATATTTCTTGATAATTTTAAAAGAAAATATTTTCCTTCAATTTTGGAAAATATTTTTCTGAAAAACATATTTTCCATTGAAACAAAAACAGAACAAACACAAAAAAAAACTATATTTTCCTAGAAATTATTTTTCAGCCTTTATTTTTCTTCAAAACAAGCATAGTCTAATGTATTAGAAGAATAGTATTAGAAGTTGCTTCTGCTTTGATTATTTGCTTGCATTCAGCATTTATATAATTGCGTCTTGTTTTTTTGCATTTTGTATAGCTGCTATTGGTAGTTAGGTGAAGAGCACTTGGATTAGATCATTAGACTGATACCGTTACATGAGATCAAGTTGATCCTAACCCATATCTATTTTTCATTTTTGCCGAATATATGTGAGGTATATTACGATGAAAGTAAACAATTATTTTGATACCGATGAAGTATTAGTCTTGTAGCGCTATACGGCCTTGTTTGTTTTTGTTACTATAGATATGGGACCGAGTATAATTTGTATCCCTCCGAGCCTACGACCAAAAGGAATACTCCACTATTCAAGGGCTCATTAGTCTGCAAACATACCACTTTATATGGGACCCAAATAAAAAAGAGGTTTATTCAAAATTTCAAATAAAAAGTTAGCTATACTAGTTTTCTTCATCGGATTAAGAAAATAATAAATGAGATATCTATGTTACATAAGATGTTTATATACATTTACACCCCTTCCTATATTATTTGTGATGACAGTGAAGATAATAACACCACAAGACTAGAGTTTGTCCAAAATATTATTGATATCATTATAAGAAGAATAAAAAATAGTGTAAGCTCGAGAGTCGAGAGGTAAGACTCAAGTTAAAACATACAGTTTAATGTGAGTAACTTTTAGGTAGACTCGGTCTATCATATATGATTTTTTATATGGTGTGACAAACCAATCATATGGTCATTTATACATATCAACAGAATATAACTGAAATATCGTATTAAAACTATTCCTCTCATATTCCCACTACTTCTCTCTCCTTCCTATATTTTTGAAAAAAAATCTCTTTTCAATTTTTTTGGATAAGAAAACTCATCAACATAGATCAAATTATTTGATCTAAATTATCAAGATTCACTTTCTTTTTTAATACATAATAATAATTTAAGTTTTATTAAATAATGTTTTTTTATTTATCTTGTAGAATAAATCATGAGGCTGTAATTTTTTTAATTTATATTTTCATATAGAAAATATTTATTATAAAATCGAAAACTTGTGAGAAATAAAATATAAGAATTAAAAAAAAACTTAAACAAAAATTGTGTAATTATAATTTCGAAAACTAAAACTAAATTTACAACTCAATAAAATCCCAAATATAATATTATAAAACTCTAGTTATAATATTATCCTAAATATAAATATTAATTTAAATATTAATGATTTTAATATATTAGATTTTACGTAACATTACAACACAATAAAAACTCAAATATAATATTACAGAAACCAAGTTGAGACTACCTTAAAGTTGAATATTAATTAAAAAAATTTGATGATTTTAATATATTTTATTTGTCGGAACATGATATTAATTAAATAAATTATATTTAATGCATCATATGTTACAAAATATAATACAATTAATACTAAACCAATTTATTTTTTATAATATCATGATATATAAAATATATTGTGGCACAATTAATGTCTAACATGTAGCTTCTTACTTAAACTAATATTAATATTTGAAAGACAAAATTGATAAAGTATATCATGTATATGTGATGATAATTACGTAAGTTAGTTGGTTAGAAAAATTGTTTATTTATGTTTTTTTAGTATATTTTTGAATTTTAACTTACTTGGTACATTTTCTTCACATGTCATCCAATGGTTGATTTGCCACACCACATAATAAATACCATGTGGTAGGACGGGTCTACCTAAAAGTTGTTCGGTACTCGTATGAGCCTACAATCCTACTATATATATATTACCCAAATAACCCTTTGAGTATTTTGATTTTTTGCAATTGACTCCCATGATCTCTAACTTGCAAAGATAACCGCATGTTCATCTTTAAAATTGCATAACTTTACACTGAATTTTCAAGTTTAAGCATTTTGACTTTGGATGTATGCATACATAGGTAAATAAGATAAAATTAACAAAACAAATTTGTTTGAAACTGTTTCATAAAAAGAAACGAAGAACTGATTTTCGAATAATTTAGTGTCAACCAGTATTGAGTATAGTATTTTGAGAAGATTAAATTTACGGTACTTCAAAATCGGAAACAAGGCTTGTTTGCAAAACTTAAAAAGTTCTTCAGGGTTAAGTACAAATTTAAGATGTATACATAATAGGTGCTAGAGTTAGAAAACCAGCCATATATTATTGTTAAAAAAAGATTATTGGGTTTATTTGCATATTATAACTGTTAATATAATTGTTTCAAAAAAAAAATGTTAATATAAATTAACAAATGTTACTTAAAAAAAAATGTAGTAATTGTAGTGTAGTGTGTAGTGTAAGCTACAGCCCAACAACACTTTCCCAAATTCTGTCGTTTTTCTCACTTTTTCTCTGGTCTTCGCTTATGCCATCTTTTTATTTTCAACTAAAGTCTTCCACATAAATTCTCTCTCTCTCTCTCTCTCTCTCTCTCTATATATATATATATATATATAAGCATGGGTTTAGTACTTGATGAAGGTACCATCTTATCTATCAACTTTATTTTTGATCATTTTCATCACTTTTCTGGATTTTGCTTCGGTTTTTTTGATTGGGTATTGTTTTCTAAAGTTACACTTAGTTGGTCAAATTAAATTCAGTTTGTTAGGGATTAAATGTAAGGAGATTGATCTGTTGAATTTGACCTCATAATTAAATTACTATGTAGTTAAAAATATTGAGAAAGATGCCTTTTTTTGCATATTAGTTAGATGGTGTAGTATATCTGTAATCTATAGAGTGTTTGTCTGAATTATGATCTGAATGTGAGGATTAAAAAACATTGATCTCTTTTGATATTTTCATGCTATTGGGACTTGGAAGATACATAATTGTCAATATATGTTACATTAATAGTAGTATTGTTAGTTGTTAGTTGCAATTTTAAGTACTCCGTGGATAAGCTGACCTTTTCCGGGTGATCAGAATATGGTTTCTACCGCGTATAACTTACTTTTTAGCTTGCTTAACAGAAGTTTTAAAAAGCTTAGCTTTAAAAATAGCCAGGCTAATGGATATAGCTTACAAGCTGTTAAAAACTAATCCAAAACCTAGTAAAGTCATAGGTTTAATTACCCTCCAAGCTTGGAGATTAGTTGTAACTTGTAAGCAACAAAGACAGTGTTTAAAGCTTGAGTGATAAAGACTTTACGTGTTCTTTGGTTGCAACATGTAAACTCAAGGCTTTATAACTTCACCTCAAATATGGATTTAATTTTGGTTTCTTGGCTTCACTTTGGGCTTTTCTGGCTTGCGCTCAAAAAGCTAGAAGGACTAAACTGGATGAGCCAAGCTTTTAGAGGCTTATTTGCTTGCAGATTTGAAGTAAGTAAGCTTAGATTTCTATAGGTTCAGAAAAAGAAAAAGGCTAGAAGCTCTGAGCTGGAGGAATCCACCTTTCTGCAAGGCATGTTTGCTTGCAGATTTAGAGCAAATAAGCTATATTTTTAGGATTCAGAAAAACATGGTTCATCCAGCTTGAAGCTTTTAGCTTTTTCAGATCATCAGTACAGAAAAACTTAGATATTAGTATGGTCAACGTAATACCATATTATTTTACGCAATCAAACAAAAAATCCGAGCTTAAAAGCTGAAACAAAAGGTCAGGTATTTTATTTTATTTTGCTTATTTGTTTATAAGCTACAACCACATTACCGAAGAAGCCCCTTTTTAAGAACATATACTCACCTTTGAATTGTTTGGCTAGGTAAAGAAATGGATTTAGAGGTGGGAATAATCTCATCACCATCAATCAAAAGCCAAAATTCTCCACCTGAGCCATCGCCTTCACCATCACCGTCATCAAAAACCGCCCCCGCATTGGTTTTATCAAATTCAGGAAAAAGGATGGACCAAGCTGGAAAAAAGAAATACATAAAACAAGTGACAGGACGGCACAACGACACAGATCTCCACCTGGCGGCACAGAAAGGCGATCTGACGGCCGTGAAGCAGATCCTTGGAGACATCGGCTCTCAGTTGGTAGGCATGTTATCTGGAGAGGATTTTGACGCTGAAGTGACGGAGATACGGTCTTCAGTAGTCAACGAGGAGAACGAGTTGGGGGAGACTGCACTGTTTAGTGCCGCTGATAAAGGGTGGTTGGATGTTGTGAAGGAGTTGTTGAAGTACGCGAGTAAAGAGAGTACCATGAAAAAGAATCGTTCCGGTTACGATGCTTTGCATATAGCTGCGACCCAAGGGCATCATGGTAGCTACTCCAGTCTATATCTTATTAATTGGTTCTTTACCGCTTTATTCTTGTCATCAATTTTAGTAGTTTTTCATATGTATATAGCAAGAATTGTACCAACATCAAGGACCTTAAGGTAGATTAACTTATCCAAGAAGCTCCAATTTTTCCCGAAGGTTGAGAATCATTGTTGAAGTTTCTCATATAAATCACCTGTTACCTGGCACTTTTATCGGGCTTCTTGTCAACTTTTGAGTGTGTGTGTGTGCATTTGTATCACTTTTCAGGTGTTTGTCAAGGAAGGTCAACATGTACAGATGATATAGATTAGCTGACTGTTTTCTGTAACAGCTTATCCTGGCGGCAACTTTATTTAAGTTATTGGAGATAAATTTTTCTTGATAATAATCATTATAAGTTATGCTTGTTTACTGAATATGAGTAGCGTTTTCTTCGTATGCGTGTCTAAATCCTGTAAATCCTTGTATGTAGCTATATTTTGGAAGATAAACAGACAAGGTTTATACCCCTTGTTGTTGCTTATATATGTGTAATGAAACTTGCTCAAACAAACTTGATACGTAGGTTAGAGATATCCAAAACGCATTAAGTCCAAAGTCTGAGAATCAATGTTGAAGTACCTCTTTGAAATTGTGGGTTACCTTGTTCGTATGCATTTTCTTGATTTTGTGTGTGTATGCGTGTTTATTTGTGGGATCACTGTTTGAGAATTCCAACATGCGTAGATGATTCTGATTAGCAGGTTGCTAAAAAACTTATTCTTGCTAGAACTTGATTGTATGCTACTCTCTCTATTAGTTACCAAACCAGACATGTTCTTACGCACTAGATTTACATAGGCTAGTAACTGTTATAAACAGCCATTACTCAGATGCTTGGCTCCTTTTTTCACTTAAAAGTTAAAGAGTCCATTTGGGTGATCAACTTAGAATCTGATTTGGACTGAAAAGGTTGGAAGTTCTAAGCTGGATGAACCAACTTTTTGCTCAAAATCCAGAATTATAGATCATTTGCTTATAACATGCAACCAAACAATACCTGCAAGCCCTTTCTTTTAGTTACGGTCACAAATGCTTTCTTATCCACTAGATTTATATAAGCCAGTACTCTCATGGTAAAAAAATGTGATCATTGTAACTTTTATGTGTGCATGTTAATGTTTTTGATCCACTTTTCGGATGTTAATGAAGGAAGGTCAACATGCATAGTTGATCCAGCTTACATGGATTTGCTGAAAAAGCTTCATCTTTGTACTTCTTTTTAATAAATAACTTGGATTTTAGGTTGTAAATTCAATTTCTTTTAGTTACTGAAAGTCTGAAACGATCATGTTCCTAACTTCCTAACTGCCAAGTTTTTTTATGCTATGGCCTTGTCTAGTTGCAGCTTCTAAATTTTGTTTTTGGTTTTTTTCCTTGTTGGTTTGACTGGAATAGATTGATCAGCTTAAAATCTGAGCTTTTCTGGTTCTTACTACTGAAAAGTGAAAAGGCTAGCAAGAATTCCAAATTATTTGCTTAAAAGCCGCATTTAAGCAAAAACCGTATGCCCTTGCTCTTTTGGTACTGTAATAAACTTATTCATTCATGCTAGATTTATATATGAGGCCATTTTAAGAACCTTGATTTTCATTGTTAATGTGGAATACGCCAAAGTGCTATAATTGAATGTATTTTAAGTAAATTACATTGTTAAAGATCTGATCTTTTGTCATTTTTCCTCATCTGTGATACAGCCATTGTACAGGTGCTACTCGAGTACGATCCAGACCTAAGCAAAACAACCGGCCAATCAAACACAACCCCTCTTACATCAGCGGCAACTAGGGGCCACACACATGTAGTTAATGAGCTTTTATCAAAAGATCCTGGCTTAATCGAGATCTCACGATCCAACGGTAAAAACGCGTTGCATTTGGCGGCTCGACAAGGACACGTAGATATCGTTAAAGCATTACTTGAAAAAGATCCGCAGCTGGCTAGAAGAACAGATAAAAAGGGGCAAACTTGTTTACATATGGCTGTTAAGGGGGTAAACTGTGAAGTTGTTAAGTTGCTGTTAGGGGCTGATGCTGCAATTGTTATGTTGCCTGACAAGTTTGGCAAAACGGCTTTGCATATAGCCACCAAGAAAAAGCGTGCACAGGTATATCGTGATTTCATTTTGTTTATACTTGTCTTGATAATAGTGTCTTGAACATGTAAGCATTTCAGTTTTATCAGTTAACAGCTGTCCGTGACAATTTTGTTACTTTTTCTAGGCTAGTTTGGCCTGATTTTTGGACTGAGAATTAAAAAATTAGGGATAAAATTCTTGTGAAGAAATTAGTCAAAATTTATATTTGTCATAGTTGATTATCCTATTTGTCCAGTCTAAACTTTTAAGAAGCTATTCCTATAAGCTCCCACAAATAATGTACTGTAATCTATCACGTTATTTCATTCTTGGTCCCAAATTCATGATTTAAGAAGCCGTTCGTATTGCCGGAAAAGCCAAGGGGTCAATACGGATTATCTTAGACAAATCTTTTTTGTATAATTGTTAGTTTGGGGTACAGATCTAATAGTTAGATTGTGTAAAAAACATGAATAGATAGGAGACGGAACTAATAGTTAACCCTATTTTATCTATCGTTTTCCCAGTTTCTGGCTAATACTTTAGTTGAGTTTAAAGGGCACACCTGTATAGTAATTACCAGTATACAATATATATTAACAAACTTCATATTTTTATATTATTTGTTTGATTGCAGATTGTACATGAGCTCTTACGACTACCTGATACAAACGTCAACGCCCTAACCCGTGACCACAAAACAGCCCTTGACATAGCCGAAAGTCTCTCTCTCTCAGAAGAATCTGCTGAAATAATCGACTGTCTCAACCAATTCGGCGCTGTTCGAGCCAACGAACTTAACCAACCGAGAGACGAGTTGAGAAAAACTGTCTCTCAGATCAAAAAAGACGTCCACTCGCAACTCGAACAAACCAAGAGGACGAATAAAAACGTTCATGGGATTGCAAAAGATTTGCGAAAGCTACACCGAGAAGGGATTAATAATGCTACCAATTCCGTAACTGTTGTGGCAGTTCTTTTTGCCACTGTTGCCTTTGCGGCTATTTTTACGGTAATGCAATACCCCCGTGTCGCATTCTGTTTTCTTCTTTTGACAAAAGAAAAGGAAAATAAAAACCAAATACGTTTGAAAAATAACTGATCTAGATATAGTTACAGTTCATTATAAAACAGTCACATGGGTCTCTTAAATTCCTATCCTACGCCCAAATTTAAGAAGTAATTCATCCCTCCCCCTCCTCAAAGTTGGGAGCCAAATTTAGCTCTCCAACATTAAATTATTTCTCTTTCCGTTCCATAAAGACAAGTCACAGGAAAGTGGAATGTCTTTATGGGACGGAGGGGGATTAATTTCAACTTTTAGCATCTTCATAAGATATCATTTCACTCGATATGTGTAATTTTTTTCCAAAACAGTTCAGAAAAAGTGGATAAAGACATAAAAGTATTAAAATACCATATACATATGGAAGATCTTTGATAAAGAGGTTGAAATTTGTTAACTATGAAACTGTGATTTTTACCCTAAGTTTTTTGTAACCCTATAGAGACACTGTTATGGATGCTCTCAAGGTTCGCATTGAGTCGTACTCTATTTTATTATGAGTTCCGCTCACATTTTGTTTGTTGGTTAGGGCAAATACTTCACTTAGATATATACTCATTTTGTCTCTCACTCCGTCTCTCCGGAGACTGGAAAGTTAATTTGCAGAGTTACCTTTTCAAATTGACATTTATCTTTTTATTGTTTCCTAGTCACATATTTATATCACATATGATGGGGACTGGGGACACTTATATTTTTTGTCCCAGCCTACTGTACTCAAAGTCATATTCTATCAGCTGTTGGAATATGGCTTTTCTCGCACAATTAATAAGAGGTGTGTAACGTTACTAGTCTGTATACTTTATATAGTTTGGCATTTAGATACATACTAACCGTTTGATTTCCTCTATATATGTAGTAGTTTTTGTAGACTTGACATCTCAACTTGGCCGGTCTTTCTAATGTTTTTCCATAGCATAATACATTATCTCACGTTTTCTATCCAGTATTTTGCTATATCAATTATCAATTCATACTTTGAAGTTATTGTTCGGTCTCACTAATCGTGTGTTTTCCAACTATATTTCAGGTACCAGGTGGCGATAACAACGACGGCACGGCCGTGGTGGCAACGACAGTCTCTTTCAAAATCTTCTTCATCTTCAACGCTTTTGCCCTATTTACATCTTTAGCCGTGGTGGTCGTCCAAATCACCTTAGTTAGAGGTGAAACAAAAGCCGAAAGGAGGGTAGTTGGGGTAATTAACAAACTGATGTGGCTAGCTTCGGTCTGTACCTCGGTGGCTTTTATAGCATCGTCATATATCGTTGTTGGGAGACGGTCGAGGTGGGCAGCTATTTTGGTCACTGTTGTTGGTGGTGCCATAATGGCAGGTGTTTTAGGGACTATGACTTACTATGTTGTGAGATCGAAACGGAATAGGTCGATGAGAAAAAAGGTTAAAAGAGCAAAAAGTGGGTCTACCTCGTTGCAACACTCAGATCTTTCCCACTCTGATGTTGATGATCGGATTTATGCCCTCTAATTTAATAATTGATATTTTGGGACAAAGCATCGGGATTGCAAAATCCAGCTTTTAATCCGGCAAAGATTGCAAGTTCCGTGCTAATTTTGGTGCATATACCGAAAATCGGGTAATAGTTACTGTTCCGGTTGTTAGTATAGTTCATCTGTCTTTATTTTCTCTACGATCCATGAAATAGATGACAGAACTAATACCTTTTGTTGGCTTTGGTGCTGATGAGTACTATATTGTTTCGACACTTGTTTATGGAGCTCATTTGGAAGCTAAGATGTTTTGTCAATTGATTTTGTATGTGTGTGTATTTGTTTCACTTTTAGCTTTCTTGTAATATTGAGATATGACAAGACTCTTAAGGTTTGCTCAGAATGTATTTGATGCTCTCATATGGTAGATAGCTGCAGTTTCTTCTTCTTCTTATACTCGTGCATGGCTTTTGATCTATTTTGTTTCGGAATAAAAAGAAAAAGATATAATTGGTCCTGCATATGGCGAGGTTCAATTTTTTCTTCTTGTTGTTTCTTTCCCTCTGATCTACTTGAATCCATCTCAAAAAAAGATCTATTTGGTCTTGTATATCCTTTCTGATAAATAATGTATCCTCCGGGCAAGAACTTTGGGATTGATTTCAAAAAAATCAATTTTTAAGAAGAAAAAAATCCGGTAAAGTTGTGCGCTTTCATACTTTTACCTTTATCCTTTCAATTGACGGAAACCAGTATCTAATTATGCTTCTTTTATACACGAAACCACACAAAAATAAATGATAATTCATTCTGAGTTTTTGACCTGAGTAACCTGGCAATTCTTAATTATCAAAAGGTTCACAGCGGCTGTATGCGGTGCTCTTTAGCTAGCAGTTTTGACTCCTCGTGTGATAAAATGTAGCAGGATGCATTGCAATACAACTCATCGAGAAAAGTTCTCAAAATATTTCGACAAACTGATTACATTCAGATCTGAAAAAATGATAGAAAGACTCTTCTGAGTTCTCAACAGTAGCAAGACTATTGGTTTGCTTGATTTACTAGTAAAAATAGATAATAAAAGCCTATCAATAGTCAATATACATATATCGGGAATGGACTAGCTGCGATTTTATGGTCTAGCTCTAAAACAATAATTATATACACGTTGATCTTACTAAGAATGAACTAACATTTTGAATATATTTTGTTACTTTACCCGGTTGATGCAACACTACTACACCGAGTTATCACATTCTGTGACAGATTTGACATTTTAACATTTTTTGGTTGAAAATTTCCTAAAAATTATTACCTGATTTCGAAGTCCCTGGTTCCTGAATTAGAGCAACTAGATTGCACTAGCTAAATTATCTTACTGGGTCATTTGTTAGTTAGTGAGTGTTATTTTGGCAAATAGTGTACTTGTTAAATGTCATGTTGGCAACTAATTGCTAGAATTGTTAACTGTAACAATGATTTTAGTTGCTAGAATTGTTGTTAACCGTAACAATGATTTTAGCTAGCATTTGTGGAAACTAATGTATTTCTTTATTTCTTTTTATTGTTAAAGTGAATGGATATGAGGGTCTAATAATTAAAAATATAAACTTACAAGTCAAAACTAACTAGTTCAATATAGAATAAAAACACAACTTAAAATTAACTTGTGATTGTGTAAGGTAGAGCACATTTTAATTGCATATGTGATAAATTAAACTAGTCAAATTTATGAAGTGTAATATGGATATCTTTAATTTTTTGCTGCACAATTGCATGCATGGATGTACATGTATAATAGATATTCGCATTCGCATTCGCAATCACAATTACAATCACAATCACACCACGTTTAGTGTAATTTTACCACTCGTAAGTTGCAGACTTTTTGAATAATGAGTTTATGCACTTGTCTGACTGCACACCGAATGGATTATTAATATAAGGTTTGTATACCAACTCTAAGTTACCCTACAAAAATAATACTGATTTAGTTATGGTCAAAATCTGTTACAAACATGTCACTATTTTAAAATATTATCACAAATATGTCAATATTTCAAAAAACGTCACAAATAGATACAAAACTATAGCTAATAAGCCGTAACAAAAAAAAAACTAGGGGTAGTTTCGGTATGGTACCGACTTTTTTGACCATATACCAATACCGAACCGAACTTGTTTGGTTTGAAAAAAATTATACCATAACCGAACCGAAAAAGTCGATATACCGACTTTTTTGGTTGGTACGGTTCGGTTTTCCGTTTTATATCGAAACATTATTATTAAAAGATAATTTTTGATAACAATATAATAGCAAAAAAGTTTGTAAAAATTAAAATGTGTACAACTATTCTTATATTTGCAACATTTATTGTGAATTTAATTAAAATAGTAAACACTTATAAAATTAGAATTCTTTTAAAATATTAGACAAGAAAATGGAGAAACACGAAATAATTGTATTTGGCTTCGTAAATAGGAAAGTAAGTCATAAGAAAATTAAAATAAACTATAATATAATTTATTTGTAAGTTATAATTATGTGTAAATTTCTATATATTTTATAATTGTAATGTTTGGTTTGGTTCGGTATTGTACCAAACATACGAAATGAATAACGAAACCGAACCGACTTTTAAAGTTTGGTTCTGTTGTACCGTACCGAAAAGTCGGTATACCGAACTTTTGATACCAACTTGTTTGGTTCGGTTCGAAAATCGATTGGTTGGTACAAATCGGTACAAAAATTTCATCCCAAAAAAAAACTGTCATAATTTTGTGGTGTTTTAACATTTTTTTAAGCTTAAGTATGACGATATACATTAATGTCAAAGGACCACGTCAATTACTCCGAACCAAATGTCAAAGGACCACATCAATTACTCCGAACCGAATTTTCACTAAATACTTGAGAAAATGATAAGAATACCATTAAATTGGTTGATTTTTATTTTCTTTACTAATTCCATTCCACTAGATTCTATTGATCAAGACTACTATTCCTTCAAGTAGAAATTTTTGTTTTTTTGGAAAATAGTCTTTAAGGAAAAATCAACGCACCTGTACATCACAAACAACTTTCACTAAAATAAATTTTTTATTTACCAATCGTTTATTTTTTAAAAACTATTGGTAAATCGAGTGTCGTTAAATTTAAGCAACAATTTGACAATAGAATTAGTTGCTATTCTGTTGTTAAAATATAACGACACTCAATTTATTAACAGTTTTCAAAAAGTAAACTGATGGTAATGATTTTTTTTTTTTGTGTTTACTTTCAAAACAAGAGAGTTTTATTCTTCATGGCATTAAATAAAGTTTTGTTTCAAATGTGAGCAAAAACTGATTTGAACAGTTTTCTGAGTACATATAATCCCCAGGTTTTTTTTTTTTTTTTTGGAATTTCATATAGTAGCTAATGAATTATTGAAATATTATATTAAATTTCGGGAACATTTTAAGACCGACATAAGTACATAACAACCGAAGGTGGGTGATTTAAGACACCTAAATTTGGATGAATAATTCAATGAAAGGACAAATAAGACAATTAATTATTGAAGTAGAACCAGTGTAAAAATAATTGTACGTTAATTAATCTAACTACTCGGAGCAAATTTGTTGGTTTATTTCCGCAACAAACTATATGTCTGAGTTAAATAACAAATTGTTTTTACTGGGGCCATATAGAGTTAGGTTTGTCCGGCCGTTTGAATTATAAGCCTTTTCGAGCTTTCAGATTCAGTGATTAATTCGTAGCCTTTGTTTTGCTAGACTTGAAATGAGAAATGATAATTCTAACTTCCAAACTAAGTGTAAATTTTCAATTATTATCCTAGCTAGGTTTCATTTCTATTGTCATATCCCGTCACTTTTTTAGTTATCTTGGTTATAAGCCAGCCAACAAAGAGTTTCTCATAATGTTCATCTTTCTGTTCACATTATTCATACTTTTTCCTTCCTTTCGTTTTCTTTGATGGCAAACCACTCATGGGACAAAATCCCTAAAAATCCCTAACTTGGTATTTTCGGTATGTAAATTTATAATTCCTATTTTTACTAATACTTTTAAATATCAGTGTTTATATATAAAGTTTTTTTACATTAATGACCTGCTGGTTGTCATGTCAACCAATCGAGATCTAAAACTTAAATAATTAGTTACTAGTTAGCTGGTCTTTTTGAGCTTTTAATAAGCTGTCGCACCACCTTCTACCTAATTTCATTTATCATGAAATTGAGGTAAGGGCATTATTACGAATGCCACGAGTCAACAATCTTTATCACAACTGTATATACTTCTATGTATTAATATTATTCATCTCTTCCACCAAGTTAGGAAGCGGTCTAGTAAATTGGAAATGTAGCTTGGCCAACCTCATGTCTCCCTATAGCCTATTCTAGGGATGGGAAAAAATTTCGAAATAACGATCCGATCCGACATTCGATCCAGTGTCGATCCGATTTTTTTTCGACCCGATGTTGTCCCGATGCGAAAGATCGGATTTTTGTCTCGTCCCGAAATAATTATGTTTGGGATCGGATTTTTATTTCCAATCCCGGTGGATTTCCCGACTCGACCCAATATAATTAATATACATTAAAAATATTTTTTTTTTTTTATGAATAATACCAGTTTATATTTATTAGAAAAAATGAACTTACTCTCACATCTACTCAATTTACTAAATAACACACTTTTATTTTTGTATGAGTTTCTTGTTACATATGTTGTGTATTCATCTTAATATTGAATAACTAAAATTATAACATTTGGTTCATGCTTTTAGTTTAAATTATATTATTGTTTATTTTTTATTAAAAATAATTATAATTAGTTGTGTTGTTTGATATTCAATATTATAAACGAATACAATATCAATATAGTATTGTCCCACTTTTTTATTTTGTTTAAATCTAACGAACTTTTTAACAAAATTGCTAGTTATGTTATAATTTTTTAACAAACTTTTTTCAGAAGTATGAAGTATCAGGAAATCCCATCCCGACCTTTCGGAATCCCGAATTATAGGAAATCCATATTATCGGGACCCGAACATTTTCGGATCTGAATCGGGACTTTTAAATGACATATGAAAATAACGAATTGGAACACGGGTTTAACCTTTTCGGGTCGGATCCTGTTCCGATTCATAGTCTATTCTATCAAATTTTCGTTAATTAAAGCTTATTAAATAAGTTTCACTTATAGATTAGGTCTTACGATTGTTGCAAAATTTAGGGACATATTCAAACATAATAACGAAATAAGTTATAAACTATCGTGTCATTCCTAATCGGAAGTTAAGGACCAAAATAAACTTATGTAGTACTATAAGGAGAGTATAAACTAGATGAGATTTTGCTGAATATAAAATATTAACCTCACAATGTAACTTTAGCAAATCGATAGATTGTATATGAAGAGACAATGAAACTATAATTTGAGAATTAATTTTACTATCTAAATACAATTTAAATAGCTTGACTCTTTGTTTTGTTATAATTTAAAAGTCTAATTCAATGGGTTACAATTCGTGACCTCAAGAAAATAAAATTTGTATTTAAATTTCACAAGTCAAGTGATCAAATAATTCGTCAGAAACCATAGTTCAAACTTCAAACTGTCTGTTTTGGTTTTAAACAATCAATACGACGCTAGTATATGTACACAAATTCACGTGCATCGTGATTTTTTTTATACTATTCTCATTTAATTATACACTACGAAATCATATGCAATTTTAATTGATTTATAACTTATATCAAAATTATCGAAATGAATTTTTTTAAAATCTAATCATAAAATTTAACATTTAAAATATATGATCAAATTTTGAAAATTTTAATTCCGATAATTTTAATACAAGTTCTTGGCCGATAAAAATTTCATATAATTTCGTAATGGACAATTAAATAGTAACCGAGTAAAAATAATTTATTTTGTATATATATAATATACTACACGAGGAGTCTATAAATAATCAACTATCTCTATCGGGTTCAAATTTAGTGAATAAATACGTGCTGTTTCTATACTGTTGCTTATTCTCAGTGATATGTTGCCAAATGTCTTCACTAATCAATCCTGTTAACCACACTAGTTAGAGTAAATCATATTTTATTTTCTCTCCAATTAAATTACCCCATCCTTATCTCCCTTCTACGTATGTTATCTATGCACCCCTGCTGTTTTTTTTCTTTCACTTCATCCATTTATTCGATCCCTGCTAATTTTTATTTTTTATTCATGAAAAAAATTACACTTAATTTGTACTCAAAAGGAAAACAAATCTAAAGATCCCTGAACAGTCATTCCTAAAAGTTAATCTCAAAATAAGATAATAATTCTTATTGTCAAGATTTTTTATTCTTTAGAAGAAACTAATTTATTTGGCTTAGAAATCATTAAAATTGAATAATTTATATAAAAAATATTTACTAGTAAAATTTATTTAGCTAGAGTAAAGGGCAAATTCCTGCCAAATGTTATTACTTTTAAGAAACCTATACATAGTTGGCTGAACAATTTTTTTATATATGAATTAAATTCATTGAATAAGTGATAATTTGCAAAACGAAAACGAAGAAGGTAAACTCCTCGATTTTTACAGCAACACCTCATTTTTTTCAAACAAAACAAAAGTGAATAAGATTATTTTAGACATGAAAAATATGAAATAAAGTATCTATGCACATACGTGATTAAAATTTTCCCAAGAAAAGAAACGGAAAGTAGGGTGAGATAAAATTATTAAATTGGAGAGAGAATATGATTGATTAACTTTAATTTGGGTGGTTAACAAGGTGATTAATGAATACATTTGGCAATATAATAATGAGACACTTTGTAACAGTATGAAAACATAATGTATATCACAGTATTAAATATGGACCCATCTCTACCCATATGAAATGTATTTACAGACCTAAGTTGCCTTTTTATCTGACCTTCAAAACCAGACTTTCAAATATATATATAGAACTAGTTAAACCCTTCACCCAACACTCATAATTCAACCCGTGAATTCATATACATACATTTATAAATCTCATATATATCCATGGAGCTCTCAGGCACCGCAGCAGAGCCGACACTAGCTCAGCTCCTGAAATGCGTAAGCGACCTTAGCAAAGACCGGACTGGTAACGAAACACCACTTATCGACCCTTCTCCCCTTCCGTTTATCCTCTCTTTTAATAACTTAACCTATAGCGTTAATCTCAACCGTCGGATTAAATTCAATAGCCAAGTGTCCACAAAAATCCTGCTTAACGACGTATCCGGATATGCCCGCGACGGAGAAATCCTGGCCGTTCTTGGTGCCAGCGGCTCTGGCAAATCAACCCTCATTGACGCGCTCGCAAACCGCATAGCCAAAGGAAGCTTGAAAGGGAAAATAACACTAAACTCGGAAGCAATCGAGTCACGGTTGCTCAAAACGATATCCGCTTACGTCATGCAAGACGATTTGCTATTCCCGATGCTCACCGTCGAGGAGACACTCATGTTTGCGGCCGAGTTTCGCCTCCCACGGACCCTCTCGAGGTCCAAAAAGAAGGCCCGTGTCCGAGCTCTGATCGATCAGTTAGGGCTCGGGAACGCCGCGGGGACCGTCATCGGTGACGAGGGCCACCGCGGCGTCTCGGGAGGAGAGAGACGACGTGTATCTATCGGAATAGATATAATACACGACCCGATCGTGCTGTTTCTTGACGAGCCCACTTCTGGGCTCGACTCGACCAGCGCGTTCATGGTCGTTCAGGTTCTTAAAAGAATCGCTGAGAGCGGAAGCATCGTTATTATGAGTGTTCACCAACCCAGTTATCGTATACTTGGTCTGATTGATCAGCTCATATTTTTGTCTCAAGGGGAGACGGTCTATTCCGGTCCTCCCTCAAGCCTTCCGGAGTTCTTTTCCGGTTTCGGGAACCCAATTCCAGAGAACGAGAATAGGACGGAGTTTGCGTTGGACCTTATACGTGAGCTCGAGGGATCCCCTGGAGGGACCAAGGCGCTCGTCGAGTTCAACAAGTCCTGGCGGAATGTTAACCCGGGCGGGAACCACAACACTCCTTCCCAAGGGATGCTGGCACTGAAGCAGACCATTAGCGCCAGTATCTCCCGAGGCAAGCTCGTCTCCGGGGCCGTGAGGCCCGTAACCGACCCCACCGCAAAGTCAGAGGTTCCGAGCTTTGCGAACCCAATCCACACGGAAATCGCGGTCCTGTCGAGGCGATCAGTCCTGAACTCTTGGAGGTTGCCGGAGCTGTTCTGCATCCGCCTAGGAGCGGTTGCAGTCACCGGGTTCATCTTGGCGACTGTGTTCTGGCAGCTCGACAACACTCCCAAGGGAGTGCGTGAGCGAATAGCCTTCTTCGCCTTTGCAATGTCGACGATGTACTACACCACTGCCGACGCATTGCCTGTGTTTGTAAATGAACGGTTCATATTCATGCGTGAGACGGCCTATAACACCTACCGTAGATCCTCATACGTGCTCTCTCATGCGCTCACCTCGCTTCCCGCACTCTTTATCCTCGCTCTTACTTTTGCCCTCATAACCTTCTTCGCGGTTGGCCTAGACGGCGGATTCAAGGGGTTCTTATTCTATTTGTCAATAATAATGGCTGCGTTTTGGGCTGGGAATTCGTTTGTCACATTTTTATCCGGAATTATCCCTCACGTGATGCTAGGGTACGTTATCGTTGTGGCGGTGCTAGCTTACTATCTACTATTTAGTGGATTTTTCATCACACGTAACCGTATCCCCTCATATTGGATATGGTTTCACTATCTCTCGTTAGTCAAGTATCCGTACGAGGCAGTTTTACTAAATGAATTCGACGATCCAAATAAGTGTTTTGTCCGCGGGGTCCAAATATTCGATGATTCTCCGTTAGGGGGTTATCCATACGCAAAGAAGCTTGAGCTGTTAGAGGCGATAAGTGATACGTTAAAAATTTATAAAATCACGGCAACATCATGCCTGACTACGGGTGTCGATATATTGAAGCAACAAGGTGTAACTGATTTGAGCAAGTGGAATTGCGTATTGGTGACCGTAGCTTGGGGATTTTTATTCAGAATATTGTTCTATTTTTGCTTGTTGTTTTGGAGCAAGAATAAGCGAACTTAATGATATAGCCATGGTCCGAACCGGAAATTGAACAGGAAAAAATCGATCGAATTCAAGAAAATCATATTTGATAAGGTTTGAGGCCTAATGGGTCGGGAAGGTTGTTGAAAAGTTACAGTTTCTGTTAAATTTTGGCGGGAGCTGGTTACTATTTAAAAAAAAATAAAACTTTTCTCGTTTTTTAGGAATATACTCCGTACGTATATATCATTATTGTGGGATTATAACTTTGAAAGAGATAATGTATGCAAGTGTTACATATGTAGATATTATATACTTATATGAAGTGGTCCGAAAAGAAGACGTATTATGTAACTTATGTTTATAAGCTCGTTGAACAGACGTTGTATTGAATGAAGTTCATTTAAGTAAAGAGGGAAAGTCTTTAATATTGCGTGGTCGTTATACATTAACTATTGAATTCTGAATATCATACCTTATTGCTCATAATAATACTTTAAATTTAGGACATAATATTACGTTTTATTAAATAATAATCGAGTACATTATGGAGTACTAAATTGAATAGATGTAATGAGAATTTGCTATTATACACGGTGATAGAAATACCATTTTCATAGTTATAAACCCTCAGGCATTTTTTTTTTTGTTTTACAAATTAAATACTTTATCTGTAAAATATGTGTTAATTAACTGGAAGAAGGCTTCAGCTCACTTACTTTTGTTACTTCTTATGATATTAATGTAAATTAGCATGACTAATGATAAATATCTCACAAACGATCGATTTTAAAGATTGATAGGCAAAAGTAAATTAAGAAAAAGAGTAAGTTCACAAAGGGCCGGGAGCAATATTATTATTCAGTTATATTCAGGATTTCTCACAATGCCACAACCATTAAATTAATACTCAAATTCGAGGGCCAGGAGTATGAATTACTAGGGTTATTTCACTATTAATATCATAATATGCATCTATATGGCAAAGCTGTGAACTGATTGAGTGATTATTAAAATGGAGAACTCCACTAAAAAAAGAAAACAAAAGAAATTTAATATTTTGGTTTGTTAATATATATATATACACATATATGTATGTGTGTGTATGTGTGTGCCATCGACTTATAAAATTAGCCTATGCTATCATTTAATGTCACCTATCTAACCGTGCGTAATGAACTATTAGAAGGCAACTTTTTCTCCATTGTAAATATAGGCAAGTGGATACATGTTCAATAAAAATGATAAAAATGAATGGTCATTACGTATTGATCACAAAATTTCAATGCAAAGCTCTTACCCGTAGCGAATTAGAGATGACCATTCATTTTATTGTGATTTTGATTCAATGCCCATAAATTTAAGCACAGTGAGGATTTTCCGGACTTAAATTGACATTTTCGCCATGTCTTATTAGATATACTTTTCTCCCGTTCAATAAGGATAAATTAATAAAATATTTTATTTTTAATAAAATAAAAATATATCGAAAAATTTCTAATTAACAAAAATATACCAAAAATTTCATAAACTAATTTGTATATTTCATATACTTATTCCAAAAGTTCATATCGTTATTTCAAAAGTTCATACTATAATTTGTATTTTTTATACCCTTATTACAAAAGTTCATATCATTGTTTCAAAAGTTCATACCCTAATTTATATTTTTCATACAATTATTTTAAAAGTTTATACACTTCTTTCAAAATTTCATATCCTGATTTGTAGAATTCACTCTTATTTTCAAAGTTTATACACCAATTTACATACTCCCTCCGTTCCCATTTAATTATCCACTACGAAATTACGTGCAATTTTGATCGGCTTAAAATTTGTATCAAAATTGTCGAAATAATTTTTTTTTAAATCTAATAAAGAAATTTAACATTTGAACTATATGATCAACTTTTAAAAAATTTGATAATTTTGATACTAATTTTGGCTAGTCAAAATTCCAAGTAATTTCGTAGTGAACGATTAAATAGGAACGGAGGGAATAATTCATATTCTTACTTACATAATTTTTAAATTTATACCCTTAATTCACGTAATTCATACACTTATTGTGAAACCCCATGTTTTCTTTTTATTTTAGTAATGCTATTATGAACTTTTATTACCGATGGTGGCTAATTAATTAGTAAGATATGGAGTAATTTGGTTGCAAATAAGTTGACGAGGTTAGAGCAGCAATTAATTATAACTATATGTGTACATGGATAAAATAAAAATAAAACAAAATAAGATAAAATAAGTATGAGTGTTACACGTTATATAACTAACAATTCTATAATTTAGTAGCATATTAGAAACTTCTATTTAATACTAGCATATTAGAAACCGTATGGATAGACAGAGAGGCATGGGTACAGAAACTACCTTTCTTCTGTGAAGCTTTTATTCTTATTTCGAGAAAACACTTCGGCTTTCGTTTGATATGTGAGTGATTTTGTACCCTATATATATAATCGATTTACTACCCATGTTATTTTGTAAAGTAGTGTATGAAATTATATTATTTAAAAACATATTTTGAAAACAATTCTTTTATAACGTGATGTCAACTAATATTTTGATCAACTGATTATATATCACACATGTATACTTGATTTATTTCTCATGCTTGTTTAGAAAATATTTTCAATATTGATTTTTATGCTCAACAAAATCTATATAAATGAATGACTTTATTTATATTTATATATATGAATTTTATTAAATGATTTGAGATGATTTATGTGAAAAGTTTTGTTATATATAAACGATGTGTTATCCAGGTTATACGGAAATATATATACATTGAAATCATATCTTATATTGTTTAACAAGTATTTCAATTATTGTTATTTTGGATATCTGATTTTGATATAATGATTTGAGATAATTGATTTTGATTTAAATGATTTGAATTACTCGAATGATTAATGATTTTCGGGACCAGCAATGAACTTTGAGGAACAGGCCTCTTAAGTGAGGTGACCTTTATTTTATGATTTATAAATCCAAGGAACATGCCTCTTTAGTGGGGTGACCTTGGTGGCTAGAGAATATGCTACTTAAATTGGCGACTCTAGTTTTCTTAACGGTTTTGGAACAGGCCTCTTAAGTGCGGTGACCTTAGCCGGATCGTCTTAATGGGATTTCCTAGATTGCCGACCTAGGTGACTTTGAGTACGATAGTTGGATCCAACAATAGAGAGAAAAGAATTAATGGCAATGAATTTTCAGTCTGGTTTCAAGTTTGATTTTAGTATTATTTAATTTTGATGATAAATAAATGGTTTATTGATTTATATTTTTCTGCGTTTTGAATTTATAATTTAAACTTATTTTATGTATGTAAACACACATGGGCTAAAACCGAAAAGATTCAACTTATTTCTTTTTTTTTTTGGTCATTATAAAAATACATATTGCATTTTTGAAGACGGGTTGTCAAAACTTACTCCTTATAGGTATAAATATCATTCACTAAGCTCGTTTGGTTTATTCTCTCTTTTAATCTTTTCAGGTAAATACAAGTTATTTAGAGTCGGAGTTGAGTCAGTTGGGACCAAGACCTCAGTGTTGTTTAAGTTTCTTTTCCGCTGCTAGTATACTTATAAAAGTTATTATTCTGATAATATGATTTCTTTGTACGAAATATTTTGGGATGTTAAACTACATATAATTTGTGTTAAATTGACAAATTTTATGAGTATTGAAATAAAATTTATCTATTTTATAAATTTGAGTTTTAGGCTTCGTGTAACACGGGTCAAGTTATGTGTTATTCGGCCGTGTGACATCTATTAAATTTGGGGTGTTACATTTATTGGTACCAGAGCTTAAGGTTCTAGGCATATTCTTGGAAGTCTTTGTTATGTATAGTTGAGGTCTGGTCCAAAAAGTCACAAGGTTAATAAGTTTTATATTGGAAATCGGTTCATATCCTTTTTGGATGGTTGCTTATGTAATTGTTTACCTCTATGTCGATATGTTTTCAAAAATAAATAAACAAAGACGTTAATTATTAAAATATTTCTTGCTTAGTTAAATAGTATAAGAAGTAAATTATGATATTTTGAATGTTAGACTTTAAAACTGTTTGATATCTCTACGAAATGCACAAACTATATTGTGATATTGTTTTATTTTGAATAGTAAGGGTCAATATTAAATTTCATTTTGAATGTTGTTTGTAAGTTACAGTTTAAACCAAAAAAAAAAAAAAAAAATCCTTGTAAATTTAGTTCATAAATCTGTCTTATTTAATATGGTGTAAGGTTTCATTTGTATGATTATTTTATTTTGAACGATGAATAATAGTTTCCATATGGGTTCGTCATTAGTCTTTTATTTTATTAGTTTGTTATTAATATTTAATGAGATACCTTTTGGTCATAAGTTTGAATGTTGCAATTGGTTTGTTTATATATAAAGTATACATTTGGAAGACTCATATATGTCTAAGGTCTAGGTGAAAGAAATTGATTTTCCTTTTCTATGCCATATTTCATCTTATTTTGGTACAGATTACTTTCAAGAAAATAGTTTTCCATAAAAGGGCACTTTCTTTGATGAAGAAAATAGTTTTGCATAAAAGGGCACTTTCTTTGATGTGGTGAATTGGCTAGATGATGCATGTTGAATCGAATGGTCACGAGACCATCTTTGAGTCAAGATTTCGAGTGACAGCCGTTGTCGTTTGACACCATACTCAAGAAGGTTGAGTAGATGGTATGACAAGTTTCGTAACGGTATGTCGCATGACCTATTCGGAGAATGGGAGTAAATGGAAATTGGCATAAAAAATTGGGGTTGAGAAAGAGGAAAACTCTTAATGCTGAAAAATGGGTTTAATGAGGATAACTCATTGAGATTTGTCCCACATTGAAAAATGAAGTGTCATTTTTACAATATATATACTAAAGTATCCCCATGTGGATATTAAGTAGTGTGTCCACATACACATGTGTGTCCACATACACATGTGTATGTATTGCGCCCGAATGCTCGTCGGCGCGCTTGCTCGTCGGAAAAAATGCTCCTGTTCCTGCTCGGGAAAAGTGCGCATGTTCGGAAAAAACTGTCATGTTCGGGAAAAACTGTTCCTATTCGGGAAAAGTGTGCCTGTTCAGGAAAACCTGTTCCTGTTCGGGAAAAGCTTCCAGCAAAGCTGTAACTGTTGCAATAAATATGAATTAATTGCAAAGTTAATACTGCAGTTTCGAATTTCGAAAACTGACAGTAGTAAAGTGACTTTAATGGCTGAGATACTCAGCAAGCCTATAAATAGGCAGACCCCCCCACATGTCAAAAATACAACATTCTGAAATCAAACACATCAGCATATATCATCTCTCAAAAATAAGCACATTACATTTTTAGTCAGAGAGAGCCACCCACCAACAGCTCGACCTTGACTCGTCGCCAGTTTCCGACGAGTCATCCGAGACGTTGTACATTAGGATCGAAGCGCCAACGTAACCAGAAACATCAAGGTGGTTGGGCGAATATCGGTTAAGGGCATACTGTTAACAGTAGCCTTGCCTAATTTTATTTACATTCTGTCCATTTTAATTTTCGCATTTAAATTCAGTTATTTACATTTTGTCCTTTCAATTCAGTATTTTAATTTGCTATACTTAGCTGTAGCTTTTTTATTCTGTTTGTACCTTTCTGTAATTTCTTTAAATTTCTGGTTTTTGCTGTAATTACTATTCTGTAATTTAATTCAATAATTAGAATAGTTTCAATTCAGTCCTGTAATTTCAATTTAAAACAGAACAGTCCGGCTGTTAAGTTTATACTTTCCAGTCCGGCAGTTTCTATTTTTTACAATTCAATACATCAGATTATTAATTAATAATAATCTGATAACGTTTGCTTTATTTACTATTCAGTACCTACATGTTGTAATCGTTAATTTCTATTCCAAATTCGAAATTAATAAAGATTACACTGATTTTGTTTATTCTTGTTTAGTCCTTTATTTATTGTTAATTGTTATTTCGTACACGAAAACCAACAATCTTAACTGATACCTTGTTGTTTCTTTCGTGTATTAATTAATACAATTATTTATTTTTATAAAAGGAATAATGCTTTTTTGTTTTCAATTCTAAATCATATTAGAAATTGAATTACAAAGAAAAATTCCAAACAGTTTTAATTTTGTTTTAGAATCTTGTTGATACCAACCGTATTGGTATTCAATAAGAATCAATTTCAATCCTTTTGATATCAACCGTATTGGTATTCAAAAGGGAAAAAGTTTAATTTTATTGTTTGTTTAATAATTCTTTTACAAACCCAAATATCAGTTTTGGTGTTTTGTTTATAGAATTTATTGTACACGTATCTCATACGTTTTTGTGTTGTCGTTTCAGATGACAAACACGTCGTCTATTCAGTTGACTATCGGAAGTGAGCATGACCCAGTGGTTGGTGGAGATGTCCATAACACTGGAGGCGATGCGATTGTGGGGGCTACCGCCGATGACGTAGCTGCAGCGGCTGAGGCCATGGCGGATGCTACGGCCAAAGCTGAGGCTGCGGCCGAAGCAACGGCCACGGCCAAGGCCGCAACTAAGGCTGCGGCAAGAGCCAAGGCTGCGGCCAAGGGCAAGACACCGATGTATTCGGCTGTGCCTACTTTGCCGACTTCTCATCTGGAGAAACCGGAAAAATTCAGGGGAGACAACTTTAAACATTGGCATCAAAAGATGCTATTTTATCTCACGACCCTGAATCTGACCAGGTTTCTTAAGGAGACTGCTCCCGTCCTAAGCGAGGACGATCTGGACGAGCAGTCGTTATCTGCGGTTGAGGCATGGAGACATGCCGACTACCTATGCAATAATTATATCCTGTGTGCTCTAGATGACACGCTGTTCAGTGTTTTCGAGCCCAAAGCTACTGGAAAGGAGCTATGGGAAACTCTCAAAAATAAGTACAAAGTGAATAACGCTGGCACAAAGAGATTTGTTGTCACGGACTTTCATGAGTACCGTATGACTGACAGCAGGAGTGTCATGGAGCAAGTTGAGGAGCTCCAACTTATTTACAATCGCCTTGAGGCTGAGGGGATAGTGATTAATGAGCCTTTCCAGGTGGCACTCATGATTGAGAAATTGCCACCGTCTTGGAAAGACTTTCAAAACTACCTGAAGCACAAGCGAAAGGAAATGAGGCTGGAGGGGCTCATTGAGAAGCTCAATATCGAGGTGAGCAACCGTCGCTCCGTGAGAAGAGTCGGTGGTGCTAACATCCCGATGGCAAAGGCCAATGTGGTCGAAAGCTCTAACGTCAAACGGAAACGTTTTGACAACGGAGGCAGTGCTGTTGTCTCAAAGAAATTTGAGGGAACCTGCTTTGTGTGTAACAGGACCGGCCATCGTGCCGCGGACTGTTATGACAATAAAGGCGTTGTTAAGCCCAAGCCCCCCCCCCCCCCCCCCCCCCCCCCCCCCCCGGAGGAACTTCAAGGGCAAGGGAAAGAGGAAAGCTCCAGCTCAGGCACATCTGGCCGAGGGAGGACGAGATGATGACCACTTTACTGTTGTGGTCTCTGAAGTGAATCTCGTGGGGAGCAACCCCAAAGAGTGGTGGCTGGATACCGGCGCCACGAGCCATATCTACTCAACACGGTGGATGTTTAAGACCTACGAGGCAGTAAAGGGAGAAAGCTGCTTCATGGGAAATTCTGCTACTTCCAAGGTGGAAGGAAAAAGAATGGTGGTGATGAAGATGACCTCGGGAAAAGAGCTGAGGTTGACTAATGTGCTCCATGTTTCGGATATCCGTAAGAATCTGGTATCCGGATCGGTGATGGTGAAGAACGGGTTCAAGCTGGTTTTAGAATCCGATAAAATTTTAATCACCAAAAATGGTGTCTATGTAGGCCGTGGCTATATGACCAACGGCATGTTTAAGTTAAACGTAGGGACACCTGCTCCCAATAAAGGTGCTAAAGCTGAGGCTAGCACTAGCGATGTAATGACTGTTGTCCAAGAGGCCAATAAAAATTCTAAATTTGAGTATTTATTTGAGTCATTTCATTTGTGGCATGGTAGATTAGATCACGTGAATTATAATTCTTTAAAGAAATTAATATCACTAAAACTAATACTTAATTTCGTTTTTAATAGGCAACACAAATGTGAGATTGGTGTAGAGGCAAAATTAACGAAATCATCGTTTCAACATGTTGAACGAGAAAGTAAACCTCTCGGTCTAATACACACGGATGTATGCGACTTAAAGTTTATACAAACACGAGGAGGGAAAAAGTACTTTATCACCTTTATAGATGATTGTACTAGATACTGTTATGTTTACTTAATGATAAGTAAAGACGAAGCAGTAGAGAAATTCGCTCTTTATAAGACCGAAGTTGAAAATCAACTCAATAGAAAAATTAAAACATTGAGAAGTGATAGAGGCGGTGAATTTTAATCACCGTTTGAGCAGATATGCGCTGAAAGCGGCATTATACATCAAACCACAGCCCCATATACTCCCGAGCAAAATGGGGTTGCTGAGCATAAAAATAGAACGCTAAAGGAAATGATGAACGCTATGCTAATCAGTTCTGGGTTACCCCAGAACATGTGGGGGGAAGCGATACTTTCCGCAAACTATGTTTTAAACAAGTTACCACATAAGAAGTGAGATAAGACTCCATATGAATTATGGAAAGGTCATCAACCCAGTTATAAGAACCTGCGGGTTTGGGGTTGTCTCGCGAAGGTCCTAGTTCCCACTCCTAAGAGGATGAGAATTGGTCCTAAAACGGTGGACTGTGTGTTCATCGGATATGCACATAATAGTAGTGCATATCGGTTTCTTGTACACAAGTCGAATAATCCCAATGTGCACGTAGATACGTATATGGAAAGCCGAGAGGCCTCTTTCTTTGAGGATATCTTTTCCCGTAAATTACTTATATCTGTACCAACTCAAGAGTTGAACAGTGAAAGAAATGTGGGGGCTAGTGAACCGACAGAGGAAGAGGAAGAGGAAGAGGAAGAGCCTCGGTGTAGCAAAAAGGCAAGGAAGGAAACTTCCTTTGGACCTGATTTCTTAACCTTCATGGTTAAAGTCGAACCGGTGACATATAAACAAGCTATGTCAACACCGGATTCCCAATATTGGGAATAAGCCATTCAAAATGAGATTGAATCAATCATGCAAAACCACACTTGGGAACTAGTGGATCTTCCGAGAGGATGTAAGCCCTAGGTCACAAGTGGATCTTCAAGAGTAAGTTAAGGGTTGACGGCACGATTGAGAAATACAAGGCGAGACTTGTAGTAAAAGGCTTCAGGCAAACTGAAGGTGTCGATTATTTCGACATGTATGCTCCTGTCTCCAGGAAAACGTCAATCCGAATCGTCATTCCTCTCGCAGTTTTGTTTGATATGGAAATACATCAAATGGATGTAAAGACGGCGTTTCTAAATGGAGAACTGGAAGAAGAGATTTACACGGAACAACTGGAAGGGTTTGTAGTTCCTAGTAAAGAGCACCAAGTGTGCAAACTTGTAAAGTCTCTATATGGACTCAAACAAGCGCCAAAGCAATGGCACGAGAAGTTTGATAGAATTATGCTATCAAACGGTTTTCGCATTAATGAGTGCGATAAATGTGTCTACTCTAAAGGAAGTGAAAGAGACTGTGTCGTAGTCTGTCTCTATGTGGATGATATGATTATAATTGGGAGTAATGATAGGATCAGCTCCGTAAAGAAAATGTTGTCGCAACACTTCGATATGAAGGATCTGAGTATAGCTGATGTAATACTTGGTATGAAGATTACCAAAACATCAGAAGGATATGCCTTGTCCCAAGGTCACTATGTTAAACAAGTATTAGACAAGTTTGACAAGGACAGTAAGGCAATGTCTAGAACCCCAATTGAGTTCAACTGTAACATGAAAAAGAATTTCGGTAAGAGTGTGAATCAATTGGAGTTCTCTCGAGTCATAGGCAGTCTCATGTATATAATGAATTGCACTAGATCAGACATAGCAAACTCAGTGAGTAGACTGAGCAGGTATACCAGTAATCCCAATGAGGAACACTGGAAGGTCATAATGAAACTTCTCAGATATATGAGGTTTTCAGCCGATTACGGGCTGCACTATACCAGATATCCAGCGGTACTGGAAGAGTATTCAGATGCCAAATGGATATCAGACTCCAATAGCACAAGGTCCATGAGTGGATATGTGTTTCTAATGGGAGGAGCTGCTGTGTCTTGGAGATCCTCCAAACAGACGTGTATTGCAAGGTCAACTATGGAATCTGAATTCATAGCGTTAGACTTAGCAACCGAAGAGGCAGACTGGCTGAGAAGTCTTTTGGAAGGAATTCCAATGTGGCCAAAACCTGTTCCCGCAATAAGCATGCATTGTGATAGTCAATCAGCTATTGCGCGGGCTCAGGATCATATGTATAATGGAAAGTCTCGACATATACGTCGGAGACATAAATCCGTAAGGGAATTGTTATCCAATGGTGTGGTGTCCTTAGATTTTGTAAAATCAAAGGAAAACATAGCGGATCCATTAACAAAAGGCTTGACTCAAGTAGGAGTCGAGACGTCATCGAACGGAATGGGATTAAAGCCCATTAAATTGGTGGCCCCCACATAGGCAACCCAACCTAAACGGAATATTTCCTGATAGGTTCAAAGGAAAACTGAACTGTGAGGGCAACCGAACAAAGCACTCAGGAACCTGGAGTTCCCAACCCATTTCCGCGATGACAGAGTGATAGACCTTTACCATTGTAAGGGTGAGCTTGAGGCTCTTAATGATTCAAGTAACTCGACGGTCGAGTAAAGTGAGTCATGACACTTTCGACTTGGAAGACCTATAACGAGTGTGTAAGGCCGGTACCATGTGATGAGCTTGGGATAAATCACTAGAGCACTCAGTTGAACGTGCCAAGGCAGTCCAGGCCAAATATGGACAACAACTAAAGGGCTTAGTACATGGGTAGAGAGGACACTGTGCGGGTGTCATTCTGGGATACACAAAGCTTAATGGTTCAAGGCTTTACGGCTACCTAATAGCAGTATTCTGGGTGTTACTCCGCTACGGCAGGTTCAAGGCGCGCACTACCTGACCTTATACAGTGAACTTTTGCGGTTCTCTTGTTTGCATTTTAGGACATGGGCTTTTAAGCCAATTGCATTCATGTGGGGGATTGTTGGAAAAAAAATCATGTTTAACATGGTAGTTTCCGAATGGTCACGAGATCATCTTTGAGTCAAGATTCCGAGTGACAGCCGTTGTCGTTTGACACCATACTCAAGACGGTTGAGTAGATGGTATGACAAGGTTCGTAACGGTATGTCGCATGACCTATTCGGAGAATGGGAGTGAATGGAAATTGGCATCAAAGATTGGGGTTGAGAAAGAGGAAAACTCTTACTGCTGGAAAATGGGTTTAATGAGGATAACTCATTGAGATTTGTCCCACATTGAAAAATGAAGTGTCATTTTTACAATATATATACTAAGGTATCCCATGTGGATGTTAAGTAGTGTGTCCACATACACATATGTGTATTGTGTACCACACATGCTCATGCTCGTCGGGCGCAAATGCTCGTCGGGCGCGCATGCTCGTCGGGCGCGTATGCTCGTCGGAAAAAATGCGCCTGTTCCTGCTCGGGAAAAGTGCGCCTGTTCGGGAAAAACTGTTCCTGTTCGGGAAAAGTGCGCCTGTTCGGAAAAAACTGTTCCTGTTCGGGAAAAGCTTCCAGCAAAGCTGTAACTGTTGCAATAAATATGAATTCATTGCAAAGTTAATACCGAAATTTCGAATTTCGAAAACTGACAGTAGTAAAGTGACTTTAATGGCTGAGATACTCAGCAATCTTATAAATAGGCAGACCCCCCCACATGTCAAAGATACAACATTCTGAAATCAAACACAGCAGCATATATCATCTCTCAAACATAAGCATTACATTTTTAGTCAGAGAGAGCCACCCACCAACAGCTCGACCTTGACTCGTCGCCAGTTTCCGGCAAGTCATCCGAGACGTTGTACCTTGGGATCAAAGCGCCAACGCAACTAGAAACATCAAGGTGGTTGGGCGAATATCGGTTAAGGGCATACTGTTAACAGTAGCCTCATCTAAATTTATTTACATTCTGTCCATTTTAATTTTCGCATTTAAATTCAGTTATTTACATTCTGTCCTTTCAATTCTGTATTTTAATTCAGTATTTTAATTTGCTGTACTTAGCTATAGCTTTTTTATTCTGTTTGTACCTTTCTGTAATTTCTTTAAAGTTCTATTTTTTGCTGTAATTACTATTCTGTAATTTAATTCAGTAATTAGAATAGTTTCAATTCAGTCATGTAATTTCAATTTAAAACAGAACAGTCCGGCTGTTAAGTTTATACTTTCCAGTCCGGCAGTTTCTATTTTTTGCAATTCAATACATCAGATTATTAATTAATAATAATCTGATAACGTTTGCTTTATTTACTATTCAGTACCTACAAGTTGTAATCGTTAATTTCTATTCCAAATTCGAAATTAATAAAGATTACACTGATTTTGTTTATTCTTATTTAGTCCTTTATTTATTGTTAATTCTTATTTCGTACACGAAAACAAACAATAGATACATTTTCTACATACCTCTAGATAAATCAATAAATATTTTAGAATGAAATACATGTAAGACATTAAGTATGATTGGAATTTGGTTTCTCTCTTATCATATTGTGACATGCTATTGAGGGGTCGTTATTATGTGACATGTTTTATGGGAACTTTCATATGATTTGAAGTTATAGTGACAAATGCTTTATTTACCCACCACCCTTAATTAGTTGTCCTATATTCAGTTAAACGTAACAACTCCACATTGAAGTTGTTGAACATGTTGTAAGCATGATATCCGTGAAGTATATACACCGGAATTAATTAATTAAACGACACTTTTAAATTATTGTAGTTATATGTCTCCTTTCTTCTAAGGCCTATTCGAAGAGGTCCTATTTAGTAGTTGTGTTATAATGCTGAACTTTATTAAAACATAGGAGTTATCTCGTTGTAAAGAGGTCCTATTTAGTAGTTGTGTTATAATGCTGTACTTTATTAAAACATAGGAGTTATCTTGTTGTAAAGATATATATGTGTAGAAGTACTCTTTCATGAATCTCGCAACTTGGTGTGAAATACTTGAATATACATATTTATACTCGTCTATATATCTGAATATCAATACTATTAATATATGTCAACTAAGAAAAGAGAAGTTAATTGTCATGTATCAACTTATGAATCATTCTCAATATTAGTTACAAAAAAAAAAAAACATCGGAAAGAAACATTAAAATAAAACTGTTTTCCCCTTCTTTTTCCATCGTCCCATCTTCTTTCAATTCTACTACCATTATTGCCTCGCTTTCTCTTTCGCTTTCTTTATTTTATTTGGTTTCCTTCTTTTGACTTCTTTCTTTTTTTTAGGTATAAAATAATTTAATTTATTTACAAACACTTATTTTTCATTAGATTTGTTCATAAAAAATATTGTTTGCACGGATTTATCCGCACATGCATCGTGTGGACAGATTTACATAAGTATCCACATATATAAATAAAAATTTTGGGTGTAGTTAACATTATTTATTATGGAGCATATTGACAAATTTACACGTGTCAAACTGAATTTTGTGTACTCACTTCGTCCCAGTCCCAGTCCCAAAATACGTGATAATTGTTCCATTTTGGTTTTTACTTTTTTTTATAATCAATATCCGGTCTATTTTGTTAATAAAATAGCAAAAATATTTTTTCATGAGTCAAGCCCGCATGATAGTTTTGTCGATAAAAAAACATTACTAACATTAACGGAAAATTATGGTATTACGATCTACATTCAAAAGGCATCTAGTGCTAATAAATCTATTTTACTAAGTACATGGCAAAAAAACAACAGAATTAACAATTTTAATCTTCACTTTTCAAAGTAAAAATAATCTACGATGACTTGCTCTTTACTTCTTATGTCTCATATCCTTATATCTCATATACATCGTCGTGATCAAAATGACTAAACAACAAGTTCAAAAGCAAAATTTTTGTATCCGATATCAAATAAATCACCAGTTTAGTACGAATTAAAGAGAAAGGTAAAAGAAACTCTCATCTCACTTATACAAACTTGTTGAACAAAAATTTCATATTGCTACATCTTGAATTTTGTACGTACTTCCTCTTACGCAAGTGGTTTCGCTCTAGTCCAAAACATATGCAATATGAGTGAGATTTGTGAACTCCATGGGTGATAAAAAGGTCTTGTTGGAGCCGTGCGTTCCTTATTTTGTCAAAACATCTGCCACCTGATTCTTTTCCCTATATATATGACATAAATCACAACTCACAAGAGCCATTAGTTCAACTAAATCCAACCATAAAATATCAAATTTAGGCCCTGGTTTGGTGCTTTTTTCCACCAATTGACAATAAGTTCAGAATCTGTTTCTATGCAAATATTAGTAATATTTAACATGTAACATATAAGCAAGTCATAAATAATAGCCATGAATTCTGCATAACTATTAGTTTGATTGCCAAGATAACTATTAAATGTAAAGACTAAGCAATTTTTGTCATATCTTAAAATCCCCCACAACTCTTATCATCTCTTAGAATACCCTAACAACCATTTTGGTTTTTGCTTAATCAACTTAGAAGTTTCTTTAAAAATTGAAGAAACTTATACTTCCTCCTCCGTCCAAAAAAAAAATAGTCTCTCATGAAATCAAGTGCAAGTTTGATCGGTAAAAAAATTGTATTAAAATTGTCAAAATAAATTTTTTAAAAAGTTAATCATATAGTTTAAAAATTAAATTAAATTTTAAATTTTCATTTCGTCAAATTTGATACAAATTATTGGCCAATCAAACCGGATTGGTTTTGGCTGCCCTGAAAAATTCAAGGCAGGCCTTGAAAAATCAAGGCAGCAAAAACCAATCCGAAGTGGATCCATTTAGTATATTTTTGGCTTCATTAATATGTGTTAGGTTTTTAGTATGTAACGCAACCAAAATAATAGTGTACTAGATTCACGATAGTGTTAATCGTTCGGTATTCATTCCAAAATACACTATTATTTAGGGTGTGTCAACCAATAATATTTTTTACTTTTTAATTTTAAATTAATTCTAGGGTAGATATTTTTGGGTTCATTAACATGTGTTAGGTTTTAGTATTTTTTTAGTTTTAATTTTAAATTAATTTTAGGATATATATTTTTGGGTTCATTAATATGTGTTAGGTTTTAGCATGTGACAAATACTAAATAATAATGGACTAGATTTACGGTAGTGTTATTCGTTGAATGTTGATTTCAAAACATTAAAACAAAAATGTAACATAGAAAATTACATATTTTTACTGCCTGAAAAATTCAAGAAAGACTACCTTGAATTTTTCAAGACAACAAAAATATATCCGATCAAACCTGCATTAATTTCATATAAGACTACTAGTAATCGTGCCCCACGTTTTGCGTGTGAGACGCATAATGCGATAAAATTTAAAAAATAAGTGTAGTTATGATACAAATATTAGGAGAATAAAAAAAAAGATAAGAGTATAAGATGAGAAGACTCAAAAGAATTTTGAGAGCTTAAATAGGGATAAAAAATGTTATTAGTTATTACTTTTTCTCTATTTTTTATGAGAATATGGTATTGTGGTAATTAATAAAAAAGTGTAAGGGTATTTTTGGAAAAAAATGGTAAAATTTGGCAGACTCAAAAAATCTTGTATTGGCTTATTATAATAGTATAGATATATTTAGGACCGATGGAGTAATAAAATATTTGATTAACCATTAAATAGATGAAATTTATATAAGAGGTTGGCTGAATAAACAGCAATTTATCTGTATAAACGCTGTAACCGTAGATTAAATCTACGGTTTACAGTGATTCACTGTAAACCGTACATTTAATCTACGGTTTGTATTAATTTAATTCAAACCGTAGATTAAATCTACGGTCTGTGTAATTTCTGCAGAAATTACACAGTCAGTCCCTACTTTTCAGAATTACACAGTCAGTCCCTGTGCAAAAATTACACAGCAGGTCCCTGAAAAACAGAAACTTACGTTTTTTAAAAAAAAACAATTTTTATACTACATTCTCTCTCTTTCTCTAAAAAACCGCCAATTTTGATCCAAAAAAACCACCCAAATCAATCAAACACATTACCTATTAAGTTTCTTAACAAAAAACCCCAAATCATCAATCAAATTTATCCATAATTCAAGGGTATATCTTTTATTCTCTAATTTATTATTTATTTTGTGTAATTTCAATTTGTAAAATAGGAAAAAATATATAAAATATGCAAATTGATAGCTATATATAATTGTTTGTTGTTTGTTTATATTAATTATAGAAATTATAATAATTGTTGATATTTGTCCCATTTTTGCATGATTTTTTTTTTTTTTTTGTAATTTCAATTTGTAAAATAGGAAAAAATATATAAAATATGAAAATGGATAATTCACTTAGCTATATATAATTTTTTGTTCTTTGTTTATATTAATTATAATAATTGTTGATATTTGTCCCATTTTTGCATGATTTTTTTTTTTGTAATTTCAATTTGTAAAATAGGAAAAAATATATAAAATATGCAAATGGATAATTCACTTAGCTATATATAATTTTTTGTTGTTTGTTTATATTAATTATAATAATTGTTGATATTTGTCCCATTTTTGCATGATGTGGTCCACATACGTGACCAGTTTGACAATATGTCGCCTGAACAGGTAAATTTTAACTTTCGTATAATATGTAACTTACGTATTATATGTTGTATATGTTTACATTGGTCTTATGTTCGCAGAATTTATTACTAGTATTTTTAAACCCTTGTTTATATATTATAATTTTGCTGATTACAGATAGTATGACAACCTTACGGGAATCTCAATCAGTATCCGGAATACTGCACGCGGGGCCGTTATATGTGGCATTGTTCTGTGCCTCTCATTTGTAATGAGAAGGTTGAGTTCCACCCCGCGGACAGGTTCATGAGACAGTTCAGTTTTGTTCAGCGGGTCCCTACTTATATTTGGAAACCCAGAAAGGATCACGGCAAGGATAGAAGATATGAGATTGGGCAAAAACACGACTGGCCTTTACTTTTTGAAGAGTTTATAACCGTGTGGAATGACCACCACAACCGTCTTATTAACGGCGAATTTGGCACGGGGACGTCACCGGATTACATGAGATGGTATAGAGAGAGGACCCGCATCTTCATAAACCCACCTGAACTTGCCCCGCCATCTCATGGTTTCCGGGAGTATACGGGGTTGTTTAATAAAATGGTAACAACTAATTAAAGTTCATTAATATTTGATTGTTATTTTTCTGTTTGTATATTTCAATACTTATAAATCGTTTTTTATTGGTTTTTTTTTTTTTTCAGAAAGCGGTATTGCGCCGCAATTTCAAATCGTTCAAACGGGCGAAAATGAAAACGGAAGTGGATTTACTACGAAAGGACTTCGCTGAAATGGGAATGAATCCATATGGGTCAGCTGATGAACAGTCGGATGAGGAGGATGACGATGACGACGACGATGGTGATGACGACCTACGTTACGACCCAACAACTTACACTAGGGCTTCAAGTTGTCGGCGTCCCGACGAAAGAGGCAGAGGGGAAGGCGAATCTAGTAGCGGCGGGCGTAGCCGGGGTAGAAGATCGACTGGAGGTCGACCCCCGACTACAGATCAGGGTCCGGGTCCGAGTTCAAGCGGTCATGGTCGTCGTGCTTCTTTTGCTGGGTCAGAGTACGTTCAGGATGATGTTCCGTTCGATTATCATAGTCAGCATTCAACCGACAGTTGGAGTCGCGGATTAGCACTTACATCCCACGAGCGTGCTCCGTATCCAGAATCGCAGCATCGACAGAGACGGCGTACGGAGCTAAACGAAATCGAAGAGTCTGCTGAGCCGTCATCGGATAGATTAACATCGGCGGGAAAGATGCTCTCTACGTCCAACTTTAAATCATTTAGTCGTTACAAAAAAAAAATGCACATTTGTGTTTTTTGTAAATGTTTTTTGTATTTGATTTCTATGTTTGATTTGTAAGTTTTATTCTTAGCTGAGTTGGAATATTATAAATTCGTAAGTTTAATTTGAGTCGTATGTTTGATTTGTATGTTTCTAAAAAATATTATGTATTTTAATTGATAGGACCAATATTGAGTTTTTACAAACCCTAAACCCTAAATTACAAACCCTAAATTACAAACCCTAAACCCTAAACCCTAAACCCACTCTAAACCCTAAATTACAAACCCTATACCCAAAACCCTAAACCCTATACCTTAAACCTAAACCCTTGTTGGCCCGTGTGAGGCTAAACCTTAGAGGGGGGTGAATAAGGTTTCTAGGCGTTTTTGCCTAATTTAAAATTCTAAGCAACTAACCACCCAACTAATGCAATTCTTAAGCTTAAGCGTTTTAACAAGAGTCAATAAATTGTTAGGAGTACTAAACGCAAGCAAGAATAAATAATTGCGGAAAATAAAAGTTTAAGGGAAGAAGATGACACCAAGATTTATAGAGGTTCGGCAAACGGCCTACGTCCTCTCCTCGGTACTACCGAGTATTTCACTAAAATAATCTTCTTCCGGATGTTACAATCCTATCGAGCTAATCAACCGATTAAGCTCCCCCACACTTTATGAGTGTCCCGAATGAAAAGACCTAGAGCTTTTAAGCTTCACTTGCTTACAAAGCCTCTACCCGATCACTCACTCACAAAAATGAGTTTATAAAATACTCGTTACAATTTTATCAAAAATTGAAACAACACCCACAATCGATTGCTTCTAAAATATGCTAATATGTGGTTTCGATGATGTTTGATCTTTGTTGGAGCTTATATCTCTTTATCTTCGATTTCTCTCTTTTCGAAGTATTTCACCAAAATGGTGATTTTGGGTTTTTGTATATGAGAGAGGTTGAAGGATTGATTGGTATTGTAATTGGTGTCTTTGGAAAGTGAATTGGGTTGGTTTTTATAATCACCAAAGACTGTTTTTCTGTATACGACCGTTGGAAGTGGATGAGGCTTTTTTCAGAGGTTTTAAGCTGTTTTCCAGAAAAAGCTGAAAAGCTGTTTTCGAAATCTGTAGAAAACGATCGGTCGTTTTCTACAGTCGATCGGTCGTTATTCAGAAAACGATCGGTCGTTTCTGAGTTTCGATCGATCGTTTTTCTTGTGGACTCTCTGGAAGAAATCAGAACAAAAACGATCGGTCGTTTTTGTACAGACGATCGGTCGTACTTCAGTTTTCTCTGTTTTCTCGTTAATCTTCAAAAGCCCGTAACTTCTTCGTTTTAGCTCCGATTCTGGTTCCGCTTGAACCTGTGGCTTCGTTTTTCTGAGCTCTATCTTTCTGGCATTCTGGAATTTACAAATTCTCTTTTTGGAAAAGACAAGCATTATATCATTGAAATAGAGAAATCGTAAAATCATTAAAAACATAATCAATGTTATAATCAAAATCAATTATTGAACCCCATGGCTCAACAACCCTAAACCCTAAACCCTAAATTACAAACCTACCCAAAATTACAAACCCTAAATTACAAACCCTAAACCCAAAACCCTAAATCCTAAACCCTAAACCCTAAACCCTAAATTATAAATTACAAACCCTAAATTACAAACCCTAAACCCTAAACCCTAAATCCTAAACCCTAAACCCTAAATATTCTGAAATATACATACAAACAGTACATTTAATGCACGGTTTGTACAGATTTCATACAAACCGTACATTAAATGTACGGTTTGCATGTATTCTGTGCAAACCGTAAAATAAATGTACGGTTTGTACCCCTGATTTAAGCAGCGTCATTTTACGAATGTACTTTTTGCACTGAATCACCGTTAATAACGTAAAAAAAAACTACAAACCGTAAAAATAATCTACGTTTTGTAGTGTAAATGACATTGGATACCATATCTATCAAAATAATTTCGACAAGACCTTATCACTTTTGAATTATTATGATTTGACAACCCTATCCGAAAATAACTACTCAATGCATTATTAAAGTTTGGAAATGACTACACCACAAAAAACACTACAAACCGTAAAAGTAATCTACGGTTTGTAGTGTAAATTACATTGGATACCATATCTATCAAAATAAATCCGACAACATATTATCACTTTTGAATTATTATGATTTGACAACCCTATCCGAAAATGACTACTCAATGCATTATTAAAGTTTGGAAATGACTACACCAAAAAATTCACTACAAACCGTAAAAGTAATCTACGGTTTGTAGTGTAAATTAACACTATAAATATGACTCAATTTTGCCAATTCTAACAAACCATAAAATCAAACACAAACACATTTCAGAAATCTCTAAAAAAATACTCATTTCTCCCCAATAAAATATATAAACAAACACTTTTCGAAAATGAATTACAACTATGGTTATGACAACAACCAATGGAATAACAACAATGCGAATTCATCCAGTGGCTCAAACGAAGAGCTAACACCGTATGTTGATGAATTGACTTGGAATACAAGGGATGAAATGCTTGCTGATCTTGCTGATGTGGCTGGAAATTGGGGTTTCATCCTTACGATTCGTAGGTCTGGAGGGGATGATGGGAGCAGAACACCGTATGTTGATATTGTGTGTGATAAATCGGGGGTTTACGAAAAAAAGAAACCATCTTCCGTAAATTCAGGTACAAAGAAAAAAGATTATCCATTTTTCATTAAAGATTACGTAGTTAATGGTGAATGGATGTGTCACATAGAAAATGGACAACATAACCACCCACCTCCAACTTACCTCCAAGGGCAAGCACGGCGTGCTCGTTTAACCCAAGATGAAAAAGAAATTGTTAAAACTTTAAGGCAAAGTAGTTTTAAAGTTGGTGCAATATTAGAGGCCATAAAAAATCGAAATCCTGACAATGTATCAAACACTAAAACGATACATAATTTTTTGGCCGGACTGAAATTTAAAGAACGAGATGGTAAAAACCCGATACAGGAACTGTTTAATTTGTTGGATAGCCATCGCTACACATTCTACTATAATATGAACCCATCAACCCATTGCCTTAAGAACTTGTTTTTTGCACACCCCGATTCTATAAGGATGTTCAAAGCTTTTCCTGATGTCTTGTTAATGGATTGTACATATAGGACAAACCGTTTTAATATGTCATTTCTAGAAGTCATAGGAATGACATCAACGAACCAAACATATTGTTTAGGTTTTGTTTTCATGAGTGACGAGACAAAGGAAAGTTATATATGGGCATTGGAAAAATTTTAAAGTTACATTGGAGGGGTGTATACTACATAGGGTGTTTGTAACCGACAGGGAAATGGCCTTATCAAATGCTTTATCCGTCGTTTTTCCCGATTCGCATCATATTTTGTGCACTTTTCATATTGCAAAAAATGTTTTGAAAAACTGCCGTAAAAAGATCCCTGAAGAGGAGTGGCAAACGTTTCTAGATGATTGGGGTTTATTGGTTGATTCTGAGTCGATAGAGGAGTACAATCATAACCGAACTTATTTCAATTCCTCTTACAAATCGTACCCTGCTGTGATTAAGTATGTAGACAAGCTTTTAAATGATTATGCTGAAAAGTTTGTTGCATGCTATACCAACCATACAACACATCTAGGTAACAGAACTAGCAATCGAGCCGAACAACAACATGCTAAGCTGAAAAGATCCCTTTCCACAAATACTGGCACGCTTGAAACTGTTTGGGTAGAGGTGAATAGAATTCTAGAAAAACAGTTTGAGGATATTAAGATGAAGTTGGATAAATGCAAGTCTTATTTTCCACATTCTGAACGAACACCTCTATTTATAAATCTTAGGTCATATATCACACACTATGCCTTTGATTTATTATTTCAAGAACACAAAAAATGTAGTGCCCAGGCTGATGAGAATTGTTCTTGCGGTTTCAAATTGTCTCACGGTTTACATTGTCATCATATTATGAGTGAACATATTTTATTTGGGAAGCCTCTTCCTCTAGAATATATTCATCCATTCTGGAAAAAATTAGACGTAATTGATGATAATGGGAACACCGATGATTATGGGGTAGAGGGTGATCTAGAAGAGTTTAAAAGTGTTTATGCTAGCAAAACTAATGTTGAAAAACGGCATATGAAAACACAACTCCGAGAGATAACCGTACCAGCCAGAACATCTATCAGTGACCCCGAAGTGAGAGTAAATAGGGGGAGACCTAGAAAAGGCGACAAATCTAGTAAGAGAGATAAGTTGGGATGGGAGTATGTGGAGGAACAGAGTGCTGGTGCTAGTAGGGACAAGGGCAAAGGCAAGGCGGATGAAACACCGGAGGTAAGGGTAAACCCAACTAGGAGGCCGCGAAACCAGAACCCTAAACCCACCCTCAATAGGCCAACCTTCCTGTACAGTGACCAAATATGGGTCATGTTACATAGTTACATCGAAACGGTTTATGATGTGCGTGGGGATGGTAACTGTGGGTTCCGGGTAATTGCAAATGTTACGGGTAAACAGCATGAGGAAGATGATTGGTACGCAGTAAGATGTGAGTTGTTTCAAGAGCTGCAGCAAATGAAAGGTGTTTATTATGAGCTGTTTGAGAATATTGACTTTGAAGCTTACCGGTATGATTATATTTTATCAAGTTTAAATTTTTATCATGCTACAAATCCCGCACCTTCTGACAAATGGATGAGATTTCCGTCTTATGGGTTTTTAATTGCTTCTCATTACAATATTCCAATTGTATTGTTGTCCTTATGGCAAAATAATAATGAAGGGGTAAACGTGTGGAACAATATTTTTTTACCTCTTTATACTGGTCCGCCTCGGGGAACGACATATTACATTCCGACTATAATGGTGTTCGTCAACAGTTGTCACTATGCTCAGGTTATTCCTAAAGAAGAAGGGATCTTCCCAATGCTAGGAATTATAGCACGGTGGGAACAAACACGCACTGAGGCAGCTGCGCCATGGAAGGAACTTTTCCGACCAAATTTCAAGTTATATATGGCGCTGGAAAAGCAATCGGGAAAGCAAAAAGCAAATGAAGAAGAAGCTATACACCTAAGTCCATAATCAGTTTTTTATTTTTAATTTTATGTAAATTACTATTTTTTCCAAGTTTTTGTAAATTTATATGATGTAAACAAATGTTTAATAAATTTGTTTTATGAAATTTAGTTCTTGTTTGCATATTGAGTTAATTTATTTTATGAAATTTAAATCTACGGTTTACAGTACAGATTTTAACTGTAAACCGTAGCTTAAATATACGGTTTACAGTGAAACACGGTAGACCGTAGATTTAATCTACGGTCATTACGTTTTTACAGAATTTTTGAGGTTTAAAAATCCATCCTCTTTATATAAGCATAAAAAGTCCAACCTTTGACTTTATTGAAGGTAATTTGGATAAAGTAACACAACAATAATATTTTGCTAAAGTTTGTGTTTCCTAGAAAGCTACGTCTAATTTGAGAAAGTGATCAATGTCATTCTACTTCTCTTAAGACATTAACATTAACAATCTAAGAGCTAGTAGTTTTTCAATAAACTTTGCAACATTTAGAATTTATGTGTGACGAAAGATTACTTTTGTTTGATCTTAAAAACATTCCGCCAACTAGCAAACCAATGAGAGTAACGATTCTTAAAAGTCAAACTACCCTCTAAACGGTGGATGTATAAATATTGTGTTACATAACCTTGTTAAGACATTATTTGTTATAAAATATTAAATATGTGCGTGTGCATAGCTCATTTATTTTTAGGGATGAAAATTTTAAGGTATCCGTTGACATAGTACTACATTTCTATATATAATATTTCTTGTTTGGTTAGTTTATATTAATAAAACTAAAAAGAGTAAAATTATTACATATGAGTTTGAGATAACGTGCAACAAGTTGCACCGCTACTTCTTTTTAAATAGCAAATCGAATAGTTGAAAACATATTGGTATTTTATGCTAACTTAAACAATAAATTAAGGAAATTAGAAGGGGTACATTTTCATTCAGATGACATGCATGCCCATGCCGATACCAAGTGGCAAGAATGATTTCATCTTTTCCGTATACTTTGACTTTATTTTTATTGCTTGCATGTAATTTGTACACACATTTTCAAAATTGTTCGTTTACGTTTAGGAACCTGCTAATGTCTCTTGTACAAATTCTGAATATAAACAATAGATATAGGGAAACATTTTGGGAGTTTTTTTTAGGTGACAAACGTATATAGTTAATTTCAGAAAGGTATTTTTCAGTTCTCTTTTACTCAGACCCTATTAACTAGTGGATTTTATTTCCACCCACTTAAGAATTACAGCCTGTGCTCTGTGAGCTATGACCAAACTAATTATAGCAAATTCAATCACGCCAAATATGGATTAAAATGATTGCTAGGTAATCAGAATATATAAATACTTTTGACTCATCATCAGTTCATTACACATGGCTGGTCCTTAACCAGGGTGTGTATTAGAATCCGTACACTCTCTAATCTTGAAAAGTGCAACGAAATTAGCTTAGAATTTTTTGTTTACGATTTTGTAATAAGCGTACAAAATAAAATTAACATTACCAATCAATGGGAAAGTCTAACTTTCATAACAGTATATTCATTAAAAAGGGCATCACCAAATGTATAGAATAATTTCATCTGTTGCACATGTCGGCACGGAAAGATTACAGTTGTGACAATCTCCCGAATTTAAGTTGTTTTTATTATCATCATGTATGAAGACGGGGGTTTACAGGCTAATGATACCTACGATATTTCCACCCATTTTCACACTGAACAAATCACAAATCCCTATCAACCAAAACAAATTTTCATTATGTTCAAATATTAACGAGTTTGTTATAATTACGTTTCGATCTTTATTAGTGTGTGAACGAGTGTGTAAACAGTGTATGTATCATTATCCGTCTTCCTCATATCTAAATACAAAAAGTATCTGTCTAAACCAGAATTGTGAAATGTGAGCCTGATTTTCTTTAAAAAAAAATTATAATTTATATTAAGTTATTTTACGAAAGAAATGTGGGCTAAAATACTAAAATTTAAAAATTTTAATCAAAATAAATAGGAAAAAAATCAATTTTTCATCAATTTTTTTCATCTTAGCTAGTTGCATTCTAAATATATAAATTTCAGCTCCTGGCCGACATCCTGATTCATTGCTCACTCAAGTTACATTGTGAATTTGTAACATCAAATCTCTATAACAAATTTCGAAAAGAAAAGGAAAATATAATTCTTCCTAATTTGTTTCATAATAAGTCCTGGATAAACAAACAACTCCTTTTTGTCTAATGTAAATAAAGAGAATATATGTAGTTGTTTAATATGCCCGTCTACGCCTTTATTGATGATTAGCAACAGGAAAATCCTCGTCGGGTGGGATCCTTAATTAATTATGTTTCAAACCTTTTTGCTACTATATATATTACACCACAACAAATATCGTGTTATGGTTTTGTGGTGTCTTTTGTCTCTTTTTTCTTACGATCTTAATACCGTTAGGCGTTAGTTAAAAGAGACAAAAGACACCACAGAATCATAATTTCGTTAGGCGTTAGTTAAAAGAGAGCTCTTTTGGAATGATTTGCTTAGCATAAAAGAAATATCTTTTTGTGGTGTCTTTTGTCTCTTTTTGCTTACGGTCTTAATACCGTTAGGCGTTAGCTAAAAGAGACAAAAGACACCACATAATCATAATATCGTTAGGCGTTAGTTAAAAGATAGGTTTTTCGGAAAGATTTGCTTAGTATAGCCTCTATCACTACGACTCATCTTTGGTACTGAGATTTTTTAGATTATCTATATATGTAGAAGTCTCATTAAGTACGATGTGTTGACGTGTGCATCGAAAGACAACCGTCAAGTTCCATCTTGACTAGAAGATGAATGAGTTAACCAAAAAAGAAAGGTTAGACTATGTTACTTCAATCTTGTAACATTGTAAATATGACCTTCATATATAATAGAACAAATAAATACTATTTTATATTATTTATCCTCGGCTTAATTTACTAATGTTCGGATAACTCACCTTCTCTCAGAAAAGTGATTAAAAACATCAAAGTTTTGGTTATAAATATCTTGAGTGAATTCAAAATGTAAAAAAACAACGCAAGAAATAGATTCATTAATATTGCATGGAAGTTAGAGCAAGCACTACTCACACCTTATATGAACTTTTAATGCATATTTTAGGAAATTTTACTAATTTTTGGCAAATAATTACAATTATCATGTTCCTTTAAAATATTTTCAAATTTTGAAGGTGACCCAATAATTCTTATATAAAAGAAAGCAAAAGTATTTCTCATATTATTTTACAAAAGTGAGATGTCATCATGCTTGTATACAAAATGAATTAAAAAGAGAGAGAGAGAAAATAAAGAGATTTATAAAGTAATTGGTGTTTTGTGTAAATGTAAAATGAAGAAAAAAAAAAACAGTTTTTTGTTAAATTTGGAGAAAATAGTAAACCGCCGTGCTTACCCTAGGCCTTAGCCCCTTCCTTTTTGCGAAGAAGCGCTAGCTCTCCATAGACGTGTATGTAGGCTACAAGCACTTATTTGCTTCCAATCCTTTTTGCTTAATATACATTCGCCTTACTTTCCAAAAAAAAAAAAAAACTTCTGCTTTTGTTATACAAAAGACGAAACATACTTTGTTTACTTTCAATATTCAATCATCCATGACTGGATAAATAGCCGCTCAACTTTATCATTCTGCAAATAGGAACGCAATTTACATGTATGGAAATTTGATTTGACCAAAAAACATGAAAAACTTTAATAATTTAGGGGACTCTGAGTAAGAACAAACATCCGGAATTGGACATCAAATGCCATCCGTAAATTTGGAGCTATAAATGGTAACTAATAAAATATTAAATAAACATTTAAACAACATTATTATTATTATTATTATGATATAATAAAAAAATCACTATAAGAAAAAATTTATTTAACATTATAAAACTTTTTCGGTTATATTGTTAAAGTGGTTGTCATTAATTTTAGTAACAGTTTAACAACCACCCTCACAAGTCACATCCATTGGTCGCATTCGATTTGTTAAATTAATAACGACTTTCACCAACACTAGCTAATTCACTGAAACTTTGATTGTCAAAACCTCAAAACCGGATCAACTACACATATCAACTCAGAAACCTATACAATTCGATCTAATGGATCAAAATATCGAATATAGAGCTCGTTTTTACAATCATGAATAGAAAGAATGGTATACCCACCTATGGAGTTAGAGATATAAGTAAAGAAAAAAAACAAAAACAAGGGAAGGGAGAAAGTGAGCTAGAAAAGGAGTGATTAGTTACTTAAGAAAATTGTAGTTTTTTGTGAAAAAATAATTTTGAAATGTGCGTTTTTGGTAATATAGTTTCAAAAGGGATAGGTTGTGATAAATTTTCCTCATTTATACTTCTAGTAAAAACAAAACAATTTATGTTTTAAAATATTGTATGCACTTGTGCCATTCACGTTCTTTTGTAAGAGTGTACTTCTCATCTTAATTTATGATTTTTTTTATTATTATTTACTTCCAATACTTAAGATGCAAAAAGCGTAAGTCTTTACATTTTGCCAAAAGGACTTGAAAATAATTAGTAAAGTTTTTACCTTTTCATCTCCATAATGTCACCAAATGTCCCTTCTTCTTGGTTCTAAAATCCTTATCATCATAATTAATGCATTTTCCACACTTGCACGTGATAACAGCAATGTATACCTATAAACAATTAAAATTATAGAAAACTGATTTGTCATATATTACTATTTCTTGGCTCCTAAGATTCAAGTTATAAATGGATACCAAACTTTATATTGTTATATTTCTATTAACCACTCATTGGAAAGACTCCTTGTTTTCTTTCTTTCCGTTTCTAAATCCACGTCTTCTCTCATTAGTTCTCTGTTGGTAGTTGTGAATTTAATGTGGAATTTGTCCTTACTTTTTTATTCAAAGTTGACTGTGCGCTTATAGATTTTGTTATACGGTAGAGGACGTCACGCAATTTTTTTGGATATCAAAATAAAAATAAAAATCATTCATTAAAAGATAAAATAAAGTGAAACCTATCACTTGCTATTTTTGAAGTACTGTTTATATAGAGATATTGTTATTTATTTATTAATTTTGATACAACAGAAATCAAAATAAATAAAAACTTGGCACCACACGTGCGGATCGCTATCCCGCAAATCCTTTCGACAATAAATCTGTCAAAATCGTAGGGGCATCTTCATACATCTGAAATTCTTTGGCCATCACTCTCCCGATCTTGATCAAGTGGTCTGCATACATGTTTCTTGTGCAAGCGAAATATAATGAAAGTATGACATTTAATAAGTATAAATTTTATATCCGCAATTAGGCCATAGAATAAGCAATTTCAAGGCGTCTCCTTCATGACAATCTTCACTGCGGAGTATGCGTCCGATTCCACTTCAAAACTTATGAAACATTTGGCCAAAGCGATTGTTATATCTCGATAGATAGCCCATAATATCAAGTGGGATGTGATGCTATAATTTACTGGTGAATCCCAAGATCCACATTCCATTTTCATCACGGAGCAATTCGTTTAGAGGTTGTATTTTTAAACTTCAATTTTTCTGAAAATACGCTGAAATCGTAGATTAAATCTACGGTCTGCATTGATTCAATACAAACCGTAGATTTAATCTACGGTTTACAGACATTTGCTGCAAACCGTAGATTAAATCTACTGTCTGTATTGAATCAATGCAGACCGTAGATTTAATCTACGGTTTGCAGCAAATGTCTGTAAATTACACAGTCAGTCCCTGCTTTTCAAAATTACACAGTCAGTCCATGCGCGAAAATTACACAGACAGTCCCTTGAAAACAGAATTTCACGTTTTTTTTTAAAAAAAATAAACTTTTATACTATACTCTCTCTCTTTCTCTCAAAAACCCCCAATTTTCATCCCAAAAAACCACCCAAATCAATCAAACACATTACCTATCAAATTAATTAACAAAAAAACCCCAAATCATCAATCAAATTTATCCATAATTCAAGGGTATATCTTTTATTCTCTAATTTATTATTTATATTGTGTAATTTCAATTTGTAAAATAGGAAAAAATATATAAAATATGCAAATTGATTATTCACTTAGCTATATATAATTGTTTGTTGTTTGTTTATATTAATTATAGAAATTATAATAATTGTTGATATTTGTCCCATTTTTGCATGTTTTTTTTTTGTGTAATTTTAATTTGTAAACTAGGAAAAAATATATAAAATATGCAAAACCATAATTCACTTAGCTATATATAATTGTTTGTTGTTTGTTTATATTAATTATAGAAATTATAATAATTGTTGATATTTGTCTCATTTTTGCATGTTTTTTTATTTTGTGTTTGGTTAATTTCAATTGTTGATAATTGTTGATAATGTGTTTGGTTATGATTAAAAAATTGAGTTATGATTGTTTGGTTTATGATTAAATGTGTGTTTTGTTATGATTAAAAAATTGAATTATTATTGTTTGGTTTATGATTAAATGTGTGTTTGGTTATGATTAAAAAATAGAGTTATTATTGTTTGGTTTTATGATTAAATGTGTTTGGTTATGATTAAAAAATGGAGTTATTATTGTTTGGTTTATGATTAAATGTGTGTTTGGTTATGATTAAAAAATTGAATTATTATTGTTTGGTTTATGATTAAATGTGTGTTTGGTTATGATTAAAAAATTGAGTTATTATTGTTTGGTTTTATGATTAAATGTGTTTGGTTATGATTAAAAAATTGAGTTATTATTGTTTGGTTTATGATTAAACGTGTGTTTGGTTATGATTAAAAAATTGAATTATTATTGTTTGGTTTATGATTAAATGTGTGTTTGGTTATGATTAAAAAATTGAATTATTATTGTTTGGTTTATGATTAAATGTGTTTGGTTATGATTAAAAAATTGAGTTATTATTGTTTGATTATTATTGTTTGGTTTATGATTAAATGTGTTTGGTTATGATTAAAAAATTGAGTTATTATTGTTTGATTATGATTGTTTGGTTATAATTGTTTAGTTATCATTGTTTTGGTTATCATTAATTGGTTATAATTGAGTTATCATTGTTTGGTTATCATTAATTGGTTATGATTGTTTGGTTATCATTAATTGGTTATCATTGTTTGGTTATCATTAATTGGTTATTAATTGGTTATTTTATCATTGTTTGATTATCATTAATTGGTTATTAATTGGTTATTTTATCATTGTTTGGTTATCATTAACCGAGTTATATTTGGTTATCACAGTTAGAATGGCAGATCCAGGTCCACATATTAAAGGCAGGTTGGGTATTTTACGACAGACCGGTCACATTTCTAATCAGACTTGGGATGCTGGAAGAGAAGCGGGTAGAGGAGATGCCAATAAGATTAGGGTTTATAATTATAGTTGGCAGATACCGACGCCTGAAAGGGTAGTTCAAAATATGATTAGGGCTGGTTTTTACGGTATTCACAGTATAGGTAATTATACCGTAGACCGAGGCTTGCTTACAGCCTTAGTTGATAGGTGGCGTGATGAGTCGCACACGTTCCATTTTGTCGGTGGAGAGTTGTGGATATCTTTACAGGATGTAGAGATTATGCTTGGTCTCAGGGTGGATGGTCTTGCTGTTACCCGGTCGGAGCGGAATGATAACAGGGAGAGCATGTTAGATATGGTAGAGAGTTTGTTGGGTGTTAGACCGGCTGACAATCAAGTGGATAAAAACTGTCTGACAGTTAGACTTGATTGGATGTTACACACGTTTGGTGAATTACCCCCCAACCCTAGTGAGGAGCGTTTGCTATATCAGTCTAGGGCTGCCATGTTGTTATTACTGGCGGCACATGTATTTTCAGATAAGAGCAGTGATCAGATTCCACTCTGGCCTCTGCCATTTCTGGAGGATTTTGACACGTGTGCTGAGTAGAGTTGGGGATCAGCTCTTCTGGCCTGGTTAGAGGCTAATCTATGCAGGGTGGTACGTTGTAAGACAAACGGAGTAAGCGGGGCGGTGATGTTTCTGGATATGTGGGCGATTACCAGACTATTGCCGGTTAGACCATGTGAAGAGCTGCCGGAAGATATCGAGCCACCTGAGAGCTTGCCTAGGTTCCCCCTCGGTTACAGGTATGATATTATTTAGTTTTTGTGTCTTGGATTTGTGGTTTTTTTTTTATTGCGTCATCTATCATTTACTTAGCTGCCGGTTATATTTATTGTTTATCGGGCTTTGTTTGTATATTACAGATGGAAGATTTGGAGGCAAACTAACCTTACGCCATATGTCTACGGACATAATGTGGTCCACATACGTGACCAGTTTGACAATATGTCGCCTGAACAGGTAAATTTTAACTTTCGTATTATATGTAACTTACGTATTATATGTTGTATATGTTTGCATTGGTCTTATGTTCGCAGAATTTATTACTAGTATTTTTAAACCCTTGTTTATATATTCTAATTTTGCTGATTACAGATAGTGTGGCAACCTTACGGGAATCTCAATCAGTATCCGGAATACTGCACGCGGGGCCGTTATATGTGGCATTGTTATGTGCCTCTCATTTGTAATGAGAAGATTGAGTTCCATCCCGCGGACAGGTTCATGAGACAGTTCGGTTTTGTTCAGCAGGTCCCTACATATATTTGGAAACCCAGAAATGGTCACGGCAAGGATAGAAGATTTGGGATTGGGCAAAAACACGATTGGCCTGCACTTTTTGCAGAGTTTATTATCGTGTGGAATGACCGCCACAACCGGCTTGTGAATGGCGAATTTGGTACGGGGACGTCACCGGATTATATGAGATGGTATAGAGAGAGGACCCGCATCTTCATAAACCCACCTGAACTTGCCCCGCCATCTCACGGTTTCCGGGAGCATACAGAGTTGTTCAGTAAAATGGTAACAACTAATTAAAGTTCATTAATATTTGATTGTTATTTTTCTGTTTGTATATTTCAATACTTATAAATCGTTTTTGATTGGGTTTTTTTTTTCAGAAAGCGGTATTGCGCCGAAATTTCAAATCGTTCAAACAGCATAAATTGAAAACGGAAGTGGACTTACTACGAAAGGACTTCGCTGAAATGGGATTGAATCCGTATGGGTCAGCTGATGAATAGTCGGATGAGGAGGATGACGATGACGATGACGACGACGACGACGATGGTGATGACGACCTACGTTACGACCCAAGAACTTACACTAGGGCTTCAAGTTGTCGGCGTCCCGACGAAAGAGGCAGAGGGGAAGGCGAATCTAGTAGCCGGGGTAGAAGATCGACTGGAGGTCGACCCCCGACTACAGATCAGGGTCTGGGTCCGAGTTCAAGCGGTCATGGTCGTCGTGCTTCTTTTGCTGGGTCGGAGTACGTTCAGGATGATGTTCCGTTCGATTATCATAGTCAGCATTCAACCGACAGTTGGAGTCGCGGATTAGCACTTACATCCCACGAGCGTGCTCCGTATCCAGAATCGCAGCATCGACAGAGACGGCGTACGGAGCTAAACGAAATCGAAGAGTCTGCTCAGCCGTCATCGGATAGATTAACATCGGCCGGAAAGATGCTCCATACGTCCAACTTTAAATCATTTAGTCGTTACAAAAAAAAAAATGCACATTTGTGTTTTTTGTAAATGTTTTTTGTATTTGATTTCTATGTTTGATTTGTAAGTTTTATTCTTAGCTGAGTTGGAATATTATAAATTCGTAAGTTTAATTTGAGTCGTATGTTTGATTTGTATGTTTCTAAAAAATATTCTGTATTTTAATTGATAGGACCAATATTGAGTTTTTACAAACCCTAAACCCTAAACCCTAAACCCTAAACCCTAAACCCTAAACCCTAAACCCTAAACCCTAAACCCTAAACCCAAATTACAAACCCTAAACCCTAAATTACAAACCCTAAACCCTAAACCCTAAATTACAAACCCTAAACCATAAACCCTAAATTACAAACCCTAAACCCTAAATCCTAAACCCTAAAGCCTAAACCCTAAATTACAAATTACAAACCCTAAATTACAAACTCTAAACCCTAAACCATAAATCCTAAACCCTAAACCCTAAATATTCTGAAATATACATGCAAACCGTACATTTAATCTACGGTTTGTACAGATTTCATACAAACCGTACATTAAATGTACGGTTTGTATGTATTCTGTACAAACCGTACATTAAATGTACGGTTTGTACCCCTGATTTAACCAGCATCATTTTATGAATGTACTTTTTGCACTGAATCACCGTTAATAACGTAAAAAAAACAAAAACTACAAACCATAAAAATAATCTACGTTTTGTAGTGTAAATGACATTGGATACCATATCTATCAAAATAATTCCGACAAGACCTTACTTTTGAATTATTATGATTTGACAACCCTATCCGAAAATGACTACTCAATGCATTATTAAAGTTTGGAAATGACTACACCAAAAAAAAACTACAAAACGTAAAAGTAATCTACGGTTTGTAGTGTAAATGACATTGGATACCATATCTATCGAAATAATTCCGACAAGACCTTATCACTTTTGAATTATTATGATTTGACAACCCTATCCGAAAATGACTACTCAATGCATTATTAAAGTTTGGAAATGACTACACCAAAAAAAAACTACAAAACGTAAAAGTAATCTACGGTTTGTAGTGTAAATGACATTGGATACCATATCTATCAAAATAATTCCGACAAGACCTTATCACTTTTGAATTATTATGATTTGACAACCCTATCTGAAAATGACTACTCAATGCATTATTAAAGTTTGGAAATGACTACACCAAAAATTCACTACAAACCGTAAAAGTAATCTACAGTTTGTAGTGTAAATTAACACTATAAATATGACTCCATTTTGCCAATTCTAACAAACCATAAAATCAAACACAAACACATTTCGGAAATCTCTAAAAAAATCCTCATTTCTCCCCAATAAAATATATAAACAACCACTTTTCGAAAATGAATTACAACTATGGTTATGACAACAACCAATGGAATAACAACAACAATGCGAATTCATCCAGTGGCTCAAACGATGAGCTAACTAATTATTCAGAGCAGTTTGAAGTTGATGAATTGACTTGGGAAACAAGGGATGAAATGCTTGCTGATCTTGCTGATGTGGCTTGGAATTGGGGTTTCATCCTTACGATTCGTAGGTCTGGAGGGGGTGATGGGAGCAGAACACCGTATGTTGATATTGTGTGTGATAAATCGGGGGTTTACGAAAAAAAGAAACCATCTTCCGTAAAATCAGGTACAAAGAAAAAAGACTGTCCATTTTTCATTAAAGGTTACGTAGTTAATGGTGAATGGATGTGTCACATAGAAAATGGACAACATAACCACCCACCTCCAACTTACCTCCAAGGGCAAGCACGACGTTCTCGTTTAACCCAAGATGGAAAAGAAATTGTTAAAACTTTAAGGCAAAGTAGTTTTAAAGTTGCTGCAATATTAGAGGCCATTAAAAATCGAAATCCTGACAATGTATCAAACACTAAAACGATACATAATTTTTTGGCCGGACTGAAATTTAAAGAACGCGATGGTAGAAACCCGATACAGGAACTTTTTAATTTGTTGGATAGACATCGCTACACATTCTACTATAATATGAACCCATCAACCCATTGCCTTGAGAACTTGTTTTTTGCACACCCCGATTCTATAAGAATGTTCAAAGCTTTTCCTGATGTCTTGTTAATGGATTGTACATATAGGACAAACCGTTTTAATATGTCATTTCTAGAAGTCGTAGGAATGACATCAACGAACCAAACATATTGTTTAGGTTTTGTTTTCATGAGTGACGAGACAAAGGAAAGTTATATATGGGCATTGGAAAAATTTAAAGTTACATTGGAGGGGTGTATACTACCTAGGGTGTTTGTAACCGACAGGGAAATGGCCTTATCAAATGCTTTATCCGTTGTTTTTCCCGATTCGCATCATATTTTGTGCACTTTTCATATTGCAAAAAATGTTTTGAAAAACTGCCGTAAAAAGATCCCTGACGAGGAGTGGCAAACGTTTCTAGATGATTGGGGTTTATTGGTTGATTCTGAGTCGATAGAGGAGTACAATTATAACCGAACTAATTTCAATTCCTCTTACAAATCGTACCCTGCTGTGATTAAGTATGTAGACAAGCTTTTAAATGATTATGCTGAAAAGTTTGTTGCATGCTATACCAACCATACAACACATCTAGGTAACAGAACTAGCAATCGAGCCGAACAACAACATGCTAAGCTGAAAAGGCATTCAGTATTTTAATTTTAATTATTAGATTTTTAATTTTAATTTTTAAAGCAAATAATCTGAAAAACACACAGACCGTAGATTAAATCTACGGTTTACAGTGATTAACTGTAAACCGTAGATTTAATCTACGGTTTGGATCAAATGAATACAAACCGTAGATTAAATCTACGGTTTACGCGTTTTTAAAGAAAAACTGTAGTGTTTTAAGTGCACGTCATTCGTTTATACTTAGATGCATTTTTCAAAATGTTACCGTCGATATTAAGGTTAATTGTTCATGCAGAATGAGGCAACCAATTAAAGTAGTCACATGTATAGTATTGTAGTCAACATATTCAAAAACTTTTTTACATCAAAAATTTCAAATGTTCCACAATCCTGCAATAAGTACAAGATATCAGGATATTCCATTCATTGTATTCCATTGAAAGTGTTTTTAGAATGTACGTTGTTTTGAAGCCATGTAATAAAATCAAAATGTATATTACTAGTGAGCCAATTTGACTCTTTTAAAGCTGCCCAAAACTAAATCGAGAAAGGACATTCACGAAATAAATTGTTTACATCTTTAGTAGTCTTGTTACATCGAGCGTAAAGATCATTCTCGGAAAGCCTTTTCTTAGCTCTCGCTTTGTTAGTGAGTAATTTATCCTGAAAAACAAGCTAAAGAAACAAAATTCATTTCGAAGGAATTTCCACTTTCCAAATCAATACCAACTAATTTTGTTAAGTAGACTCTGATCACAACCAGTTAGAATAGAATAGACAGATTTAGTAGTGTACATACCATTAGAATGATTCACCCAGATGTATCATAAACTTCAAATATGTTTTTATTGTAATAGAAAGAACAATGCTCATCATGTTTTCATCTAAAATGTCGATGATTTTAGACATATCCCAATTTATTAAATCGGAAACTTTATAGTCATCGAGTTCGTTTGAAAACCAACTCCAAAAGGAATGGACATGCAGATATTTAACTTTCAAAATCTTAACCCAAAGTTTATTCTCATCGGAAAAAAGTTGTCATCATGATATAGAGGTGAGTGCCGCGTTAGAGATCGGTATGTATATAGATCAATGTTTTAAAAGCTCGCTTCGAAGTGAAAAGTCTATTCAAACTTGATAAAAGATCGATTTAAAGCTTAAATGAGACATAAAACGCTCACTTCCCGCTTTTTTATGCCCAAAACTTGCGCTTTTTACACTTTTAGCATGTCATGTAAGAACGTTTGAACTAAGTTCTTGCTTTTGGAACACTGATATAGATGACATTCTTCCTTTATTTTCTTCCGGTATTACTGCATGAGGCTAAACTTTCCAAGTCCAGTGGCTTTGCTGTTTCACAAGATCAGAGTCGAAGGTTGGAATTGTTTAATAAACCACCATAAAATTAATTTTATATGACAACTTATTAATTACAAAAAGAGTAGTGATAGGAACGAAAAGAGTAGTGAGAATTGTACATTGATTTCTCATTGGCAGAATTGCATTTTATTCCAGAGATCAACTATTAATTCAAGAAATACGTGGTGTGATAAACAAAGAGCTAGGTTAAGGCATGTACATTTTCGGGAAGGAAGAAACATAGAGCTTCTTTTTTATCTAATGTGGCACGTTGAATTTTATTAGAATAATTTGCTAGAAAAGCCTTATTAGGGAGTTTCGAAGCGGACAAAAGAAAACCTAACAGGGACATGGATAAAAAACACCTAATTTGGATATTGGCAAATATAGAAAAACATCAGCGTAATCATTTCTTCAAAACTTCTAATGCAGCTAAATTTTGCAAATCACAGCCCTTCGTCGTAACTATATGAGATTCACTAATGTAGCACCCATTTGGAATAATAAATAAATTAACTCGAACAAAATAAATGTAACACATTAAGAATATATTTTTTTTAGCTAACAACAATTCATACCATTACAACAAAGAAACAGAATGTTACTCTACCTTTGGCTGGACCTATAAACTTGTTTACAAAAAAACAATCACCCTCGTCTCCTAAACCCAAAGTCATCAACACCATTTTTGTATTTCTTTCTACCATAAAATTCTCAGGATAAACTTTATTCTAATTACAAAGTCGATCCCAACTTTTGGTTCTACATATACGAGAGTACACCACCAATCATGCATTTTCCTATCTAATACCTTGAGATATATTCTTTGCTAAGAAGTCGTTAACAGCAAGAGTAGTATCACCATGGGCTACAGCGTCTTCAGGGTCTGGCATGTAGAGTGTAGATGAAGAAGCCTGTATATTCAAAATTCACCAATCAGTTTGGCAACAAAATTAGTTTAAAAAATAGCAATGACAAATATATATTATTTATCTGTCGTGAATTGTGTGATATTGGGATAGATTTACAAGAAATGCAATTTTTCCCCACCTAGGTAACTACTGAATGGATCAAGAATGTGCAATATTATGGTTGATTACAATTCTGTATAGTAACTAATCACCTGACCAGAAAACTAAATATTTTGTATATTATTCCGTCGTATTTTTTTTGGTATTATGTACACTTACTTATGTGTCCTGAATTGTGTGATATTGGGATAGATTTACAAGAAATGCAAATTTCTCCACTGAATGGATCAAAATGTGCAATATAATGGTTTATTACAATTCTGTATAGTAACTAATCACCTGACCAAAAAACTAAATATTTGGTATATTATTCCGTCGTATTATTTTTGGTATTATGTACACAATCTATCCTTTTTTCCTTAACTTAACCTCCCGAACTATGACAGTTTTACCTATGTAGCATACAAAAACAGAAAGAAAGAAAAATAAAATACGTAGACACTAATTGCCAACTGTTAGGTTGGTATGTTTATCAGAGAAAATTCCAATTAACCCAGAAGATTTTTATAACATACCTTTGAATCAAGCTGCATCTCCCCAGTATTATCAACAATTAAGCATGCACCATGAGCTTTCAACCACTCAGCACACTCCTCTAACCCATCTGACTCGTTTTCGTGATCCATATCTGTAATTGACCCGCTACCGCTAAAGCCCAAAAGCTGAGCGATATATGAAACTGGGACTGTGGGTCGACATGAGCGAGAAATACATCTCACTGCACTGTATCTCATCTTTTCCACGTAAAGATCTGTAGGAGGAAAAATGACAGATCTATTACAAAAGCTTAATGATCGACTCTTCTTTTTTTCTGTTTGTTTTTTTTAAGCTACCTAGCCAAGTAGGTTAGGGTAAATAAAATAGCTAAACGCAAGGCAACTTCATCAAACCAAATCAAATTTTATAAGATTGCTACCAATAGGATTGCCAAATTATCGAATTGACTCTTCTAAAATGCTGGCATGTAAGCTGATATGTAAGAAGATCTTGTTCAGTTACAATCCCTTAGACAGGTCGCATTCAGATGAAATTCACGCTTACGAGTTGTAAATTCTTTTATGAAGAAAACATAAACAATTTATCAAATTTGTACAGGCAGCATTGTCTTTGTACTTGTACATGCCAGAGTCCTAAAATATGAAATAAGAGCATTTCTAAAGGCCTCGCTGAAAATAACAGTTCAAACCAGGTTTCACTAATTCACATAAGTTAAGCTTCCGCATAAATCAATTACTGGAATGTAATTATTGCTGTCAATGCTTTGTCCGGATGTCATTTGACCTATATAATCCCTTGCTGGATATTGTGAAATAATTTTATTTCTATAAAACCTTCATTTCTTTAACATGAAACAACTTACAAGGAGTGTTTAGAATTTTGCCTGCTTTTTAAGTTGACTTTTTCAATAATCGGAATATCCTTAAAAGAAATAATGGACAAACAAAAAGGAACAAATGAATGATAAGACAAGTTGGTTGAGAATATGCCTACCCATCAGGCACATGTTCAAGTTTGGCGCTGTTTTGTATAGCCTAAAAAACAATACGTAATTTCCAGAAGTCACAGCAGCGCGTACTGCAAGGGCATGCTTGACTGCTTCATCTCTTTTCGTTTCAATTGATAACCTGGAAACAATTTCAAAGAAGTGCTTTGAATCAACAATAGAAACAATGTCTTGACAAATGGAATTCAACCAGTAATTTTAACTCGTATCCAAAAAATTAAAAATGTACAAGAGATACACAGGAATCATGGATATCAGATCTCATTTGGATTAAGTTTCTTTACAGTTTTGTATACTTAACCTATCACAAAAACTGAACTTTGTACACTTAATGTTTGATACACTAACCTGAATTACATCCATCAATCAGGATACCTATGTCTAACTTAACCAAAACCCTGAAGTTTTTATATTTAAGTTCATACACTAACAGTTTGGTAACTACTAGCTGTGCATTGTTCAATCATCACTTTTGTCAACCAACCTAGATGCTAAACTTAACATGCGTGTACCGATTGAGTACTAGGTTAGTATAAAATACAAAATGTTGTTGGCCGGTGTACCAAATAAAAAAAAATGTGTTGGTGTAAGAACAGTAAAAATCCCTAACATTGAATAATTCATAGAAAATTGTCATGGTTTCAGTTACACGGTCTTGAACCAAACAAAACCGACCTTTTCATTGCTGATAATAGATCTCTGTTATTACTGGAGTGTGAAATAACTCGAAGTAAATCATAAGCAGAAAACTCCATGTGGCACCCCTTTATTCCCTCTGCATAAAGTGTTTTCAACTGCGATTGGCACTGCGAATAAGACGAGCATATTAATTCCCTAGTTAATGTACAGCATCATATAGATCACACCATATCTCACCAGGCCGAGGCACAAAACCTAGTAAAATCTTGTACCTAACTCTATACACTTCTCAACAAAACTTACGACTCCTTGATAAATTAATGTCCATACATTAAACAGGATCAGCTGATTATGACTTGGGCCCACCAAACATTGTATGTGTTAAGTAATCATATTGCTAATAACATTAATCGCATATTGTCAAGTAAGTATAAGTTGAAAAGTAAACAAAGAATTATATATATTGAAGTACATACAGACCTGGTTACATTCTGACAAGTCTCCAGCTTCTATTGCTAAACGAGCGTGAGTTTCATATACCTGAAAGAAATACGGAAAATATAAAAACCTAAAATGCACCAATCAGAAAACACCTAAAAACAAATTTTCTTACAGAAAGATGAAAGGACGTGCTAGTTAGGGTAGCTACACATGAAACCAAGCAAATAGATGAATACAATAACTGAATCTTGTTACAAACCAATATTTTGCAACTACCTTCACAGTTAGTTCATTACGTATACGCTGAACCGTAAGATCTTGGCGAATGGATTTTAGCTGATCACATTTGAAAAGGTAATTTCTTTGAGAAGTTTGAACCATAAGTAATGCCTTTTCTAACACTTCTTCGGGTCTCACCTGCAATCAAAGTATTCAAATGAGTAAACCATACAATACGAGCCACCAGCTCATCTGTGAACTGCATGTATGATTGAACAACAAAAGGGCTAACAAAAGTTTCATACAACCTGCACACTTTCGTTCTCTTTAAATAAGTACACTTCCGTCACGCTTTTTGTCAAATTGAGTGTAATAATAGAAAATTGTAATATTCTGGTTTCCAGAAATGTAACTTATCCTAGCGGAAAACATCCAGCAGACCTCAAACATCCAATTTGACGAGAAAAGTGACGGGAGTGTACTATATGAGAGAAGAAACGATAGTCTATTGCATGTAAAAGACTGAGTATGATGTACGGAACTGAAAATGCTAAGTAGAGTGTACATGAGTGCAAAAGTTGTAAAAAGGAGAAATTACAGTAGCAGGATCAGGTGCAGATGTGAGACGTAAATAACGCTTCTCAATTTCCTGGCTAGTTCCCTTAACAGTCAAAGAATCCCAGTCAATATCTTCAACAGCCCTGTTACCAACATCTTCGAAATTTTTACTATTTGCCACTGCAATTGCTCTTCTACTGTAGTAATCGCTTTTTGGCTTATAATGATTATTGCTTTCTGTTCTTTTTCCCTGCCCCTTTTCAAAACGCTTTGACCTATGTTCCCTTCGCTTCTTTTCTTCAGGATTCTCAGCAAGTGCTATTGCACTGGAGTAATATTTCGTTAAACTTTGTTCTTTATCACTGTCACTGGAAGCCTCACTGTTATCAACTCCATTTGTATTATCATTATAACGTTGCCTCTTAAATGGTTTCTGGGTACTTTTGTTTGTCAGTCTATAATCTATTGAGAACTTTTTCTTGCTGGAAAAGTTAAAAGCCTTGTTTTCCACATTTCCACCAGCAACCTGCAAGGAAGGGAACAATAGCAGAAAAATAAAAGCATTTTAGAAGTGCCATCAAGACGAAACTGCAGTATATGGTGCCACAATTATAAAACAAACAATAACTCTTATTGAACTATACTTCTTCCGCCATATAAAATAACACGAGAAAAAAATAAAATGAAGAAGTAGGAGAGTGAATAGAGGAACAAGGCTACTCTGGCAACAAAAGGTACTTCATTTTAGTTACTAGACAAAAAGTACTTTCTGCAAGGAAAAAATATGATATACTACATGTGGATACAAATGCAATCACCATGTGAAGAAGACAAAAAAGACAAAAGAAGTACCTTTCTGTCACTTCCACTAAAATGTCCATGTTTCAGAGAAACAGGAGTAACAAATGCCACCTTGTTCACCGGTTTCTCCTCTGAAATAGGCTCCCAACGACTCTTGGATCGTCTACGTGGACTTCTATTGCTCTTTGAGAACAAAGAATTTGGAGTGGAAACCAATAAGCTGCAAAACATCATTCAAATTAGTTCATTCAGAATATTTGGGGGTAACTCCTCATTCACTCACAAACCCAAAGAAATTCAAATCAAACTGATCATTTACATAGATTGTTAAAATTTAGGTAATCTCATAATTTTATTTGAATCCTAACACAATAAAGAAAGCCTTGACAAAATCGAGTGTCAAACAATCAAGGAGAGGTAATTAAGATTCAAGATCTCTCAGAGAGAGGGAGAAAAGGCTGTGAAATAGTTTCTTAGCTTCATCTCAAGTACCAGCTGTTTCAGGCGTAATGTATACTAATATAAAGGGTAACATATTCGCACCCTGCATTTTTTCAAGGAAAACTTTAAGAAAAAATATACATGCTTCAACCAGGAGGCTTTGAAGAAAAGGGCAGCTTACATTTCACTAAAGACTTAACTGCGGTTGAATAGTGAGCCTACTATTTATTGAATGCAGATACATGAGACAAGCTAACAATGATTCCAAGTTTCTAGTTTAGTAACTGATAGTTCGCCGTCAACTTGTCTACAGAGTAAAATATCAAGAAGAGAATAGCTCCTATTCATGTCGAAGGGTTGGCACCACTGAATATATTAACTGTAACTGAAAGTAACAACGGGAAAAATGTTAAATTGGTACCCAACCTATCGGCTTTTAGCAATTAGTACCCAACCTACACGCTTCTCTAAATTGGTACCCAAGTTTTGTACTTAACATCCAATCAAGACACTCGTGTCAAATTAAGCAATATAGATTTGTACCAAATTGGTAAACGTTGGTAAATCTTGTTACTAGTTTGGTCACATGTACTGTAGGTTAGGTACCAAATTAGTAAAAGATAATAGTATAGGGTATTAAACGATGTTTTTGCAAATAGAAAATTGAGCGGCAACAAGCAAGAGTGCCTTGATCATCGAAGATAAACCATTAAGGTTGGGTACCAAATTAATAAATAGGCAAGTTGGGTCCTAAATTGTTATAAGCTGATAGGTTAGGTAGCAATTTAGCATTTTTCCCAAGTAACAACATGAGCTGTCTTGTCATATACTCCATTCAAGTATCGCATTTCACAAATACCGTTTATTACATGAATGAAAATTGAGGTAAGAACTTTAAACCAACATAAAATAGTTTAAGACGAATAGGAAGAAAGGGAGAGGGGGCATACTCTTTATTGGTCACATCTGTACTGGGAATCAGAAAAAGAGGCTCGGTATCCCAGTCTCGGGCTATTGATCCATCAGCAGTGGCTTTAATGATAACCTGAAGCAATTTAATAGACTTGAAATCAATAACACAATAAACTTCAAAAAGAAAGTTCGCAATCATGTAGAAGAAATAACAGCCGACCAACATCATATAAAACTCAATAGGAACATCAAACATTTTCCTCATGAACCCAAAAAAATCCCAGCATGTAAAAACCACCATGATGTATACTAATAGATTAAAAATTCCTAACACACAACGGGTCAAAATCAATAGAAAACCACATTAACTAAATCGAATTTCTATCTCCTACCTCCTTCAAAACCGATTGGCAAGCTTCCTTTTGCGTATCATCTTTGCAACGAGCCAGGGCCCTTTCGACATAACCCCGCAGCGACTTGGGGAACATTCCAGGCTACAGGAAAGAACGAAATAACATATTTAATTTAAAAATAAAGAATCCAGATATAGTATCGTATCTAGTCCCTAAGCAAAATACTGAGGAACCTGTGTCACATGGTTATAAAAGTGTACAAATACGACACAGAAATGGGAAGCAGTTATTTTCAAGTACCTAACAAATCAGAAAGAAAAATAATAATGGTAAGAGAGTTGTTGAAGCTAGGCTTTAACTGGCTAATACTATAATCAATTACAGAGACAAGAATGATTGAACAACAGAGTGCTGTATAAACGCACCAATGCTGAGAGAGAAATGTATTCATCTTGAGAATAAATAACGTGAAATGAGATTTATGCTTTTAAGTTTCAGAGAATATTAGCTAGATGTGCATTAGCCAGCTTGAGAAGGTACACCGAACTTAGTTTTAAACAATCAATGTGACCTATCACCTTCTTTCCCTAATATTACAATATTTGTAATTAGTGCAACTGCCTAACATGTATTGCTCGACCACTACATTCGCAATTTAGTAAATAGATATAGATTAGTGTTTTAACTGTCAGAATTGACCAAGAGGTTAGTATAGGAAAGTGATAATTAATAATAAAAAAAAAGTAAGTGAATGCTTCTCTTATTTTAGACTCAGATACTTTGATTAATTAATTTCCGTTAAGTTAGTGTCTCAAACGTTTATAAAAAATAAAATTGATTAGCTTACAAAAGCAAAGATTTTTTATAGGCTGGGTCATACAGTAAAAGAACCTAAAAAATAAAAGGAATTCTATTCATCGATCAATATAAAGGCACAGACAGTCATACTTTGATAATAGAATCAGCAGCTTCAGTAGAAGGTACTTTCACGTCCACTTTTGGGAGAGAGACGCTGATATAAGCGGGTTTTGCAACATCCTTGTTGGTTTTTGGTAAACCCAATGACGCATTAGAACCAATTCTAGGATTTGTGGGAATCTGCAGATTACTCACCCTATGCGTATCATTAGGCATATAGGTTTGTGGAGGAGTTTGCAGTGAGGGCATATAATTGGCGGTTACCTGAGGAGTGGTAGGATATGGTATACTGGGTTGCTGATATGTCATATTAGGTTGAGAGTATGCAATACTAGGTTGTGGATATGTAGTGTTTTGATTATCCTGATAGGTTGGGTAAGTGAAGGTTGAATCAATTGGGGTTTCAGATTGAGGTTGATTCTGATAATTAGCAGCCCCATTAGTCCAATAGCTATTTTGGCCAGCACTTGCCACTGTACCAGTCTAAGAACAACGCAAAGAGTTAACTTGTAATTACAAAGCAGAACGACACAAAGCAGTAAAAGACTAGCATGACGTAATTAAACAATGAGAAGAAGAGTTTAAGAATCCTGCAAATTAAAAAGAGTGGAGTGGACAATAATCTCAAAGCAATTAATTTGTCATTATATGTTCACAGAGGCTTAAGGGAATTATAAAATGTGACATGTAACGTACTGGGTACAACATGTCAAACGACAAACTGAAATTGAGAATTCAAAGTATACAATAAAGAGAGAAAGGGTAGAAAATAACGTTACCCGCATTTCTATGATAGATCCTACACATCCTGCATCAACACAAGAAAACGGCAAAAGAAAAACATTGTATAGAAAGAGACACCCTCCTTCAAGCATGAGTCTGATGAAAATGATGAGGATGATGGCATGCATGAACTTTCTAAGTACAAATTATTAATAGAAACTTAATACTTCGATCTCTCCTCCAGGTATTTAACTATCTAAATTATGCAAAATCAAATTAGCCCGTTCAAAGTATTAATTTCACACAAACAAATCTAGAACCTTTAGTGGTTTCACCAACTTTGCGACCCATACAACCATCGTAAGGTAGGACCGTAGGACAAAATCAAAGTCTATCTAACTGATGTGTTTTCAGTGTAACTCTAATCAGTTTTAGTATCTGAATTTATCAATTGATCCCCCCAAAATTTTAAAACTAAGAGACAGCTTCAAGAAGCATAACAAAAAGAAGCCTTATTTGTGTATTGCATACAGAGTAATAGAACCAAAAATATGCATGAAAGCAACAAAAAACCTCTATTAAAGGACACAGAAAAAACATCAAACCTGCACTTGAGGTAATTCAGACGAACTATCAGGTCTCCAAGGTGGAACATAAGGGGTAGATGGTTGATATCCACTTGAGACAGGAACATGATACACAGGAACATTAGGTGTACTAGAAACCGGGACATTCTCAGTCCCAGGAGCACAGCTAACTTCATTTTGAGCATAATAATCTGCCCATTGCTTATAATATAGTTGATTCTGCGATGAAGAATCATTTATAGAAACAGCATTCGCATTATGAGTTCCATTTGGATCAGGAGTATAGCTGGGGTATTGGTTCGAACCGTAACTTGCATAAGTTCCATGGTTGTTGTAACCGCCACTTGCATAACCTCCAGTATTTGTCTGATAATCAGCAGTATTATTGTAGTAAGTGGTTGAATAATTCGTGGGCCCGGAATAAGACCCAGTAGTATTCTGAAATGAGGAAATTGGAGCACCTGTATTTTGATATGCTCCTACAGGCTGAGAATATTGTTGATTTTGTGGTGGGGGTGGACCTGGTGGTGGGGGTGGTAGTTGCTCTTGTTGTTGTTGTTGATAGCCACTATAATAACCTGCATACGCGTTTGTGCTATAACCGTATTGATCGGTATTTGTAGGTGTTGTGTAAGCATATCCTTGAGGTACATTTACTGCTCCATTTGAAGTAGTAGAGGGGACAGATGAAACCCCATAAGACGTATACCCTTGGCCAGGATCAACAATCCCATTTTCCCCAGAATGAGCATAATAAGAAGGCGTATATCCTTGACCAGGATTAACAGTCTGATGACCCTATAAAAAAACCATGCAAACACTCGTCATGGATTTGGCTAATCTACGAACACATCATTTACAATTATACTGGTAACTGGTAAGGGAGCTTTAAAATTAGACACGTTGGGGAAACTAAAGAATCCATTTAGAGCCTAAAATTAAAAGAAAACAGATAAAATCGGAAACTCCACATCCAACTCAAAAAATAAAAAACGGAAATGCCACTGAAACAGATATATCAAAATAATATATGGCCACATAATACATTCAAATAAGTTGGGTTTTTAATGAAATATTGATATGAGGGCCCTGAATGGAAAAGATAACTTTGGTAGGTTAATATTTGGGGAAATCTTTCTCTAGCTATAATTAGGAGACATTGGAAACATTGAAAAATATGAGGACGTAACTAGTAAGCCAGTGGAAACTGTTTTACTGTCAAGGAAACAATTTATGTTTAGCCTATAAAGCTAGATGTGTTCTATGGTAAAATTATTTGTAAACTACATCATTTATTGTAATTTATTGTAAACTACATCATTTAGATGTGTTCTATGGTAAAATTATTTGTAATTATGCAATGTTTACGCGCATTACTACTTATATTGCTAAAGTAACCCGAAAACATGATACCAAAGATTGTATTAAACAAAAGTTACACACACATATGTATTTATATATATATGTATATATTATATATTTACATGTGATGAGTTCTGTTCGAGTGTTGTCGTCTTATCAGCCACACCTCCGAGATTCATTATTCCGCTAGCGACCTAAATTCAATAATAAAAAAAAAACATTAATTTAATGTTTTTTCAATTAATAGCTAAATTAATTATTAACCAAACCCTGACTGAAATAGAAGCAAATTTATCGTTACCTTCAAAACCCTAAATAGCAGAAGCCTCGAAACACAGCAACTTTATAGTAGATCAAAAAAAGCGAGAAATTGAAATTGAATAGAAAAATAAAAGAGAAAACAAAGACAAATATAGATGTTTATGAGAGAAACTGTAGATTTAAGTAATAGTACAACAAAGCGAAATGAGTCTCGATATACGTATATGTATGTATGTATAGAGAGAGAGAGAGAGATTTAACGACGAATCGGCGATGAAGATGGGTCAAAATATTGGAGGGAGAGAGAGAGAGAGAGAGAGATATTTGTGTTTGGTTTGTGAAAAATGAGAAGTTTGAGCTTTTTTCAAGTTTTTATGGGCTAATTAAATATATGTAGTATATACAATCTTACCCGGTAAATGGATTAATTACAGCAGTGGTACACCTACTTTGATTTTGACTTAGGAAACAACGGTAAAACCTCTATAAATTATTAATACTAGCTGTCTATCCGATGGATGTAAATCAAAAAAAAATATATGTAACCCGTTATGGTAGAATCTTTGACGAAGTGAGGAACAATTAAAATAATACCTGTAGGAGAGAGAACAAATTCTTTAATGAAAATAAAGTGGAATCCAGTTTCAGGAGAGATGGAGTGAAAAGAGAGAAATAATGATGGTAGTTTATGATTTTAATTATTAAACGTTAGATTAGATAAGAGTAAGAGAAGTTATTTTTTTTCTATTTTAAATTTTAAATCATGGAGCAGTTAAGTCTTTGCTATTTTTGTAATTTCTATAATTATAGGGGTCTTTTAGTAATTAGTTTTTCAAGGCTTCATAAGGTTATGAGTGTTCACATAAAGTAATAGTTGTTGTGTGGCAACTATTAGCAAAGTATCGACATAGCAAGATATGTATGGAGAGAGAGTAAAGTCGTCTTATTCAAGTATGAATATCTGTATTCAACTATGAAGAGTTCAATCCCTTTATATAGTGGAGGGGTGGAAAAAGATACATGTATATGCGAGAAGCTAGAAAGGCATAAGTCATAAACTCAAAGGTTATACACAATGTATGTAACCGATACATGAATATGGAACCGATACATGAATATGGACAACCACATACAATGTATCACAACACTCCCTCTTGGGTGTCCAAACATACTGCAAGCTTCCTCGTCTTCATAGACTCTGATGAGTTGTTGAGTCGCATTCGCTATTGTCAACACATAAAACCTCAAGCCCGGAAAACCCGATGTGGGACAAAAACCGGATCATAGGACAAAAAAAGGTGTTGCCGAATGGAGTGGACCGAAACGCCATTGAGTGCGTGAATGAACTGACTAGAAAATATGTGCCTCATCAAAACCTTGCCAAGAAAACCCAGTGGGAAAAAACTTGGTCGAAGGACAAAAGAGTGCATAACTGTCAGTAAAAACGGGAGAAATAACCATACACGGTGTGCCTCATTAAAACCTTGTTAGAGAAAACCCTGTGGGACAAAACTCTAATCGAAGGACAAAAGAGTGCATGATGGTTAGAAGTATACAACTGGATACTCCCCCTGATTTCGGCAATCATAAATGAGAATGGGATTAGAAATGTGTCTCGCTAAAAACCTTGTCAAGGTAAACCCAGTGGGACAAACCCTTGAACTAAGGACAAAAAACGTACACAAGCATTCATCAGGATGCTCCCCCTCACATGCACACTATTGGGTGCGGGAATAATAACTAGTGAGAACTTGCACGCAACAAGGTGCTAAGCATATGTGAGGATACACACAACAGGGTGATAAGCATACGTCAGGATGCTCCCCCTCACTTGCACACAACAGGGTGCATGAAAACATGTCATTTAGGAAAGCTCGGAGAGCTTCCTAAGTCCGATCGCTCTAACATGTTTTTGGAACGAATATTTTGGTAGTGACTTGGTGAATAAGTCTGCATGATTGTTCTCGGATCCAATATGCTTCACTTCAATCCTTTGAAGTGCTTGTTGTTCATGTGTAAAGAACAACTTTGGCGAGATATGTTTAGTGGCATCACCTTTGATGTAACCATGTTTCGCTTGATCAATAACAGCGGTGTTGTCCTCAAAATAACAACTGGTTCATCAGGATCATAAGTTAGATCACACGTACTTCGAATATGGCCAATAACTGCTCGAAGCCATACACACTCTCTAGTCGCCTCATAGAGCGCGAGTAGCTCAGAGTGGTTCGTCGAAGTAGCCACCAAGGTCTGTTTACGAGACCTCCACGATATCGCCGTGTTCCCAATGGTAAAGACATAACCAGATTGGGAACGTCCCTTGTGCGGGTCTGATAAGTAACCCGCATCGGCGTAACCGACAAGGGTTGCGTTATTTCGATGATCAATGGAGCTAGATCCACTCGGCACAAAGGGATAGAATAAGCCCATATCCGTAGTACCTCTAAGGTAACGAAAAATGTCTTTTATGCTAGTCCAGTGGCGGCGTGTTGGCGCGGTGCTGTGTCGAGCTAGATAATTCACAACAAACGAGATGTCCGGTCTAGTACATTGGGCCAAGTACAATAGTGCGCCTATTGCAACCAGATATGAACACTCAGGGCTCAATATCTCTTCATCGTCCTCCTTTGGACGGAAGGGGTCCTTATGAATGTCTAGAGAGCGGACGACCATGGGAGTAGAGGACGACTTAGCGTCACCATGACTAAAGCGCCTCAACACCTTTTGGGTGTAGCTTTCTTGATGGACTAAAATTCCATCTTTACGGTGCTCGATCTGCAGGCCGAGGCAATACCGTGTCTTCCCAAGATCTTTCATCTCGAATTCCTTCTTCAGGATTTCAGCAGTTTCAAACACCTCTTTCGAGGTTCCTATGAGATTCATATCATCAACATAGACTGCGATAATCGCATATCCTGAAGTAGATTTCTTTATGAACACGCATGGGCATAGTTCATTATTAACATATCCCAAGCCGATCAAGTATTCACTTAGACGGTTATACCACATCCGTCCGAATTGTTTCAATCCATATAGTGATCGTCTCAGTCTAATCGAGAATGTGTTCCGTGGCCGGGAACTACTTGATTCAGGCAACTTAAGTCCATCAGGGACTTTCATGTATATCTCTGTGTCCAGATCCCCGTAGAGATAAGCTGTGACCACATCCATGAGCTGCATATTCAGTTTTTCAGAAACTACTAAACTGATTAAGTAGCGGAACGTTATAACGTCCATAACGGGAGAATACGTCTCCTCGTAATCAATTCCAAGGCGTTGAGAGAAGCCTTGCGCCACTAGGCGAGCTTTGTATCTAACAATCTCATTACTCTCATTACGTTTCCTTACGAAAACCCATTTATAACCAACTGGTTTAACATTGGGTGGTGTTGGAACGACAGGTCCAAACACTCTTCGTTTTATGAAGGAATCCAATTCAGCCTGGATTGCTTGTTCCATTTAGGCCAGTCCGTTCTTCGCTAACAATCAGCAACGGTACGTGGTTCCATGTCATCATTGCTCATAATGTCAGTGGCCATTGCGTATATAAACACATCATCGATGACAGTTTCGTTTCGCTTCAAAATATCGTCTAAACTAGTATAATCGACAGATATTTCGAGGTTATCGGGATGATTAGGAACTGGTGTTTCATCTGGAACACACTCCTCTAATACATCACCGTGATCCTTAATGATCTCATGTGGCAAAACGGATGCAACAGGATTTCTCCTCCTCTGAGGCAGAACATCCTTGGAACAAACCGGTCTTCCTCTTTTCTTGGGAAGAGCGGCGGACTGGACGGCCGACGGCAGCGTCCTTTGCTCGGTGGGTACAACCGGAGCAACATGTTCAACAGGAACATGGCGTCTCACAGGAACGTCTATCCTTGCAGGCACATTTGCAGCAGGTATATGTGATCTCGTGACATTGGCCAGGTCATTAAATGCGTCTGGCATTTGATTTGCAACATTTTGCAGACCTAGGATTCTCTGCACTTCCTTATCACTATGTTCAGTTGGGGGATCTAGATGAGACATAGTGGGTGCATACCACGTTAATTCGCGTCGTTCCTTATCAACGTTAACGTGCATTTCTCCCCCTAACGACGGGAAGAGTGTCTCATCAAAGTCACAATCCGCATGTCTAGCGGTAAAGAGATCGCCTGTCAAGGGCTCTAAATAGCGTATTATGGACGGGGATTCATAAACGACATATATGCCCCGTCGTTTCTGAGGTCCAAATTTGGAACGCTTAGGCGGCTCAATTGGAACATTGACTAAACACCCAAACACGCATAAATGTAAGACATCGGGCTCATATCCAGTTACCAACTGGTACGCAGATAGTGGTTGGGTGGCCATGGGCCTTAGATGGACCAAAGCAGCAGCATGCAAAATGGCATAGCCCCAAGCAGAAATAGGAAGTTTGGTGCGCATAACCAAACTTCTACCAATCATTTGCAATCGCTTAATGAAAGCTTCTGCAAGGCCATTTTGGGTATGAACATACGCAACTGGGTGTTCAAGATTAATTCCCAAAGTCATGCAATAGTCATCGAAAGTTTTCGATGTAAACTCTGCGGCATTATCAAGTCTAATAGACTTTATCGGATAATCCGGATGATGAGCCCTCAATTTAATGATCTGGGCTAGGAGTTTTGGAAACGCTGCGTTTCTTGTGGACAACAAAGCTACGTGTGACCATCTTGTCGATGCATCAACCAAAACCATGAAATATTTAAATGGTCCGCATGTTGGTTGGATAGGTCCACAAATATCTCCTTGAATTCTTTCAAGGAATTGGGAAACCAATGTCGTAGGTTTCACATGAATTGGTTTGAGATTAGTCTTTCCAATCGAGCATGCTTGGCATAGGCTTTTCGGATTAATCACGAAATTCTTTTCTCCAAGAAGATGTCCATGAGATGCGTTCATCGTTCGAAGCATCGTATTTTGACCCGGGTGTCCCAGCCGGTCATGCCATAGCATAAAAGTGCTCTCATCAATCGGCACCCGCCGAATGATTAGATTGCTTTCAAAGTTTTGGATAGTAGTAGCATACAAACCACTTGAAAGACATCTCAACTTCTCCAGAATACGCTTTTGGTCGTATTGAGTGGAGGTAATGTGAAGGTATTCAATACCATTTTCACGAGCAGTTTCAAGATGAAACTTATTTTCTCGGATATACTTAAAGCTCAACAAGGTATGACTGGACCTCGGAGAATATAAGGCCTCAGATACTTCAACAGGAGTACCATTTGACAACGTGAATTTAGCTTTACCAAAGCCTTCAACAAGGGTCAACGGGCCCGAAATTGTTGTCACTGAGGTTACTTTAGGCGTAAAGTTGATAAAAAAAAACCATTTATCTTTTAAGATAGTGTGTGTAGTGCCACTATCAACTGTCCCACAATACATGCCTAAAAGTAAAATAATTTAAAGTCGGTCACACGAATAAAAGGAATTGCTCAATGAAATAACTTTAAATTATACGAGAAATGTTCAAAACATTATCTATAAAATAAACCATAATCCAAAAGAAATGAACAATATCCAAGGGAAAAACATAATCCGAAATGGAATTGAAATAACATAATCCATGAGCAAAACAGCTCAATTATTAAAAGGAACGAAGAAAAAAAACTTTATTCTTTCATGTGAGCCTCAAAATCAGGGGTCTCAAGAGTTTCTTTTGCACTAGCTTCAATCATGTTGGCTTTGACCCTTCTACCCTTATGGTAGTTTTCGACTTCTTGGGGAGTTGCCCTACAAGTCCTTTGCATATGACCATTTTTACCACATTTATGTCACAGAGTTGGCATATCGTCCGGTTCTCTTGCTTTGGGACGACTTGCCCGGTTGTTCCTATCACCACGAGACTGCCTAGGAGGAGCCACAGGTCCTCGGTTCGGACGATTGTCCAAACCTCGCTTGGCTGGACGAGCATTACGCTCACCCATGTTCCTTGGCTAACGGGACGACTGGCCCTTTTCTCGTTTCCCATATCGTGGACGAGGTCCACGAACAACATTAGCATCAGGCATTGGAACAGCCTTTGTCCCAGCAGGACGAGAATTGTTGTTCCTCATTAAAACGAGGCTATTTTTCTCGTCCAATAACAGCTGGGTGATGAGCTCAGGGAACTTGGTATACTTAGACTGACGATATTGCTTTTGGAGCAAGTTGTCAGAGGTGGGAAATGTGGTGTAGGTCTTCTCCAGCAAGTCATTGTCGGTTAATGTTTCACCACAATACTGGAGAAGAGCACGAATCCTGCATACTTCAGCATTATATTTTGTAACGCTCTCGAAGTCCTGAAATCGCAGATTCAGCCAATCATGGCGGGCTTCAGGAAGCCATATGGTCTTTTGGTGGTCGAAGCGCTCTCTGAGAGAGTCCCACAGCATCTTCGGTGAGGTGATCGCTATGAACTCAGACTTCATTGCATCTGATAAGTGGCGGCGGAACAAAATCATCGCCCTCGCATTCATTTCATGCGACACTTCCACTTCACGTTCATCCTCAGCGTAGATGACGTCCAACAAGCCTTGGGCATCTAGATGGTTCTGGATATCTTGAGTCCAGTCCAAATAGTTCTTGCCAGCGGCATCGAGGATCGGAAAGTCAAGTTTGATTGACATTTTTCTACAACGGGAGAAAAATACTGGATTAGTTATCATATAAATCAACAGGTTTATATGTTTATGGTTTGCATAAGCACAAACTTGTTTCGAATCGACAGGTTCGAAAAATACTAGTTTTGCTTTCAATTTGAATAGGTACTCTCTAATCGAACAACGAGCCGATACTGAGACACCAATTCAACGAAAATACACCTATATAGATACATTCAGGGAACTTATTATTTACTCAACCCCTTTCGGTAGCTCTACTTGGACACGACCAGGAAAGACGGTGAGGGGGGTGGGCACGAATGCCTCTTAAAAACCGACCTCATTAGGAGAGCGACTTCCGCCTTTATCTTTCCTAGGCATCGTATCCAAATAGGTGAGCCTATTTGGGGAAGATTCATAATTATTCCAACTTAAATGTGAATATATATACCAGATTTCGCAAATTTTCAACTCAAAATCTACATCTAAATGTTTAACCTTGAGGAAAATTTCTCAAAAGAGATACATTGTAAAATGTTCAAATTCGAGTCAATTTATAAGCTCACGTAACATATAAAATAGCTTTCAACAAAATATAAAGGCATACCGTACTCATGTAAACTAGTCCTAACATGGAGTAGTAATATTAAAACACATGAGTTATTATTAAATCCAACACTAAAGTGTGACTTTTGCCATTTTCTATGTGTAATGAATACATCGCATAGGGTACATTAATTCATAGGCTATACATGGTGGAATGCGAAGAGGCTAAATATAGTTAATGTCACACAAGCAATTAATACTATCATGCAAGAGGTGTTTTCTACAAGATTTCTACAAAGTTTAGAAGTTGTAGCAATTAAATCTTACATCATTTGCATGTAAATAAGTATTTTCGGACTAAACAATGAGTAAACTCGTACATATATACTATTCTGTGTATAAGGAGTAACTACATGGACTACGGGTGTAAATAAGGGAAACTATATGCATTTTAAGGTTAATTTCAGTACTGGTCCTATAGTTTCAGGAGCTTTACAGAGAGACCCTAATGTTTAAGTTAGTTACAGACTAGTCCTCCAATGTTCTAAAAATGACAGTTTAGGTCCGAAAGTTTATTATGTCTAACTATACAAGTTATAACTCGTTTTATAAGTGACATACATGGGTTCCAATAGCAATTTTTCATAAAAAAAAATCCATCATGTGATATAAATCTTAAACATGAGATTTCCGGTTTTATTCTTGATTAATCATGCAATTTCTACGTTTTATTACAAGTAGAAATTTATGTACCTTAATTCGGAAATGCGAAAGGATGATCGATATGCAATCTAACAACCCAATAAACCCTCTTCCTAACTCTTCGAAGAAGAAATAGATCCGTATACTAATTTCTAATGAAACTATCTAGCTATTTCTCTATTCCGTCGTTAAGTAAAGTGCCGATAACGTATTGTGTGGCAACTATTAGCAAAGTATCGACATAGCAAGATATGTATGGAGAGAGAGTAAAGTCGTCTTATTCAAGTATGAATATCTGTATTCAACTATGAAGAGTTCAACCCCTTTATATAGTGGAGGGGTGGAACAAGATACATGTATATGCGAGAAGCTAGAAAGCCATAAGTCATAAACTCAAAGATTATACACAATGTATGTAACCGATACATGAATATGGACAACCACATACAATGTATCACAACAATAGTAAGATTATTGGAACCATTAATATTTATTAATTTAAAGATATATTAATTAATAGATAAATTAATAATAAATCATTTTAAAGAGTCATCCTTTACAGTAAGTTTTAAGGGGGAAACAAGATGGAAATGATTTTTTTTCTATTAATATTGTCATCACCTATCCAATAAGTTTTAAGGGGAATTAGAATTGTGTTCTGCTGTCATCCGAAATCCACAATAATATTTTATTACATCGCCTATCGTTAACATAATGTGTTAATGGAGAAAACTTTCTTTTGTGAAGAATTTTCCCCCAAATATATGTACAATGAAGTTGAGTTCGAGACACGGAGACACTACTACTAGAGAAAACATGTTTGTCATAATAAACATAAAAGTTTGAGAAATAAACTGGTACAAGTTATCTACGACCGAAAAATAAGTTAATAAACACTCTGAGGCATAAAATAAAATGTTAGTGCACAAAATCTCTATAGTGGTACTGTTCTGGCCAAACGCGCACGTAATTGTTACTGTCCAACCACAACTTAGACTCACAAGTAGCAAATATGAGTTTTATTTGGCGTACTTACATACTCCATTAATTTTGTCCATTGCCCATCCAATCTCACTCGTTTCATGAGCTATTTCTTGGTACGACAATTTCATAAAAATCACCTTATATGCATGATTACATCCAAGAATAAATGATATTTGGGAATAAATGGTCTATAGTTTCATATATTTAATCATACGATATAAAATAATAGTCATCAACTGATTAAGTCATCAACTAATTAATAAGACAATTTTAGTATTCAATTTTTTCATAACAGCTAGGGGTGGGTTAGAGTCGAGACCCGACCCGTAAACACCCAACCCGTATCCCGGCCCGATTACTTTTGGAAGTGAATAAAAAATCCCTACCCTGACCCGACAAAAGTCGGGACCTGATTTTTTCGGAACCTGAATTTTCGAGATCCCGTAGGGTCGGGATAAGTTTCTCCCGACATATCTTTTTTATTTTACGACAAGATCATTTTTTTATTAACAATTTTCATTTGAGAAGTCTAAACATGTTATTAACACGAAACATAATCCTACTTTAAAAATAACACTCCTAATAAATGCATAAATAAATTAACATATACCGAAAAAAATAGTGTGGAATTACAAATAATGGAGTAGATAAAAAAATTGATACGTTTTTTATCAGATTCTTTCACTATTTAGTTTTATTCACATAAACAACAATTATCATAATAAATGAAATACATTATCATTATAATTTTTATAATCGGAAAATAATGATCATTTATCTTTTTTGAAGTAGCAATCTAACTTTTTAATTTAAGGATATTTTTTATTTTAATAGTTTCATATATTCAACTCATATGGTAGAGTGATTACATTACATGCTAGAGGTACAAGATTCGATTCTCATCAATTGCATTTGATATAAATTAATTTACATTTTAGTGTTAAAATAAAAAATATCATGTTATATAATATAAAATATAAAATTAATTAAAAAATCATGTCGGGTCGGGACACCCGACGAAATCAAAATTGTCATCCGATCCCGAAGTTTGCCGGGTCGGAACGAAACCCAACGTTTTGGGGTCACAACTCTTCTCGGGTCGGGAAATTTCGGATCGGGTGCGGGTCGGGATTCCGGGATTTTTCCCCAGCCCTAATAACAGCTAATTACAAACTGAAACTACGTTTTTTTTTGTTCCATTTCATACAAGACCAAACCGAGAAACATACGTTATTATCATAAGTTATAATGTGATACCAAGAATCATTATTAAGCGTCTAAATCATATAATCATCATCAATAATGATTTGCGCAATTAATAAGATTCATCAAATCAAGTAAAAATCTCTCATTTATTATAGATACAATAAGGCACTACGTAACATTCATCATTCATAATTGAGTATATTGTGTTATTTCTTTACAGGCAGTATGTAGGCAAACATTTCGACTATAATCAGAGTCAAGGCTGCTACTTGATGTTTATAACCAATATCCGGCACAAATGAACAACGCGGGTGGGACTTGCAGTACAGGGGCAAACCGCATATGGGACATGTAGAAACCATAGAAACAGCAAATAATATGATCATCAATATAAACTTGATTATCTTGTTTATATATATAAGAATATATTCGTGTTTACAGAGAGAGAGAGAGAGCTATTGAAAAAAATGAAAGTTAAAGTGCTATTTAGTCCCTATGGACTCTTATATAGCTGTAGTTTACAGCAATTACAAATAGGTCTTCTGTATTCTATAATCTAACACTTCTGGTCCAAGAATCACAAGCTGTCCTATAGTTTACTGAATAGTTCAATCAAGTCCATGTATTCCTGAAACATTACAAAACACTACAAAATACACAATGTTAATATACCTCCCTCAAGATGGAATGTGCAAAGAGAGCACACCCATCTTGAGTAATAAATTGTTAAACATAGGAGCTCCAAGAGCTTTTGTGAACAAATCAGCTAGGTTATTACTGGAATAAACATGCATTGGATGAATGATTTTGTTTAAAATCTTCTCCCTTATAAAATGGCAATCTACTTCTATATGTTTAGTTCTTTCATGATGTACTGGATTGTTTGCCAAAGCTAAAGCAGACTTGCTATCAGTAAAAAGAATGGCAGGTTCATCATGACTTATACCAAAACCTTTAAGTAAACTAATTAACCATACAATTTCACAACTAGTTGTAGCCATAGCCCTATATTCTGCTTCTGCAGAACTCCTAGACACAGTCTGTTGCTTTTTACTCTTCCATGAAATAAGAGACTCACCTAAATATACACAAAAACCAGTTACTGACTTTCTACTATCTAAACATGCAGCCCAATCGGAGTCAGTAAAAGCTTTCAATTTAAGGCCTGAGGCAGTAGGAAAGAAGATACCTTGTGATGGATCAGTTTTAACATATCTAATAATTCTAATTGCTGCATTATAATGATCAGTACTAGGAGCAGACAAAAACTGACTTAAAACATGTACAACATAAGTAATGCCAGGTCTTGTTATGGTTAAATACAATAATCTTCCTATTAATATCCTATACTTAGTAATGTCATCTAACAAAGTAGTACTACAAGAAGTAAATTTAGCCTTAGTATCCATTGGAAACAAAGAAGGCTTAACAGCCAATTGCCCTGTATCTTCTAACAATTCTAAAGCATATTTTCTTTGACAAACATGTATTCCTAAACTACTTCTAGCTACCTCAAGTCCAAGAAAATACCTGAGTGGACCCAAGTCTTTTAGCTGAAATTTGGTATTGAGAAAATCCTTTACCTGGTCAACCAAATTAGCAGAAGAACTACCTAACAAAATATCATCTATATAAACAAGTAAAACCAAAAAATCTCCATTTTTATTATAAGTAAACAAAGAATGATCAGCTACTGACCGTTGAAACCCAAAAGATATCAAAGCCATACTTAATTTAGAAAACCATTGTCTTGAAGCCTGTTTTAAACCATATAAAGACTTTTGTAATTTACAAACCAAAGATAATGATTCATTTTTCTGAAAACCTGGTGGAATCATCATATAAACTTCTTCATCCAACTCACCATGTAAAAAAGCATTATTTACATCTACTTGTGATAAAAACCAACCTTTAGATGCTGCAACAGCCAAAAAAGTCCTAACTGTAGTCATTTTAGCAACAGGTGAAAAAGTAGCATCATAATCTATTCCTTCTAACTGAGTATAACCTTTTGCAACTAACCTAGCTTTGTATCTTTCTATAGTCCCATCAGACTTATGTTTAATTTTATAAACCCACTTACATCCTATAGGTTGTTTTCCTTCTGGTAATTCAGTTAAAATCCATGTCCTATTGGCCTCTAAGGCTTCTATTTCTTTTCCCATAGCTTCTATCCATAAAGGGTTAGTTTGAGCTTGCTTATAAGTTTTAGGTTCTATATTAACAGAAATAGAAAGACAAAAAGATTTATAATTACCAGAAACATTATTATAAGATAAAACAGAAGATAAAGGATATGTAGGTGTACTTTTGTTACTTACAACATTGTTCACTTGAACATGAAACTCCTGTAAATAGCCTGGAGCCTTATGTACCCTCTTTGTCCTCCTTTGCACCTGTTCAACTGTATCATGTCTAATACTTTCCACAATTTTAGTGTTGTCATGATTATTAATCCGACTGTCATTATTTGTGCCATTGTTATCATTTGTATTAAGAACTTCATCTTTCTGAAAAATAGGCAAACTATCAACATTTATATCAACATTTGTTTTAAGAAAAGGAAATATATGTTCATAAAAAATTACATCTCTGCTAAGAAAGAAAACATCTGTATCCAAATCATATAGTTTATATCCTTTTGTACTAGTACCATAACCAACCATAACACACTTTCTTGCTCTTTTATCAAACTTAGTTCTATTTCTGGACAAAGTGCTGGCAAAACATAAACTTCCAAAAACTCTAAGGTGATTATAAGTAGTTTTTTATTATACAACATTTCATATGGTGATTTATTGTTTAACAAAGGAGTTGGCATTCTATTTATTAAATAAACAGCTGTTAAAACACACTCTCCCCAAAAAATATGAGGTAAAGAAGATTGAAACCTAAGAGTTCTGGCAACATTAAGAATATGTTGATGTTTTCTTTCAACAACACCATTCTGCTGTGGAGTTTCCACACAACTAGTTTGATGAATAATACCATTATTAGCATAAAAACAAGACAAATTAAACTCACTACCATTATCAGATCTTAATACTTTTACTTTTAAACCAAACTGTGTTAAAACCATTTGATGAAAAATAGGCAAGATTGTAGCAGTTTCAGACTTATGTTTTAACAAGAAAATCCAAGTACATCTAGTATAATCATCAACTATTGTTAAAAAAAACTTTTCTGCAGCATGAGTAGCAACAGTATATGGACCCCATAAATCACAATGAATAATTTCAAAAGCACAAGTAGTTATAGTATTCCTAACAGGAAAAGAAGACCTGTGATGCTTAGAAAAATGACAAAACTCACAAACTTCATTATTATTATTCATACAACTGTTATCATTGATTTCAACTGAAACAAGTCTAAGAATAGATTGGGAAGGATGTCCTAACCTAAAGTGTCACACACTTGGCTTATTCTGAATAGAAACACTATTAGAAGAAAGACTAGAATTATAAGAAGACTTGATAACAATTGGATTTTTAAAAATATAGAGACCATGTTGCTCTTCTGCACTACCAATCATCTTCAAGGAGTCCTGGTCCTGTATTGAACAAAACTTATCTCTAAAAACTATAGAACAGGCTGAATCTCTTGCTAACCTACTAACTGAAACCAAATTAAAACTAAAAGAAGGTACACACAGTACATTATGTAATACTAATCCTGACTGAAAAAACACTGTTCCTATGTGAGTTACTAAAACAATATTCCCATTGGGTAAATTCACATATGGTATACTGGTGGGTTTTACTTCTGAAAAATAATTAGAACTATTAACCATGTGTTCACTAGCACCACTATCTAAAATCCAGTTTGTATTTAATTTGTTTTTATTAACAAAAAAATTATTGTAAGTAGATAAAGAAGATAAAGCAAAAGAGACAGGTATAGATGTACCTGACATTCCTGTGTATGTCAAATTAGAAAAAGTAGTTTGTTGCTGAATATCAGAAAAAGATGTGGTTTGCTGAGTCAATTGGTCAGAAACACTAGAAGTCTGTTCAGAACTAGATGGTATTGGTATAGGATAGGGTGAATGAAACAAAGGTTGTTGTTGTTGTGGCTGAAAGCCTAACTGAGATTGAGCAAAAACCTGATAAGCTTGGGGTTGTGGTTGAGAACCACCAAATCTAGGTCCACCAAAACTAGCCCTTGGTCTAGGTCTCCACCCTGGTGGATAAACATGAACCCTATAACACCTATCTTTGGTGTGTCTATCAGAACCACAATGAGAGCACCTCATAATACCTTTTCCAGAATTATAACTTGGTCTAAAACTACCAGAATTTGGCCTAGAATTATAAGAGCCTGGCCTAAACCTAATATTATCCTGAGAAGACTGAGCAACCAAAGCCATATTATGTACTTGTACACTTTTACCAATACTATTATGTTTTTCATCATGAGTAATCATGACATAAATGTCATTCATAGTAGGCATAGGCTTCATTAGAAGAATTTGCCCCCTTGCCATAGCATACCCCTCATTTAACCCCATCAAGAATGTCATTTTAAACACCCTATTCTCTCTAGTAATAACAACACTCATGAAATTACAAGTACAGCTCCCTATTGTCCCACAACTACACCTAGGAAGTGGACTTAGAATATTCAAAGAATTCCAGCAAGTTTCTAGTTTAGTAAAATAAGAAGCAACACTCATGTCTCCCTGAACAGTACTATGTAATTCTTGATGAAGTTCATAAATTCTTGCTTCATTCCCTTGAGAAAACCTCTTTGTTAACTCTCTCCACATTTTACTAGCAGTATCAACATATAAAATAGACTGAGCAATCTCACTATTAACAGAATTTATTATCCAACTCATTACTATCAAATTACATTGCATCCAAGCACCATACCAAACATCACCCTCTACTGGGCACTTTAAAGAACCATTAATAAACCCTAATTTGGATTTTGCCCCTATTGAAATCTCCATAGCCCTTTTCCAAGAATGAAAATTAGACCCTGCTAATTTAGGGTTTACTAAACTAGTACTAATATTCTCATTAGTACCAATGAAATATGGATTCATTGTATTAATAGGCTGATTAACACCTAAATCTATATTATCTCCAGACATGATCAAGAACCAAGAACCCTAAAATAAAAGAAGAATATGAATATAGATATTACCCGATTTTCTGAGGAAGAAAACCCCTTTCGAAGATATAAACCAGGCTTATTTTTCCAATTTTGTGGAAGAAACCCTAAATCCCCAATTCTATGGAAACCCTAAATTTGTGAGAACTGTAAATAGCGGAAGAACAAGCTTATAATCTGCTCTGATACCATGTAGAAACCATAGAAACAGCAAATAATATGATCATCAATATAAACTTGATGATCTTGTTTATATATATAAGAATATATTCATGTTTACAGAGAGAGAGAGCTATTGAAAAAAATGAAAGTTAAAGTGCTATTTAGTCCCTATGGACTCTTATATAGCTGTAGTTTACAACAATTACAAATAGGTCTTCTGTATTCTATAATCTAACACTTCTGGTCCAAGAATCACAAGCTGTCCTATAGTTTACTGAATAGTTCAATCAAGTCCATGTATTCCTGAAACATTACAAAACACTACAAAATACACAATGTTAATAAACATGCGGTTAATCCTACCTAATTATCACCCACATGATATGTCCCCTCCGTACCTATTTACGCCCTCCGCCCCTATATATACGGTGGTGCCATCTCAATGACATGTAAGCTTTGATTCGTTGGTCTTAAATTTAAATAGTGATGGTATGAAACTCGGTTTGGTTCGTATAGAAATAATTCACCATTCGCTCCTATCTAATGTATCTAATGACGATGATATTGAGAACCAAAGTACATCACATGTATATTTCGGTTTCTCATAAACAATACAATATGATTTTTGTTTAAAATGTTGTTTCCTGATATGAAAAATACTTTGCAATCTTGATGCGATGATTTGCATATGTCCGGTCGGTTATTCAGATCACTTCGTTTATATGATTAGTCGAAACTAGATGAATTAGATGATGATAGTCACTCAAAACCACATCAAGCTGGTTTACGCCTTTTAGAACATGGGAGTACATAAATTATTTGGGCCTGAATTGGGCTTGTGAAGCCCAGTATATTCCTATCGGTCAACTCGTTATCTACAAAGACAAATCTCGCATCTATCAACGAATTTCTAGGGTTCTCTCTCTCTCTTTCTCTCTCCCCTCCGACTTCAGGTACCCTCCGTCTCTCCCTCTCTCTAAAACTTATATCTATCTATCAATCTATATATTTATATATATATTTAATTCGATCCAATTATTAAACAATTCAGCTGAATATTAATAGCTTAAAACCTTCTCTTTTATTACTGTGTTTAATTCAACCGTGTGAGTTATCAGATTGGCTCTATAATTTGTGCTTGTACATATATATATATATATATATATATATATATATATATCTAATTCGATCTAATTACTAAGCAATTAAGCTACATATTATTTGCTAAAAAACTGGCTCTTTTACTACTGTGATTAAATCAGCTGTGTAAGTTACCAGACTGGGTCTATAATTTGGTTTAATCTGTGCTTCGTATTTTGTTTAGTACTGATTTTGGTTTAATCATGATTAATGAGATTAGATCTATAATTTATTGGTTCTTTTTGCACATTGTGATCGATATTTTTGATGTTAGTTTGTTGTATTCTAGTGTTCAGATATGTTATTCCCGCATGCTTTGTTTTAATAAATTTGAAGCGTGTTTGGTATAGTTTTTTTTTGTCAAAAAGCTGCTTTTAGAAATTAATGAGAAAACTGTTTTGCACCACCATAATTTTTTTGTTCAGCTAAATATTATTTGCTCAAAACCTGCTCTTTTATTAATGTGTTTAAATCAGCTGTGTAAGTTACCAGATTAAGTCTGTAATTTGGTTTAATCTGTGTTTAGTTACGTATCCTTTATGTTTTGTTTAGTACTAATTTGGGTTTAGTTATTATGTTTGAGATTAGATCAGCTGTGTTAGTAAGCAGATTGGATCTATAGTTTATGGATTCTCTTTGCATATTACGATCCGTAATTTTGAAGTTAGTTTGTTGTAATTGATTTCTTAGATCTGTTTCCTGCATACTTTTTTTTTTTACAGTAAATTAAGAACGTGTTTGGAATTGGCTTTTTTTTTTGTTAGAAAGGTGCTGTAGAAAATAATGGGGAGTTTTTTTTTAAAAGCAGCGCTGTAAAGTTTCTCACCATCTTAGTTTTTTTACTTATAAGTGACTTGTAACTTATTTTTATTGACAGGTCCATTTTTACTTATAATAGATAACTAAATATATATACAAAATGATTTAAATTAAAAAAAAGCATACTTTCGGTCATTTGGATGTGAAAAAGCTAAAAAATCCCTTAGTTCTTGGCCTTTTCTGATTTTGAGTTATCTAGCTTTTTCGACTCAAAAGCTAGTTTTTGAAAAGCTAAAAAAGCTAACATACCAAACACCCATAGTTTTTTTAATCAAAAAGTTAAAAATCTGGAAAAAAACTGTTGCCAAACAGACACTCTATTAGACTTGTTTGGTAACAGATTTTTTGGTCCAAAATCAGATTTTAAAAATCTGTTTTGAGAATTCACTGAAAAGCTAGATTTTAAAATTCTGGATTTTTTAGATTTTTCAGCCTAAAAATCAGATTTTCAGAAGCTGAATAATCTGACTTGGCAAACACCCACAAATTTTTAAAACCTAAAATCCAAAAATCCACTAAAAAAATCTGTTGCCAAACGGACCTATTGTTGGAAATTAGAGGAGATTAATGTTCAATAGTTTGTTTATTCAATTTGCACCTGTAGTTGATGTTTTGATACAACTTTCCCTTAATTGAATGCGAGTTACATTGTCTCCATTTTTTGTTTGGTTATTTGGTCTTGATAATAATACAAAATGAGTAACTTAGTATTCAGATTAGCTCTCTTTGCTATCTCTAATTCAATCCTCTTCTTTATCCAATACTAAATGGTAATTTTCTTTTTCTTGGCGTGCTTATATTTTGCTGTGTAAGTTATCAGAATAGGTCTATAGTCTAGTTCTTCATGTTTCACTTTATGATTGATAATTTGATACCTTTCTACCTATATTAATGCATGATACATTTTCATCATAGTTTCTTTGTCATTTGATTTTGTTTATAACATTATGAATGAATTAAATGTTCACTTGAAGAAGAACATCTTTTGGGCTTGACCTTCTATAAATATATGTGCTAGTTCTGGGTCCTTTCTGTTTTTGAATATTGATCCTTTATATACTTAACCTTCTATAAATATACTTAACCTTGTAGTTTTTGAAGATTGATCCTTTATATATTCTCTTTGAATGTAAATATACTCTCTGCATATTCGGATGTTAGACGCCGTTCCCAAAATAATAATTATTTAAATATATGTGCTAGTTCTGGGTCCTTTCTGTTTTTCCGATCTTCGTACAAACATTCTCTCTCAATCACTTTGTTCTATCCTTCTGTCTTGTTCTATATTGGCACCCCTTAAGAAGCTCTTTCGTTTAAATTCAATTCTTTTGGTAAAGTTGAAGATAATTAAGTCATTTCTCTCACAACTTAACAACTTAGTCTTCATGTAAGATGGTAGCTCATCGCTGAACTTGGTACCAGAGTAGACGGAGTTCTTCGATCAGTTTTCATCAAACTTTTTTTTATTTGCAAATATAGCTCATAAATTGTCAAATAGCTGTGGGTTTGTGTTGTATAATATAAATGCTCAAAGCTTAAGTCAGTGCACATCGATCAACTAGTGGTAGATAAAATATCACAAAAAAGTGGTCTTGTAGTGTAATCTTTTATCGTAGGCTGTATAATACTTGTGTATGTAGAAGTTGTCGGAAATGCTTTCCGCTTCTTGAACTCTCTTGTTCCATTTTTTTGTTTGTTTTATTGGCTAAGCCATTGCTTTGTTTTTGTAAAGCCTGCTCTCTTTAATTCAGTTATAAAACTTACTCATTGTACTTGAATCGGCTTCAAATATTGTACATTCCAGGAACAATGCCTAGGTACGATGATCGTCATGGTGGTACACGTCTCTATGTTGGACACTTGTCTTCTCGAACCCGAACCCGAGATCTAGATGACATCTTTGGCAGATACGGAAGGTATTTGCAAATATAATACTAGCTGCCTTTTGTTTTATCAGTTGACCATGACGGGCAGACCTTTAGCACATCTTTTATATCCTTAACATTTTATTGACAGAACTGTGTCACATCATATCTCTTTCAAACTTATGCTTTTTTGGTTACCTTGTTTATTTGGTCTCGAGTCTTTTTGGCTAGCACAAGCCATTACTAGGGTTCGCGAGGGTATCGTATTTGATCAAGTTTCTAGTTAACTTACGCTTTTTTAGTTACCTTGTTTATTTGGTCTCGAGTCTTTTTGGCTAGTGCTATACACAAGCCATTACTAGGGTTCGCGAGGGTATCGTATTTGACCAAGTTTCTGGTTCTGGTCTGGTCACAACTTGGTACTTATTTCTGAGATAATCTATACTTAGTAATTACGCTCAGATGTTGAAATTAACAGACGTGATAGGTAGTGGACTGGCGGCTGGTTAGCAAGTTACAAACGAAAAAATATCTTGTGATGTCACAAAATCAGGACTTTCCAAGTGTAGTGTTTTATTTTTAAATGATCTTTATGAAGGTTTCTGGGTTTTGCCCAACCTGGAGGTCCTATGGTGAGGTTGCCCTTGGTGGTTGCAAAGTGTATAATCTTATTGCGTATTTATTTTGATGGAAATGGCAACAGTCTCAAAAGTGGTGTTTAGTTGATCTTAGAGGGGCGAACTATCAACCCTTGGTGTTTTTGAAATGATGGCCTTATTGTTTTTGGCGCCCATTTACGCAGAATTCGTGACGTGGACATGAAGCGAGACTATGCTTTTGTTGTACGTATCTCCTTGCCCTATTATTTAAGATTATGTTTGCATTTACTCATTTGTTAGGATGGTCCTTAGGAATATTTATCCATATATTTTCACAGAACGCATTCTTTTTTCAATTATCCCTTGCAACAGGAATTTAGCGATCCTAGGGATGCTGACGATGCCAGATACAGATTGAATGGTCGGGAAATTGATGGGAGCCGCATCACAGTTGAATTCGCAAAGGGCGTAAGTTTCTGAAACTTTCCTCAGTCCTTTACCAAAATAGTATTTGCCAATTTTTAGGTTTGCTTGTTAGGGATTTATGTGTATTGATCAAGGTCTCTGTTGGTCACAATAAACTATAAGGTGAAGGTGGAGGAAATATTTTGGAAATTATTCACAATTGCGTTTGGCTAAATTTTATTTTTTGGTATTAAGAATTGTGAAAAGTATAGTTAATAGTTGTGTAAAAGAGGTAAAGGTAATACTATTAAGTATCAGCCATTCTACTTCCCAAAGTATGCTCATCATACTTTTGAGTAAGAGAACTGTATTTGATAAAATGTCTGCAAACACTTCTCTAATTTTAAACTTGCAAGTACAAATTTACAAAACTATAGTGTTTGCCAAACAAACCCTAATAGCAGATCAATTACTTTTTTTTTTTGAACTGAAAAAATCTAGTAGCTTTAAGATGTATGAGGCAGCTCTTTTGTCAACCCAATAATTCAGCTTAATTTTTGCATTTCTGCAACTACACAAACTCAGATTCGTTCTTTTTACCTGTAATGGTATATTTGCTTAAAGTATACCTTGGACAAAAAATTAAAATGTTTACTTTTCAAACGTGTACTTTTTCATACCATCATGTACGAGTAATCTTTTCATGGTGTTGCCAATTACTCATTGTAACTTTGGACTTAATTAAGTACTAAAATACAGTGTTTGTGAAACAAGCCCCGATGATTGAGTTGAGTTCTTATTGGGAATGTACTTTGACTTTGCAAACAGGTACCACGTGGCTCTGGTGGTGGTGGGTTTCGTGACCGTGACCGTGACCGTGATCGTGATCGTGGTGAGTATCTGGGCAGAGGTCCAGCCCCTGGTACTGGTCGTTGCTTTAACTGTGGATTGGACGGCCATTGGGCTCGAGATTGCAAGGCAGGTGACTGGAAAAACAAATGCTATCGATGCGGGGAAGGTGGCCACATTGAGAAGAATTGCAAGAATAGCCCCAAGAAAACAACTAAGTAAGATTATCTCGAGTCCTTTTAGTTTTAATGATGATGCTAATTTTGTTCTATGAAAATCAAACTATTGAAAATAGCCATTAGTTCGATAACGCCACATTTCTATCATGAAGGATTAGATGATCCAAGTCCTTTTGTTTCAGTGATGATACTATGAATGTCCCCGTTTAATTCGGAAATCTTAGTTCACTAACATCACATTTCTTAATCAAATTCAAGTAAGATTATCTTTAGACTTTTCTTTTTAATAATGATGCGGTGAAATACCCAGTCTAATTTGAGCATACCTTTGGGTTAGTTTTAGACGATATCGTAACATATCAATAAATCATGACCATTGAAGTTACAAAAAATACCTATACCCTTTCATAGCTTGTCTCAATTATCAATTTATCATGGTGTGATTTTCTTGAGTTGTTTTAATGATCATGCCATATATCATTATTTTTTTAGGTCGGTTTCACTTAATGTCTAGAATTACATTAGATTTTTATTTATGCATTTCAAACTACACAAAATAGCAACTAGTAAACCTCACACATCGATCATATGCAGTTTGTTTATTGTTAGTTTTTTTTTTAACAATGCCTAGGAAACTAAAAAAGTGGAATATAATGTAATTTTATTGCTTGTGTAGACGTGGGCGGAGCTATTCTCGAACTCCGTCTCCTCGGCGTGGCAGGAGCCGAAGCCGTAGTTACAGCAGGAGTCGCAGTTACAGGTATATTCTGTCTATTTGGCTTTTTACTGTGCTATGGGGTCATCAGTTTTCTTGAACTTTGTACATGTGCTTAGTTTCTGCACAATTGGGGAAACAGGAAAAAACAATTCCTTTTTGAAATATATATTTCTACTGTATGAAGTAAATAATGTGGCATCTACTCACACATCTGTATATGTCAATAATGAAAGATAATATTGATGAATTTTCATGAATCCAGTCTGTATTATATTTATAATAGACTGCGCTGAAAAACAGTGTATCTACTTTCCTGTTTTACTCTGTACCCATTCTGTGCTTTCAAACCTCTCACAGAATTGTGGTTTTATACCTATATGCTTTACCTATATATTCCCCATTCCGTGGTTTCAAAACCTCTCACAGAAATATGGTTTTATACCTATAAGGCTATATGCTTTACCTATATATTCCCATATAGTTTCCATTTAGGCATGTGGTTTATGCTGAAGATTTAACAACTTGTTGATATGATCCTCTGTAGTTTTTTCCCTTGATCTCAGTTTTTTGAAAGAGGGATACATTTGAAAACGTAAGATGTTATCACAAAGAATGTTGGAACTTGAAATCCCCAAAATTAAAGTATTACTCGGTCGAATAGCCAGCGTTTTCTATCCCATGCATTTGCTTTTCATACCACACATCTCTGTTATATCGTGTGTGCTTCGAGCCCTTATTTTCAACTAACTTGATACATGTATATTTTGTTTTGTGCCTAATCCAATGCTCTCTTCTCAGTCGATCCACGTCACCAGTGAAGAGGGACCGTAGCATCGAGCCAACAGAAAAGAGATCGAAGAGGTCTCCACCACCCTCCAAGGGGAGGAAGCACAGCCCAACTCCAGACGAGAGAAGCCCTAGAGAGAGAGTTAGCCTATCCCCAGAGGAGAGGAGCAGGAGCAGGAGCCCTGCCGCTGCTGACGTGGTCCGTGACCCAAGCAGGAGCCCTGCAGAAGAGAACAGGCGTGCTGATAGCCCTATACCTAGAGAGGATGGGAGCCCGGTTGATGATGATGATAACCGTGGGTCTCCTAGGGAAAGCGAATCTGGCTAAGTTTTTTTTTTTTTAATTTTTGGTATTTATGAGGGTTATATACTGACTTTTAAAATTGCCCTCTTTTCAGTTTCTGCGGATTCATTTGAGTTTTGGATCTTTTTGTAAGCATTTCTTTATACTAAGCCTGTAACTCCTGTTTATTGTGGCAATTAAGGATCATTGAGCATTTTATAAATATCTTTAATTTTGCTGTTTTACTCTCAAGCATTTTTTGTGGCTTGATTTTTCCTCGTATACAAATTTAACCTGAATGTTTAGTTCACCCAAGTGTAATTTATAAAAATAGTGAGCATGGAATATTTTCCTGCCTAGATATTCAACTTTTGCTGTTAACGCTGGGATGGCGCAATTAGAAGCTAATATGAATGATAAGAAAGGCTGCATGAAATAACTACCTAAACACGGAATAGTGGCTTTCAAATCTTCCATTTTTAAAGTTGTAATTTTCCGGAAGATAAACTTGATGCTTAACCTGTTTTGAAAGTCTGCCGGCTTCTATTTGGTACATTTAAACACTGCAACATCCGATGAAGTGAAACCTTGGATCATTAGTTTTTTTATGCAGGTGCAATTGTGTATGTAGTTTATGAAGATACCCTACGCATAAGAAATATTTTATATATGAATACGTAACCTATGTACTCGGAACAAGTTTATAAAAAGTACAAAAAAGCATTTGCTTAGTCTGTGTGTGCTTTAGTATCTTGTTCGGAGTCCATAGGTTGCATTGTGCAACATATGACTTGTTCACAACCCGTTAGCATAAAAGTGTCAAATGCATAAAAAAAAATTTAAATTTTGATTAATATTTAAGTTTAGGTTAGGCCTCCTATATTTTTATTTGAGTTTTTAGTGTGTTGTACAATTTGTTTTTAATTTATTGAAAATAGAAAAAATAAATTAGTTATTGAAAAATATTATCTAACCGTCCATTTTTTAATCTAACGGTACTTAAGGTGACTGTTACATAAACAGTCAAATAACCTGACGGTTCCAAAGAGGAACTCATTGCATTGTTTTAATATACTAGGTGTATATATACAGGCGGCTATGCCTGAGCGAGAACACACACCAACAAATACTAAACCAATTGCTTTGATTTAGACAACTTTTTTAAAAAGTACATATATTTTCATATACACGATGTATTAAACTTTTAGATTATTTGATTTCGAGAAGGTTGGTGGCAGTGTGACATTTTTTATTTTATTTTTATATAAATTGTGGGAAAAAGCCCACATTTTTATTGATTAATGATCATAAAAGAAACAAATTTAGTATCACAAATGTGACACTAAAATTACAAAGAATAAACTTAACAAAAGAAATTTCTGAACTTTACAACTTGATAAACTTTATTGTAAATATCTAAAACTAAAGGGACTGGGGAAACACTGGACTGTGTAATCAGACACAGACTAGATAAACACGTGGAAGACGATCCCCAATTCATTTCTAAAAATTGAACCGACACTGTAGAGAGAGAAACTCTCCTTCTTCCTCAGCAAAAACCTCAAAAAATCTTCATCAAAGAATAAGCTGAAACCTTCATCTTCTAACCATCCTCTAAGACCTACATTTTCGCACTTTAAAACCTTAAATTTGGTAGTCCTTTACTCTCTAACTCAATTATGTTCCTCAGTATTAAAGATAAATCTTCCTTCTTGAAAAATTCTTTAAATCCTTCATTGCTGCCACTGTTTGCTAGGTTATCTGCTGCGCTATTAACCTCCCTTACAACGTGCTGTATCAGGTAATCTTTGCCCTCTAATTTGACTTTGATTTCATCCATAATAGATCTTATTTGCCAAGGTGAAGCTATTTTTTGATTAATAATATTAACCAGTTGAAGTGAATCAGTTTCCAAAACAAAAGACCTCAAATCCGATAATTGTAGAAATAATAGAATTGCTTTACCTTCTGATTCTATAGCTGAGAAACTAGTTACCATGGCTTGAAAACCATATATAAAATTACCTGTAAATCCTCTTACTAAACCACCCACTCCATTAGATTTCGAAGAAGATTTATAGCACCCATCAGTATTTATTTTCACATACCCTAATGGAGGTTTTAACCATTTCACTATGGAAACCTTTTTGTATTTCCCAACCTTTTCTTTAAACAAAGAGTCATTTATATTCCAAGTATTTGGGAAAATTTTATTATTTTTGGAAATTAAATACAATAAATCAGTAACTTTGGTGCAAATATCAGTTGTTTTCATCTGTTTATTGTTGAATTTGTAATTGCACCTAGCTTTCCAAATTTCCCAAACAATGATAGATGGTAAAACTTTTAGCAAAAAAGAGGTAATACCATTTTTCTCACTTTTTGATGTTGACCACCACTTTAAGAATCTCCCTTTGATACTAGTGTTAGAATTAATAACTCCCAATAAACCATCAAAGTAGAACCATACTTCTTTTGCTATTTTCCCTGAACTGAACAGATGTTCACTATCTTCTTCTTTAGCTCCACAACATTCACACTTTGGTGCTAACTGAATACCAAATTTTCTTACTGCAGAATCTAGAGGCAGAGATTTGTTGAAAAGCTTCCAAACAAAGCAAGTGATTTTCTTAGGTAAATCTTTATCCCATTTATACCTGTTAAATCAACTTGTTTCATACTTGATTCTTGTATTTTCCCAAGCAGACTTATAAGAAAAACGTCCAAACTTCTCTTTGTTCCAGATTAGTTCATCGTTGCCAAAATTATTTGCTTTGAAGTCCTCTTTAAACAGGTGTCTAATATGGATAGGAATTACCTCATTAATAATTTGATTGTCCCAAATACCATTATTCAGCAGCTCTTTAACACTTAGTCCATTTGGAATATTTTCATCATTTATTTTTCCTGTACCCAACCAATTGTCCAGATTAACAGACACATTACCCTCTCCAACTAGCCATTGCATATTTTCTTCTGCTTTTTCTCTAACTAATAGCATTCTCCTCCATGTATTATTCCCTTTTCTCACTTTAGCCTCCATAGGGTGGACATTTTTACAATATTTAGCTTTCATAAAATTAGCCCACAAAGAATTTGAAGTTCTAAATTTCCACCACAGCTTCATAGAGTAAGCATCAGCAATTTCTTTTATACTTCTAATACCCAAACCATCTTCTTCCTCTGTTTTGCAAATTTTTCCCCATTTTACCCAATGATGCTTGTTTTTACCATCTTTTCCCCCCCACAGAAAATTAGCCAGTATTTTTTCTATTTCCTTTATAACCTGCTGAGGAGGATACATTGCAGCTATAGTATATATAGGTATAGAACTAAGCACATGCTTTATAAGAATCAGCTTACCCCCCATATTTAAAAACTGTACTTTCCACCCAGATAGCTTCTTCCTGATTTTTAAAATCAATTCATGAAAATTAATGCATTTTTTCCTTCCAGAGTGTATTTTACAGCCCAAATAAGTAAAAGGAGGTTTTTTACACCTAATACCTAATAACTTGCTTACTATATCTTTCTGAGTTTGGCTCACACCTTTGGATATATAAGCAAAACTCTTGTCATAACTAATTTCTTGGCCAGAGTCTTTGTTATACAAGTCCAGCACACTTTTTACACATTTGACTGATCTTGTATTAGCTGCTGTAAAAATAATGAAATCATCTGCAAAAGCCAAGTGTGTAATAATAGGGCTTCTAACTGGAGCCTTAAAACCCTTCCATCTTTTATTGAGAGCTAATATATTTAAATTTCTGGACAGGACTTCAGAGCATATAATAAAAAGACTTGAGGAAAGTGGATCTCCCTGCCTCAAACCATTTGTTGGAGAAAAGAAACCAGAAGTAGCTCCATTTACCATAACAGTAACACAATTTTCAGAGATAAGTCTCCAAACCCTGTCTATCCATATTTCTGAGAAACCCATTTTTCTAAGAGTTGAAATTAAGAAATGCCAAGATACTTTATCATAGGCTTTTTTCATGTCCAGCTTTAAAGCTAGACTACTTCCACTGCTTGTATTATCCAAATTAGAAATGAATTCTTGAGACAGAAGAATGTTGTCTATTATATCTCTCTTTTTTACAAAACCACTTTGATTTTCTGAGATGATAATAGGCAAAATATTTGAGAGACGAGAGCTCATAATTTTAGAGATGACTTTATTGAAAAAGGTGCACAGACTTATAGGTCTAAAATCAGGAAATGAAATAGGGAATTATTTTTGGGAATTAGGGCTATGACAGTGGTGGTCATAGCTTTTGGTAAAGTAGCTCCAGAAAAAAACTGTAAAACAGCTTGAACTATATCTTTACTAATAATATCCCAGCAAACAGTAAAGAAATGTTCATTGAATCCATCAATACCTGGAACACTATTCTTGTTTAACTCCCATATAGCAGTTTTGATTTCTTCATAAGTTGGATCTTTAGTAAGAAAATCATTATTTTCAGTAGAAATTACCCTTGGTACACACTCCAAACTTTTGTAAATATAACTCTGTGGAATATTGTTTGCAGCAAGAAGACTACCAAAATAACTAACTGCTTCATCTTGAATCTCCTTCTTATCTGTTAAAATGACTCCTTGAGAGTTTGAAATATTAGTAATTATACTCTATTTCCTTCTCTTCTTAACAACACTATGAAAGAATTTAGTATTGGCATCCCCTTCTTTAGCCCATCTAAGATTGGCTTTTTGAGCCCAGAAATCTTCTTCAATTTTCAATCTATAATTAAGCTTTGCTTTGGCTTCCATTAATAGACTTCTATTTGCAGGACTTGGGTCATCTTCAAACAGTTTGTCCACTCTTAAAGACTCATCTTCAGCATCAATTACTTGTTGAAAAACATTCCCAAAGGTATTTTTATTCCACACTATAAGAACTTTCTTCAACTTTTTTAAATTATTAACCAGTGAATATAAGGCATTCCCTTTTGTAAACAAGGACCAGTTCAACTTGACAACTTTGAGAAACTCATGATGATTAGTCCAAAATATTTGAAAAATAAACCTTCTTGGATTATTATCTTGCTCTGATTTTAGAGTCAGAAGAAGTGGACTATGATCAGAGTTGGTTTTGCTCAAATGTTCCAGAATAACATTAGTAAATAAATTAGCACCAGCATTATTCATGCATACCTTATCAATTCTCTCAAAAATAGAACCATCTCCACTTCTATTATTCCACCAAGTAAACTTAGAACCACTAGCTTTAATTTCTGTAGCCCCAATTCCATCCATGCAATTTAGATAATCATTTGCAGCTCTGATATTTATAGGTAAACCTCCTACTTTATCCTCCTCTTTAGATACTGTATTAAAATCCCCTGTTACAAACCAAGGACTTAGAGTAAAATTAAGCCTCAAAAAATCCCACAAGGCCATTCTCTCACCCATAGACACTTAGCATACACCAGAGATAAGAAAATAGAACTATTCTGCCATTGAACTTCCATATGCATACACTGATTCATTTGCCTCACAATCCTCATCTCTATACCTCCATTATAAAAAATCCAAATTTTATTATCCTCATGACCCAGTGCATTATCAAACCCTAACCGAATTCTGTACCTTTCTAAATTTTCACAACCCACCATAGGTTCTATACATATAAGAAGAGTAATTTTAATCACCAAACATAATTTTTTTATTCTTCTAGAGGTAGCTCCATTACCTAACCCTCTAACATTTCAAATTAAGGATGTAATCATATATTATACCTTTTTCTTTCCCCCACATTAGAGGAAGATCTTAAGCTCATCTGGTTTTGTAGCATTTTTGCCCTTTCTTTTTTATGTAACTTCTTTTTCTAACTTTTAGAAAGGCTTTCTTCCCAGTTTTTCTCTTTTTCCATTTCTTCAGATACTTTAGGAGATAAAATTATGTCTTCTTCCCTTTCTTCTTCAACCTCCATAATTTCAGTGATGACCATAATTTTGCTCTGCACTTGATTTCTCATATCATTGTTGTAAGTGACCAGTATTAACTCTTGATTATTAATAGAGCAAAGAATCTCTTCTGCTTTTTCATTAACATTGTCTTTATTATGAAATGTATCACAAATAATTTCTTCATCTATGTCATCTTCTCTGTTTTCTTCTTCACAAATAATCCTTTCATCTATAGCAGGTGCTGTTTTGAAGATTAGAAGCTTACTGGGACCATCTTTAACTGCTTTTGGATCATCTCTGTCTTTTTGAAATGTTCTTGCTACCCAGTCTTTGGTACTTTCTTTCTTTCTGTTGTTATTTCTATTCCAATTACCACTAATTTTTATGCTCTTTTGCTCTTTCATCTCCTTTGCTTCTTTTTTTTGCTTACTTCTTTTGCATTCTTGAATTTGCATTGGTTGATTTTGTGGCCTTGTTTGTAACAAAAACTGCAGTAGGTTGGTAAATCTTCATACTCACAATACTGCCAAAACCCCACATCATTATCTGCACCATAGCCAATCCTTACCCTTTCAACTAGTTCCTCACTAAGATCTACTTCAACACAAATCCTTGCTAAGCTAGGTCTTGTTAGTTTTGAAGTAGGATCATCTACCCTTAAAGGTTTGCCAAAAGCTCTTGCTATAGAGAAAATACTAGAATTATTATACAAATGAATAGGCAGTTTTGGTAAATTAATCCAAACAGGGGCAACAGGAGTCTCAAAATCTGGATCAAAATCATGTCCACTTAAAAACACACATAGGGTAGTGCTCTATATACCAGATTTTTTTAAACCAAATTCTTGCAAAATCTTCTTCATGAAAACACCGAATCAATATATGTTTATGGTCTAATACACCAATATTATAGTTTGCTTTTAAATCAAGCTTTCCAAACACTTTCCTTATTACTTCCACTTCTGGTCTACCATGCGTGAATTTCCCTACTATTGTATACTTAAAAGGTTCCGATAGCTGTTTAACGTCTTTCATAGAGAAATTGATTAGTGGTTCACCTTTATAACTACCTACTTCTTTCAACGTGATTGTAGTTTTCTTTGGCTGGGAACTTACTATTGAGGCGAAAGATTTCATTGGGGAGGATCTGGGGACATACACTGGGGATTGATATTTATAGAGTTGATTTTGTTTCTGGCCGGAGAAGCTGGATTTGGGTCTATCATTGCTGCGGCGGCTAGGGTTATTCACCCTAGTCGTCTTTCTCTTTCTCTCTCTAGAAAGTATCAAAAAAAATGGTGGCAGTGTGACATATACACACATTTTGTGCTCAGAAAATTGATTGCTACTTCACCAGTGTGACCAAGACTCTATCTTGATCTTCCATTGTGCTGTTCCCCAATCGTGCACATTCGACAGCGTATAAGTAAATTGTCTGCTCCAACGAGGTATATAAATTTTTGTAGTCTCAGAACAAGTTAAAAAAGTTTGCTCTGATCATTTAGCAGAAATCATCCAAACTATACAAGTTTCTTAATAGTTAAGGAAATGTACGGTTGCTTTATATCGCTAAACTTTGTTTCATCAAAGCATTAATCATACTACAAAATTTTAGTGTTTGACGAGTGTTTGGACATATGTTTCTACACACAAAGGAAACAGAACAAGTTTTCTCTTTATACATGTATCTTTTGCAACTTGCAAGAAATCATCGTTCAACTTAATAATGTTCATGGCGCTTGTAGGTGATGATAATTATAAACTACTTGTAGCAATGTTTGAATAAGGGCATTTGCAAAAAGGCTGTATATATTATTGTATAGAAGGGGTTAATTCATGCATCATCCAAATAGCAAATAGCAAATAGCAAATAGCATATCAAAACCTCCTGTTTAATTTATAAGTTACGAGAAACATTTATCACCATATGTATTATTGACCAAAACACGTGACATTGATTTAGAAATAAACGCTTACTAACAAAAAAGTTAATCTGAGATTTCCATCGAGTAAATGTACATTTGCGAGACTTCAATACTAACTAAGTCGTGTGTTTTAACAGAGCATTGGAAGGCGAAATACCATCAGTTAAGAAAAACATTTCACCAGAACACTTGTGCAAAATTGAATTCTATATTTGACAGAAAAACATTAAACAAATTAATACTTCTCAACTTCCTCCCAGCTGCAGACTGCACCTGTCCTTGGGCAAGTAATATTTCCATTATTATGATCCATCATGTATTTACAAGCCTACAAAAAACACCAACAATAAATAATTAGAGGAATAACTAAACTACAGTCTATTATCTAAAACTAGATTAAAACTAAAAGATTCTCAATTACAAGCGACAATATAACAAACCTGGTAACTATAGACGTATCCATTTGGTAAGATGACAGGTGGGTTTTCCGGGCCTGTTTTCTCTCCGGTTATGTAACATACAATAACAGGTTTTTGATATTCGTAACGGAACGGAAGATCCAGGGCTAATTTTCGTAAGCTCTCTTGTGCCAAAGGGTCCCTTTTAGTGCAATCATCCTTGTAGCAAAATCTATTTCAAGTCAAGGTCTACATAACTACATGTTATGTCTATGCATTCATGAATTCATAGGGACTGTTTGGCTGCACCATTGAGCAAAGAATCTGAAACTTTTTTGGTTGCAAAAAAAAGGGGTTCATTAAACTGAAACTTCTAGCTTTATCGGTTAAGGAACCATAAAAATCAGTTTTTGAATCGTTTACCAAGCACAGTCTAAATTTTAAGCAAAAAAAGAGTAAAAGTCTTGAGCTTAAAAGTTGGATACAGGGTTTTCAAACCGCACAGGCCTGTCTGCAGATATATATGGAGCAATGGCTCAGGAGTCATGCCATAGAGCTTGAAAAACTCGTGTTTGAGTTGATCCACTAGGTTATCCCATTGCTTTTCTTTAAACAGAACCTAGAAACCATATTAAAAACTGTATTGTTAGACTTTTTATTATATTTATCTGCAATACATTTGGGATTAAGGGCTTGTTTAGTTGCAATTTCTAGCAAATAAGCAGGTTCTTTTTGGCGTTTGGGAAAAAGTGAGATTCATCCAGGCTGAAGTTTCTATTTTTTCCAGAACAAAAAACCTCAAAGCTCACTGAAGCCAATCAACCAAATGAAATACTGTTTTTGAGCAAAGAAAGTAGAATTTAAAAGCTACATCCAGATTCCAGACAATGCCTAAAAAATAAAATTTGGAGAAGGTTTACCTTGTATCTAGAAAATTGAGTGGTTTTACGAAAAGCGAGAGTAGCAATTACACGCATTACTTCTTTCATGTGTATTGAACCCCAAGGTGCAATATACTTCTTCGCATATGTAAGAGCTTGCGAAGTGTTTTCAGCTCGAACCAACTCTACGAATTCTTGAGATCTCAGTTGAAATTCAAGTTTGCTCTGTCAGACAGAAAACAATTATATGATTGGAACAATAATTTTGCCTGCTTATATAAAAAAGCGACCCCTTTTTCAGTTTCCACATTCCGACACAAACTTCTCCATAACATAGTTAATTTCAAGAACAATAACAATAGACCAACAGAGACATATCCTACGAATCCTTTGATTTGTCCTGATGGTGGAAAGTTAGTCTTGTTTGGCTGCAGATTTTAAGCTATTAAGGTTCTTATGAGGTTCACATAAAAGCTAGATTAATCCAGCTTTAAACTAACTTTTCTATCCCAACAGCACAAAAAGACGAGCTTTTTAAAAATTTAAACACGACCCATGTTTCAAGTAAAAGAAACCAAAATGCTAACTAAAAAGCTGCAAGCTTATGGAAAAAAAATGAGCATGAAAGCGGCCGCAAACAAGGCGTTAGCTAGAAACATCAACACCAAACCAGAACAATTGTATATGTCAAATCATAAATAATCAACGTACCTTAGAATTCTTCAACTCATACTCGTTATCAGCACACCAAGCTAAAGCAGGAGCTACGTCCTTGTTTTGAAGAGCCCTTATCACCTTCATTGCTTCATCAAACTCTTCTAGATCGCTAAAGTTCTAACCAAACAAAAAAGGAAGAAAAATGTAGCCATAACACTTGCAAGTTATAACTACATACTCTATTAAGGAAAAAATAATCTCCTGGACATAGTACCGGACTAGATCATGATCACATATAGCTACTTTTGCTTTTATATTCTCATTTTGGATAAGGTCAAATAGATGAACAAGCATAAAGATACAACTAATCAATATTTTAATTAAAAAGCCTTGAAATGAAAGGCACTGTATCATGTAAAAACTTACAAAATCTGCAAAGATTTGAGAAAAATATTAATAGAACCCATTTACAAATAACATAAAATACAGATCATAAGCCAAGAAAACTGAAAGTTACCAGAGTATCGGTGACTTGTGAGAGCATTGTGGCAGTATCACGATATGACATACGCAACAAGTAATCAGCAAGAATGCGGTTCATGCGCAGTGTTTCCCAGTAAGGAAAGGTTACTAAAGATGCTGAATCAATATGAGTAAGGCGGGTCTCAAACTTTGAAGTCTGCAAGCGCTCTTTGAAGCTCCTATCTTCAAACTGATTAACAACAGCAAAAAAAAACCTAGGTTCAGTTTTAAAAAAATGGATATGTGCCTAAATCATATATACTCCTATTTGCAGATTCTCATATATCAATACAATATTTACTAAAAAGCTAATCAAGCAAGTCACTGTTTCAATTTCATTTTCCTGATGAAAAAAGAACTGTTAGAACTAGTGAGAGTATAATATAAATAGGAGTGTCATGTTTACGGTCAGTGCCGGTCCGCTAGTACAGGTTGTCCGAGACTAAAAAAAAATGGTTGCTCCGATTTGTGCTTTTTTATGTAAAAAAATTAAAATTGGACGTTGAGTGGATTTGAATACACGACTATTGAGTACTAAAAGTCTATCTTTAACTACTACACTACACACATTCATGTTAATAATTACTGAATTAAGTTTTAATATTCTAATAATCATATACTTGGTTGGACCTTCGGGTTGCCCTAAATTTTCTTTGATCTTTCATTGCCCGAGGCTCGAGCCTTGTTCGACTGCCACCTGGGCCGCCCCTGTTTACGGTGCAAGGATTCTAGTTTCTTTCCAAAGGAAAGTTTGAAAGAATGCTCAAATTTTGAATTTTGAAAAAAGTTGGGACGAATAGTAGAATGTTTGTTTTCCTTCTTTCCAATCTGTTTTAAATTTTAACTTTTAACTATAATACATTAAGTACTTCATTTAGCCAGAATAAAAAAAAAATACTTCCCTATCAATTTTATTGTGGCAAGATGCCAAGAACTAGGAGGTTTAAACACTAATAACAGAATTCTTTCAACTCCTAACTAAAATATTCCACTTCATTACATACCAAAACGTGGTAATCTTGTGACTTTGAAGTTACTATTGGTATTCACCACACTTTTTTATTAGATTCTTAAATTTCAAATTTGCAAATTGAAACAATTAAGGTTGTTTCCTAACTTTTGTTACTGTTCTTTAACCCTTTCCCAGTATCACGACGAACCGCAACACTTACCTTAATTATACATTTCTGAAGATTCTCAAGTCTACATTCCTGAATGCTCAATCCTTGATGCAATAAATTTTTAAGTTCAATATAAACTGTTCTACAGAGACTCTTCTTTTCCATGGTGTATTTTCTTGTTATTTTTTCTTTCGTAGGATACATTTTTAGCATGATATGCTTACCGAAACACAATGGCTGATAAAACCAGGACATAAAAATGGAAGTAGTAATTCAATAATAAAAAAAGGCAAAGGGGGAGATAAGATTCTAAATCTTCCATCCCTATTCTCTATCCCCTTCCGTGTCCCATTGCTTTTTTCATCCAAAACAAAATTCTAAAAAACTTGAAAAAAATTGTACAATTACTATAAGACATGCATCAATAGATTCAATACATTTCAATAATTAATTTTAAAATAAAATCCACACGCAATTTATTTTGAAATAAATGTATAAATTAGTGTAAATTAAACATTAAATTTAAAAAAAAATGTCTAAAACAATATTATGTCCAAATATTTTAAAATTTAAATACAATATAATATAAAAGCTTATAAATTTGCGGAATAAATTGTGAAAATTTAAAATTTGAGTGAAAATAAGCAATGGGGCATGAAAGTGGGTAGATAACGGGTAGAAGATTTGGAATTATTAGTTCCACGTTTATTACCTTGATTTCCAATTAAATAATTTATTTTATCCTCATATCTTAGAATTGCAAAAGTAGTTCATAAGATTTAAAATTTGTCAACAATAGGTCCCCTTTCACATGAAAATGGAAATATATGGTCCTTTTTATATATTTTTCTCAAATTAACCATGTGTCTCAAAATACTCATATTAATCCACATAAAAAGAAACTAAATAGTATAAGATTCACAGACTTGACAAATTTGATCCCTGTTTTTACAAGAAAAACTGAAAGATTTGGTCATTTTCAATACTAGTTTCTTCTCATGTTCACCTTACATATAAAAAAAAGTTGCCTAAATCACAAAACATGTCTATATATATTAAATTACTGGTAAGTAAACCAATCAGTGAGTTGATAGTCAGTCTTATTAATATAACTCTGCATCCAAAAAGAACCAATTTCGTCACTTACTATTTACTTACTCCGAGACTGTATATATAAATACAGAAACCAAATACAGCTATGGCAAAATTTGTCCCTCCTTTACAAGAAAATTGAAAGATTTGGTCCTTTGCTTAATCACATTTATAATCTATATACTCCAAAAAAAAAACTAATTAAACTAAGAGAGTCAGTATAATAAATATCAGATTTGCATACTTGACAAATCTGGTTCCGTCTTACAAGAAAATCTGAAAGATTTTGTCCTTTTCAAAAGTTTCTTCTGATTTTAACCTTGCATATCAAAATAGTTCCCTAAATCATTAAGTTGATAGTCAGTCTTTCTAATACTATGCATCCAAAAAAAACAAATTTTGTTACTTATTAGCTCTGAGACTGTAAATAAAAATACAGAAACTAAATACAGTTATGGCCAAATTTGTCCCTGCTTTACAAGAAAATTAAATGATTTGGTCCTTTGCTTAATCACCTATATACTCCAAAATAACCCTAATTAAATTGAGACTCTCAGTGTAATAAAACCAATCAACTCCGCATTGATAAAGAAAACCAATTAGGCCATTGATTCAAACAGATTAGGAACCAAATAAAATTCTAATATTAAGTGAAACATTGCTCCCGTAAATAAACTTCATATGCAATTTATGTATGTATGTATATATATACCTCTTCTTTTGAAAGTTGCTAAATAAACTATAAATGAAAATACAGAAACCAAATACAGTTATGAAAGTTATGGCAAGATTTGTCCCTGTTACAAGAAAATTGAAATATAACTGTACATGCAATATATGTATATATATAAATATATACCTCTTGTTTGAGAGTTGCTAATCTTGAAACGAGAGACTCGAGCAGCTTAACTGCCTCATCTTTATCTTCACAGTTGGCCTCGTAAACTGCAGAGACAACGGTATCAATATCGTTGAAAACAAATTGTTGGTCAGCTCCGCAAGTTCTTGTAGCGGTTGAGCGGGACGTTTAAGAACAAGCCCTCTTGTTCGAGTGAATCGCTCAGTCGCATCAGCGGGTCCCGAGGAGGAGGAGGACGTGGAGCAGCTGCGGGGTCTGGTCTCATTATTTATTTATTTAAAGAGAGAAGAATATGGGGGGGAAAGTAATATTGGGTTTAAAATAGAGAGAGAAAAAAGAAAGAATGGGTTTGTTAACTTTGTTTCTGAGTTAGTTATGTCAGTTTTATTCGTTATTGTGAATATTGACAGTAACCACCCAACTAGTTTTAGCTATGTTAAATTAGGTCCTGTTTGGGTTAATACTTTATACGTACAGCTACAAGTTGGCAGATTTTTCAAGATACAAACAAAAAATGGTCTCGGTTTATAAAGTGTTCAAGCGAATATATATATAATATTGTGAACAGGGAAGTTGCAACCAAACGAAGTTTATAAACGGTTGGATGCAACTTCTTACGAACCATTCACATGGAGTTTGTATAAAGTATATCTGATACTTCAGATAAGTTTTTGTTTACAAATGAGACTTTTTAACGGTGTTTGTATACCAATTGATATTTTAGCAATTATGTACCATTTACGAGATTGGGCTAAAGCACCTTTGTTGAGAGAAAAAAAGAAAATTTAAGTTCCTATACAATTTTACTAAACTTATTTAGCAAAAACAAAAGTTTTCAATCTTTCTTTCACTTCAGTCAAATTCTTCTTTCACTTAGGTCAATACTAACAAATTCAAATAAAAGATTCTACCAAATTCAACAAAGATCATTTAGTAGTATCGAAAAATAAGAAGAATAATATAGTAGTTCGAAAAATAATATAAAGTATCAAAAAATAATACTATAATTAAGTATATAATATAGTAGTATTTTTATTAGAATTTGTGGTATTTTTAGTGAATTTTGACAAAAATAATATAGTAGTATCGGATAATAATATAGTAATGTCGAAAAATAATATAGTAACAATAAATAATATAGATACTATTTTGATTGAATTTGGTAGTAATTTTATTAGAATTACAAGTATTTTTAGTGAATTTGATAGTAATTTCTTGAATTTGGTAGCACTTTTGTTGAATTTGATAGTATTTGTTTTGAATTTAGTAGTAGTATTGGCCTAAGTGATATAAAGATTGAAAAACCTTTGTTTTTGCTAAATAAGTTAAAAAAAAAAAAAAATTAAGTTGAAAGATAAGTTAATGTACAATCTACACTTATTTAGCCAAAATCATCCAAACTATACAAGTTTCTTAATAAACAAGGAAAAAATTGAAGAGTGCATTCTAGTATAAATAGGATAGTCAAGGACTCGAGCAGTGAGGGTTATGGGTACTCTTCAATTTTCTTCCTTTATCAAATTATCTTCCAGCTTATTCCGAATCCTACATTTTCTAGTAGTTATAATTTTCTTACCGAGCTTCAAGTTCAATACACTTGCTCAAAATTGCCCCCCACATTGCTTGTTATCACTAAACTTTGCTTCATCAAAGTTTATATCCTACCATCTAATTTTTGCAACCAATTATTGTTAAAACATTTTTTTTTATCAATTAATATAAATTATAAAATATATATGTTTGACAAAAATTGCCATCCCTAATAAGTTCAGAATAAATTTACACATATATCTTTGGACATATGTTTCTACACAAAGGAAACAGGACAACTTTCCTCTTTATACATGTATGTATGTAGCTTTTGCTACTTGCTACAAATCATCATTCAACTTAATCATGGCGCTTGTAGAGGATAATTTTAAACTATTTGTAACTTATTGATTCCTTTCAATTTACGGAATATATCCATGTCTGAATAGTGCCTTTGCAAAATGCTGTACATTTCTTGGAGGTACTTTTTTTTCATATGTAGATGCATTATGCATGAATAACCACTTCTAGAGAAATAGCATACCATAACCTAGCTCCTGTTTAATTTGTAAATTACGAGAAGCATTTATCACCAAATGCATTATTGACCAAAACATTAAACACGAGACATTGATTTAGAAATAAACGCTTACTAACGAAAAATATAATCTGAGATTTCCATCAAGTATGTACATTTGGCGAGCCTTCAATACTAACTAAGTCGTGTGTTTTAACAGGGAGTTAGAAGGCGAAATACTATCAGTTAAGAAAAACAAGTCACCAGAACACTTGTGCAACATTGAATTCTATATTTGACATAGGAACATTAGTCCTCCAAGTCAGTCTTATTAATATAACTCTGCATTCAAAAAGAAACCAATTTCGTTACTTACTAACTCGGAGACTAAAATACAGAAACCAAATACAGTTACGAAAGATATGGCAAGATTGTTCATGCATATGTTTTACAAGAAACACAGTTATGAAAGATATATCAGAATTTCGTCGCTTATTAACTCCTAGACTATAAGTGAAGCTGGATTGTTACCGTAAATATAACTGCATATGGAATATATCATATATGTGTGTATGTATGTATAGTCTTATTAATATAACTCTGCAAGTCTGTATCCAAAAATAATCAATTTCACTACTTATTAACTCTAAGACTATACATAAACATGAAATTACAGAAACCAAATACAGTTATGAAAGATATGGCAAAAGTTGTCCATGTTTTACAAGAAAATTGAAAGATTTGGTCTTTTGCTTAATCACATTTATTCCTAAATAACCCCCATATTAAGTTCAAATCCGCATTGATAAAGAAAACCAATTAGGCCACTAACTCAAACAGATTAATTAGGAACCAAATATAATTCTGAATATAAGTGAAGCCTCATTACCGTAACAAATAAGTGTTTACGCAATAATACAGTATTTATGCATGTATAGTAGCTCTTCTTTGAGAGTTGCTAATCTTCAAAGGAGAGAGCCGAGCAGCTCCAAGGCGCCTCAGTTTCCCTAAACTCCCAGTCAGAGTCAGTTTCATCGTAGGCATCGTTAACTGCAGATATAACGGCATTAATCTCGTAAAAAACAACCTGTTGTTCTGCTCCAACCATGTTCTTGTAGCGGTTGAGTGGGACAATCAAGAAGGAGTGCTCTTGCTGGAGTGACTCTGTGAGTCTGGTCAGAGGGTCCCGAGGGGGAGGATGAGCGGCGGTGGAGGTGGAGGGAGATGGAACGGAAGCACCTGGCATCGTTTATTATTTATTTGAGTAATTATTAGAGAGAAGGAAGAATGAGGTGAAAGTATTGGGTTTAAATAGAGAGAAAAAAGGAGTTTTTTTCCTTCTTTTTTTTGGTAAGGTAGCTTGTTTCTGAGTTAGTTATGTCAGTTTTCTGATTTTGTGAATATTGACAGTTACCACCCTATTAGTTTTAGTTGGGCTAGATTAGGTCCCATCAAATATGCTTTGATTGTTTCGAGTTTAGGGGACAAATGGGTATATTAGTATATACAGCTAGAATATTTGGATTCTTGATCAAGAGAAATTGAAAGTAAAAAAAAAAACTCTTTCAAGTTTTGTTCACTGGAATGTAATTCATTAGCAGAAAATTATAGCAAAGAAAACCTCAAATTACAAGTTGGAACCAAATAATGTTTGTAATTATTAGTTTATAGTATCTTGACTATTATATCATTATGTAGTACTATTTTATTTGTGTAGTTTTGTTCCACTGCTTTTGACAGAAAATCAAAATCATGCAAGAAAATGGCTGAAGTTGTATCATATTTTTTGGGGTGATTTTTAGATTTTTGGATTTTGAAAATCTATATTTTTTAATAGGTGTTTGGTTATTATGATTTTTTTTTTAAAAATCCAAATTTTAGCTAAAATAATACAAAAAATCCAAAAATTCAGAATCCATCTTTTTGTTGGATTTTTTGATTTTTTGATTTTTGGATTTTAAAAATCATATTTTTGTCAAAAAAATCTGATACCAAACGGACCTGTGCGGCTGTGTTTTATCACTACTTTTACTAATTAGAAAAATATCATGGAATATTAATTCCGTTACATGCACGTTAACTTAAGGCATAAAAAACTATGAAATTATTTAAAGGGTAGTTTATGGCCGGTCATCTTTTTAAATTTTTATTAGTTCACACTTTGTAACTTTATTATAGTCACGAAAAATAAATTATTTTCGTGATTTTTTTTTTGATTTTTTTTAATAATTAAACCAAATAGTAGATTATCACAACTAGCCATAGATACTTGGATAAATAATTACATATAGACTAAAAAAACCTAAAACAAGCCCAAATATGTTTTTTCACATTTTAATTAGTTTCGCAGAGTTTTTAATTTGTTTTTATGGAACTTAAAAATCAAACTCAAAACATATATATACACCTAAACACGGGTTCAAATTTATTGCTTGGTATTATTTAAAAAAATCCAATATAATCTTAGAAAAATCCAAAATAAATGTCACGTTTCAAACTAGGGACGAGTTAGGCTTGGGACCCAACCTGTAAACAGCCAACCCGTATCCTAACCCGATTACTTTTGAAACTGAAAAAAAAATTCCGACCCGACAAAAGTCGGTACCCCGACTTTTTTGGGATCCCGTAGGGTCGGGATAGGTTTATCCCGAATCTCTCGACATATTTTTTTATTTATTTTACGACAACGTCATTTTTTATTAACAATTTTCATTTGATAAATCTAAACATGTTAATAATACGAAACATAATATTACTTTAAAAATAACATTCCTACTAAATGAAAAAACAAATTAACATGTAATAGAAAAAATAGTATGAAAATACAAATAATGGAATAGATAAATAAAATTGATACGTTTTTTATCAGTTTTTTTTAATATTTAGTTTTATTCATACAAGCAACAATTATCATACTAAATGAGATATATTATCATTATAATTTTTATAATCGAAAAATAATGAACATTTATCTTTTTTTAAGTAACAATATAACTTTTTTATTTAATTATATTTTTTATTTTAATAGTTTCATATATTCAAAACTATAAATTTATATTATACTTATGTAATTATAACTAATATGTGAAACAAAAAAGATTGCACCTCATATGCTAGAGTGCTTACATTATATGCTAGAGGTACAATTTTCGATTCTGATTACTAACATTTGATATAAATTAATTTATATTTTAGTGTTAAAATAAAAAAAATCATGTTATATAATATAAATTATAAATTAATTAAAAAATCGGGTCGGGTCGGGACACCCGACGAAATCAAAATTACCACCCGATCCCGAAGTTTGTCGGGTCGGGACAAAACCCGACATTTTCGGGTCAGGACTCTTCTCGGGTCGGGATTTCAGAAATTTTTTCCAACCTTATTTCAAACTATATTTCAAAAGGTACCACCAAACTTTATTTCCCAAAAGTACAACTTCCTAGATGCTAATCTCAAACCCTCAATCAACCACGACTCACTCTCTCTCTAATCAATACCAAATCAAATTAGAGTTCGTTTCTAATACCATCCATCATCGCATGCTCATGGGTTGGCGGTGACGACAGATGTGTCATAGAAAATGCATATATATTCGTGAAAAATGCATGCCTTTCTTAAATTGTTTATATTTTACCGTCTTTGGTCATCAGAGGAGGTTAACCGAGTTACGACGAACCTTCTGCGACCTCGACTGGGGTCTGTCGAAGTGCATACACAATCATGAAAAGTGTATACACAATTGAAAAAAATGACACATTTTGGTAAAAAGAGGTTTGAGAGTACGAGTTTTTGAAAAATAAAAGTTTGTTATTTGAAACTTTATAGGAATTGCCCTTATAATCTTTCCATGTAACATTACATTAGGATTATCATAAAAAAAAATATAAACACTTCTGTTTAGTACGTAGTTTTACTTTAATGATGTGAGACATGATTATTTATCTTCATAAGATAAAAGTGAGATTAAATGAATTAAACAATACTTATAATCTTTTAGTTTTAATTTTTTAGACAAAATAAAAAATGAAATACACAGCATCAAGCATGGCCATTTGGGTGAAACCAAGGGGACAGGTCATCATTCAAGCATGGCCTTGATGATGATAGTTTCGTAATCTACGCTTAAGCAATAAAGAGCAACCTTATTTAAGTATTGTTCTCATTTATGCTAAGAGGCTATGCATTTATGCTAAGAATTTGGGGTCTGCTATTGTTCTCTTGGTACATGCATGTTTATTTAAGTACTCTTAAACGGTCATACTTTATTTACTACTCCAATATATAATTTCAAATTAATAATATATATATATAAATCAGAGTCATTTATACAGGCATTGAGTTGTTCATCGAGTTAAGTTCATCGAAATTCTATATATATATATATATATCAAGCCGCTTACAATTAAATTTGAAGTCTTCAACAAGTTTCCTGTTTCCCAAACAATAATCAAAATCTTGAATAATGTTCCCCTAGTTATTTCACATCGTTTATACTTTATACAATCAAGTATTTGTTTATTGTCTTGGAGTGCTAAAGTAATGTATATACGGATGTAGCATACGTGTTGATCTGTTAATTATATGCACGTCTTTAGTATGCAGTAATCAATTTGTAGATATACATGATTCGTACGCCACCAATTAATTAATAATGCGGGAGAGAGATACAATAGAAAATCCTCTACAAATAAACTTTGGTGAATTACACCATGGTAAATAAGAGATATAATTGCTTTTTATTGAGGGTTGTATTGCAATTAATTTGTTCAGTGTTAGGAGTGCTAGCATCATTTTTCGAGATTCATCACACTTTGGCTTCGTTTGTTTAGCGAACTTCTAATCCCAGTATAATAAATCCTTCGGGATTATGTTGGAAGTATAAAAAATGTTGTACTATTAGTGTTAATATTTAGTCCGATCCCTTGTTTGCTTGGTTTTTCTAATCCATCCTACAATTGCTATGTATTTACAAATTTATCCTTCTTTTCTCATTTACAGTCATTTCCCAGAAGACTACTACGTAATGTGAGATGAGGCTATTTTGGTCAAATAAATTTAAGTCCAAGTGGAGAGATTTTTGGTTCTTGTTTGTTTGGTTCTTTTGTAGTTTCAGTATTAGCAAAACTATTGGGACTATTCTTGTAATAGAAATGATACATGCATTGTAATAGTTCGGTGTTTTAAAACCCCACCCCCCAGGTATTAAAATAGATGACATTTCACATCTTTTGTAATACACACTTCATTGTAATAGGTTTTTTAGAGAGAGAGTGATAAATTAGATAAATAGAATTATGAGAGATTTTATATTTAATGAGTAATGGACCAATCTTTAATTAGTTTCAGAAATAATGGTCCAATCCTTAATTAAATTTTATATCCGGACCAATACTTTTGTTTTCATGGTCCAATCCTTAATTTTCTCTAATTTTTAAGGATAAATTAACAAAACATACTACTTTTGAAATTAAATTACAAAAAACATACCCTTACAACTTTAACTATAAAAAACATACTCACTGCTGACGTGTGCTTTTTTTATTTTACCTTTCTTTCTCTTCTATTTCTCTCTTCTTTTCAGAGAACCAGTTTAGCCAGTCCATCTATCTCCTCTCTCCTCTCTCCTCTCTCCTCTCTTTCAACCTTGTATCTATCTTCCTCACCCTCATTGTGAAACCACAACACTATCATTATCATCACTTTTATCACGCTATAATTTTAGAGAGAGATAGCAGAAATAAGGTAGAAATTCCAAACCCATTTTTCATTCATTTTCACTTTTTCCCTATGACGAATTTTTCTGTTTCTTTTGTCAAAAGTAGACAGAATAGCTTTCAAGGTCATGTCATCCTTCCTCGCATGATTAATGCCAAATAATTTTTCATACGCAACATGGACCAGATTATAAAAAGGATAATATTTTTCAATGGCTTTTAGATGATTTTCTGTCAAATTCATAGCTGATATCGAACTAATTAAGTTGACCATGTTTGAACGATAGGTTTTTAAGTATTTTTGAGTTTGAAGCGGAGAAGATGGTTGGGATAAAGATTTACTTTTGGATCGAGGACAATCTGCTTGAGTAGATGCTTTTCTAGCTGCATATTTAGTTTTTCGAACTTTTACTGATGTTTTAGAATTTTTTTTTTTGGGTGTGGTTGTGTATTAGCTTTTCTTTTTTGAAGTGGATCATTAAAAGATTTTGTTCGTCATTCCTGGTTCATAAAACAAAAATATTAGAATGTGGGTATGAACTTAAAAAATTAGGGTATGAATTCCACACAAAAAAAGGATATGATCTTTTTAATTAGGGTATGACATATGCTTTTAGGGTATAAAGTTTGTTAATCTGGATATTAACTCTAAAATTGGCTAATAACAACTAAAATTCGCTAATAACAACTATATAAATCTTTAAATAAGGGTATCAACTTTAAAAATAAGGATATGAACTTTATCAAATTAGGGTATGACATCTGTTTTTAGGGTATCAACTATGTTAATTAGGATATAAACTCTGAAATTGGCTAATAATTATTGTATAAATCAATCCAATTGAAAAAGTGAAAAACCCACTAACTTTTAAATTTAGGCTAGGAAAATCTTTCAAGTAAGGTCTGTCAACTAATGTCTACCAAGTGCATGAACTTTTATAATTAGGGTATGAAGTTTATCAAATTAGGGATATGAACTTTTCTAATTAGGGTATGACATCTGCTTTTAGGGTATCAACTCTGTTAATCTGGATATGAACTCTAAAATTGGCTAATAACAACTAAAATTCGCTAATAACAACTATATAAATCTTTAAATAAGGATATCAACTTTAAAAATAAGGATATGAACTTTATCAAATTAGGGTATGAAATCTGTTTTTAGGGTATCAACTCTGTTAATTAGTATATGAACTCTGAAATTGGCTAATAATTACTGTATAAATCAATTCAATTGAAAAAGTGAAAAATCCACTAACTTTTAAATTTAGGCTAAGAAAATCTTTTAATACACTAATCTCAAACACACATAATTTTGCTAATAAAAAACCAGATAAACTGATAGAGTTAAAAAAAAAATACTAATCCCAAACACATAATTTTGCTAATAAAAAACCAGATAAACTGATAAAGTTAAAAAAAAATTACCCGATTTGGTGACAGAATAAAAGAAGTTAGAGGAGTGTCTTCTTCGTTTTCTTCGTCTATTAGTGACATCGATCCTCCTGATAATTCAACAATCCTTTTAGACATTTTTAGCGCGTGTTAGAGAGAGACAGGTGGGATTAAAGAGAGAGAGGCAGAGAGGTGCGGTTAGATTAGAGAGAGAGAGAGAGAGAGCGATTAGATTTAGGTTAAATTATAATTAATTAGAAAAATAATAAGTATATATAGGTATGTTTTTGTTAATTTAAGTTTTGGAGGTATGTTTTTGGTAATATAATAGAGGTAAGGTATGATTTTGAATCGCTAACCATGCTCACATATGAAGCAATAATAACAAGCAATAATGTCAGTAAGTGCAGAGGCCGAACTACATGCTGCCCAGATAGGTCATATGACCCCCTCAACTTTGAGTTTTTGATTTTTTTTTTTTTTTTATGTTCTTGCTATGTAATATCTAATAAAGTTGAATTATTTGAATGTTAGTGTAAAATCCCATATTTTATTTTATTTTGTTTTGAATATTCGTTTTTTTACAACTACTTATGTCACTGTTTTTCCTATTTAAATGAAGGATAGTAATGTTAGTTGCTAATAGGAGATGAGAGACAAATGAATTATTTGAATTGATGAGGTTAGTACTATGAGTTAGAAAATAAAAACGTAGGCCTTGGTGTGAATATTTAATACCTTGTGATTATTTAATGCTTTATGAATGTTTCATGCATTTTTAAGGAGGTTCTTATAATCCGTTATTATTTGTATGCCTATATACATAAAGAGATTTAAGTTAGCTGTAGTACAAAGAAACGGGAGAAAAGTCTAACAGGTGCATTTGTTAAATAATTGTCACGTTCAATAATAAATAGTGGGTGGTCTCAGTTACTCATCTAGAAAACAAACAGAAAGAGAAAGGTATTAATTGTATAAATGCATGTAATGATACATAAGTTATGGAATTTTTAATGGTTGGGTAATAGGAGTAATAATGTAACATGCTTTTGATAAGATGGATATACGAATCATGAATATTGAATATTGAATATCATTTATGAGTAGTTATTAAGGAATAGAAATGGGCATACCACAGTTAAAAGGTTGATAAACAATTAAACATGGTTTCTATGAGTGTATTTATATAACACATGTAAACGTGAGAGTCTCAGATATTTTTATAAAACTTATATTTTCTTACTATCTATGACCTGTCTATTAAGAGTTAAGACAGAGACGGAGCTTTATATCCTTCACTTTTATATACAAATATATACACGTCTATATATAACTATACAAGATACTGAGAGATGAAAAAAAAAAGGTGATAAATATTGTTGGGAAAAGAAGGAAAGCTTCAATGGGGAAATTTAAGTTCTTCTCATTTTAGAGCAGTTCATCCGTCTTAGTTCAAAACCCGTGTCAAAATCCGTATTGATGTGAGTGGTTTGTATTGTTATTATAAAATATTCGTTGCATATCTTGTTACAAGTATTACATGCTCATTTTTATTATTTTCAAATATCATCTATATATCTACGTATTGAATTTTTTTTCATCATTGCAACAAAGAAAGAAAGATCATTTTATTTCGGCGAGTCCGAAAAGAGTAGTTTATTTCGGGGAGTCCGAAAAAAAATAAAAATTCATATATATTAATTTAATGATTATTAAAGTTTATTTTTCAAGAAAAGTTTTACATTATTATTCTGCATTGAGAAATTTTTACTAAACTCAACTGTTTGTTTTGTAAGAAAGAAAAGGAATAGTAAAACTTATTTTTGTCCCATATTATTATTGTAAATCTTTACTACTCACTAAACTATTTTAGTTTACCCCTCGCTTTTAACTTTTTTTGTCAGGAAAGTGATATGTTATTTAACATTGAAGTCGAGTTGGTGTGTACCAGACATATCTCATAGGATTATTTGTGAAATTTCTGTTGCGTTTATATTTGTTTATCTTGTAAGATGTAAATGTGTAATATCGAATTGTATAAAAGTATTGAAAAGTGTTATATTTAGTTGACAAGTTATTTTAAAATGTGTATTATTTAAGTCAGGTTTTGTCTAACACGTGTCGCCTCACGTGTTATTCAGCCGTGTGACACCCACTGAATCTGGGATGTTACATCTAATGTTCTTTTGTATAAGGGATAGGAAGGAAAAAGAAGTTAAGCAAATTAATGTTATCTTTTATATTAGCTAATTCTTAATGGACAAGTGTCTATACGTCTTTTTCTAAAATAAATATTGGTTAAAATATATGTATTTTGGTCACTCTAGTATGGAAGATTAGTAGTCCCATTTCACAATTAAAAAAGAGGTTTGATATGTAAGGCCTCATTTCGCATAATTTTATGTTAGATAGGAATTTTCTTTGAAATTGATCGCTATTGTATATAAAATGTGACACATCTGAGCAAAAATGTTGCCTCTGCCACTCAGTAAGTGACGAGAAAAGACGACCATGCATGAGTCCATGACCATCCATATCAAAAGAACCCACTTGTATAACTTTGTCTTCCTCTCATGGACCAAGAGAACCCACGCATATGTACAACCCCACTATTCAGAAAATGCAAGTCTTCCCACATAACACGATAATGAAAACACACAAATTTACTCTTAAGTAAAATTAAACACCATACATACGTGAACCAGAACAACATGGGCGGATCCATGATTTATTAAATTTTTTTTTTTTTTTTTTTGGGTGGAGGTGCACGATTTACATAGATACTTATCACATGGTTAAATTTTATATCGATTAAAAAAACATGAGATAAAAATATTGTTACAAATTTAAAGTAATTTTTGTTGGAAATTCACTGGAATGGAAAATAATAGATTAAATAACACATACTGAAATGTAAATAACACAAAGTAACGGAAATCATAACTGTATTTCACTGAACGAATTTGACTCGATATAAGATTCTGACACTAACAGAATTTAAATTGCAGCAAAAAGAATTCCAGACAGATTTAATATAATTTATCAAACTGCTAGACTGAATTATAATTAACTGAAACTGTCATACCAAAATAGTATAATTACGAAACTGCTGGACTGTTATGTAATTAACTGAAATTGCTAGACCAGACTAGCATAATTACTAAAATGCTGGGTTGTTTCTGTAATAAAAGGAAAATACATAGCTGAAATATAAATTACAGAAAATAAATTACAGAACAGAATTAAATCTAATCTACTGTACTGGAAAAGAAAATTACAGAAAAAAAAAGAACTGGAGCGTAATTACCGAATATTAAATGATTAAAATGTAAATACTGGAAAATAAAGGACTGGAATGAAATAACAGAAAAGTAAATACTAAAATAAAAAAATAAAGCGAGTTTACCGTTAAACAGTAACCCTTAAACGGTATTTGTCCGGCCACCTTTTAGTTTCTGGCTTTATACACTTCGTTCCCAAGGTACAACGCTTATCTCAGAGTGGCTCGACGGAAAAAGTACCGAACCACAGGTCGAGCTGTTGGTGGTGTGATTCTCTCTCTCTAAATGCTATGTATGCAAGTAAGTGTGTGGTGAATAGTGTTGTGAGTTGTGAGAATGTGTTGGGAGTAGACTGCCTTTTATAGGCTCTAAGAAACCCGTAGCCATAAATTATGTCAATTAATTTCGGAAGTTACACCCCTCAATATCCGCCCATTCAATTATGAAATCGCATCACTTGATCTGCAATTATTCTAATTAAATGCGGACGTTACAACTTAGTGGGAAGTACAAGACCAAGCTTGTAAATTTTACAAACTTCAAGTTGGTCTGTCTCACTCCTTGTACCAAACCGGAACCGGACAAATACGCGACAAAAACGCACAAAACACAAATGCAACACACGACGCACGACGCCCAAGACCCGCTCCCGAGCCGAGCATGCGTGTGTGGTGCTCTTGCTAACACACAGAAGTATGTGGTAACACACAGAAGTATGTGGTAACACATTTTACCATTTACATGTAGTGTTGGTGTATATAAACTATTAAAAATAGTATTGTATTCTCAACTTGGGATTAAATAATATATGTATTTCCAACTCTCTAACTTCTCATCCAACAAAGTTACAATAATTTTTACACAAAGTTTAAAGTCAATTTACATTCACACCGACTCAACGTTTATGTTAATTGTATATACCGTTACGAAACTTGTCGCACAACCTTTTCAAATAAATTGAGAACCGTATAAAAGTTAGTGCTAAACACTTATTATTTTGGCTTCAAAGTCGGTCATTTAACACTTTTAGAACACCCATGTAAAACCATATTTTTCAACAAATTTATAATTGAGTTCGAACAACTACGTACCTTGATCGAATCCATTATGTATTATATCGTTTGGTAAACAATTTGAAATATTTATTGACATACAAATAAAAAAACATGTTGTTCAAGTATTTTTTCTTTTCAAACTCGACTCTTTACATTCACTGTTTTCACGTATTTTCAATTCGAAACAAATATGTATACAAGAGAGAGAAATCACAAAATTAAAATTTAATAAATTGACATAAATTCATTTTTTTTCGTTGTTAGAAATATAATCTTGTATTAATAAAATACCCTGAAAATTTAAAGACACCTCAATCTCATTCTTCAAATTTTCTCCTAAATAAATCAATCCAAAAAATGTGGGTAAGTTTAGGATGAATCCGAATGACTATTCATATAAAATATAAGAGCGAAATTGAGAGTGAGCCGGTCCTAAAATTAAATAAAACAAAACAAATATACTTAGTATATTGTAATGTTTTTAATCTTACACCAGGTTCACCCAAGATTTTGCTCAATCTTTTATAAATATAACAATATATGTGTATATAAATATGTATGTGAATATAATAAAACACTATGATTATTTTGGTAATTTCATGTGAAAAAAAATATGTGGGCATGGGTCACCCCAAACCCTATGCTAGATCCACTCATGCCAAACAATATTGTACATTGAGACTAAAAGTTTTGACGAAATCAATACACGTTTACGTTTCTGTGATATACTGAACTTGTTGAGTTATCTCTATAAGACGAATTAAAAAAAAAACAAAAGCTAACCCATATATTTACCCAAGATATGTAAGAAAAAAAGTTTTTCCCTATCCGTGCATAGCTTGTAGACTTGTAGTGTAGCCACTTTTGGTCTACACGTAAGTCGTAACTTCTCATCTGATTTAGAAAAAATCAACTCAGTCAAGTTTCAAACTTCATAACTAGTACTACTAAAATAAACAAAAAAACAGTACTTTACTATAATAACTTGTTTCATAAGAAGATCGGTAAGATCAATTACATTCACTCCCATATTATTAAAACTGATAAAGCCATAACTTTGGTCGGTGGTGTTAGCCTTTTCAACTACTATAATAATCAATTGACAGTAATTATTGAACACTTCTCGATCTTTATTATTGCTCGTCAATTATAATTGCTCGGTTTACAATTTCCTATTGCACTTGTGCTCGGATTGGTAATTTTATCTAATATTGGTATTTCTTCTTCCCTTCGGTACTCGGTTCTTTATTTTGCTCGGTATGCTTTATAGTGTGATAAGCTCTGACCAGTTTTTCTATTTTCTCTCCTTCTCTCTATATTTTTTGATATGTTTTTCGGATCCCTCTTTTAGGGGGGGTACTTGGCTTTTTATAGGCAATTATGCCTCATAGGATGTTGACAAGTGTTGCCATCTTAAGCGCTATCTCATGGACTTTCCCTTTGTGGATTCGAACTACTGGGCTGGACCTTTATAGATAATGGCCTGTTAAGAAAATTCCCTTAGACCCTGGGTTTTTGGATTTTAGCATTGGTTACCCTCTAATAATGGGTGTGTTGATTCATACCAGAATAGAAACATTCGGATCCAATTTTTATATTCTATCAAGTGCTCCATGACTTCCTCGGTGTGGTCTCCACGTCGAGTGAGTCATGCTCGGTCTGTCGAGGATGCTACTTCGGTCTTGCTGTTCCCAATGCTTCATCGAAAAATGCTCATATTTATGACTCTTCCCTAGGGCCCATTTAATGTCTTGGGAATTTGCAAACCTGCTATCCAACTTCGATGCGACCCTTGATATTCACCCATTTTCCTATAAAATGGGATTGATCCCTCATAAATATTCCATTGCTTACCATTACTAAGAACGTCATGGCCTCTCCCAATGGTGCTACTGGTGACAACTCTCCCGAATACATTGCTCATTTAGAAAACGAGGTCAAGAAAGCTCGTGCTGTGAAAAGGAAGCTGGCCGTTACGGCGAAGAAATTGTCTGACATGGACGCGGCCCATTACGTGATGATGGCTGATCGGGATTGGGCCTTTGAGCGTATAAAGAGGCTCGAGACTTATCTGGCTAAGCAAAGGGTGGCAAAAAGAGCCTATAAGCTTGCCTTCAAGGAGCTGCACAATCGGTCCAAACCGGGGTCGAATGACGTTGAAGCAGGCTCTTCCTCAGAATAATTAGCTTTTGTAATTTCTTTTGTATTGGGTATCATCCCCCAGTTGTAATCGAATTATTTAAAATTAATAAAATGTTTCCAATTATCATTCTCGTCTGTTTATTATTTTTTTTTTTAATACCTCATTGGATGACCGAATTGGATTTGAACTGTTGTTAGTTGGACATAAATGTCTTTGGGAAGTTCAAGAGGGTTAAGTCTTTCTTCGAGATGACCTTGGATCTTCCCCATTATTTCTTCCTATAAAAGGGGGTTGTACCTGTCTTTTTTGTATAACTCTCCTTATTAACGAATCAAATGGCTTCTCCTCGTGAAACTAGTGGTGACAACCTTCCTGAATATGTTGCTCATCTAGAGGAGGAAGTGAGGAAGGCTCGTATTCTCGAAAGGAGGGTCGCCTCTTTGACCATGGAGGCTCGTCGCGCTGTTGAAATGGACGAGCGCTTGGACGCCATGGAGAGTGAATACCAGAGGTCTTTGATAGACAATATTTGGGCGCGTGCTCGGGTCAAAGAGCTTGAAGCTTCTAGGGACAGGCATATAGCGTCTAAGAGGGCTTATAAATTGGTCCTCAAGAAAGTGTATGCTCGGTCTAAAAAAAAGTCGGGTGATGAAGCAGGCCCCTCCACTAAATAACTCTTTTCTTTTTATTTTTGTAATTTACTTTTGTTGACTAGCACCTTGTAATGAAGTTCCAATTAATTAATGAAGATTCTTCTTTTTCTTGTTCTTATCTGGTTTATTCTTCCAATGCGCTATCTTTACTGTGTGCGCATGTGGCTTCATTAATGGTTTTTATTGAGCCTTGTGTTTGACCTTATCCACTGGGTTTTCTCGAGCCCAGTGCTAAGAATATTTTCAATGTTCCTGGAGATTATTGCACTTCCCCATATGGACACGTGTGTGACTGCTTTTCCCATGAATATTAAAATAATGGCACAAATCCAAGAGTTTCTTTTGAACAGTCGCGTCTCTTTTAATGCACACGCTTCTCCAAACCCTTTCTGGCTAATGGTTGCGATTCTTCACCTCAAACCTTTATCAATTTCTCTATAAATACCCCTTCGAAGCTTGTATCTTTTCATAATCTCTTCATACCAGTTTCTTTCTACATATATTTTTATTCTATATATTGCGATGGCTTCCCCTTTCTCCGATTCCTCCTTGACTTTGCAAGTGGAAGCTTTCAAGGCCTCTTATGGCAATGCCTTGAAGCTTTTGAGAAATGCCGAGGTGGAGTTAGAAACAATGTGTGGTTACCATAAGGAGATGGTGAGAGAGTTGACTTGGTTGAAGGCCGAGTTGGATTATTGCAAGCGTGCTAATCATTCCCTGCTTGATGAGAACACCGTTCTAAGGAGGAATCCTTCGCTCCAAGATGTTGCAAGTCCAGCGGGGCCCTCTCATCATTACCGACCATCTTCCTCCTAATAACTTCTTTCTACTTTATTTTCTTGCACTCTTCTTCTTTTCCTCTTTTTCTGTTTTTCTCTTTTTTCTCACATTTTTTCCTTTTTCTCTTTCTTTTTCAATTTTCTTCATTTATTCATCTTTTCTTATCTCCTTTTCTTTTTCTTCTGTGCCTCCTTTTTCTTTTCTTCATCTTCTTTTCACCACTACGATGTAACAATCAACCCTGAGTTCCTCGGGTTTTTTGTTCTTTTCGTTTTTCTTCTTATGTTTATTTTCTTCGTATTTTTCTTTTCTTCTTTATGTTCCTCTTCCTCTTTTTCTTCTTTTTTTTTTTTTTTTTTTTTTTTTTTTACTTCTTTCCTTCTTGCCTCCTGTTCGCTTGGCTCGCTGATATAGTCGATCTTCTTTGGATACGTTGTCCGATGTAATGAACACCTATGTGACAGATTTTCTTTTGATGTCCTCTGATGTAATAGATTTTCTTTTGATGTTGTCCTCTGATGTAATGAACAACGATGTATCCCATCTTTATTAATGAAATTATCTTTGCCCATTTATCTTGAGCTTCTTTTTATGTTGCATTTGTGGTTTGTCGTTTTTCTAGAATGTGGATCTTTGAATATCTTGTATCTTTATTTCTTGCCGTACTATAGCCGTGTGACATCTGAGACATGGCAGGTTGGTCAAAGATGCATGTTCCCAAGCATTGTCAGACAAGGCCATACTACCTTTGCTCTATAAATACTCCTCATCTTTTCTTTTATAATTATCACCTCTTACAAACTTTTATTGTTTTCTTCTCTCTCATCCCCCATTTCCTCCTGTACTATAACAACTTTCCAGAATGTCTGTGCCCGTGGTGAGATATCATGCTCAGATGAAGGACTTGGATGCTGAGGTATCTTGGGTCCGTCACCGCATGGCCAGTCTTGAGAAGGAGTATGGTGTTTTGGCTTTGAGTTTGTTTGACTCTCATCCCGAGGAGACAATGAAGTGGACCGAGATTTCGGCCTTGAGTCGTCAGCTTGATAAGTTGTTGTTGCACAGAAATCACCTGGCCAACTCTTGGTACGAGGCCGAGGAGATTTGGGATCACGCTCAGGATGAGTTCGATAAATCCCCTCAAGGCCTAGCTAGTGTGATGGTTAGGAATGCTCGACTTGAGGAGCGCATCAGGGTCCTTACTAGGACGAACACCGACCTCTCCATGGAGAATGAGTGCTTGGTTGTCATGAATGACTCCTACCAAGCTCGGTTAGATTGCTCTGCTCGGGTAGCTTTCTCCCGGTCTGGCAGTTCGGTTTTCCCGCCCATTGATCCTTAATTTGATTGGGCCAGTGTTCTGATGTATTTTCCATTTTGTAATTTGTATTTTGTTTTTCTTTTTCTGTATCTGGAAAGTTGTACCTTTTCGTATCTCGTGCCTTCGTCCTATGAACCGTTGCAACGCCTCGTACTTTATGCCCTTTGATTCCTTATAAATACTCCCTATTGTTTGTATTTCATTACCAATTCTTCCTTTCTCTCTCTTGTTTTATAATTTTTGTTTCTTCTAATTATCATTTATCTGAGATGGCTCCCATCACGAGATCTGCCTCCAAGAAGAAAGCCCTTATTGAAGAGCCTACTTTCATGCTACCCCGTCCCCCTGGTTTCGGGGAAGAGGAATTGACTCCTCTTCAGTTGAAAGAAATCGAGATGTCGTGGCTGAAAGCCGATCTCAAATGTGCTCAGACTGAAGTCAGGAGGTTTAAACAATATTGGGATGAGGAGGGTACTGTTCGTTTCGAAGCCGAGCAAAAATGCAAGTCTCAGTCTTACGCCTTGCAACAGGCTGAGATGGGTATTTCTCGCTTGATCAAGGAGAGTGATCATCTCAAAGAGCTCTTGGTAAAGAGGGGCGCCGAGGAAGGGGGTAGTTCTAGGGTTCAGAAATAAATAAGTATTTTATTATTGACGTCTTTGTAGTTTTTATTTTTCCCGTTGTAACTAGTTGTTTTCCCCCTTGTGGATGAATAAAAATTCTACTCTTTTCGCAATTCGTTTATTGCTTATTTTGGCTTCATGTTGAAACCATACTATGCATCTCAATATTGGTCACCGAGTTATGCCCCCGTAGTGCGTTGCTAGACTGGAGGCTAAATTGCCGTCGAGTTAGGAACGGTCTTCGTTAACCCTGTTCGGTGTTCCTGTGGGAAGAAACCGTATGGCGTCGAGGAAGCTGTTCGGTGTGGATCCTCGGTGGTAATTGTTGTGCCATATGGCTTGTATGAATACTGGTAGCGTATGCTGTAAGCTTTTTAGTGGTTGGGTCCACTAGCCGTTTATATAGGTTCAATGATGTGAACTGTATGGGTTAGTGGGCTTAGCTTTTGACATGGCAAGATCTGGAGCGTTGAACTTTAAAATATCTATGGGCGTGTTGACTTTTCTGTGGCTGAAAAAAAAGAGGAAAACTCTGTGACACGAAAGGACGGTTAATATTTTATTCGCTTTATTGCGGCTCCACTCCCTTAACTTTCCCCAGTAATTCTTTTTGATCTTACCTTGCTCCCATAATATCCCCACCTTTTTCTCTCTCTAGGGTTTGTGCTACTCTCTAGAAAAAATATCTCCTGTTATCTGTTTTGAAGGAAAAAGAATATTACCAAAGCAGTACGCCCCCTACTATAATGGCTGTAAGTACATTAATGTCTTTGATTAATTCATCCGTATTCCCATATAGGTTTGTGTTGATTCGTTATTGGTGGTGGGTTGTGTATTTTGTACTGGAATTACTGTTTGGTATGTGGCGTTTGATTGCTGGTGTGGTGGTTGATTTGTGGTAGGTCTCACTGTAGGTTGTTTTAATGGTTGGTTCTGTTGATATCACAGGATCTCCTCACCCAATGCCTGGCTCAACTTGGGAGTTTTAATGAGTTAAAATTTAAAGAACAAGCAGGAATACCTACGGACGTGCACGTTCGTCCCCCGAGGACCTTGGAAGAGGCTCAGGGGCATGTGGCCGCCAACGAGGTAGCCCTTCGGTCTTCTTCCCTGCTGACCGGTGGAGTGAAACTCCCGTTGTCGGACTGGATGGCCTCCTTCTTTGAGGCCTTCCAAATCGCTCCCTGCCAACTTGCGCTGAATACGTTCCGTATACTCAACGGTATCAAAAAGTTGTCTGAGTTGGCAGGCGTGTCAATAGAGTTGAAGGATGTCATGGGCATCTATGGGTTCCAGTTTGAGATGCGGAGCTCTTACTTGAAGTCGATGCGTCAATTCACCCGACTTGTTATTGATCTGCCCGACACGAACAAGGAACATAACTTTGGTCTCGTGATCGTGTCTGGGAATTGGTGTTCTGCTGGTCGCCAGATTCCTGCTCCTGCTGAAGCTGCTCCCTAGCTTCCGATCCTTGGTACTCCCAATCTGGATGCTCTGGTAGCTCTTTGGAGTTGGTGGGGACCTGGGTCCGCGAGGGAGGCCGAAAACCGTGCTGCTCCCAAGTTGCTGGGGTATGTGGCCGAGGCTGGGAATAGGTGCGCTAATGCGCCGGTGATCCCCAAAGAGACGGTGGCTGAATTTATCTCGATTGTTAAGTCCCGTGTCGTATCGTTGAGTAAGAAGGCTGCTCGGTGACGATCGACCGAGCCTCGGGAGGGTCCCACTAAGAAGGCTAGGGTTACCGAGTCGACGAGTAGTGATGTGGTGCCCGAAGGGGGCCCAATTTTGGGCGTAACACCGGCGACCACTATATCTGACTTCCTCCCCGTGGATCAGACACCTCAACCCGTGCGGAGCTTGGATGGGGGAGTTCAATCTCTCCCTCAGGAGAGCTCAATCTTGCCAGTCGCTACCGGGGACAAGTGCGCTGCCGCCTTGGTAAGTATTTGTAATTTCATTTGCTCTCCTTTATTTGCTATTTGTCCTTCAGTCGTTGACTTATCTGTTGGCTACGTTCGCCTTGGCCCGGTCTATGGGCATTGTTTTGTTTCAGGGGTTGTTCAGTGACTTGTTCGATTATGTGAACCTGAGCGTGGGCATGGGAGAGAATACGATGACTCTTCCCAATATCTCACCACCGGAAGAGGTGGAGAAGGTGGTGGAGGATAAGGCCCCTGAGACTGGTGCGGTGGGCGTTGAATTGCCGACTGCTGATGAGGATGTCGAGGTCGTATGCAAAGAAATGGATGTGCCCGCTGAAAAGGTGGGCGAGGGGAGCATTGGAAAGGCAGAGGTGGACCTGGAAACTATGACCTGTTATATCGATAGGTGCAACGACGATTTGTTGGGGAACTCCCGAGCATTAAAGATGGGGTGCACAACCCTTATGCCCCTGGCGTACCAGAATATGCTGGATATCGCTGCCCAGCCTGCTATGGGGACCATTGACCAGGCCCACGTCGATGCTCTCCGTGTAGGCTCAGTCTGATCGTTAATGTGTATGATTTCGTTTGTTGGTATCTTATTTGATATGCATGCAGATATGTCTCGCCATCGCTGAGCTGAGAAACTGGTTCACGGCCTTGGAAGCCGAGAAGGAACAGCTAGCGGCCGAGCACAAGCTTATGGAGGAACAACATGGGATCGAGGTTGAGAAGAACACTCTTCTGGCTGAGGAAAACGCTAAGCTGGCTCAGGAGAATATGAGGCTGGTCGATGAAAATAAGGTGGTTGTTGCTGAGAAGGGGGTCGTGGCCGACGAGAAGGCAAAGGTGGAGGCTGAAAAGAAGGTTCTGGAGGACCGGGTAGCCTTATTGGAGGCTGGTCGAGCACAGGATCGGAACCAGTTCACTAAGATCGTCAATTTCTATGCCTATAGCTATCATGTACGGGCTTTGAATGTGGCGAGGGTCCCTTTCTCTCATCCGGCCTGGGCTACCTTTGCGTATCCAGCAAGTCGAGTTGCGCCTCCTTTGCCCAAAGATTGGGCTAATATCCAGGATGAGGAGGTGCCTCACATGCCGGGGCCATCATCTTCTTCCGCTCCTCGACTGTATTCGGGGTCAAGCTCTTCAACTCCTCGAACGGTGACCCCTCAGGGACCTTCCCTTCCTCAGTCTCCTCCCACTCAGGTTGATCCTTGATCTGGCTCCTTTTGTTAACGTGTTTTAGTCGAGGTAGACATTGTTTTTGGCAGCCATATGTAGGCTGTTTGTATAAATCACAACTCTTTTGGAAAAGTTGATAATATTTTTGCTCTGTCGTCATTTGGCTGTTTTTATCGCTTTCGGTATCGTTCCTTTTCTGGTTAGTAGTTTTCGTATGTTTGAAGGTCGTGACAATCATGTCAGGTGCCGGTTAACTCTCTGGCCATGGTGGTATGGTCCCGACCAAGTGGCAGTGTAGGTGACCGGGTAGGTAGTTCCGAGGAACCTAGTCCTCATATGGCAGAATTAAACGCTGCACGTCGTGAGAACGACGAGTTACAAGCCCATATCGTGGATTTATCGACTCGGCTACATAAGTTGGGAGAGAAGTTCAGCAAGAAGACCGCCTATTATACTGCAAACAATGGTAAGGCCAAAGAGCTTCTTGGTGCGCTTCGGCGCTCCCGGGATGAAGCCCAAGGCCGGGTAACGAGCTTGAACTTGGTGTTGGGGGCCGTTTATGAAGATGCCGACTTGCTACTATCTTTTGTCAAGGCATATTGGGCCCGAGGTCGTGCATTGGAGGTGTATGAGCATGCGAAAGGTAGGCATGGTGTTGCCCGAGCAGAACGTATGGTAGATGCTATGGCTGGTGTAACTGAGACCACGGCTGCCTTGAACCGCTTGGATGCGACTGTGAAGGCTCGCTTGGGGACGCAAATAATCTCAATGCGAGATATTCATTTCGCTGACGCTTTAGAGACCTCGGCTTCTGTCGAGGGCTTATCTGACTAAGATTGAGTAGTTGTATTGCGTTTCACTTGCAGCTTATTATAAAAGTAGTCTCTATTTCGATTTCCTGCCTTTTCTTTATTTTTTGACGAATATTCATCTCCTCCCTTCTCCTCTTTTTGTTTTTATAGGCACATGCTACTACGTCACACCAGGCTGGTTCGCCGGGCCTTGTTGGACCGGTGCACGGACCTACTGGTGCTGCCCGGGACGAGGCCTCATCTGGTGTGGCTAGTGTAGTGCGTGCCGATTGGCGTTATATCGACCTAATGGGCAAAAATGACAAACTGCATGGGTGGTGTGCCCGACTTAAGGCAAAGCTGAAGGCCTAGGCAGCGTCTTTTCATGACTACGTTCACCATGCCGAGCATGTGGTTAAAGTTCAGGAGCGCCGGTTAAACCGATATTGGCGTTTGAAAGGCAACTACTTTGGCAAATTAAAGTCGCTGGTCGCCCGAGCCAATGTGTTAGTGAAGTATTCCCGTTTGTCCCGAGCTAGGTATGATGCATCTGCGGCTATGGCTGAAGTCCGTTAGCTTCCCTTCGACGACGCTCATCGTAAGGAAATTGCGGATGCTCATGAGACCGCAAAAGGAGCCGAATTCACCGCTCGGCTTGAGGTTTTGAAATGTGTTGGTTCTCATACGACCAATTTTAATGCCCTCATTTCTGAGGAAAGTTTTGATGGTGAGGAGACCGATGGGGATACATCGACGGATGACGAAGAGGTTGTGCTTGGTCAATTACCGTCGTGCTCCTCATGCAGTAGCTCTTCTTAGCTGATTTTTTATTTTTCTTCAAACATTGTTGCCTCCGTAATGCGGGCGAGGACTATTTGTTTTATTTCTTCATTCATGTATTGGATCTTCTCATTGTCTTGCTGATATTTCATTTGACTGGATTGAGTTTCCTTTGTTGTTTTCGTCGTTGGGCACGTTGTCGCCTCCGTAACGCGGGCTAGTACTATTCAATAATCTTGTTTGGTTCTTGCTCATTGGTATCTGCATATTTGTCTCTTAGCTTGGCTTTCTTTTTGTTCAACTTTTGCTTACGAGTACCTGCATATTTGACTCTTTGCTTGGCTTTCTTTTTACTCGACTTTTGCCTACGGATACCTGCATATTTGACTCTTTGCTTGGCTTTCTTTTTACTCGACTTTTGCCTACGGGTACCTGCATATTTGCCTCTTTGCTTGGCTTTCTCTTTACTCGACTTTTGCTTACGGGTACCTGCTTATTTGCCTCTTTGCTTGGCTTTCTCTGTACTCGACTTTTGCTTACGGGTACCTGCATATTTGACTCTTTGCTTGGCTTTCTTTTTACTCGACTTTTGTCTACGGGTACCTGCATATTTGACTCTTTGCTTGGCTTTCTGTTTACTCGACTTTTGCCTACGGGTACCTGCATATTTGCCTCTTTGCTTGGCTTTCTCTTTACTCGACTTTTGCTTACGGGTACCTGCTTATTTGCCTCTTTGCTTGGCTTTCTCTTTACTCGAATTTTGCTTACGGGTACCTGCATATTTGACTCTTGAATATTCCTAGGCACTTTCTTAGACATGTCATGTTGGGAATTAGTAACAATATTCTTAGGCACTCTTTTAGACATGCCATGTTGGGAATTTCACAGTATTCCTAGGCACTTTCTTAGACATGCCATGTTGGGAATTAGTAACAGTATTCCTAGGCACTCTTTTAGACATGCCATGTTGGGAATTTCACAGTATTCCTAGGCATTTTCTTAGACATGCCATGTTGGAAATTTCACAGTATTTCTAGGCACTTTCTTAGACATGCCATGTTGGGAATTTCATAGTATTCCTAGGCACTTTCTTAGACATGTCATGTTGGGAATTTCACAGTATTCCTAGGCACTTTCTTAGACATGCCATGTTGGGAATTTTACAGTATTCCTAGGCACTTTCTTAGACATGCCATGTTGGGAATTTCATACGCCTCCTTGAAGGACTTGTTAGACAGCATGACAAAATATTTCATTTATTAAACAGCAACAGATAATGTCATGACAAAACAGAGGTAAGGTAGTACCTTGGATGGTAAGCTAGCCTATACGTAGTACTTCTTTAGATTAGCTATGTTCCAAGAATTCTTTTCTGCTCGGCTATTGTCGAACAGAACGCTTTTAAGCTTGTAGGACACTGGGCTTGTTCTTTTAACGATCTCGTATGGGCCTTCCCAGGTGGGGCTCAGTTTGCCATGTATCTCGTTTCTTGTATAGACAGTTACTCGTCACAGCACCAGTTCTCCTACTACGAATTCCTTGGTCCTTTTCACCTTCTTGTCATAGGTTCGCTTGACGCTTTGTTGGTATTTTGCTAGGGTAAGGGCCGCTATCTCTCTTTTCTCATCTAACATGTCGAGCTCTTCACTCATTCTTTGTTCATTGTTTCCTTGCTCGACTAAAGTTGTTCGGAGGGTGGGTAGGCCGATTTCTGTTGGTATGACGGCCTCCATGCCGTACGCTAAGCTGAACGGTGTTTCCTTTGTGCCCGTCTTCGGTGTAGTTCAGCAGGACCATAAGACGTTGAGCAGTCGCTCAGGCCATCTCCCCTTTGTTTGTTCTAGGGTTGTTTTTATGCCATCTAGGACAGTTCGGTTCGATACCTCTGCTTGACCGTTACCCTGTGGGTATGTTGGAGTCGAATAGAACTTTCGGATACCGAGTTCTTCGTACCAAAGCTGCAGATTGGCGTCCTTGAACTGGGTGCCGTTGTCTGCGACAATGGCGTATGGTATTGGCGTATGGTATACCGAACCTAGTGATGATATGCTCCTAGATGAACTGTTTGACATTGCTGGCTTTAATTTCTCTTAGAGGTTTAGCTTCCACCCACTTGGTGAAGTAGTCTGTCACTACAATCAAATATTCAACGCTGCCGGGTGCCCTGGGAAGCTTCCCGACTAAATCAATTGCCCATTGTGCGAATGGCCATGGAGCCGATACTGGGGCCATCAAAGATGACAGGAGCCGAGGTATTTTGGCGAATCGTTGGCACTTGTCGCATTTTTGGACATAAACGTCGGCATCTCGTTTGATATTAGACCACCAATATCCCTGTGTGATGGTCTTGTTAGCGAGGGACCTTCCTTTGATGTGTGCTCCGCATGATCCTTCATGGATCTCTTCCAAGACTGGTTGTTGCAGTTCAGGCCGGACGCACAGAAGGTGGGGCCCTTGATAACTGGATTTGTACAGTTTGTCGTCCTCGGATAGCCAGAACCGAGGCGCCTTTCTCGTAATTTTCAACGCTTTTATCTTGTCTGCAGGGAGCGTCCCGTCTCGCAGATAGTGAATCATGTCGTCCATCCACCCTAGCTCGTATTGGATTGACGTTACCCGGTCTATTCTTTTGGTGATACTCGGGGTTTCCAGAAGTTCCACTGTGATTGACCGTGTGTTGGCCAACGTTAATGTCGAGGCTAGGGTGGCCAAGGCATCGGCATGTGTGTTTTCGGTGCGATTGATCCTTATTAATTCGCACTGTTTGAAGGTGGCCATTAAGCTTTGGACTTTTTCTTGGTAGAGGATCATTCTGTCGTCTTTGTCCTGGTACTCGCCGATGGCTTGATTGACGATCAGCATGGAGTCAGAACTCGCAGTTAAGTGGGAGCATCCGAGGGACCGAGCAATGAGCATGCCGTTTATCATGGCTTCGTACTCTGCCTCATTGTTGGTAGCTCAGAAGCCTAGTTTGATGCTTTTCTCTATGATCGCGCCCTTACTAGACTTGAGGATGATTCCTGCTCCTGATCCGTCCTTGGTGGCGGATCCATCGACATGTATTTGCCAGTGAGACTGAGGGGATATGGCCAATGGCTCGTCATATCCTTCGGTGAACTCGGCGACGAAATCGGCCAAGACTTGTCCCTTTATGGCATGTCGGGGTGCGAACTCAATATGAAATTGGGATAGCTCGACCCCCCTTGCCGCAACTCAGCCGCTTATGTCCGTCCGTCGAAGAGATTCCTTGATGTGGAATTTCGTGTAGACTTGGACCTGGTGAGCGATGAAGTAGTGTGACAGCTTCCTGGTTGCAACGACCAATGCCAGGCATAGCTTTTCCAATGGTAGGTAGCGTGTTTCGGCTTCGACCAGAGTTTTGATAACGAAGTAGATCGGGAATTGTTCTCACCTTCTTCTCTTAGGATGACCGCGCTCACAGCTGTAGTGGAAACTGCTAGGTAGCATGCCAGAATATCCCCTTTGTTTAGCCTTACTAGCCGTGGCAGCGTCCTCAAATACTCTTTGAGGTTGTTAAATGAAGCTTCACACTCCGGGTCCCACACGAACTTTTTATCCTTCTTGAGTGATTCAAAAAATGGTCATCCCTTGTCCGCGGATCGACTAATGAACCTGCTCAGTGCGGCCATCATTCCCGTGAGCTCTTGTACCTGCTTCTTATTTTTGGGTGCTGCTAGGTTCCGTAGAGCTGTGATCTGATCGGGATTAGCCTCTATTCCTCGTCGGCTGACCATATGCCCTAAAAATTTCCCTTTACTGATACTGAACGCACATTTGCTCACGTTGAGCTTCAGTTTGTGCTCACCCAGTGTTTGGAAGACGTCCTTAATGTCTTGGAGGTGGGATGTGGCCCTTTCGCTTTTGACGACCATGTCGTCTATGTACACCTCCATTGTTTTCCCTATATGCTCTCGGCATACCCGCGTTATCATTCTTTGGTATGTTGCTCCTGCGTTGTGTAGGCCGAACGGCATTACCGTATAGCAATAGTTTCCCAAAGGCGATATGAACGATGTCTTTTCTTGATCCTCATGGGCGAGGGGAATTTGGTGATACCCCGAGTAAGCGTCGAGGAAGGTCATCCTTTCTGCTCCCGCTGTCGCGTCCACCAGTTGATCAATCCTTGGAAGGGGAAATGGATCCCTCGGGCAGGCTTTGTTCAGATTGGTGAAGTCTATACAGACTCTTTCCTTCCCATTCTTCTTAGGGACGACGACCGGATTGGATAACTATTTTGGGTAGAACACCTCCCTTATAGCTCCGGCTTCCAACAGCTTTTGGACTTCTGCAATTATAGCCGCTCTGTGCTGAACGGATACTTTCCTTCTCCTTTAAGCTATTGGCTTATACTCGGCGTTAACACTTAGGTGGTGACATGCCGTTTTAGGGTCTAGGCCCGGCATGTCTTTTTGGCTCCATGCGAATTTATCAATGTTATTGAAGAGGAACATTTCCAGCTCCTCGGATTCCCCTTGGGGAGGCTATCACCGACGAGGAAGTAGTGTTCCTCGTCCATATTAGGGATGCTCACCCACCGGAGCGTCTCTCCCACTTGTTCCTCAACAACCCTCTCAGTTCAGGCTATTTGGTTGAGTAGCTTCCTCGTGCTCGTGGGTTGTTCGACAACAACCAGCTGTCTCTTCAGAGCTGCGGTGATGTCTTCACAGCGTCGTGAATCCTCTTTACATCCTCGGGCCGTCTCGACCTCTCCTCTAGCGTTAGGGTATTTCACCTTCTGGTGGTATGTCGAAGGTATGGCCCGCATGGCATGAAGCCATGGTCGGCCCAAGATCGCATTATGGCCTGAATTATCATTGACCACTAAGAATTCTACGGGGACTGATACGGATCCCGTCGTAACAGTTAGGACGATCTTTCCCAATGGTTTAGTTGTCTCGGAAATGAACCCGATCAGTGTGACGTCGGTAGGCTGCAGATCCTGCAGCTTGATCTCCATCTTGTACATGATATCACAAGAGGCTCCTTGGTCGACAAGCACTCTGCTGACCTTGTCTATACCAATTTGGACGCGGAGGTTAATGGCGTCCCCATGGGGGTATATCACCCCTTCTTCGTCAAGATCCAAGAAAGAAATGGGTGGGTGTCGCTGCGGCGTGCACTGCCGCTTAGAAGTTGACGCCTGTGACGCCTTGGCTACCTACCCAAAGTGCGTCAGTTGTCGCTGTTGTGATCTTTCCCCTCCAGTGGTCTTGGGTTTTGACAGATGCACGACGTTAATTGTTTTGCCTTGTCGGTTGTCGGCTCCATCGATGGCTAGCTGTTTGCCTTTATTCCCGGCGTCTTTGATGAACTTGTTGAGGTATCCTGCGTCACCCCACGTGTTCATCTTCCACCGCAGATTGCGGCAGTGCTCGGTGAGATGGTCGTGATCCTCATGATAGGCGCAGAAGAGCTTGGAGTCTCTTAGATTGGGGGGAGTAGCGAACGGTTGTGGTCGGGAATACCAACTTTTCCTGCATATATCCTTAAGGATATCTTCAGCAGACAGGTTGAAAGTGTATCACAACTCGACCGGTTCGAAGGTTTTTCGGCGTTCCCTCTCTTGGAACCGACCTTGTTAAAGCGGTTTGGGGGGCATTGGGTAGGCGATCCGGAGCGGTTTAGGCTTGCTGATCGGCATCGAGTATGTGAGCTAGAGTGGTTTATGCTCGGGTTCTCGGGGTTGCTCTACCCTGTCATGGACCTCGGGACCTTTGTCCCGTCTGGTCGGTCTGACGGCTTCCCCCTGATTGTTCTTGGCTCTCTTGCAGCCCACTTGTGCTTCTCGGACCGACTCTCTTCTTGGTAGAGTTCGGTTAAGGAGTCGCATTTCCTCGTTCTTATTGGTGAGGTGGGTACAATAAGCTAGCAGAGCGTCAGTGGTCGGGAAGCTTTTGCCTATGAACTTCCTTCTCGCCCAATAGCCGCTAGGGATGGAGTTGATAAAGTTTTGGATGGCTATGTTATTGGCGTACTGCGGAATCTGGTTTGCCACGTCAATGAAACGTATGCAATAATCATTGAGTCGTTCATTCGGCTGCATTGCCATTTTCAGAAGGGTGTCGATGTTGACCTTCTTCTTCCGATGAGCAGCATATCGGGTGGAGTACGCACGGAGAAGCTCTGTCCAGCTTCCTATGGATCCCCGTGGCAGGTTGTGATACCACGACGAAGCCTCTTGGCCCAAGCTGTTTTTGAAAAACTTGCACATCAGTGCAGGGTCATCACTCCACAGCTCCATCCTAGTTTTGTAGTGGCGCAGATGATCAATTGGACAGCTCTTTCCATCATAGAGCCTGAATTCGGGGATGATGAACCCCAAAGGATTGCGGTGCAGAGTGATATGCTCAGTGCATGGAATTTCTTAGCATACGTCCCAAGCCTGTTGGAACGCCTCATCCGGAGCTTGGTAGGTAGGGTATTCCCCATAGTGAGGTTGTGGGTAATATCCTACAATGACCCTGTGCTCTGGATATCTACCGTCGTTCGGGTTTCTGTTGGGGATAGGTCCCCTAGGGGCGTCTTGGCGATCGACGACTGTTGGGGTCGTCTTTGGGACATGTTCCCCTTGTCGGGGTATCCTTGTATCATGTGTTCGGCCCGCCACTTCCATAGCTGCTCGGTAAGCAGAATCTTCCACGTTATGTCGGGGGTCGGCATGTGCATTGGCGGTTTGAGTGAGCGGTATCGTGATACCTGCTGTCCCCATGGCCGACATGCATGCGGCCAGCTGAGCTTGAAGCTGGACGTTGTGACCCCACTCGGCTTTTGTTAATGCGGCCTCGTTCCCTGCTTGGGGAGCGAGGGATTTTACTTCCACCGTGGACGGGGTAATTATCCGCGGTGGGAATATTGGTGGTCGGGACGTTTGCTCGAGGACAAAGTCCTCGGGCATGCCAAACCGATGGGTTTCGTTCGTTTGAAGTTGAACTTGGTGGGAACTGGAATTGACCGAGGCTGCTGGCAGTGGGACTCTTGAGCTCGGTCCTGCCTGGGATTCGGGTAAGCGTCTTCTTGCGTGCCTTAATACGGGTAATGCTCGTTCGTCATCCGAGGACGTAGGGTTCTCGTCGATGAGCCCGTCAAGCGGTTGGGGTTGTTCGGTCTGTTGTTTTTGGTGGACATTGGAGGTTGTTGGTTGGTTTCCGGACTGGATAGCATCATATCTCTCACGGATGGCAAGTAGATCGTCGAGGTCTTGTTGGCTAATTTGTACGTTTTGGTTATTGGTTTCTACTATATCGGGATGGGTTTCCTCTATATTGGTCACCATTGTCGCTCGCCTGATAGAGTATTTGTGTTCGATTTCGAAACTAGTTGGGAACTAGATGATTCCCGGAGACGGCGCCATTTGATAAAGCCATAACTTTGGTCGGTGGTGTTAGGCTTTTCAACTACTATAATAATCAATTGACAGTAATTATTGAACACTTCTCGATCTTTATTATTGCTCGTCAATTATAATTGCTCGGTTTACAATTTCCTATTGCACTTGTGCTCGGATTGGTAATTTTATCTAATATTGGTCTTTCTTCTTCCCTTCGGTACTCGGTTCTTTATCTTGCTCGGTATGCTTTATAGTGTGATAAGCTCTGACCAGTTTTTCTATTTTCTCTCCTTCTCTCTATATTTTTTGATATGTTTTTCGGATCCCTCTTTTAGGGGGGGTACTTGGCTTTTTATAGCCAATTATGCCTCATAGAATGTTGACAAGTGTTGCCATCTTAAGCGCCATCTCATGGGCTTTCCCTTTGTGGATTCGTACTACTGGGCTGGACCTTTATAGATAATGGCCTGTTAGGAAAATTCTCTTAGACCCTGGGTTTTTGGATTTTAGCATTGGGTACCCTCTAATAATGGGTGAGTTGATTCATATCAGAATAGAAACATTCGGATCCAATTTTTATGTTCTATCAAAAACTCTATCACCCAATATATATTGTAAATATTTCTTCATGTTTTTTTTTCTTGCGATTAAACTGGACCAATATATTAAAAAGAGGGCATGCCTCCGTCCCAAAGGGCAAGAACCATCCAATTACAAGCGAGCTAAAGAAAACGCGACTAGTCACCCACAAATTTGGCATTTAATCGTCAATTACTAACTATAAATCTCTATCACTACGTGAGTTAGAAAACTTTTCAAACTTATTTAAGCTATTAGTAACATAAAATACGACTAATTTAAAAACATTTTCGGGACTTGAATACGTCCCTTCATACACTCTCAAATTTCGCTCGCTCCAAATCCAATAAACCGTCGAAACGAATAACGTCCGTCATAGACTAGCGGATGCCGTATTACCCTTGAACAAATTCGAAGCCCACTTCACCCACTACTTGCACGTTTTGCATGAATCGTCTTCTTTAAACAAGCGGATATTACTTTATGCCGAGTAGGGTAGAATAGAGCCATTATAAGTAATTTTCTATAATGATAAAACTAGCAACCCAATATAATGTATTTTTGGAAACCCTCCTTACATATTTATTTACATAGTTGTAAGGTCGGCCATCAAAATCCACTACATGTTAAATAATGGTCTGTTTGGTAATAGATTTTTTAGTTCAAAATCAGATTTTAAAAATCTGTTTTAACAATCAATTGAAAATATGGATTTTAAAAATATTAATTTTTTACTTTTATCAGCATAAAAATTGGATTTCAATACGACTGTCCAAACATATACAGATTTTTAAAATTAAAAATACGAAAATCGAAAAAAAAAAAGAAAAAAAAAAGGTGTTACCAAAAATAGTTGGGTACAAGTGTTAGGGGTAGGAAAGAATAATAATAAAATTAAAAAAAAAGGAAAAAGGTAAAAAAAAAAGAAGTCAATCCCAAAGAAGCCCTTGGAGGTGGGGGGATCAACCACTCTATTATGCAATTAACCTACACATTCATAAAACACCATGCCCACCCTCATCAAACTCTCTCATCATCACCTCTTAACTACTTCTTCTTTTAAATCGATCCTCTCCCTACACAACCCAATCCATCGTTCACCAATCAGGTTTTATAAAACCCTCTTATTTCCAATTAATAATCGAATTATTAAAAGAAATAATAGTATTAGTATTAGTAGTGGTGATAGAGAGAGAGTGTTTTGTTTTTATTCATCTTCTTCGTCATCTGAGATGGGATTTGAGACTCCTCCAACCCCGTCTGAGAAGCAGCATACGGAGAAGCTGCTTACGTTGCCCACTATTTTGACCATTGGTAGAGTCTTCTCCGTTCCTATCCTCGTCGGAAGTACGTCTCTCTCTCTCCCCCTATCTCTATCTATCTATATGTATGTATTAGTAACCCACCCTAGGCACTTGATGTGTTTGATTAATTCATATATCTGATACTGGATAATTTTTGTGCAACAGAGAGAGGAGTGAGTGGGACAGTTATGAGAAGTGGACTAGTTGTAAATTAATTGAGTCTGTAGGGTTATTTTTTAATTATGTTTGCCGGCCTCTTCACATATATAATACAAATTAGATATATGTTTATGTGCGTGTGTATGTGTGTATGTGTGTGTGTGTATTTATGTATTTCTTTTACAAATGTTAGATACAAGGTGGAAATCTAAATAGGTTAATTCACTTGAGCCTTGTTTGTTCCTCTCTTCGTCCCAAGTACCTCCCTTTCTCTCTCTCTCTCTCTCTATATATATATATATATATATATGTATGTGTTTGTGTGTGTGTGTGTGTGTGTGTGTGTTTATATATCTCTTTTGGAAATGTTAGATACAAAGTGGAAATCTAAATAGAATCATTACACCAAAGATGTAAACATTCTAAGGAAATTAGAGCTTAATTCACTTGAGCCTTATTTGGTTGAGCAAATGGGATGCTTTTTTTGTTTTAGGGAAACAAAGTTTTTTTTTTTATCTAGCTTAAAGAATTGTTTTCTCAACTCTCTAAGGGAAAAAACAGACAAAGCGTAGCTTCATGTGTGTGTGTGTATATATATATATATGTATGTGTGTGTGTATCTGTATTTATATATTTCTTTTACAAATGTTAGATACAAGGTGGAAATCTAAATAGGTTAATTGACTAGAGGATTGTTTGGTTGCAGTGTTTGAGTAAATGGGATGCTTTTTCTTGTTTTTATCCAGCTTAAAGAATTTTTTTCTCAATTCATGGGGAAAAACAGGAAAAGCTTAGCTTCATGTGTGTGTCTGTGTTTATATCTCTTTTGGAAATATTAGATACGAGGTGGAAATCTAAATAGTTTAATTGACTATAGAGGCTTGTTTGGTTGCAGTGTTTTAGCAAATGGTATGAGATGTTTTTTAGTTTTAGGGAAAAAAGCTTCTTTTGATCTTAGCTTACTGAATTGTTTGATCAACTCGAGAGAAAAAAACAGGAAAAGTGTAGCTTCAGCCTTCATGTGTGTATGTGTCTGGGTGTTTATATATCTCTTTTACGAATGTTAGATACAAGGTAAATAGCTTAATTCATTTGAGGCTTGTTTGGTTCCAGTGTTTGAGCAGATGAGATGCTTTTTAGTTTTAGAGAAAAAGCTTGTTTTGATCTAGCTTAGAGAATTGTTTGATCAACTCAAGGGGGAAAAAACAGGAAAAGGGTAGCTTCATGTGTGTGTGTATTTTTGTATCTTTTTTGGAAAGAATAGATACAAAGGTGGAAAGTTAAATAGGGTTATTAAATCAAAGATGTGAACTTTCTTAATTCACTTGTGGCTTCTTTGGTTGCAGTGTTTTAGCAAATGGAAGGTGGAAAGTTAAATAGGGTTATTAAATCAAAGATGTGAACTTTCTTAATTCACTTGTGGCTTCTTTGGTTGCAGTGTTTTAGCAAATGGGACGTTTTGTTAGTTTTAGGGAAAAAAGGCTGTTCTGATCTAGCCTAAAGAATTGTTTTCTCAACTCAAGTGGGGAAAACAGGAAAAGCGCACCTTCATGTGTGTGTGTGTGTGTTTATATCTCTTTTAGAAATTTTAGATACAATGTGAAAATCTAAATAGAATTATCTTAACATTCTGAGGAAACTAGAGCTTAATTCACTCAAGACTTGTTTGGTTGCTGTGTTTTAGCAAATGGGATGTTTTTTTAGTTTTAGGGTAAAAGCTTGCTTTGATTTAGCTTAAAGAATTGTCTTTTCAAGGGGGGAAAAGAAAAAATTGTGTGTTGGCTGATCATCGAAATACAACTTAATTCACTTGAGGCTTGTTTGGTTTCAGTGTTGGAGCAAATGGGATGCTTTTTTAGTTTTGGAGGGAAAAGCTTGTTTTGATCTAGCTTTAAGAATTGTCTTTTCAAGGTGCAAAATTGTGTGTAGGTTGATCAACGAATTACAGCTTAATTCACTTGTGGCTTGTTTGGTTGCAGTGTTTGAGCAAATGGGATGCTAGTTTTAGGGAAAAAAGCTTATTTTGATCTAGCTTAAAGAATTATTTTCCCAATTCAAGGGGAAAAAATACAGGAAAAGCGTAGCTTCATGTGTGTGTGTATTTGTATATCTCTTTTACAAATGTTAGATACAAGATGGAAATCTGAATAGAATTGTTACACCAAAGATGTAAACATTCTAACCAAATTAGAGCTAAATTTACTTGAGACTTGTTTGGCTTGTGTGTTGGAGCAAATGAGATGCTTTTTTAGTTTTAGGGAAAAAACTTGTTTTCTCAACTCAAGAGGGGAAAACCATAGCTTCATGTGTGTGTTTATATATCTCTTTTGGAAATGATAGATACAAGGTGAAAATCTAAATAGCTTAATTGACTTGAGGCTTGTTTGGTTGCAGTGTTTGAGAAAATGGGATGCTTTTTTAGTTTTAGGGGAAAAAGCTTGTTTTGATCTAGCTTAAAAAATTGTAATTTCAACTCAAGGGGGGCAAAAACAGGAAAGCGTAATTCACTTGAAGCTTGTTTGGTTGCAGTGTTTGAGCAGATGGTATGCTTTTTTAGTTTTAGGGAAAAAAGCTTGTCTTGATCTAGTAGCTTAAAGAATTGTTTTTTCAACTGAGGGGGGAAAACAGGAAAAGCGTAGTTTCATGCGTGTGTGTATTTTCATATCTCTTTTGGAAATGACGGATACAAGGTGATAATATAAATAGGATTATTACACCGAAGATTAAACATTCGAAGGAAATTAGAGCTTAATTCACTTGAGGCTTGTTTGCCTTGTGCGTTTCAGCAAATGGGATGTTTTTTTAGTTTTTGGGGAAAAAGATTGTTTTGATCTAGGTTGATCAACGAATTACAGGCGATAAAAACAATAATTTGAGCTTAAAAGGTAAACCAAATAAGGAGGTTAGCTATTAAGCAAATAAGTTGCGTTTTCTGAGTGTGAGAAAAAAAAAATTAGTTTCAGCTCACCTTAAATGCTCCAGTTTTTCAGGAGAAAGAGCTAAAGATCTCAGCCTTTTAGCTTGATGACTACGTAAAATGTAGTTTTAATGCTAAATAGCAATAAAAAATGGGCTAGAAGCTGCAATCAGACGAGGCCTTAGTCTAGTCATTAAAAAAAAGACCTTAGAGCATCTGGAGAGGCTAGAGTTAGACTACAGTGAAGCGTAATTTCTATGGCGGTCTAAGAATTGCTTTTCACTAGGACATTGTTGTAGAAATCATGCCCTTTTATCGAGCTTATGGGAATCCAATCTTTTTTCAGCTAACATTCTTCTATTGTTTTTAATGTTGTTGGTCTGTGATTGTTTGTTTGAGAGCTTTCAAGTTGCCTCATTATGAACACTGAGCTTGTTAATTTTATCCATGTAACCGAATAATTCATCTTGTTCTTGACTTCAATTTCTTCCCTTAAGAATTATCCATCACACATTCTTGAATTTTAGTCGTGTCCTCCCCAGGTCCTACATTCTTAGGCCTTTTATGGTAAGTTATGTAAGGATCTTTGCATTGTGAGTGACTAGGCGGACCTTGGAATGTAGTTATGGCTTTTAAAAAAGCTACCATAACCAAGGTTAACTTGGAATATTCAGATACTTGACACCCAATTTTGGCCATGGTACAAAATGGCAAATGTTAACATACATTAGAATATAAGATTACTTGTATTCATAGTTTGAACATCAAACTATAATGGAAAACCAGTTAACGTCTTTATTACAAACACTCGAAATGAGCTATGTGTCAAGAGGAAAAAACATATATATAAAAATGTACAAACAAGAATACTAAGAAGTTTTATTTGTCGAGCACCATTCCTGGGACCATCTCCGAAAATAATGGATCTTCCTCCCAAATATCGAGGTCAACAATTTAGAGTAGTTTCTGATATCTTAAACATTTAAAAGATCATTGTCAATTGAAAGAAGGTCCAAACATTTTTGTTCCCAGAGTTGTTTTTTATTTCATGTCTTAACTGTCGCTCCAATTCGCCTGATAAGTGTCCTATTCCTTAACATCTGAGGCCTTCTTAATCTTGTTGTATCTCAAAAATTAGATTACATGGCTCATTTGAACATTACAGGGCGATACATTATTAAATAGCCAAGTAAAATTATTCTTGCATAGATAGCAGGATTTATTCTGGAAAGATATTAGAAATTGGGGGTCAGATCTTCATGACTTACAATAACTGGTCTGGAAGAGGAACTGGCGTGGATTCATGTTAGAGAGTTTTATCCAAACCAAAAAGGCAGTTCTTCACCTCTTCATTCCTTCCTAACTTCAAATAGCATGGTGTTAATTCGACTCTCATGGTGACTATTATTTATTTTCATCCATCGAACCGATAGATTCCAAATAATCACTCCAATTTGCCCAATGATTGACCTATACATCTGGGGTCCACTTGACCTGTATTTTATCTCAAGATTGCGATCTTATGGCTGATTGAAAGTTGAAACTACAGGTTGATCCTATAAAATAATGAAAAGTTGAATTTTGGAAGGATTATAAATGACTGGATGCTGCTGTATGGGATCTTCAAAATTTGATCAACATCCCATAGATATGAAATATGAAGTAACGTGGATTCACAAAGAGGCTTAAGAAGTAGCTTAGAGATTTTACATTTGGAGGTTCTTTTAACCGGCTTTCTTCCACTGGCACTTTAGAGAGTTTTGGATTGAAGAATAAGATAGAAAATCTCTCCAATTGGAATATACGAGAACAAGTTAACTTTATTGCTGCTCCACATGATGGACTATCCCATTTTCATCTTCTCTCTTTGTCACTCAACTCATCCATCTGTTTGAGATACTCCGAATTCAGCTTTGTTTTATAAGTTATATAATTTGGTCTGTTTGTGATTCAGCATTACCATTATAGAGTTCCAATCCCTTTTTAATGTACTCTTTTTGATTCTGAAAAAGACAAAGCATAAGACCCATTTTAGATTAAAAAATTCAAAGTTACTATGTTGAATTAGAGACAATTTTTGGGTAATCTTTTTGTAGCTCATCCATTTATAAGATTTCATGCTTTTGCTCAAGACTGTGATGGAATCCAGTAAAGATCCAAACTAACCAAAAAAACACTGATCTATTTGATTCTCCATTAGAGGCAAGCTTTGTTTATTTTATTTCTCAAGTTATTTGCTTCTGTTAAAGTTCTGGTTTTGGTCTGGGTACTTTTTGACATTGTAAGATTGTATACTATTTTGAAATATTTCAATTTGTAATATAATTAAACTAGGGCCCGTGTATGAAACTACTATATGTTTCACTAACAATGTAATAATAGGATTGCAGTTGCCTCTTGTGTAGGCCAAGTGGTTTAGAGTTCAACATAGAACTTTTCCGCTTATCAAATATAGTAATTAGTAACTTCCATTGACTTATCTTTGATAAAATGAAGTCTCTTAGTTATGTGGTGGATGAAACAAGATGTAGTTTCATTTGTATTCTAAACATGTCGTGGCTGAATTTTGACTTTTACTGAACTACTGATTATTTGTCAATAATTTAATTCTGTATATTTTTTTTATATTTGTTTCTGTTTAAAGTTTCAAGATGTTTGACCTTTATCTCTTTTGATGTATGAGTGTGTGCTCCTTGAGGGCTAAGATGGGCAAAGCTCTTCTGTAACAATTTTCCAGAATTTTTTGAATACCTCAGACTATCAGTAAATAATGTATATTGTAAATTATAGCTAGATGGCCCCGTCTTGTAGACTTTCTGGTGTACTCGATGCTTGGATTATCCTTTTTATTCTCAAGTACTTGAAAAGTATGCTGTTTTCTCAACTTTTGACTCTCATCTTGTTTTCTGCCCTTCTCTAGTTCTCATTCTTTAGTTGGCATATCTCTTTTTTCAACAGCATTTTATGTTGATAGTTGGTGGGGAACAACTTCAACAACGAGTATTTTTATTATTGCAGCAATTACTGATTGGCTCGATGGGTACATTGCCCGCAAGGTATGGAATTGCCCTTTTCTTTACATTGACACTATAGGTAAATTTAATCTCTGGTTTACTAACTTACATTGTTCTGCATCTTTTGACGGGTCTCAGATGAGGTTAGGAAGCGCATTTGGTGCATTTTTAGATCCAGTTGCTGACAAGGTACACCCTTCTTCTTTGGCATTACGATGTTCGCCTTCGTACTTGTTTTTCATGCTCTGTTTTTAATGGCTTCCGGAGATTATTGAAAGGGAGAAGAGTTCTCTTTTTATCCCAGGTCCTATTAGGAGTTTATTTGACCATCCCCATTTACTTATGCAGCTTATGGTTGCGGCTACCTTGATCTTGTTGTGTACTAGACCCTTTGAAGTCCCTGTTTTTGGACAAGTTCCTTGGGTACTAACAGTACCTGCAATTGCTATAATTGGTAGAGAGGTGATTACATATTCTCTACTTGTATTATCAATTTCTTTTGTTTTTTTTAGAAGTTGCAGTAAACCATTTGGGTTGCATATGGTGATGTGTCCTTGTAGAGGTTTATTTCTTTACTGTCGGCTTGCTTATAAGCTTACAAGAATGTTCCGGTAAAGTTGGTTATCAGAGTAGGTGTTTGGATTACGGTAATTACATACATTCAATGGTTCTTACAACATTAGAAGGATTTTTTTTGTCCAGGTTAAACTGTTTTTATGTATATTTTTACGTTAACGGAATGCTAATTTAAAAAAAAAAGAGAATAATTCTGCGATTTTTTTGCTGTTTCAAAATTCTAATGATTCAACGTTTTTGACAAAATCTCGTCTACATGATTCTGATTTGGTGTTTCCTAGACAAATTATTCGAATGAAAAAGAATATTGTTGGCACTGTTGCTGCATATCGGTATTACATAGAGACGTCATTCATCCCAAATGTATTTTTGCATATCCTTCTCCTGCATTCAACCGTTTTTTGTAAAATTACTCTGCCTGTATTTTGGCGGTGTTACGTTCATACTAGTACTAACCATGTATTTGTCAAATTAAAAAATTATAAAACTTCTGTCTGTGTCTATGACAGATAACCATGTCTGCCGTCAGAGAGTGGGCAGCTTCTCAAAATGGTAAACTATCAGAGGTGTGTTTCTCTCCCATGTCTTTTGTGTATACTGTCCTAGATAAGTTTCAAGCTGCCTAATAAAACAAATTCGTTAAACATTATCAGGCCGTTGCTGTGAACAATTTGGGAAAGTGGAAAACAGCGACACAGATGACTGCGCTAATCATCCTCTTGGCAACGAGAGATAGCAGGTCACTCTCTCTCTCTCTCTAGGGAAGTCGCCTAAAGCCTGAAAGTAGTTTCTCCTCTTTATTTTCTTGTAGGGAGTTTTTCACCATGCAGACGCTTGTCATAATTGACTCCACAATTTCAATTTTTTATTTATTGTAGTTTCAGTTGCATCCAACTGCCTCTAGATTCATCTCTTATTTGTAGCCTTCTAGCTTTCTCCACTAGGTTGTGGTGGAAAGCTGAAAGGTTTGACTAATAAAGGTTTCGACTTAAGACTGGTTTTTATTTTTTAAAATTGAGAATCATCAATCATGTATGCGACGGGTACATGAAGGATACTAACTTTATTGAGATATATTTATATATATATGTGTGTGTGTGTGTGTACTATATATATTTGTACATAATATGCATGTATTAAAGTAGTTAGTGCTAAGGGGTAGTTGAAATCTTCCACTAGTATCATATATTTTTGTGAAACAGTCACCATTCTCCCCCGGGAAACTTGGTTCTAGTTTCCCCTGAACGTCAGATACACATAGTAACATATCCAGCGATTTTTTAAATTTAAAGTTCTACTGAAATGGTGACGTTGAATTAGTCCCAATTTTTTTGTTAAGATAGCTAGCAACTATATTTTACGAACTGGTAGTTCTCTTCTGTCTCTAGTTATTGACTAACTTTGCCATTCTTTGCCTCTCCTTTCAGTCTTGCGCAGTCAGGAACTCTAGTTGGTTCTGGTGTTGCATTGCTATACGTTTCGGCATGGCTTTCTATTTGGTCACTTGTCGTATATATGAAGAAGATCTGGAAAGTGCTATTAAAGTAGTAATTGTAGTCTTTATGTAGTGTTAAAGCTTCAATTCATAAGGTCGAGACATGGTGTTGCCTGGAAGAAGATCTAATGCAGCCTATCAAGAGACCTGTGAGTATAGTAATCGAAAGGTTTAATTTGGCGACACCTCATAATTTGAGAAGTGAGTGGTCCAGATTTCTATTTAGATGGAGCTACATTTTTTTCTTTCTTATTGGTTGCCATCCAGTCTATATTCATGTATGATCCTGGTAATACGGTTACTTCTCTCCCTCCACCGTGGATGTAACTGAAGACTGGAATTTAATTTTTTTGTCTTTCAAATGTATTGCCTCACAACCTAGATTGAAATTTAAACAGGGTCCATATAAAATGAGAATGTAACAATTTTTCATATAAGGCCAGATATCTTAGTTTCTGTCTGGTTTTTCATTATTCACTTACTAGAGAAAGTTGCAATGATTTAAATTTCAGTTTTCCAAAAGGCTGAAGCAATCAATCAGTCATACTGACTCGCCTACTGAGATTCTAAGATTATTTTTTCTTTTTGTAAGAGCCGATTTCGCAACTTGTCTTTCATTCTTTAGGCGTATAAATATATGAATCTGGTTTCGCCTTAATAGATAAAACTCCTTTTACGACTGGTTACAGACTTGCAGACATGCATATTCCCTGCATGTAACCACCTTTATGTTAAAAGTCAAAAATCTGATGTTCCTCTTCTACTGGAATGCTGTATTCCTGTAAATGCCAAATAATGAGTTTGTTCGTATGCTAGTTAGGTAGGATATAAACAAATTACTATTTTGTCATATAGTGGGAAAATTAACTGTTTAGACACGACGACCTTTAAGTTGTCAACACCATATTGTTTGCTCCGGCCAAACTTTGGGAACTTTGTTTGTTTATACTTGGCAGTATCATTACTGCAAATACACTTGAAACTGAAACAAGCTCACTGTTTACTGTAACTTTCATCTTTCGGATTTGTCAAACTAATGCAAAAAATCCTACTAAACAGCTATAAGCTACCTACTCAATCTATCAAACATATTAGCCAAATCCTGCTAAGCAGGTTTTTGTTATTATCAAAGCAAGTATTTGATAGTAAAATCAAAAGGAGGCAAAAGAAAAAAAAAACAAGACCAAACTTTTCTTTCAGAATTATGAGATGGAAAAGACCCTGATTACTTGAAGAAACAAGGTTTTATCAACAAACAGCACACTTTTAACAAATTTATTAACGAAGGATAATACCACCCTTAAGGGATATACCACCTTTAAGATCTCGGTACTAATGATAGTAGACATACAAGTCTTGACAACATAAATTACAAGCAAAAGGCAGACTTAATGAATAAAACTCGCTGATTAGACGTGGTCTTCAATTACCATATACTCGAGCAATTGAAAATTCTTACTCTTGGTAAAAATGTAAAAAGCTGCTAACCCCCTTTTATCTACGCAAATTAGTGCTAAAATCTCCATGTACACATTTGATATAATGCACCAAAAGGCTGTATGGCGGGGGGCTAGCAATCAGAATCCTTGTTTTTGTTATTATCACACACACCTTGTCTCACAAACTGTCCTCGTACACGTGGCCTCTGTTCCGCTAGCTTCTTCCTGCTCTGGTAACGAACCTGCACAGAAAAGTTGACAAAAAAATAATACCGTCCATATTTAAGCTTCGTTCAATAAAAAATGAAAGAAAGTCGGTAGATACTCATCATGGGATTCAGTATCTCTCAAATTTACGAATTGATATAGTTATCTATAAATTACTCCATATTTATCTCATAGTTTAGAAGAGCATTCTACCGTATTCTACCATAGACTATCAGTATAGGAGAACTGAAGCAGAAGTTGTTTTGTCTATGGATTGTGGAACAACTACTAAGAATTTTAAGTGCTAAAACCTTAATCCATAAATACATTTCTTTATTTATCATATACTTTATTTATACCAAACAAAGCCCTTTAAAGTTCAGACCCACTATAAACAAAATTTATTACCATATCTTAGTGAAAAGGCTCTAGCCCACTGCACGTTTAGACTATACTACTGAAACAACAAAAGCACTGATTGATTTTGAATATAAAAGCATAAACTATTCAGTCACAGATATTAAGTTCCAAATGAAGTTGCTCTAAGAAAATCGACATATGTTCTTATGATACAACACCACAATGCAGTTAACTTAAAAACTTAAAACTTAAATTTCAACTAAAACATTTTCGCAAAACACAACCGAATACGAGTTACCTTCTTATCAAAACACCTCTCTTTCCTTTTCTGCCGAAATTTGTTTAAAGCAGCCTCTCTATGAGCATGTCTGCTTTGCTCCACCCCACTCCCGCTACCCCCACCAGCATTAATTCCACAACTTGCATTTAATCCGTTTTCACCCCTAATATTCACCCCCTCAGTAACTACAGCATTACTGCTCCCATTTTGCCCAATATTACTCCCATTATAACTCCCAGAAGCACTCCCATTTAAACTGTAATTAGTTTCATTTCCTTCAATTGGAGTAGTCAAACCAGTTGGTGATCCCACATTTTCCCTTAGAGAGATATCATCCGCTTTTGCGGCTTTTTTCTGCTGTTGTGTTTTATGAACGTGGTGGTGATGGTGGTGGTAATGGTGGTGGTGATGCTGAACTTGAACCTGTGGTAAAAAATAAACAAGAATGGGTTAGGTCTGGTAGAAATACACCCGTTACCTGGGATTGAGGTCTTGGCTACGAGTCAAATATGGCGAAAAATTTACTTTTGTACATTAAACTATCAATTTTTAACTATTGATCCATCATACCTTTAAACTTCACAATTTAGACCCTAATCTACACAAAATCAAACATATAGCACACCAGCCTCTTATAATTCATAGAGACACTAATTTACACAATATAAGTAATCGGCTAATAGCTCAACAACCTAGCCACATCACAAGTGCTTTAATGTTCAAATATTGATGTAGATGTATTAAATTATTAATAGTTTGATTTTATGTTGTTTGAGATAGTAATCTACACAAAATCGAACACTAGCTCATCATTCATCAAAATCCAAAAAGACTTGACTTTTCAGATTTTAACGCTACTATATTAATTGTTCCATCTTATGTAAATTAAGGCTTGGTAGACTAGCATAATCGAACAAGTAATAAATAACTCTCGTGTTTGCTTTGGGTAATAATGTTTCCATTGTGTGTAGATTGGTATCTGAATTATAATTTTCAATAACTAGCGGTGCTTATTGTAAAAAGTTGATAGTTTGGTGTATAAAAAATGGCATTTCCCTTAAATATGTGGTAGGTGTGAAAGCCTGATACCCCTAAAAAAATACCTGTGATGAAATATCGTTGGCTTTTGCAAGGACCGTGTTAACAGTTGCATTGTCACCCTTATTTGGAGTCACTGGTTGAATAACAGCTGTGTGGCTATTCCGAACAGGTTGAAAAGCAGATGCAGGCTGTAAATTTACAGTAGATTTTGGGACTGTCTTATCGCTAGAATCTAAATTGGCAAAGGTGTTATCAGTAGTCGAGCCCATATCATTATTGTTACTGCTCCCATTAGAACGCTGATTAGGGTTTTGTAGGTTTTCAGTTTTATTTGCTTCCGAACTATTATCATGTGGGGAACAGCTCCCTACATTTCCTGTTAGAGTCTGATTAGCAGTTGAGACCGTGTTATACCTGCATCATAAGTTTTGCATAAAATTAGATTGTATTAGTATAAGTATCTACAGTATATATCTAAAATAACTCTGCATAATCATGTTCATTAAGTTAATGCATTAAGTATCAAAACCCTAATCAAATTATTGAAATTGAATTTTTATTGAGATTTAAAACAAGAAACAATTGCTAATGATCATAAACAAGGTTAGTCAATGCTGTTGACATTCTTATGCTTTTTGTACAAAAACTAGCAAAGCTTATATTTTCGAGTGCAGTAAACGCACCATAAAATGCAAGAAATTATTTTACCTCTACCACTAAAACCGATATTTAAAGCGGTTGAAGGTGTTTTTTAAAATAAAAGCACGGCCCACAAAATAAGACGCTACCTCTTTCCAAATTCTAAGTTTGAGACTGATGCAATTTATCCATTTTTTTTGTGTGGCTAAAATACCTTGAGAAGGCTGATAAGTTAGAGCGTCTCAAAACATTCTGTTCACGAACTGTGTCCTCAACTTCCCCCACATCTCGTTGTCTCTTCAAACTAAGCACAAGTGACGGTATTTCCTTCGGGTCATACATACCTTCATCTTTTATATCCGTATTTGATAAATCACCAGGTAATTCAGCATTAACGCCATCCATCTGGTTATTGGCACAATTCATTACGCCAATAAGATCAGCTACTTCTTCCATTGACTTGTCGTTAGAAGCTTCCCCATTGAGGTCTATTTTGTCTTTTTCTAATTTGGATCCATCCTTGTCTATTTTTGCTTCAAGGTCTTTCCTCTCCTGTGCCCCTGATATAGCAAAATGAAATTCCTTGTTTTGGTCTTTTATTTGTAAATCCGAATCTCTAGGGGCTCCGAACTCCAAGTCTATGCCCATTGCAATATCACCTGCGGCTTTTAAGAGGACAGGTTTAGCAAACGAAAACAAAACAAGAACTAACTGATACATATAAGGGACAATGTGTCATCTGATTTTGATTGTGTAAATCAACCAACAGTTAACGATTAGTAACTTTATGATGTAATACACTTAAAGAGTCTTAATTAACAAAGTCATACGTTAAATACCCTATTCTATCAGTTTTTCCATGTTTCTGCACTAACTGCTAGCTTTTATAGGTTGATTTACCAAATCGATATTTGATGATAAAACAGCGTATAATATTTAAATTAACCCTAGACAACAAATTCAAGAAGATTAGCACCATATACCATTTTTATCGTTTCTTTGGAGCATCTTCGCGGCCGATTTAGGCACCCAGTTGTTTTTTACATGGATATCTTGAGCACAAGTGCTATCTGGAACATCTGCCGGCTCATCCCAAGGTGACATGGCTTGAGGACTATCAACTTCTACTGGTCGCTTTGTCCAAGAACTCTGGAATATTCATTCCGTGAATTAGCTATACATACGCAGAAAGAAGTAGCATATACAAAAAAATAAAGTCTTCTCTTCTGCTAGTCTGTTAAAATCCAGTATGGGTTCCTTTTTCTGTGACAGAGGGTGACACTTCAAAGAACGAAAATTGCTGTAAGCGAAGGCAATCAAGGCGTGGAAAATGTAGTTGTCAACACAAGACTTCAACCTTGGAAAATTTAAATATAAAAGCTTTAATGAGCTTTCTTAACCTTTTAACTTTACTTCATTACATGTGAGCTTTGATCAAAACTTTCTGTTGAAAATAGTTATTTTAAAAAACTTTCCCTATGGACATTTGCAATATAGTCCGTATTTTATAGGAAGTCTTTAAACTGGAAAGATAATCACTTAATCAGAAACTAGTATATATGTTTTCGTAGCTATAACATAAACATTTAACATGGGTTTACAAAGAAAATAATTTAACAATATGTAAACTACTAAGGTCCATGATAAGAGAAATGAGTAATTACCTGAGTGCCACTGCCATTGTCACTTCCATTCCTATCATTTAAACTAATACTTGCAAAATCATCTCCGTCGTTGCTGACATTGTTATTGCCAATCCCTTCGACACTTTTCGACTTGGAAGACTTTTGAGTTCGAATGCCACTTTCACTTCCACTGCCGCTACACTGGAAAAAGAAGGATCCATATAAGTAGAAATCAGCAAAACAGGTTTGTATTCGGAGGGATGTAAAATATGAAGTATCGTTTTGCATTTTTTTTCAACAGTTATGCAGTATTACATGATAGAAACTAAAACAGCTGACCAAAAAAATATCACGTGTTCTTGTAAAATGTACTTGTTGGCCTAAATCATGCTGATGATAAAACATGAACCATTAAAAGGGCTTTTGTACCCCAATCTTTCTGCTTTTAACAATAGTACACTTAATTATTAAATTCAGACTCTATACAGCCGTTTACACAGAGTGAAACAATTAATACCAACATTACAGTTTTAACCCAATAGCACTAGTCGTGTATGTATTGTTTGATAACTCTGATGTACAAACAATTTGTATACACATTAAAATTTTAGAGCTTAAAGCATTCTTAATTTCTGATAGGTTGGTGTACTAATTGTTTTAATGATAGGTTTGTGAACTAATTGTTCGATTTTGCTTAGATTGGTGGTAAATGAGAGTTTTCATAGGTTAATTTCTAGAGGTTGATAGGTTGGTGTACAAAAGTAATTTTTTACCCAAGAATTGGAAGAGCTTCTCTGAAAACAAAAAAAAAAAGTCCCTTTACTCCAGCTATACCTTTGTGAATGTTATCAGTTTTAGTAAAATAAACAAGCAAGATATTACAACTAAAGTAGCCTCTTTGAAGTGGAAGAAAATGCTGCTATGGTGTTATGTTGAAATATAAGATAAGATCATAAACTTACACTGTGACATTTCCTCCAAACATGTTGCCACAGGTTTTTAAGCTCATTTTTTCGAATAGGCTTCACTAAAAAGTCAACTGCACCCTTCGACAAACACTTAAAGACTATTCCCATAGAATCATTAGATGACATCACTGCACAGAAAACTCCTCAAGGTATAGCAATTAAATGTAACCAAACAGATATTAAAAGCTGGTTAGGGCCAAGAAATAGTGTTAATAGAAAATAGAAACTCAAGTAAATATGGACGATACTCACTAATGACTGGAATATTTTTGCAAGTTTTATGGCTCATAATCTTGTTTAGAAGACTAATTCCCGATAAATAAGGCATAGCCACTTCTGTTAGAACAAGATCAATGTGGTTGGTTAAATCTGCTAAAATCCTCCATGCTTCTATACCATTTGCTACAGCAGTAACTGCCAAAAAAAAAAACAAATATCAGACTAATAGAGGTGATGTGAGCTAAACAAAATGAATAGGTAAGAGAAAATATGATGTACAAGCAACCACGCAAGTGTAGTTGCTTATACAGTTCTACGTAAATTTCTTGTAAAATATTGTAATCTTATAGATATTTTATGAGAAGCATATTTAGCACTTAACTAGACGTGAGTATGTCAATCAAGGAAGTTTGGACTTTTTTAGCATTTAATTAGGCGTGAATGTATCAATCAAGAGGCCTATTAAAGTCTCCTTGCTACCTCCTTTCTAATTGTAGTCATTCTTATTTCACTACCTCGATAGTAAAGAAACGAAGATAGTTTCACAAATATGATTCAATGAATAAAACCTTTAAACTATTAGTCAATTGTATGTCATGAGAATATGAGCCATGAGGTAACCATTAAATTGTTTTAAACCCAATATAACTGGTGAAAAAAATGAAGGAAACAGTTAATTTTACTTGACTTCTTGTTTCTGTGAAGGTATCGCATTTCTTAGATTGCTATATTGTTAAATTCTTCTTACAATATTAAGCAATATAAGTAGCTGTCTTGTTTATCAAGCAAAACTAGTATGGAGTAATATAGAATTACACACTTTTGATGAAGAGAAATGTTTATAGCACACATCTTCCTATCGAGTAAAAGATGGGAAACTAGTTTACAGATCTCCTCAATGAAAACAACATCAAGACTCAACAACCAAGGTAAGAAATATATCATTCCTTAAAAGTATATCTGTTGTAGATCAATAACCATCTATTTGTGTTTTCCTCCCTCAAACCAAAAACATACGCACCATGTGTATGCTGAATTCATTAAAAACACTATATAAATTTCTTAGGGAAAAAGGATTGTCTTTAGTTCTAATTTTATCTGTTTCAAACATAATAGACAAGATTACGTTTTTATATACTACCAGCTATAGAGAAGATGAAACTCATGTACTCTCAATGAATACCATAGACACAAAATAAGTTTAAATCGAGTAACACGCATTTTAGCAGATGAAACATAAAGCGTAAACATATTATCACAGATATGACTCACCTTCATAGCTGCAGTTCCGAAGCAGAGCACTGACGAGATGACGAGTCGAATCATCAAATTCCACCAAAAGAACCTTAAGAGTCACAAAGGGCAAGAACCTTTCCCAAGAAACCACATTCCCTTGCTGCCCTTGAGGCTTAATAAGCGGCCTTTGAGAAACAACAAGGGGCAGTTTGGTCAATTCATTGTTTATCCTAGACTCGTCTTCATCAGATAGCCCCCGACCTCCACCTGCAAGTCCATCTCTAACTTCTCTCACTTCTTTTTGTTCGTTCCTCACGTGGTGATTAAGTTCCGCCAACCCTTTGGTACCGTTCAAGCTCACACGAACTCCTCTCATCAACCAGATTCAAATAGACCGATTATAAAAAATGCACAGGATGTCGTCGGTGTAGATACTTCTATTTTAATTGAGAAGTTGCACATACCGTTTGCCCACAAGAAATACTGTTTCAAGCCCAATCTACAACACAGATAGATAAATGGCAATTCTATGTTAACAATCCGAAAAAAGCTCAACAATGGTAATATTAATGAAAGCAACTAGTAATATGTTTAGACAATCAAAATACAATAAGTGGAGGAAAATGAGAAGCGGATAAACCCTACTAAGGCGTGTTAAGCTGCAGGCTATAACTTTTAAGAAAATAAACTGGCTATCTTTAGGTTGAGGAAAAAATTGGCTTCATTCTACTTAAGTTAAAACTCTTAGTACTTTTTCTCAAAAGCTACGACCTTTTTAAAGAAAGGTACTAGAAAAGCTACAACCTTTTAAGAAAAAAGTACTAGACCTAAAAACTGACCACGAAAACAACTGAAACTAAAAAGCCAAATATGTGACCCGAAGCTTATAAGCTGCACCAAACAAGTCTTAAAAATGTGAACATGTCTTAACAATTTACAACAAGCAAGCATATGACCATATAATACATTTTAGCCACAAAATTGAATATTTTCAAATGATAGTCAAATTAAAGCTACGCAAATCTAATCATTAAAAACCCTCTAAAATGGAATATTTTCAAATGATAGTCAAATTAAAGCTAGGCAAACAATCCACTCAAACCCTTTAAAATGGAATTTTTACAAATGATAGTCAAATTAAAACTAAGCAAACAATCCAATCATTAAAAAATAAAAACCCTCTAAAATGGAATTTTGTCAACTATCACCAAATAAACTCAAACTAAAGATCTAATTTTGCTTAAAAACATAGGGAAAATTAGACCAGGTTTCAAAATCGTCGAATTGTTGGATCTGTTCAAACCAGCTTACACCAAATCCAGAATTTTATCTGATTTTCTTTAAGCCTCTATTTTTATAGCTAATATCTCCTGCAATTTCAAAATACCTCTAATTTAATCAATTAAATCCCACAAAAAAAAACCCCCAAAAAACAAATACAACAGTCATAACACTAAAACCTCAAAATTAACAAATAAACTAAGTAATTAAACAACACCAGCAAGTAATACTCTGCTCCTTACTGCATCTGTAACACATAACTAGAAAATGAATAAAAAAAAAACAAGCTACCAATTGGTGAGAAGAAGAGGACACGTCAGCAAATCAGTTGAGAAATTAGTTGAATTTGCAGAATAATTGATTATATATATAATGAATTCAGACCATTTTTTTTGGGTCTAGGGTTTTAAAGTATTATATGTTTGTTAGTTATAAAATAAAAATGTAAAGATTTTTGTAATTTGTTTGTTGTTATAATAATTTGGGTTTGTGTGGAGAGAGAAATAGATACGACCAGTGAGAAAGAAGATATTATATTGGCCTTTGAGAGGCTGTGATGACGTGGCATTTATGAGGGTCATTACACTGCCACGTGGACTGACATCTTTTGTTCAAGGTAATTTCACCTCAAAAGGAATTTTTTTTTATTATTCTTTCTCAAAATCGAGTTTTTATTTTTATTTTTATTTTTTCCTTTTGATGTTGAAATTAAAGAAGATTTATATCGACCGTTTGATTGCTCCTCTAGATTCTAACAAAAGTATGTAATAAACGATTCTTTTTATTATGAGAATGCATGCTTCTTAAATTATGGAAGCAATCCTATATGTGTGATTTTTTTTCATAAAAATAAATAAATACTGCAGGGTAAGCAAAATAATATTAATAATTTAAAATTTCTGGCTTGTAGAAATAAAAATTACTATAACAAGGTAAGCGACTAATTACGGACTATGAAAAGTAACAGGTTTAAAAGTGCATCATACAAACAAAATATGGTTATGGTCTTGATTAATTGGAACTTGTAATTATTGTTTTGGATTGATCAATTTGAAAAGAGGTTTTCATATGTTTAGTTTGAAAAATAGAAGACTTAAGTATTTATAATCTTTAAAATCACGCATATTTGCTCAAAAGCTAATTAATTATGATGTAAACACCTAAAAATCGTCCAAAGCACCATATTTTTGTAGTAAACAACAAAATGAAAAAGAAAAAAACTATATACCTAAAAAAGTTGTGTCAAATAAACTTAATTTGGAAATGAGAGCAAATATTTTTATTAATTTGTACATGCAATTTCAATCTAAGTAAACCAAAAATTGTAGGAGTACATTTTTATTAAATATTTTTTGATCGAATTGTGTGCATCTATTTAATATTGACATTTTTTATTGGGAAATGATTTTGCTCACATATTTTTCCTATCCAAAAAACCAATCCGCTGATATAACATGTACACATGACATGTCCATTTATTATAAATTTTTATTATTAAGTGCATATTATGACTTGTTAGCTAAATGCATATTTATTACTAGTTTGATTTTTTTTAACAAAAGCTCTTCATAATTGAAAAAACTTAAAAAAGGTTTTATACAAAGACGTATTGATGAAAAATAAAATTTTCAAATGAATTTGTGAATTGTTAATTTATTCAAATCATGATCCATCAACAGTTTCATTAATATCTCTAATAATAAATTAAGTGTTTTCAACATTTGAAACATTTAATTTGAGTGAAGTTATTTTTTGGATAAAATAAACTCAAGCCAATTATGTGAAAAATTAAGAGAAAAAAATTAAAAGTACATTAACTTACATCCATGGGGTGTGATTGTATTGTTATATAAAAAAAAAATCTTCTAAATTATTTTCTCGGACGCTCAAATGTCAAAAATTGATCATATATTTTTTAATAGTGATATGATAGAAACAAATGATAGGTCAATAGTTCAAATAGTAGATGATGGAAAGAATATGAGTTTAAATAGTGTTTGACATTGGAAAATAAGTTGCATTTTATTATTATTTTATAGTTTTTTTTGGAGATATAAATTGCCACTTTGTTTTAAAAAAAAAATAGCACATTACATGTCATTGTGTATATTTTTCGGGTTATTTATGAGGGTGCTCTAGGAGCATTATTGTTTATTTTATGTGTGTGTGTAATTAATCAGCATAAATAACATGGCTTTATTGAGAGGGGTAAGAGAGGCCACATTGGATTTTCCATGTGGGATAAGCGCTGACGTGGCATCGAATCTAAAGCAGGGAGCTAAGAAGGTATAAACGGATCTCGGGTAAATCCTTTCGGATCCGATTTATGACACGTGGCACGTTGTATGTGTAGCTAAAGGTCTCTTGAATTATATTATTATTTTTTAAGTACTACTTTAATTAATAATTATTTAAAGGGGTAGAGAGAACGTGGATGTCACTGTCAAGATGTGCAAAAAATATCTAGCAAACTTTAACTCGGCTAAAATAATGGTTTTTGATAAAATTTATATAAACTATTAAATTAAATTATTTGAAATAAAAAAATAATTGATGTTATCATCTATGACTATTGTTTTTAACGTATTTTAATAAAAATAAATAGTTCAAATTTAAAAAAAACCATAATTTTTGAAATTTGGGATGCTATCACACCCGATGTATCCCTACCTGCTTGTGATTGGAGGATGTTGGACGGCCATAGTTAACGTTAACTTACTAACGTCATTCCCCACTTGAGGTTTGAGCTAATATTTTATGTAAATATTCAACTACATCCATTATCTTTTTGTTTTTTGTTTTTTGTTTTTTCAGGCTTTGTTAAATAATATTTGGTTGTAACTTGTGAACATTCTCAAAAGTGATCACATGATTGAACCAAGTAAACGTCGTGATAGCAAACATACATTTTTTTAAAAATGTTAATAAATTAAGTTTCGATAAAGTTTAATAGCAGTTCAGAAACATAAATAATTTATATTTTGTTGTTAAAATTTAGCTACACTCACTATCGATAGTTTTCGAAAAGACGTTTGTTACTATCCCGACATTTTCTTGTAGTGATAACTGGTCTGGTTTGAGGTTAATAAATTTTGAAGTCCCTCCTAATTGGACAAACCAATATTACATTTATATTTATTTAGTTTATATTTATATTACGGTAGTACATGGGTATAATTTCCAAACAACAAAGTATTTTAGTAATATTACGTATACAATAAAACATTTGAATATTTGTGTGACCGCGAGAAAATATTACTATCAAAGTTCACGCTTAAATACAAGTTACCTATACAAAAATATAATTTTTTAAAGTAGATGCAGATAAGGTTTCACAATGTCAATAAATTTCAATCACGATAGTATAGAAGTACAGAACCTTTCATGTCAATATATAAGGATTTAAACATAGACAAGTTGAAATGTTTATCTTGTATACCCATATGCAAGTAGGTATGTTAACGGTCAAAACAAAGTTAAAACAATCTTTTTTTATTAATCTTAAACTAAATATAACGACATACATGCAATGTAATTTTATTTATTACTACAAGGAAGAGAGACAACATTTTTTAATAGACCGAGAAAAAAATATGAAATATGACAATATAATGTTTATTTATATTTATAACCGACACAAAACAAGACTTAAAATTTATATCATACAACTCCATAAATTTAAAACAATATATTTTGAGTCTTCTCATAGAAAGTGATCCATTTTTTCTATCCTAATTTTTTATGCGCCATTAGATAAAAAATAATCCAATATAATGTTTAACAAAAACTATGAAAAAAATGTAAGTAAAAAAGGGTTGACACGATTAAATATCCGATATTTTTTCGGTACGGTTGATAAATTTGATTTTTATTTTTTATGTAACGTATTTGACATGCATCCGATACTTTTTCGGTATGGTTGATAAATTTGATTTTTATTTTTTTTCTTCATACGGTGCACTATAATTTAGTATGTGTCAACCAATAGATATTTTAATTTTAATTGTAAATTAATTTTAGGGTAGTAATTATTTTAAGTTTATTAATGTGTTAAGTTTTTAGTGGGTGACGCACATTTACCGTAATCCCATTCAGATCTTTTTTTTTTAAATACTCGTGTTACCGATGAGTGTATGTAGACAATCCTATATAGTATATTTTCATAATTTTTGTTTAAACTTATATGAGATTGATTTTGATCTAATAACCCTAAAAAGCAGTATATATATACTATTTAAAAAAAACAAGATACCCAAAATGGTTTTAAGGAGCGCATAAAATAAAATGATCATGGATGATTTTTGTACTACATTAACATATTATGTCAATCTCTACGTTCGTGTGACCCTACACATAAAAAATGCACAACTCAACAGTTTTTTTTTTTGATGGAAAACCAACTCAACAGTCTATGTTAGCAATAATTGTACATGTATTATATCAAATACAATATACATTTCCTTTGCCAATAGGAATTTGAGACATATCTATACTATTATAATAATCCAAGATTTTTTGAGACTGTAAAATTTTACCATTTTTTTTTAAAAATACTCTTACACTTTTTTATTAATTATCACAATACCATATTCTCATAAAAAATAGAGAAAAAGTAATAATTAATAACACTTTTTATCCCTATTTAAGCTCTCAAAATTCTTTTTAGTCTTCTCATCTTATACTCTTATCTTTTTTTTATTCTCCAAATATTTGTATCATAACTACACTTATTTTTTAAATTTTATCGCATTACGCGTCTTACACGCAAAACGTGTGACACGATTACTAGTACCAACATAGACATCCTATAATGCGAACATAACAAAATTACACATTTTCCTCTTCTATAGTTATTTTAATCAATAACTTATCTCACTAATCTATTCCGCTCTTGTAGGAGTACCTTCATAATCATTATTATGAGTCACTTAAAATCAGGGTCAATAATGACCATAGAATAAAATCTCTACACATATGTTAAGACCATTTATAGTGGATCTATTTATGTTATTTGATTCCCATAGCTACTGTTTACTATAGGTCCCTTTGGTATATATATATATATATTTTTTTTTTTTTTAAATCTGATTTTTAAAATTTAAAATTCCAAAAATCCAGCAAAATGATGGATTCTAGATTTTTGGATTATTTTAACTAAAAATCTGAATTCTAATAATAAAAAAAATCCTACTAACCAAATAACTATTAAAAAATCTGAATTTTTAAAATTAAAAATCCAAAAATCACCCCAAAAAATCTAATACAAAACACACCCTATATATGTATGATCTCTGTATTGGAATAACACAAAATAATTGCCTTTTATTCTTCTCTCATTTGGTTATTACGTACTGTTATCATTCTTATCATTTTTTTTTTATCAAAGTATTGGGTGTCGATCATTTTCGTACGCTTACAAGCAAGTATTATGAATCACTTAAAACCAGGGTCAATAATGACCATAAAAATAATATCTCTACATATATGTTAAGGCCATTTATAGTGGATCCATTTCTGTTATTTGATTCCCACATTATTTGCTACTGTTTACTATATATGTGTATAATCTCATTTTTTTATTTTTTTAAATATTATTAAAGAGAATAAATTGATTTCACACTACCCATTTAACAAGACTCGAACCCTGTACCTAAACTATTACTAGCGGGTTTTAAACCATTAACCTACTTCTACTGCGTTATAACTTATATGTGTATGATCTCTGTAATTGGAATAACACAAAATAATTGCCTTTTATTCTTCTCTCCTTTGGTTATTAGTTATTATGTACTGTTATCATTATTATCATTTTTATCAATCATCATCATTATTCCCTTTTTTTTTCCTTCCTAATTTCTTTAACCAGGAAGTCTATGAATAATCAAGATTTAAATACATAGTCAGATTTCTTAAAATAGCTTATATCAAAATCCAGGCTTGCGATTTTCTATCATTTCACTCGGTCGAGAGTTCAAGATTTGAGACTAATATGTCTTCGGAAAATAATTGCATCTATGAAATTGTTTTTGCCATAGGCATGGATCTAGGATTGAAGGTAACAAATATTATGCCAATTGAGGAGATCGAATTACTTAATTACAGTACTGTGATCGCGATTGGGAAAGAATTAAAGAGAATGCATGGGAAAAGAAATAACTAGATTTATTATCTTAGTCACACATGTAGAAACAGTATGTACATGATGAAGTGTAGCAATATAATGCTTGTACAAGGGGCTCAAATAGTTCAATCGTGTGAAGGGTCCTTGTATAGAAAAAAAAAGAGGTGATATTTAAATGTTTTGATAGCCGGTGGGTTGATTACGAATATAACATTATGTAAGCTACTATTTCATTTTACAAAGTTTATGACTTTTTTTTTTTTTTTGTGTGTGTTTAAATTTTATCATGAACATGAATCATAAAATTTAAAAATATCAGAATGATCAACGTACGTAAAACGTATAGTGATTGGTTTTGTTTGGTCCTAGTTATCACTTTTGTCTAAGCCTAACCAAACTGAATAGTCCATTTTTTTGTAGCTCAGTGCTCTTTTTTCCTAAAGAATGAATTAAACCAATCGTAAGAACTACTATATAAATGATATGGTTTATATGTTATTGACTCCATTATACTATGAGTAAGTGATATGCTCCCCATTTCCTATTTAATTTTTCACTAATAAACTATATGTAATTTTCACTGGTCAATAACTTATATCAAAATTGTCGGAATGAAATTTTTTAAAAATTAATTATAATAGTTCAAATGTTAAGTTTTATGATTATATTTTAAAAAAAAATCATTTCGACAAATTTGATACAAGTTATAAAGCGATCAAAATTATACGTATTTTTGTAATGAATAATTAAATAAGAACAGATGGAGTAGTATATAGAAAAAATTGAAACAATTCTAAAGTTAGACCTTTTCATCCCTTTAGGAAACAAATACTTACCGTAATAAAATTGTTGAATAATCAATCACCCATGAATAGTGAATATTGTCAATCGTCTATAATAAGATTAATTTTATTTCATTTTAAAAGTCAATCGCCTGCTATATACATCTTCTAAATAGTAATACTTCTAGCGTCCTTTTTTTTTTGGATTGTTCCTTTTAGTTTTGGATTGTTCCAGATAAACTTTTTTAAACATACTTCAATAAAATCAAAGTGTATATACGCAGTATATAAATTTAATCGTTTCTTATCGAACTCAAAAATTAGACCCGATACAATCTATTCGGGTATAAATCAACCCACACATTGTCTAGGGCTATCCAATGCTTAAATGAGTTACAACATGCTTTTCTTTGAAACTAAGTGTGGATATAGCTAAAAGCCCAAACTCACTTAATAAGTGATCCATGTCTGAAAAATCACATAAGATAACGACATTTGTCAACATCCTATGAGGCATAATTGTCTATAAATAGCCAACTACCCCCTAAAATAAGGATCAGAAAATCTATCTAAAAAATATAGAGAGAACGAGAGAAAAGAGAAAAACTTGTCAGAACTCACCACACTAAAAAGTAGACCGAGCAAGATACAAGACCGAATACCGAGATCGAAGAAAGATCAAGATTATCAGAGCAAGTTGTAATACCGAGCATAGATACAAATAGGAAATTGTATTCCGAGCAATTATACCACCGAGCTTAATAAAGAATAAAGAAGGGTTCATTATTTATTCTATTTTTATATATATTATATTATTGTTGAAAAGCCTAACGCCACCGACCAAAGTTATGGCTTTATCAAATGGCGCCGTCTCCGGGAATCATCTAGTTCCCAACTAGCTTCGAAATCGAACACCAATACTCTATCAGGCGAGCAACAATGGTGACCAATATAGAGGAAACCCATCCCGATATAGTCCAAACCAATAACCAAAACGTACAAATTAGGCAACAAGACCTCGACGACCTAGTTGCCATCCGCGACAGATATGACGCTATCCAGTCCGAAAACCAACCAACAACCTCCAATGTCCACCAAAAACAACAGACTGAACAACCCCAACAGCTTGACGGGATCGTCGACGAGAACCCTACGTCCTCGGATGACGAACGAGCATTACCCGTATTAAGGCGCGCAAGAAGGCGCTTACCCGAATCCCAGGCAGGACCGAGCTCAAGAGTCCTACTGCCAGCAGCCTCGGTTAATTCCAGTTCCCACCAAGTTCATCTTCAAACGAACGAAGCCCACCGGTTTGGCATGCCCGAGGGCTTTGTCCTCGAGCAAACGTCCCGACCTCCAATATTCCCACCGCGGATAATTACCCCGTCCACGGTGGAAGTACAACCCCTCGCTCCCCAAGCAGGGAACGAGGCCGCATTAACACAAGCCGAGCGGGGTCACAACGCCCAGCTTCAAGCTCAGCTGGCCGCATGCATGTCGGCCATGGCAACAGCAGGTATCACGATACCGCCCACTCAAACCGCCAATGCACATGCCGACCCCCGACATAACATGGAAGATTCCGCCTACAGGGCTGCCATGGAAGTGGCAGGGCGGCAACCAAATAAAAGAGGACCCTACCAAGGGGGCAATGTCCCAGTAACAATCCCTCCAACATTCGTCCACCCAAACATTCTCACGGGACATGTCATCGGCGCGAACCCGCACGACAATGGGTACCCCAACCACAGGGTCGTGGTAGGATACTACCCACAACCCCACCAGGGAGGATACTCCCCCCTCTACCAAGCACCGGATGAAGCGTTTCAACAGGCTTGGGACGTATGCCAAGAAACCTCATGTACCGAGCAAATCACTCGGCACCGCAATCCTAGGGGGTTCATCATCCCCGAATTCAGGCTACACGATGGGAAAAGCTGCCCAATCGATCATCTGCGCCACTACAAAACAAGGATGGAGCTGTGGAGTGATGACCCTGTACTGATGTGCAAGTTTTTCAAAAACAGTTTGGGCCAAGAGGCTTCGTCGTGGTATCACAACCTGCCACGGGGATCCATAGGAAGATGGACGGAGCTTCTCCGTGCGTACTCCACCCGATATGCTGCTCATCGGAAGAAAAAGGTCAACATCGACACCCTTCTGAAAATGGCTATGCAGCCAAACGAGCGACTCAATGACTACTGCATACGTTTTATCGACGTGGCAAACCAGATTCCGTAGTACGCCCACAACATCGCCATCCAAAATTTTATCAACTCCATACCCAACGGCTATTGGGCGAGAAGGAAGTTCATCGGCAAAAATTTCCCGACCACTGACACTCCTCTTGCCTATTGCACCCTCCTCACCGATAGAAATGAGGAATTGCGCATCCTCAACCGAGCTCTACCAAGAAGAGAGTCGGTCCGAGAAGCACATGTGGACCGCAAAAGAGCCAGGAACAATCAGGGGGAAGCATTCAAACCGACCAGAAGGGACAGAGGCCCCGAGGTCCATAGCAGGGTAGAGCAACCCCGAGAACCCGAGCATAAACCGCTCCGGATCACATACCCAACACCGATCAACGAACATAAACCCCTTCAGATCACATACCCGATGCCAACTAAGCAGCCACAACAAGGCCGCTTCCAGGGAAGGGAAAGGCAGAGGAGCTTCAAACCGGTAGAACTAAGATAATCTTTCAACCTGTCTGCCGAGGATATCCTTAAGGATATCTGCAGAGAAAGCTGGTATTCCCGACCAGAGCCGATCGCCACCCCAGCTGATCATAGAGACCCCAAGCTCTTCTGCGCCTACCACGACGACCACGGGCACCTCACCGAGCATTGTCGCAACCTGTGATGGAAAATGAACCTATGGGGCAATGTGGGACACCTAACCAAGTTCATCAAAGGCGCTGCGAATAAAGGCAAGCAACTGGCCATCAAGGGAGCCGACAACCGGCAAGGCAAAACAATCAAAGTCATTCATCTATCAAGACCCAAGACCACGGGCGGGGAAAGATCACAACAGCGGCAACTGGCGCACTTTGGGCAAGTAGCCAAGGCGTCACAGGCGTCAACTTCTAAACGACAATGCATGCCGCAACGACACCCACCCATTTCTTTCTCAGATCTCGATGAAGAAGGGGTGATATACCCCCATGGGGACGCCATTAACCTCCGCGTACAAATTGGCATAGACACACTCAGCAGAGTGCTTGTCGACCAAGGAGCCTCTTGTGATATCATGTACAAAGAGCTCTTCGACAAGATGGAGCTCAAGCTGCAAGACCTACAGCCGACCGACGTCACACTGATCGGGTTCATCTCCGAGACGACTAAACCATTGAGAAAGATCGTCCTCAGTGTTACGACTGGATCTGTGTCGGTTCCCGTGGAGTTCTTAGTGGTCAACGACAACTCCGGCAACAACGCAATCTTGGGCCGACCTTGGCTGCATGCCATGAGAGCCATACCATCGACCTACCACCAAAAAGTGAAATACCCAAATGGTAAGGGAGAAATAGAGACAGCCAGAGGATGTCAAGAGGATTCAAGACGCTGTGAGGACATTACCGCGGCTCTCAAAAAAACAGCTAGTCGTTATCGAACAACCCACCAGCACGAAAAAGCTGATTAACCAAATAGCCAAAACCGAAAGGGTTGTTGAAGAACAAGTGGGAGAGACGCTTAGGAAGGTGCGTATCCCCGATATGGATGAGGAACACAACTTTCTCATCGGCGATAGCCTTCCCAAAGAGGAATCTGAGGAGCTGGAATCGTTCCTCTTCGATAACATCGATAAATTCGCATGGAACCCCAAAGACATGCCAGGTCTAGACCCGAGGACGGCGTGTCACCACCAAAGTGTTAACTCCGAGTACAAGCCAATAGCTCAAAGGAGCAGGAAAGTATCTGTCCAGCACAGAGCGGCTATAATTGCTGAAGTCCGAAAGCTATTGGAAGCCGGAGCCATAAGGGAGGTGTTCTACCCGAAGTGGTTATCCAATCCGGTCGTCGTCCCTAAGAAGAACGGGAAGGAAAGAGTCTACATAGACTTCACCAATTTGAACAAAGCTTGTCCGAGGGATCCATTCCCCCTCCCAAGGATTGATCAACTGGTGGATGAAACGGCGGGAGCGGAGAGGATGACCTTCCTCGACGCATACTCGGGGTACCACCAAATAGCCCTTGCCCCTGAAGATCAAGAAAATACAGCGTTCATATCACCTTTGGGCAACTATTGCTATACGGTAATGCCGTTCGACCTACGCAATGCGGGGGCAACATATCAAAGGATGATAACGAATGTTTGTCAAAAGCATATAGGGAAGACAATGGAGGTATACATAGATGACATGGTCGTCAAAAGCGATAAGGCCACATCCCACCTCCAAGACATTAAGGACGTCTTCCAAACACTGGGCGAGCACAAACTGAAGCTCAACGTGAGTAAATGCGTGTTCAGTATCAGCAAAGGGAAATTTTTGGGACATATGGTCAGTCGAAGAGGAATAGAGGCTAATCCTGACCAGATCATAGCTCTACGAAACCTAGCAGCACCCAAGAATAAGAAGCAGGTACAAGAGTTTACGGGAATGATGGCCGCACTGAGCAGGTTCATCAGTCGATCCGCCAACAAGGGATGACCATTTTTTGAATCACTCAGAAAGGATAAAAATTTCGTGTGAGACCCTGAGTGTGAGGCTTCATTCAACAACCTCAAAGAGTATCTAAGGACGTTGCCACTGCTAGTAAGGCCGAACAAAGGAGATATTCTGGCTTGTTACTTAGCAGTTTCCACAATCGCCGTGAGCGCAGTCATCCTAAGAGAAGAAGGTCGAGAACAATTCCCGATCTAATTCGTCAGCAAAACTCTGGTTGAAGCCGAGACACGCTACCTACCATTAGAAAAGCTATGCTTGGAACTGGTCGTTGCGACCAGGAAACTGCCGCACTACTTCATAGCTCACCAGGTCCAAGTTTACACGAAATTCCACATCAAGGAATCTCTTCGACGAACGGACATAAGCGGCAGAGTTGCGGCCTGGGGGGTCGAGCTATCCCAATTTCATATAGGATTCGCACCCCGACATGCCATAAAGGGACAAGTCTTGGCTGATTTCGTCACCGAGTTCACCGAAGGATATGACGAGCCATTGGCCATATCCCCCCAGTCTCACTGGCAAATACATGTCGATGGATCCGCCACCAAAGACGTATCTGGAGCAGGCATCGCCCTTAAGTCCAGCGACGGAGCAATCATCGAGAAAAGCATCAAGTTGGGCTTCAGAGCTACTAACAATGAGGCAGAGTATGAAGCCATGATAAACGGCATGCTCATTGCACGGTCCCTCGGATGCTCCCACTTAATCGCTAATTCCGACTCCATACTAATCGTCACCCAGGCCATCGGTGAATACCAGGCCAAGGACGACCGGATGATCCTCTACCAAGAGAAAGTCCAGAGCTTAATGGCCACGTTCGAACAATGCGAATTAATCAGAATTAATCGCACTGAAAATGCACATGCCGACGCATTAGCAACCCTAGCTTCGACATTAACATTAGCCAACACTCGGTCAGTCACAGTGGAACTTCTGGAAACCCCGAGCATAAATAGAAGAATAGACCGAATAACGTCAATACAATACGAACTAGGGTGGATGGACGACATGATTCACTATCTGCGAAACGGGACGCTCCCGGTAGACAAGATAAAAGCATTGAAAATCACAAGAAAGGCCCCTCGGTTCTGGCTATCCGAGGACGACAAACTGTACAAATCCAGTTACCGAGGACCCCACCTTCTGTGCGCCCGGCCCGAGCTGTAACAGCCAGTCTTGGAGGAAGTCCACGAAGGATCCTGCGGAGCACACATCAATGGGAGGTCCCTCGCCAACAAGGCCATCACACAAGGTTATTGGTCGCCCTATATCAAGCGAGACGCCGACGTCTACGTCCAAAGATGCGACAAGTGCCAACGATTCGCCAAGATACCTCGGCTCCCATCGTCCATGATGACCCCAGTATCGGCTCCGTGGCCGTTTACACAATGGGCAATTGATTTGGTCGGCAAACTTCCAAGAGCACCTGGCAGCGTGGAATATCTGATCGTCGCGATAGATTATTTCACCAAATAGGTCAAAGCTAAACCCCTCCAAGAAATCAAAGCCAGCAACATTAAACAATTCATCTGGGAGTACATCATCACCAGGTTCGGTATACCATACGCTATTGTCACCGACAACGGAACCCAGTTCAAAGATGCCAATCTACAGCTGTGGTATGAAGAACTAGGTATCCGGAAGTTTTATTCGACGCCGACATACCCACAGGGCAACGGACAAGCTGAAGTGTCAAACCGAACAATACTAGATGGCATCAAGACAACCCTTGAACAAAAAAAGGGGAGATGGCCCGAGCGGCTACTCAACATCTTATGATCGTGCCGAACCACGCCGAAGACGGGCACCAAGGAAACCCCGTTCAGCTTAGCGTACGGCGTCGAGGCCATCATACCAACAGAAATCGGACTACCCACACTCCGAACTACTTTAGTCGAGCAGGGAAACAATGAACAAAGAATGAGAGAGGAACTCGACATGCTAGACGAGAAACGAGAGATAGCAGCCCTTACCCTAGCAAAATACCAACAAAGCGTTAAGCAAACTTATGACAAGAAAGTAAAAGGGTCCAAGGAATTCATGGTAGAAGAACTGGTGCTGTGAAGAGTAACGGTCTATACCCGCAATGAAATACATGGCAAACTGAGCCCCACCTGGGAAGGACCATACGAGATCGTCAAAAGAACAAGCCCAGTTTCCTACAAAATCAAAAGCGTTCTGTTCGAAAATAGCAGAGGAGATAAAAATTCTTGGAATGTGGCTAACCTAAAGAAGTACTATGTGTAAGCTAGCTTACCAGTACAGGTACCACCTTACCTATGCTTCTTAATGACATCATCTTTCGAACATATAAAATAGTTTGCCATACTGTCTAACAAGTGCAGATATGAAATTCCCAAACGGCTAAGTGCCTAGGAATACTATGAAATTCCCAAACGGCAGACGTGCCTAGGAATACTATGAAATTCCCAAACGGCTAAGTGCCTAGGAATACTAAGAAATTCCCAACATGGCATGTCTAAAAGAATGCCTAGGAATACTAAAGTCCTCCAATAAACCGGAGGCACATATGCAGGTACCAACTTATCCAGTAAGCAAGGATTGGAGAAAATAAAGAGAAAAGAAGAATAGTTCAAGCCCACATTATGGAGGCGACCAATTACCAAGCAAAGAAGACAAAGGAAAAACAATCCAATCAAGGAAATATAAACAAGACAATAAAAATATCCAATACATGAATAAAGGAATGAAGCAAATAGTCCACGCCCGCGTTACGGAGGCAATAATGTACAACGAATAAATAAAGAAATCAACTAAGAAGAGCTGCTACATGACGAACACGCCGGTACATGACTCAGCCTGACCTCCTCGTCATCTGTCGTCGTGTCTTCGTCGGACTCTTGACCCTCAAAACGCTCCTCAGAAACAAGGAAATCGAAGTTGGTCGTATAAATACCCACATGTTGCCCTACCTCGAGCCGGGCTGCGAATTCTGACCCCTTCGCGTTCTCATGGGCAACAGACGCACCCTTAAGACGAGCTTTGTCCACAGGGTGCTGACGAGCTTCATACAGTTCAGAAGAAGCATCATGTCGACGTGTAGACGCACGAAAGAATTTCATCAAGACATTGGCCTGGGGTATTAACAGCTTTAATTTACCAAACCATTTATCCTTTAAACGCCAATACCGGGCCAGACGACGCTCTTGCACCTCATAAACATGTTCGGCGCGTCCCACATAAGTACGGAATGACGCAGATTGAGTTCGCAATTTTTTCTTAAGCCGAGCACATTAGACTTGCAGCTTCTTGTTCTTTCCCATCAGAATATGAGGTAAATGGGCACGAGCTTCCTCTGCCGCATCAGATGAACCTCCAACTCGGGCAGCACCAGTCGGTTCTTGCCCCGCACTAACAGGGAGCGGAGAGCCAGTCTGCTGCACCACAGTAGGAAATGCCTACGAAGAAAGGAGGAAAACAGACAGCGGCATCAATACTACTAAAGAACCGACAAGGCCAAATCCAAATAAATAATATTTTTATACAAGCCTGAAGAAACTCAAAATGCAAAACTCAGTCAGATAAGCTCTCAATGGAAGCCGAGGACTCTGCGGCATCAGCAAAATGAATGTCCCGCAACGAGACTATCTGCGTACCCAAACGACCCTTTACCGAGGCATCCAAGTTGTTCAAAGCCGCCGTCGTATCGGTTACCCGGTCCATAGCATCAACCATACGCTCCGCTCGGATAACACCACGGGTGCCTTTCACATACTCATACACCTCTAGTGCCCGGGCACGATCCCAATAGGCTTTGACGAAGGATAATAGCAGGTCCGCGTCTTCGAAAACGGCCCCTAATACCAAGTTCAAGCTCGTCACTCGGCCCCGGGCTTCATCACGAGAGCGCCGAAGTGCACCAAGAATCTCTTTGGCCTTACCCTTGTTTGCTGTAAAGTAGGCGGTCTTCTTACTGAACTTCTCTCCCAAATCGCGTAACCGAATCGACAAGTTTGAAATATGAATATTCAGATCCTCGATTTTACGGCGAGCAGAATTCAATTCCGAAGTTAAGGACGCCTTAAGCCTTTCTGGATCACCTATAACAGTATCATATACACTACGACTAGGAGAGGCCCAGACCAGCATGGCCAGGGGATTAACAGGTACCTGACAAGATTTTTATGTGTCCTTCAAAAGATGATGACAACAAACAGACAACGAAATTAACTAAGAAAGCCAAACCGGAAGAAAACGGAGCACATATATTATCAACTTTCCAACAGAATGTCCTTATAGATACAAAAACGGCCCACAATCCGGGTACCAAAAGACCCTACACTAAGCTACACAAAAAATACTACAAGTATATGATCAGTGCTCCACCTGAGAAGATGCCGGTGAGGGAGTAGCAGCAGTAGCAGACCGAAGAGTAGAAGGAGCTGACCCGGAATGGGGACGGAGTGCTATCGATGTCGTATGCCCCGGCAGCCGTGGGAGTTCTTCATCCCGGAGATTGGCCCAATCTAGAGGCTTCGGCGGTGCACCTTGCGGACAGGGATAAACCAATTCCGACCATGCCCGGTCCGATAGAGGTACCCTTGCAAAATTCAGAGCACGAACATGAGCGCAAAAGACGGAAAAATTGGCAATCGCTTTAAACTTTGTCCGCTCTTCAGATTGCGCCGCTTTCAAAGAAGCAACCTCGGAATTTTCAGCTTCCACATCCTCTGCCATGAGCAAGTTATCGGCTTCTAATAGGTCGTATTTTTCGAACATACGCTCCTTTTCGGCCCCCAACTTTTCAACCTCCTCGGTCAGGCGTAAGTTATCTCCCACCACTTTGTCATAATCAGCGGCTAACTTCACCATCTGAGCTTTCTCCTCAGCCATTGCCTTACTTTCGGCAATTAGCTTCTCTTTCTCAGCTTCGAGCGCCGTCAACTGATCCCTCAGTACAACGGTACCCACGAAAGCCTGTAATAAAAAACGTCAGACATCAGCCAACTAAGGGCATAACGAACTATATAACAAAAGACGGTGCGAGACATACCCGAAGCACATCATTATTGGCCTGCTCAATGACCGACACTAAAGGACGAGCAGCCATTTCCTCTTTATCCTTGAAGACAAGGGGCTTCAGAGCAGTATACCCCATCCTTAAGGCTCGGGGTTGCTCCAGCAGTTTGCCCCCACACCGATCAATATAACGGGTTATCGCGACCCCGTCCACCACCACCTTTTCCGAGCCAGGGGGAACCTCATCCTCCCCTCTCGTCACCACCTCCTCGGCAATCTCTTTGCCGGCTACCACCTCCACTTCCTCCCTAACCCCCTTCTCCGACGGAACGGTCTCAGGGGCCAGGCGCTCACTCACATCCTCAGTTTGGATGGGCGACATGATAGGCAGACTCATCGTATCCTCACACATGTTCACCATGAGGTTGAGATGTCCGAATATATTATCGAACGACCCCTGAAACACAACAATACCCATTGACCGGGCAAGGGCAAGGGTAACCAATGAACAAGTCAATAGCTGAAACATGATAACAAATAAATAGAGGAAACATGGAATTAAAAGACAATTCACAAAACTAATACATGTACATCGACATGCGCAGAAGCTGCCTCGGTGGAATTACCCTGGGGAGAGGCAACCAACGCCACATCTGTAACGACATTAGGAACCTCCTCATTCACCGATGTATCCGACACCCTGGTCCTCTTCGGGGTCCCAGCAGCGGTGTCTGCTGCTCGGCACTTAGGACGAACATGCTTTTTCCCTCCCCGAGCAGCACTTCGAGCCTTGACGATTTTGAGGAATTCCTCCTTCGGCTCTATGGGAATCTCAGGTGCCAGATTACCCTTGGTCACTGGCCCCGCAGGATAACCTAACAGCATAGGAGCAGTACGGCTTGACGGGTCCTTCGTCGACCAAGGTCCCCACCACATCCAAAGGGCTAAGAGAGCTTTGGCATTGGGAGCGCCGAGGTCTGGCACATCAGGGGCGGTGGTTACAGGTCCTGGAATCTGGTGTCCGGCACAACCCCAGTCTCCGGAAGCAATCACAATACCCAGGTTATGCTCCTTGTTGGTATCCGGAAGACCAATAACCAGCCGAGAGAAGGCACGCAACGTCTTCAAATAAGAGCTACGACGGTCAAAACTCAAACTGTAGACCCTGAATACATTTTTCAGTTCGACATTGATCCCCGACAACTCCGACAACCTTCGAATACCGTTCAGGGTCCGATATCCATTTAGGGCCAATTGGGCCGGGGCAATCTGGACGGCCTCAAAGAACGAAGCCATCCATTCAGTGAAAGGAAGTCTAAGACCCCCCGAAAAGAATGTCGAGGAACGAACAGCTACCTCGCCGGCAGGTACAACCCCCATGACCTCCTCATCGGAGACAAGCAGTCGAATATGAATGCCGTCGGGTATCCCCGCCAGCTTCTTAAAATCCTCTTCCACGAATGGGCCAACTTGAGCCAAGCATTGGGTCAGAATTTTCTATCCAAACATCATAAAAACTTCATCAATATACAAACCAAAAACAAATCACACGACAAGAGTTCCCCCCTCCCCCCAATCACCAGAAACCCTACGTTTTTCCACCAATCCAACAAACGAAAATCCTATACATAACGAAAAACCACCAATCACCAACCTAGATAGACATATATAGGCAAGCAAGACCACATATCTACGCCACATACATGACAGCAACAACAAATCAAATACAGGCCCTAAGCACAGAGATATACAAAAAACCCCGCAGAATACGACAACACTTACAGTCATATTAAAAGGCAAGCAGGAGAGAGCAGCAGCAAATATGTCAGCAATAAAAAGAAACCCTAGATAGAGAGTCAGAAAATCTTTTGGCGGGAAGAACAAACCCTAGAGAGAGAAAATAAGAGATATTTTCTTTCAGTAAATTATGAGATAAACACAAAAAAGAATTACTTAGCACAGTTAAAAGGAGGGGAGCCACAAAAGAATAAAATAATAACCGTCCTTTCGTGTGACAGAGGTTTACCTTTTTTCATCAACATAAAAGTCCACAACCGCTATTTTCAACAAATCAACGCTCCAAATCCTGCCACATCAGGTAATATATCCCATTAACCAATGCAGTTCATATCATTACACCTATATAAACGGCCAGTGGACCCCACCACGAAAAGCTTCCAGCATACGCTCCCCATATTACTACACCGATGAGGCATCCCGATTACGTTCCTCGACGCCAAACAGTTTATTACCATAGGCCCACCGATCAAGGTCGACGAAGACCGTTCCTAGCTCGACGGCTTTTAATCATCCGGTCTAGCAACGCTCTCCGGAGGGATAACCATGCACTTTGCTCGGTGTCCAATACTGAGGGGCATCGTATGGTTTCAACATGAAGGCAAAGCAAATAATAATAAAAAAATATACAGAATCAAATTGCAAAAGCAGAAGTTTTATTCATCCACGAAGGGGGATACAAACAAACACGTACAACGGGAAAAGAAAAGTTTACAAGAAAAAACACCCATCCTACTTCTTGAAACTACCCCCCACGTCGGCATCCTTCTTCGCCAAGAGCTCCTCCAGACGCTCTTTTTCCCTAATCAAATGGGAAATACCAATCTCCACTTGTTTTAAAGCATGAGATTGAGACTTGCACTTCTGCTCGGCTTCAAAACGAGCAGCACTCTCCTCCTTTCAATACTGTTTAAACCTCCTTTCTTCGGTCCGAGCACATTTAAGGTCTGCTTTCAGCCACGACATCTCAATTTCTTTCAACTGAAGAGGAGTCAATTCCTCTTCCCCGAAACCAGGGGGACGGGGTAGCATAAAAGTAGGCTCCTCTTCAAGAAGGGCTTTCTTTTTGGCAGTAGATCTAGTGATGGGAGCCATCTTGAATAAAAGCGAATTAGAAGAAACGGAATTATCAAACAAGAGAGAGAAAGGAAGAATTGGTAATGAAATACAAATAATAGGGAGCATTTATAAGGAATCAAAGGGCACAAAGTACGAGACGTTGCAATGGTTCACATGACGAAGGCACGATATACGAAAAGGTACAACTTCCCAAATACAGAAAAAGAAAAATTACAAAATGGAAAATACATCAGAACACTGGCCCAATCAAATTAAGGATCAATGGGCGGGATAACCGAACTGACAGACCGGGAGAAAGCTACCCGAGCAGAGCTGTCTAATCGAGCTTGGTAGTTGTCATTCATGACAAATAAGCACTCATTCTCCATGGAGAGGTCGGTGTTCGTTCTAGTAAGGACCCTGATACGCTCCTCAAGCCGAGCATTCCTAACCGTCATACTAGATAGGCCTTGAGGGGAGTTATCAAACTCATCTTGAGCATGATCCCAAATCTCCTCGGCCTCATACCAGGAGTTGGCCAGAGTGTTCCTACACACCAATATGTGATCAAGTTCACGACCCAAGGCCGAAATATCGGTCAATTTAATGGTCTCCTCGGGGTGCGAGTTGAACAAACTCAAAGCCAGAACACCATACTCCTTCTCAAGCCTAGCCATGCGGTGACGGACCCAAGATACCTCAGCATCCAAGCCCTTCAACTGAGCATGATATCTCATCACGGGCACAGACATTCTGGAAAGTTGTTAATAGTACAGGAGGAAATAGGGGATGAGAGAGAAGAAAACAATAAAAGTTTGTAAGAGGTGATAATTACAAAGAAAAGATAAGTATTTATAGAGCCAAGATAGTATGGCCTTGTCTGACAATGCTTGGGAACATGCATCTTTGACCAACCTGCCATGTCTCAGATGTCACACGGCTACAGTACGGCAAGAAATAAAGATACAAGATATTCAAAGGTCCACATTCCAGAAAAATGATAAACCACAAGTGCAACATAAAAAGAAGTGCAAGATAAAGGGGCAAAGATAATTTTCATTAATAAAGATGGGATACATCGCTGTTCATTACATCAGAGGACAACATCAAAAGAAAATCTATTACATCAGAGGACATCAAAAGAAAATCTATTACATAGGTGTTCATTACATCGGACAACGTATCCAAAGAAGATCGACTATATCAGCGAGCCAAGCGAACAGGAGGCACGAAGGAAAGAAGTAAAAAAAAAAAAAAGAAGAAAAAAAAGGAAGAGGAACATAAAGAAGAAAAGAAAAATACGAAGAAAATAAACATAAGAAGAAAAACGAAAATAACAAAAAACCCGAGGAACTCAGGGTTGATTGTTACATCGTAGTGGTGAAAAGAAGATGAAGAAAAAGAAAAGTAGATAAGAAAAGATGAAGAAATGAAGAAAATTGAAAAAGAAAGAGAAAAAGGAAAAAAAATGTGAGAAAAAAGAGAAAAACAGGAGGAAAAGAAGAAGAGTGCAAGAAAATAAAGCAGAAAGAAGTTATTAGGAGGAAGATGGTCGGTAATGATGAGAGGGCCCCGCTGGACTCGCAACATCTTGGAGCGAAGGATTCCTCCTTAGAACGGTGTTTTCATCAAGCAGGAATTGATTAGCACGCCTGCAGTAATCCAACTCGGCCTTCAACCAAGTCAACTCTCTCACCATCTCCTTATGGTAACCACGCATTGTTTCTAACTCCACCTTAGCATCTCTCAAAAACTTCAAGGCATTGCCATAAGAGGCCTTGAAAGCTCCCACTTGCAAGGTCAAGGAGGAATTGGAGAAGGGGGAAGTCATCGCAATATATAGAATAAAAATATATGTAGAAAGAAACTGATATGAATAGATTATGAAAAGATACAAGCTTCGAAGGGGTATTTATAGAGAAATTGATAAAGGCTTGAGGTTAAGAATCGCAACCGTTAGCCAGAAAGGGTTTGGAGAAGCGTGTGCATTAAAAGAGACGCGACTGTTCAAAAGAAACTCTTGTATTTGTGCCATTATTTTAATATTCGTGGGAAAAGAAGTTACACACGTGTCCATATAGGGAAGTGCAATAATCTCTAGGTACATTGAAAATATATATTCTTTGCACTGGGCTCGAGAAAACCCAGTGGAGAAGGTCAAACACAGGGCCCAATAAAGCCCATTAATGACAAGAATAAACCAGATAAGAACAAGAAAAAGAAGAATCTTCATTGATTAATTGGAACTTCATTACAAGGTACTAGTCAAGAAAAGAAAATTACAAAAATAAAAAGAAAAGAGTTATTTGGTGGAGGGGCCTGCTTCATCACCCGGCTTCTTTTTAGACCAAGAATACACTTCATTGAGGGCCAATTTATAAGCCCTCTTGGAAGCAATATGCCTGTCTCTAGAGGCCTCGAGCTCTTGGATCCGAGCACGCGCCCAAATATTGTCGATCAAAGACCTTTGGTATTCCCTCTCCATGGCGTCCAAGCGCTCGTCCATCTCAACAGCTCGACGAGCTTCCATGGTCAAAGAGGCAACCCTCCTTTCGAGAATACGAGCCTTCCTCACCTCGTCCTCTAGATGAGCAACATACTCATGAAGGTTGTCACCACTAGTTTCACGAGGAGAAGCCATTTGAGTCGTTAAATAAGGAGAGTTATACAAAAAAGACAGGTACATCCCCCTTTTATAGGAAGAGATAATGGGGAAGATTAAAGGTCATCTCGAAGAAAGACTAACCCTCTTGGGCTTCCCAAAGACATTTATGTCCAACTAACAACAATTCAAATCCAATTCAGTCATCCATTGAGGTATTAAGAAAATAAACAGACGAGAATGATAATTGAAAACATTTTATTAATTTCAAGTAATTCGATTACAACTGGGGGATGATACCCAATACAAAAGAAATTACAAAAACTAATTATTCCGAGGAAGAGCTTGCTTCAACGTCATCCGACCCCGGTTTGGACTGATTGTACAGCTCCTTAAAGGCAAGCTTATAGGCTCTTTTTTCCGCCCTTTGCTTAGCTAGAGAAGCCTCGAGCCTCTTTATGTGCTCAAAGGCCCAATCCCGATCAGCCATCGTCACGTGATGGGCCGCGTCCATATCAGATAATTTCTTCGCCGTAACGGCCAGCTTCCTTCTCACAACACGAGCTTTCTTGATCTCGTTTTCTAAATGAGCAATGTATTCGGGAGAATTGTCACCAGTAGCACCATTAGGAGAGGCCATGATGTCTTAATAATGATAAAAAATGGAATATTTGTAAGGGAGCAATCCCATTTTATAGGCAAATGGGTGAATATCAAGGGTCGCATCGAAGTTAGATAGTAGGTTTGCAAATTCTCAAGACATTTAATGGGTCCCAGGGAGCAGTCATGGATATGGGCATTTTTCGATGAAGCATTGGGAACAGCAAGACCGAAGTAACATCCTCGACATACCGATCATGACTCCCTCGCCGTGGAAACCATGCCGAAGAAGTCAGGGAGCACTTGATAGAACCCAAAAATTAGACCCGATACAATCTATTCGAGTATGAATCAACCCACACATTGTCTAGGGGTATCCAATGCTTAAATGGGTTACAACATGCATTTCTTTGAGAATAAGGGTATATATAGCTAAAAGCCCAAGCCCACTTAACAAGGGACCCATGTCTGAAAAATCCCATAAGATAACGACATTTGTCAACATACTATGAGGCATAATTGTCTATAAATAGCCAACTACCTCCTAAAATAAGGATCAGAAAATCTATCTAAAAAATATAGAGAGAACGAGAGAAAAGAGAAAAACTTGTCAGAACTCACCACACTAAAAAGTAGACCGAGCAAGATACAAGACCGAATACCGAGATCGAAGAAAGATCAAGATTATCAGAGCAAGTTGTAATACCGAGCATAGATACAAATAGGAAATTGTATTCCGAGCAATTATACCACCGAGCTTAATAAAGAATAAAGAAGGGTTCATTATTTATTCTATTTTTATATATATTATATTATTGTTGAAAATCCTAACGCCACCGACCAAAGTTATGGCTTTATCAGTTTCATTTACATTCCGGGGGTGCTAAATATATAGAAGTATAAAAGACGGACTTTGCATTACATGTACATCGACTATATATATATTTTGGGAAGTCCGCAACATATTGTGTGCCCTTTTTTCACATTTTACGTTTGTTGACATGTTGCATAATCCAAATTACGGATTTTTGCAAAAGCTATCTGCTAAGGTTACATGGTAATAAGTAAAAAGACTAACAAATCATTGTGTTGAGAAGAATTTTATGAACGATAATAATATACTCGTGGCACAAAGGTCAAATTCCAACAAATTCCTGGACCTGAATCTGCCATGTCAAAAAGGACATAGTTGGCAACTAAGATAAGTGCAAATTGGATGAATTTTTGCTGCCCTGAAAAAACTAGGACATAGCATGAATAGGTATAGAAAAATAGTCTAAGTGTCGTTAAAAATTCAAAAAACACATAATATAGGTCCTTTAGGAGTGAAAAAAATATCAGGACTCGATTATTTTTCGACCTAATTATTTTTTGGAGTGAAAAAAAAACTTAATCCCAACCCGAAAAAAATATTCAAGACCCAGTTTACCAAGACCCCGTGGGGTCGGGATGAGTTTATGCCGACATATATTTTCAATTTTTGATTAAAAATCATATGATAAAAGAATTCCGAATTTTATTTATTCAAGTTGTCGGAATAAGTTAGATTAACAAGAATCATAATATTAAATTTGGGAATGGGACGACTAATATATGGGGAAAAAAGAATCACCAGTAAGCAAAAATACAACTAAAAAAAACTTTAAAGAAATGAATTAAGGAAAATAATAATAAAAAATAGTATAATTTTAATAGGTGTATATGTATGCAATTCTTAGTTGGTTTAAAGGATATAGTATTAGATATTTTTTGACTGTTTTGACAACTCTTGGATCATTTTCCCATAACTAAATCCAACGGTTTATAAAATTAGGATATGCTACCCTAGTTTTTTTAGGGTAGCAAAAACGCATCCGTGCAAATCGGCATCTCCGGTCAATTTCCCAAGAAAATCGATTTCTTTCTTACCCATATCATGAAAGGATTTAGTAGCATCCATAATGCCATAAGAAATAGATTAATTATGAGATTTATTGATTAGTACATAAAACATACTCAATTTCTAAAACTCCGAATTCCCAAATATTATTTAAGATTTGATAAATATAATGTAGAATCATATAACATCAAAATTAAATAAAGAGTAAAAACAAGTAATATCATGTAACATGTATAGTAAAATTATGTAATATATGTACTAATATTTAAGATATAGTATTTATATCTGATGTTTAGTAGTAAGTTGGTTTTACACCCTTACTCCGTCATATTTCATCAGATTAAATGTAAAAGATCGAAGATCCACATAGGCCACATAAAACACCGAGTGGGTTATCATAGTATCATGGGCTCAAAGCGACCTCATGGAGAATTTTTCTAGACTTATTTAAAGAGAAGAAAAACATATAGTTTCAAAATAATTATTTTTTTACGGTATTAATAATTTCTTAATTAATGATGTGAAAATAGCATTGAACATGATCATCAACCTTAGACATACTGTCTATGGTTTTGGTTTAGAGGTGTTTGTTTAGATCGACCAACGGTTGTTCATTTAAGGGGAGAACGATCCTCAAGTTTATGGGTGTGAGTTTAGAAGTATTAGTTCGGTTTTATTCTTAATTAATTGGATATTTAAGTTTTAATTTTCATAATTAAAAAAATAAAATCAATGGACAACTAACATATTTAAAAATAAAAAAAAATATTATATTCTTAATTAACTCATTTTATCGAATATAACATATTTAATTATTGAAAAAGACATACAATCATCTTGAATGTTGTTGTACGCCTTAAATTCTCAAACCGTGAAGTTACCAAATGTGCTCAATCACATCATTTTGAAGCTTAATGTGTGGTTGTTTGTTCCAAGGCTATACAGGTCTCTTTCTAGAGGCGTTTCGAGAGGAAGTTCTAATAACCGAAAGTGGTGGGAGAGGATAAGCGTATTGTGAAATATTATGTACACATGATACTATGATGTATATCACAAGCGTTCCGACCCTCTTAAAATATGTCAACGCAATTACAATATAAAAAATGCACGCTCAGTGTCCTTTTGAACAAATTTCTGGTATCGAGTAAAAGAATAATATATTTGTGACGAAAGAGTTAGGATCGTTTTCATGAAACAAGTCCCTGGAGTGTAAATTCTACCAGAAAGGCAGTACCTTATATTGTATTGATTTTTGTTTACTTGATAGTTATAAGGTTAAAACCTCCCCTCTCATAACACTATCTAATAAATGAGATTCATTCAATAACAGACGTACAAAAATAATCATGGATATCTACAAATTATAAGAAGCAACCACTTCAATCACTATAAATGACTCTCACTCTTGTGTCCACTTTGATATTGGCCAACACAAATAGTGAGACAAAATTTCCGTCTTCAATTTAGTTAATGCTTCTGACATACCAGAAAACCTCTTCTGACATATCAGAAAAGCTCTTCTGAGTGTTGATAATGCTAATTTAAACAGATCTTTGTCATGTGGCTCACTAAGATAACTTTCGCTAAAGGTTTTAACGATAGCATGAGAAGATTCTTTGAAACAATAAAGTACAAAATTGCTGGTATGCGAAAATTCTTATTGAGTGAACTCGCAGGGACATTTTAGCCCAACAAACGGACTCGTGCAGTAAATTTTGATAAGGGAAAAATCCTATATGGTTTGTATCATCATAATGTTGTCGGAATAGTGATTTTTCTCTATAATCTCATTGGATATTCTTACAAATATAGACATATGCATACGACAATGCAGTCAGAAAGGTGGCAAGTGGACGCACTAAACCCTCATGAAAACAATTCTTCTGTAGTTTGTCCTTCTCAACTTGTTGTTTTCGAGGACGTCTTTCGAAAATTCTCTCACTTTCGAGAGCAGCAAGTAGCTAAAAACATGGGGTTGTCACAAGAAAATGTCCGTTCATCAATTCGATCACTTTAAAAGTGATCTCGTCGGAATCGGATAAGGAGTGAGTGGATATGTTTGGATCCATTTCAATTTTGGATAGTGCTTGTCTTAATGGTATGCTATGTAAAATGATTTATTTAAGTGATATAAAAAGTGTATTTTTAAATTATTTTTATTTGATTGATAATAGAAGAGGGTTTATATAGAGATTGAATCGATCTTTTTTTAATTTAATTTAATAGATTTAAACCGATTTTTTTTAAAAGTTCACATATCAAAAAGATACGAATATACCGCTTATAACAGTTTTTGCAATTTCAAAAAATACAGGTACAAAGTCTTTGTAACTAATAGTATGTTCTCTTTCTCTCCGAGCAGAGGAGAGAGGCCGAAGGGACTGGCCAGACGCGGTGCAATAGCCGCAACCTTAACCCTTAAACATAGCATTTTAATTATTACGACGCTCCGCGAGACACAACTGACATCACTAAAGATACTATCATGGTTATGAGTACGAAGAGATATCGAACCAAAAGAAAAATAAAAAAACTTCAAATACATCGGCATCGTACTTAAATTTAACAATTGATCACCCAGCCATGTGACTTTACATGTTAACTAAATAATAGGTATATTTTATTTCTCATATATGTAAAGATCAGCACATTTCTTCTTGTCTGAAATGGAACCATATAATTCTCATCAATATACTTGAACGAATTCATAACTTCTAAAGTGAATGGATATTAAAATACTATTTATGTGATCCAACATTGAAGTAAATTTTGTGATGTCATGATAATGAAAAGTGAAAACAATCATGAAAATTTGGTCACCATTTACAACCACCACTTTTGATATGTTCATAAGACTATTGTACTTTTTTTTACTCAAAACATTGTAAAATACTAAATGAGATCTTAAATTATATTAAATAGTAAACGTCATTTTTTGACCGAATTTTATTTAACCTTTATTGTTTGGTAATTAAAGTTGCAAAAGAAAATAAAATGAAGTTAGTCATGCTTGCGGTAATTTTAAAACTATGGAAATTAGAAATGGAAAAGAATCAAATATATCTGTTTTTATTAAAAGTTGGGTTAGATTATTGTCAAAAATAAAAAATTGTGGCCTCAACTAAGTATACAAGTATTTAACTAATTCTAAAACTACGGGACTTGGTATAAGAAACATAAACTATCATGAAGAGTTTCAAATTAAAAAATAAAATGGTACAATCCATTTAATTACAAAAAACTCACCTATATGTAATTTTTTACAATTAGTTACATATACTTATTTGCAATTCGATACATATGTCATAAAAAAAATATACAAAAAAAATCCAAAAATCCAAAAAATATTTAAAAAAATCAAAAAACTTGTACATAGTATCAAACAAGATTATACATGATTGAATATGATTAGATATGATTGAACATGATTAGATATGATTAAACATGATTAAACATACAATATTGGACAGGATTGAACATGATTAGACATACATGATTGAACAGTATTAGATATGATCACAAGTATTTTTTGTATAAAAATGTTTTTTTTAATTTTAAAATTTTAAATATTTTTTTTCCAGTTTTTTTAGATTTTTTTAATGATATATGTAACTATTTGTAAATAAGTTCACAAAACATGTATTTTTTTTGTAAAACAATCATTAACTTCAAAACAACCAGGTTTTTTGTAAATAATTTTTTAAATATATATTAAATTGTCATTTTAAAAAAAAAAATAATTCATGAAGATTTTCTATATTATTACTAGTAAAAGTCACCCACGCGTTGCGTGTGAGATGCGTAATGACATAAATCTCGTAATATATTTTATTTTTAACATAATATTTAGATTTGGTATAATTTATTATAGTTACGGAGGTTAAAACGAATTGTTAATTAATTTAGGGTGCATCCGTAATTAGTAAAATATATTGAGGACAAATAGTTAATTAATTAGATTATGTATATTTGTAATTATTAAAATAGAGTGAGGGTATTTTTGGAAAAATTTGGCAAAATTGGACATGCTCAATTTTTCTTTGATTTGCTTATATTAATAGTAGGATAACCCTGTCGCAATATGACAATCTGAGCAAGCATGTCACAATATGACATGTTTCACACTTTTTATCCAAGTAATAAACTACTTCCTTTCCAAATTAAAGTCAGAATGAAAACTTTATTTGGGAAAGCTTCTTGCCACTAAGAAATTTTTGAAAAAAATAATAATCACGTGTCATCATTTGTACGACATTCCAAAAAAAAAAATTCAATATTCTTAAAAGTGTTCCTTCAAAAAATATATACTATATTTGTATTACATACTCATTTCTTTATAACCTCCATTTTATTAATTTTATGTATAATTATTGGATGTAATTAGAAAGTTAGCGATAAACCGTTAAACATTTGGATGTTAGTCGTTTCTAATGACTTGAGCGTAAGACAAATTGATGAACAAATAGCATTTAACGTATGGTGGAGAAAAATTAATGGTTACGAGGACGAATAAACTCTCAAATTGTTTCATATAACCGATTTTAGTTTTTTAGAATAAAAACGTAGTTTGATGATGATGATGATAATTATTGGATGTAATTATTAAAATTCCCTCTCTCTCGTACGTCCTATAGTTTTCAACCAAATTAAATTTTATGCTTTCCATCTCCTTACTATACTCGTCTTCTAAAATGGAAACTAGAGGTGTCAGCGTTGTCCAATATTTTAAGATTCCAACCAAAATTGTGGCCTTAATTGTTTGGCACTCGATCTATTTTGATCCTGATAAAAAGCAAAAGTTGGCTATGAAAGATGACTACCAAAGCGTTGAGTTTTACAATTTGTAAATGTTCTTTAATTCACTTTGCATCTTATTCCCTTCTCTGTGGCTTTAATTTCATTCATCACGTGGCTCCCAATCTTTGAACCTAAAGTACCCTAAAAGCAGTAAAGTTTAGATTCAGTTATTCAAATGAGAGCTCATATTTGTGTTACTGAATACTGATGAGCTGTAAATTACTAGACGAAGGAAGTTAACTAAAAAGTTAATAAACATTCCCCACGCAAGGCCGTAAATTTATCAAAAAAATGCATCGAACTAGAAAATGTTCATGTTCATTCTCATCAACCGAATGTTCGGTTCAAGTTCATTTAATAACGAAAAATGATTATGATCATAACGTTTTGATGAGTCGATGAGCCAAACACGAGTTGTTCATGAAAGATTGTGATAGTGGTATGATTTTAGAGTTACTGTTCTTTTTAATGAGCAAGTGATTTACTGAAATTAGTATGACTTATACGATATTCTAAAGAACTGAATTAGAATTTGCTACGGTGATTAAAGATCACCTAGCAAATCAATGAAAGACCATATTCATGACGAGTTGAATGCTAATAAATCTGAGATGTACAAAAGGTTTGTCTTATGGCAAGAGATGCATTATATTCGTGATTGTTCACAATCTGAAAAAGTCTATCATACTCGTTACTTAATGGGTAATGAGTGATTGATATACACATACATACAAAGATTACGAATAATCTTCCCATAGAAGGTTATAGTCTATTTGTATTCATTCATTCTGATTAATAAAGATTTAATGTTTCTATGTTATTTTTATCTTTCATATAATATATATACTGAGCTAATAAGACTCACAATACGCTATCAGCACTTTGCTTGCGGAGAATAAAGTATACACTAGAAAATTGGACTAAAAGCTATATACAGTATAAAACTTGAGTTTTATCCCGGTTTATTGAATTACTGTTATATCGACCTTCAACAACATACCGTGTGAAATGTACACGATTTAATATTTTTTTATAATATAGCATCACATGTTATATTATAACCGTGCTAAATTGATAACCTACTGCAAATTGAATACTTAATTGTCAACATGAAATAGATGAATCATACTGTCTTCTCATTTAACAGCATGATATATATATATATATATATATATATATATATATATATATATATATATATATATATATAGGAAGAGGATATATGGATACCATAAAAAACACTTAAATGGACACTTTTTTATAAAAACGCTCCAAATCAATATTTGATTAATGCAAATCTCCACGGTTTCACGACAGGAACACAAATATGAGTCTTGTTTTTTATTGTCGTGAAACCGTGGAGATTTGCATTAGCCAAATTTTGATTTGGAGCGTTTTTACGAAAAATTGTCCAAGTTGATGTCTAAGTTGATGTTCATATAACATTTTCCATATATATATATATATATATATATAATGTGGATACGGTAATACTATTGTCATAGCATACAAACATGTCATGTGATCATTTATATATCCCATACGGTATGGCCGCTGTAGTTCAAGCTATTATAGTATAAATTAGATTTTTGTTACCTTCGGCTATGGTTAGATTTAGACAATTAAGCATGAGACCAGGAGCTAGTCAAAGAAAAAAAAACATGTTTGGATGATTATTGAATCCATAATTATTAGTTTAACACATGTACATGGTAATTGAACCTTTGTTGTTTAGTATTGAATTTATATTACCAAACCCAACTTGTTTAGTATTGAATTTATATTACCAAACCCAACTGTTAGACGATAGGATTTATAATTATTTGATGGACTTAATCTGTAACAAGTAAAACATAGAGGACGAAACTCGATCTCGTCAGAAACTGTAGGACTGACTTTGTAATAAGGCTAAAACTGAATTTAGTTTACAGTAATTACACATATGATCCCTGTTGTATAATACTTGTATGCAAAACAGTGTATATGTTCGATAATAACCTATATTCGGTCTGTAAAGATTCACCCACATGCATATATATATATATATACATATATATATATATATATATATATATATATATATATATATTAATTAAAAGTCAAGTGAATAAAAATTATACGTTAACTGAACAAATTGATGTGTTTCCATATAAATTTAGTCCATCCTATTTCATGTTGTAATTACCATGAATAAAATATTCACATATGGCAGTTTAATAATAATAATTAGATATTGCTAGTATAAATCGTGATATATTATGTGCTGATTGATGATAATTAGTAAATCTCAGAAGTAGCAACATCTGTATATGTAATCACTGGCATGTTTATGATATGCTAATTTGCGAAATCATATATTTTCATATTTAAGTTGAAAAAATTATGAATGTTTCCCAACTAGGCTCACCTATGTGGATACGATGTTTAGGGAAGATATAGGCGGATAGTTCCTATCTTAATGAGGTCGGGTTTTAAGTGGCATTCGTGCCCTCCACTCTCACCGCCTTTCCTGGTCGTGTTCAATTAGAGCTACCGAAAGGGATTGAGTAAATAATAATTTCCCCGAGTGTGTTTATATAGTGATGTATGTTTTACCGAATTGGTGTATGAGTATCAACATGTCGTTTGATTAATGGGAACCAGTTCACTTGAAAAGCAAAACCAGTGTTTTTCGAACCTGTCGTTCCAAAACAAAATTTGTGCTTGTGCACACCATAAACATATAAACCAGTCATTTTATATGATAACTAATTCAGAACTCCCAACATTGGTTGGATGCCATCTATGATGAGTAAAATCGCAAAGCATACTTGCGAAGTGAATGCTTAGGCTAGGTATTTTCCGTCAACACATGTTAGTCACCTTGATGTGTGAAAATGGAATGCCCAAATTTTCTGGATGCCATCTTAGATGAGTAAAACACGGGCTTGTTGTTACTCTCGAGATGAAGGCTAAGACATTGATTTTATTCTGCCGCCACATTTGCGACATGATGACGTCTATGGTGAACAAATGTTTGAAATTGACATATTGGAGCGATCTTTCACCAAAATACTAGATTGGAAAATGTATTCCATAAGCAGTAATGTGAATTTATATTCACCATGTTCCTTCATCACCCATATGTTATTGGATGAGAGTTTACTCGTCCTATTGGGTTTCACGTCCTCGAATTGAGAACCGAGAGTAGATTTAGCCGTCTTAAACTGTCGCAAGCCTGACGCTAGTCTAGCCAAGCGAGGTTGAGACAATCGTCAAAACCAAATACATGTGGCTCCAAGAGAGTACTTGAAAGGAACAATAGAGTCTGTTGTCCCAAAGTAAGAGGCAATGCTCATTGAGCCAATTCTCTGCTATATAAATGACAAAGGTCATACCCGGCTAATCCTTTCATAGTTCACAACTATTATAAGGGTGTAGAAACCGTAGCTAATGTGGTTAAAGTTAACTGAAAATAAACTCTTGAATCCCCCGATTTTGTGGCTCAAATGAGTTTGGTACCTTTCTTTATTGATTTTGATAAATCATTGAGCCAATTTTTCGCTCATCTGGATTATGTTTTTCCATTTGGACCATATTTTTCCATTATGTTTTGCCTGTTTACGAAATTTCTCGAAATAATTTAAAGTGTTTTGAGCAAATTCTTTTCAAAATGTGACCAAACTTTAAATTATCAATCTTTATGGCAATACATATGGGGTAGTTGGTTGTCTGGAAATAGTGGGTAACAATATACCATATAATTTCATCAACTACTTGTCTAAATAGTCTTTTGAATGATTATAGACACGTCGTTCCAAATCGAAATATTTGGTAAAACCAAATTGATTTGTGTACCTTCTTGAGTTATAAAATATTCGAGATAATCAGTATTATCAAGTAATAGCTGATGAAAGAATTGAATTTTTTTTACATAGCCTCCACTCAATACGACCAAAAACGTATTTTAGAGGAGTTGAAATGTCTTTCATGTGTTTGCTACCATATTTTTTAAAGCATTTAAAGTCAGCTTATCATTTTGTCTGTCGTCGATTGATAAAATATTTACATGCTAAGACATGATTGTCAGTACTATCATTCGTCTGTCGTCGATTGATAAGCGCATTTTGATATTGTGGCATTGATCGGATGAGATATTCCCGGATCAAAAGACGATGTTTGATTTATAATCACATTGCATTTGTATCATCTTTGAGGAGATAATTTTATGATTAATTCAAACTCCATGCCATTAATGCTCTATTTGAAAGACTAATATGTGTAAAGATTACAAAAATGGACTCGTAGAATTCTTGTAAAGAATTGAAAGAGTTATTGTGGACTTATCCAACCATAAGACGGATTATAAATATAAATGGTTATGGTTGATGCATCGACAATAAGGTCACATTTTATTGTTGTCCACAGAAATGCAGCACTTCCCAAACTCTTAGCCATATCATTAAATTGATAGCTCATGATCCGGATTATCCTGAAAAGTCTAGTCGACTTGATAATGCTGAAGAGTAAGAATTGAAATTTTGATTTGAATTACTTGAGTTTGGGAATTGAAATTGAACATTATGTCGATTATGTTTAGACCCAAATGGACTCACGGAAAGTTTGATGATGTGACTGCAAATGATTGCACGCACTTCTTGGTCTTGCGCACCAAGATTCCTATTTTCGTGTGGGGTTATGATGTACTGCTGCATTGGTCCGTTATGAGCCCTATATACATTCAAACACCTTATGCGTACCAGCTGGTTACTGGTTATAAGCCAGAAGTCTCATATTAATGTGTGTTAGGGGCTTAATTCTTATTTTGATTGAGCCACTAAATCGTTCAAAATATGGACCTATGAAGGGGACATAAGTCGATTATGAATCCTCTGCCTATCATTTGATAGAGTACCTTGGCAAGCGATCTCTTTACCGCATGACATGCGGAAGTGACATCGCTAAGACTGTTCTCCTCGTTGTTAGGGGGAGATATGCACGTGAACGTTGATAAGAAACGACGTGATGTAACGTGGCATTCCCACTTAGTCTTAGATTGATCTCACGAGATTATTTATACATGCTGCAAAATGCTTGCAAGGATAGATGTTCCTGTCAGACGCCGTGTTCATATCATAACACGTTGCTTTGGCCGAACCCACCAAGCAAAGGACGCTGCCGTCGGCCGTCAGTCTATTGTCCTTCCCAAGATACAAGGAAGTTGACCGGTTCTTAATTCGTTCAGCCCCAGAGGTGGTGAACTTAAACTCGTTTGTTGCACGAGATTATAAAGGATCTATGAGATGTGTGATTCCTCATCATCCTAAGAATCTTGAAATATTTGTTGATCATGATATCATAGACGATATTGAAGCGAAACGAGACTGTCATTGATTAATTGTTCATATATTCGGCGACGACCGATAATATGAGTAAATGATGACAGTGAACCATCTACTGTTGCCTGAAGTCAACATAGAACAGACTTGGCTAATGGAAACTTGCAATCCAAGTAGACTCCTCGGCGAAAGTGTGTTCGGACCTGTAGCTCCAACACCACCAATGTTAAACGAGTTTGTTTATTTGATTATTCGTAAAGAAGAGTGATGAGAATAATTAGATTGTAGAATGCTCGCCTAGTAGCACAAGTCTTCTCTCACACCTTGAAATTGATTACGAGATGACTCGTTTACTCGTAATGGACGTTATATGGTTAACTACTTATTCAATTTAGTAGTTTCTAAAAAAAAACTGAGTATGCAGCTATGAATTTGGTAATATTTTATCTCAATGGGGATTTAGACAAAGATGTAGAGGAAGGTCCCTGTGTGACTTCATGTGCTTGAATCAAGTAGTTTCTGACCACGGAACATGGTCTCAATTAACTGAGACATTCATTATATGGATTATAAAATCCGAGCGGATGTGGTATCCCGCTTAAATGATTACTTGATCGGATTGGGATACGTAGAGACACGTTTTATGCCCTTCCGTGTTTTATTACGCAATCCACTTTTGGATTTGCCTTCGAGATGAAGGACCTTGGGAAAACACGGTAGTGGCTCGGCCTGATGATTGAGTCTCGTAAAGAATGAATCTAAGTCCATGATTCAGACTACACCCAGAAGGTGTTATGACATTTTAGTCATCATGACGCTAATTCGTCAGATTCTCCCATGATCGTTCGATCACTAGACATTGATGTAGACCCGGTCCGTCCCTGATGAGACGATGAAGAAATATTGAAGCATGATATTCATATCTAAGTAAAATAAGCGCATCATTGTACTTGGTCTAATGTGCTAGGACGAACACCTCATCTGCTGTGAATGGTATAAGTCGGCACATCATCACGCTAACACGCTGCCACCGAAATGGCACTAAAGACATATTCCCTTACCTTATATTAATTTTAGAAGTGGGCTTGTTTATCTCATTTGCGTCGTCGAGTGTACCTACCCCCTTCGGTACTCGAATTAACGCAACCCTTTTTCGGTTATACTGATGCCAGTTACTTATCAAACCCGCATAAGTGACTTTTCCTAGATGGTTACGTTTTTACCATTAGGAATAAGACGAGATGGTAGAGGTCTTGGAAATACTCCATACAAATCACTATTATCTACTCGTGCTCTATGAGACGAGTAGAGAGTGCATATGGCTTCGAGCTGGTATTATCCATATGAAGTACATGTGTTGTCTCATAATCTAGATGAAGTATTGTCTTACGACAACATGCTATTATCGATCAAGAGAGACACGACTAGATTATACTATTTGGTATATCTCGCCGAAAACAAATCTTCAGATATGAAGTACAAAGCATCCCGTCGCATGCTCGTTCTATTCCATATTTGGATTTTACTACACCAAGTCGTATGCAAGTAAAAGTGAAACATCCAGTCGAATGCTCATACTATTTCTTGAAATATGAAATTCTTGCACCCAGTCGTGTGCAAATGAGGGGAAGCATCCATGTGAATTCTTATTGTATTAATTACTACTTAGTCGAAATCCTCGTACCCTGTTGTGTGCAAGTGAGAGTGAACATCCAGTCGCATGCTCGTGTACTCTTTTTGTCCTTAGACCAAGGTTTTTTTTTCCCATTAGGTTTTCCTTGTTAAACTTTTTAGCGAGACACGTTTCCATCATATCTCACTTAAAATTGCCAAAATTAGAGGGAATATCATGTTGTATCCTTCTTACCACTGTGTACTCTTTTGCCCTTCGACCAGAGGTTTTTTCCACGGGTTTACTCTGACAAACTTTTGATGAGTCACCTATTTTGTGGTTGATCCCCTACTACTACCACTGTTGCACTCTTTTTTCTTAGACCATTGATTTTTCCATTGGGTTTGCTCTGTCAAGGTTTTGATGAGCCACAATGTTTTGTGGTTAGTTACTTACATGAAATTTCGACATGTATCATTCTGCTACACAATTTGTCCTATGTACTAGTTTTGTCTCACACTGGGTTTTTCGGCCCTAAGATTTTATGTGTTTAGCAGAATATCGACTGCATGAAGACGAATAATTCAAGACGTGCAAATGGGGAGTGTTGTAGGATATTATTGGACTCTTGAGCCTTACTCATGGTGGCCTAAGTTGGGCTTTCTACATTGTATAACCATATCTTCTAGTATATAAAGAATATTAGGGTTCATTTGTATTCATTCATTCTGATTAATAAAGACTTACTATTCACATGTTCTCTCTATCTCCTATATAATATATATACTGGGCTAATAAGACTAACAACAATTTTGAAATAATACAAATTTGTTATTACTTAGTCACTATAATACTCGTTGGGTTCTAATTCTATTAAATTTCATAGTAGCTTGACTAATTATAATGATAGTCGATAGAGCATACATATAATTCTTTCGATTGAATCACCAATACTCATGGTATTTGAATTTTACAAAAAGTTACTAAACTTTTATTAACACTAATGTGTATATATATAATAACACGACCGCAAGCATAAACGAGCCAGGCAGAGTTGTGTTCGTGATCTTACTAAATGAATGCTAGCTATATTCTCGTTCATTATCATTTCATTTTACAAATGGAAAACCGAGTCGTTACCCAACCAAACACAAATATTTTGACGAATTCTTCGGTTCATTTACCGTGCTATGGAGAATAATACAAATCTTAGTTATATATGGTAATGGTAATCACCACTTATCAGTGTCGCTATTTTGGAGTTTTATCTTTTAGTACCACGACGAAGCCAAAAATTTTGAACACAAAATTTCATGTTCCTAGTTGCATACAAGTCATGACAACTACTTTAGTCTATCCCTTTTAGACCTGATTTCTGATCAGTAGATGGAAGGGCAACATATTTTTTTGTCAGTTCGTAACATATTAGCTAGTACGTACTGTTAATAATCATTATTTTTCCCACTTATTTATTAGAGATTTTATTAATCTAATATATACTTGGTGATATGAATAAAGTAGAAAACATTTTTTACCACGATGAAATGTGAGAAAAGGGTAAAGTTTTGTCCTAAAAATGATCATTTTCATTTTCTTGCACTCGTAATAGATGTGTTTGGGAATTGGGGATGAATAATTAGCTACTATGTCTTAAAAGAGCGATCATTTTGAACCACTCTTTATGCCCTATTGTTTTCAAGCATCGTTTCATTTTCAAAAAGAGAGATAAATAAGTTAAGATTATAAGAATATCCTATAAAACAATATAAAGCAAAAAGGAGTGTATGCCAACCAGTAAGGGCAAGTAGATTGATACTCCATGAGAAGAATAAGAGGACTATAATTTGCTTTTTTTAGGTTGTGAGGTTCCACTAGAAAATTTGAAGACGATAGCTTTTGGATTGATTTGTTTAATGTTAATGGTAAGATGCATATGGTTAATTAATTTGTTACCAATTCTTGTCGGGTATTGAGTATTGCCAAGGTGCTCAACAATTGTTTGTTCCTCATGCTCCTTTCTTTGATGCTTGTGTTCCAAAAAATATTAGTTTTATTGGGTAAGAGCATTTATAATTAGTTGTTAACTTTTTCTCGTTAAATAATATCACATATACAATACCACGTGTGTATATATATATATATATATACATATACATATATATATATATATGTAAATGTTAACCATCTATTAATCCGGCATTGGTGTATTTTAATTAACAAAGTTATCTAATCTTTAAATATATATAATTGATTTTGGAAAAATAATTACAATATTGGAAATAAAAATAAAGACATAAGAGATTATTTTGCCTATAATCAAAAGAGTAAATTAAACAAAAATGTCACATTATCTGTTAAGTTTTTTGTTAAAGTTAACAAAAGTTTTAACAACATTAATGGTAATGAGTTTACTAACAGTATCATTGTGAATGAAAATATGTTTATTAACTAACTATTTTATCTAACAAATGAGATAATAACATTATTGTGAATGCGCCGTAAGTTACCAAACTATCTTCATGTTTGCTAAAGAAAGGACTGTGATAGGAGGAAGCTACGTAGAAGCATTCAGAGCTCGCAACATCTCCCTAATTTCGATAATTTTTATTATTTTAATTTTTGATCATGTATTTGAGTAGAACTTACAACTTTTTATGTTTCGATTGGTAATTTTCCAAAGAAGTTGCCTATCAAAGTTCCTACATTAGTTAAGTAGATTCCCCCGGATCAGTTGCAGTTAAAATTCAATCTGGATGGGTGTTGTAAAAGGAATCCAAGCCGGATTGGTTTAGGAGAAATTTTGTGGTTGTTTTGTGAAAGCTTTTACTATTTTTTTGGGGCTTGGTTCGAGTATATAAGCAAAATTGCAAGCTATTTTGAAAGATATGGATCTTTGTGAAGATATTGCTGTGAATAATCTTATTTTATCTAATCAAACTCTCTTCAAGTTGTCAATAGGGCCAATTAACATAAACATACCCTACACCTATTATATTAACAAAAACATACCGTCAAAAGTTACATTATCAAAAACATACCTTCAATTAATAATAATAAAAATCTGTAATATTTACTCTCTCTCTCCTCCTCTCACTCAATCTATTTCTCATCTCTCTCCTCATCTCACTCACTCTCCGATCTATCTTCTCCTCCTTCTTTCTTTCCCCGATCTCTCTCTCCTCCTACTTCTTTCTCTCTCTCATCTCTCCTCTTTCCTATCTCTTTCCGATCTCTCTTATTATCTTTCTCTTTTGTCGATCTTTCTCTCATTCTCCCCCTATCTCTCTCTCCGATCTCTCTTTTCGGTGGAGATTGAGACGGAGACATCCGTCGGAGTGGGCGACGAGGGTATACAACGAGGTCAAAAACTCGAGGTCGATAACGATGGAGATGCGGTCGTCGAATGAGAGGCGCACGACGGCAACGTGAAAGTTTGAGATCGGAGGAAGGGTAAGAGTTGGATTTGTTAACTAGTGTATACGTTTGAAAAATAAGTGTATTGACTTCTTGAATTAAGTGTATAGAGTTGAAAATTATATATATAAATTTTGTAAATAAGTATATGAATTTGTAAATTGGGGTATGAACTTTACGAATTAGGGTATGAACTTTTAGAATAAGGGTATGAAAAATTTCTATATAAAACTTCATATCATTATTTTGTGCAATTCATACACTAATTTTTTAAGTTCATACACTAATTATAAAACTTCATATCCTAATTTTTTAAATTCATACACTAATTATAAAACTTCATATCCTAATTTTAAAATTTCATACCCTAATTATAAAACTTCATACCCTAATTTTACAACTTTATACTCTAATTTTAAAACTTCATACCTTAATTTTAAAACTTTATACTCTAATTTTAAAACTTCATACCTTAATTTTAAAACTTCATACCCAAATTATAAAACTTTATACCCTAATTTTAAAACTTCATACCCTAATTTTAAAAATTCATACCCTAATTTTAAAAGTTCATGGCCTAATTAACTGCCATGTGTAAACAAGCATATACTACTAATTCATAGAGTTCATATTCTAATTATAAAACTTTATACCCTAATTTTAAAATTTCATACCCTAATTAACTGCAAACCACAAACACTAAGAAAGTGTCTCCTTGCAAGTTTTATTGCTATGTCCTTGCTGATGGCATCGCGAACATGTGACCCATGTGAACATGTGAAAATTGAGATATGAACTTTTGAAATAAAGATATGAACTTTACGAATTAGGGTATGACATCTACAAATTATGGTATGACCTTGAAAGTGGGTATAAATTCTGTAAATTGGTATGAATTCTGTAAATTGTGATATGAACTTTTGAAATAATGGTATAAACTTCTATTTTTACTTTTTTGGTGGGATATGGAGGCGGAGGAAAGTTTGATGATTCTATTTATATGTATCTATATGTGTGTTAGTATGTATATATATGTATCAATATGTGTGTCGATATTTGTATATAGATATATATATATATATATATATATATATAGATAGATATACCGATATGACGTGAGAGATGGAGAGAGAAACTATGACAATGAGCCGTCGCCGGAGAGGCAACGACCGTTGCCGGAGAGGAGAGAGAGGGAGAAAGGAGAGAGAAAGATGGGGTTCTATGTATAAACATGAAAGAGTGTTACATGAAATTAGAATAATAGGATGACATCATCAAATTATGTTTTTGATATTTAAAAAGTTTAGGGTATATTTTTGTTAATTTAGTTGTAAAAGTGATATGTTTTGTTAATTTTTCATTGTCAATATGATTAATGGTGATGCTAATATTACTTGGATTTACTTTTTTTAATGGATGTTGCCCTATTTAACATGAATATCAGAAAAGATAAAATTGTTCACGCTTATAGACAAGCTAATGCTTGTGCTAATTTTCTAGCCAATTGGAGATGCATGGAACAAAAGTGATCGTATACGAAGACCAAAATATCTTTCCGACAAGAGTACTCAAGGCTTTGATGCCCTTAGAAGCAAATGGAATGATTTATATCGAGTAATTTCCTCATGAGGTTTTTTCTTTCTTTTCTAATTTCAATTTGGTTCTTTTTCCAAGGTGTATTGTTAAATACTTGATGTTTTGTTCTTGTGGGTCTTTTCATCCACGCTTTTATATTACATTAATGAAATAAAATGTGAGTTTTTCCCACCGAAGAAAATATCACACACTAATATTTTTTTATTGCACTGAAAAGGGAAAGCAAGCAAAGCATTGATTGTTGAGAGGTTGCAAATGAAAAAAAACGAAGCGCCAAAGTAATCCAATATGGTCGATGAGTGGAAGATCATTTGCAACCATTGATAATTAACAATGCCCATAGGTTCCACAATGTTGTATATAAACGTTACCACCATTAGAAAAGGTTCGTATGCTAACTAGAAAGTGAGTTTTGTAAAGCCTAAAAGCACTTAGTAAACACAACTTTAACAAATGAATTCATTTCTAGCCAATCACTTGGTAATAATCTAGTTAGTGAAAATTTACCAACTAAATAAGCAATTGCTATTAAATAACTGAATTAACAGCTAGTTTATTTCTGACTCTTCATCCGTTACGAACTACCGAAAACAATTACTATTTTATTAGTACAAATACCAACTACTTTAACATTTTGTGCAACTAACAAGACCAACTACATACCACTTAGAAAAGAACCTCTTTATTGGGATTAAATGATTATGCCGATCAGAGATTTCATTAAAAATAAACAATGAACTATACTCTAGTCAAAGTTACGATTCAAAATCAAATCACATACAAAATAGAGCATGTATAAATAGAGTAAGTCAATTGCAACCAAAAACACTAAAAACTAAATAGAAAAACACTAAGAGGCTAAGTTTTTTTTGTTGTTCTTTTTGAAGAACAGGCCAAGTTGTCATGGCCATTACTACCATTCTCACTGTCTTTTTCGGTAAATCTGTTTTGCATATTCGGCATTCCTGTAACATAAGCACCCATTGAACCACTCTTTTTTTTTTGTCGTGCCTTCTCGATGTGTAATTCTGTACTCAATCTCCACACCTTGCTCATGATAGAACTGGCCAAACAACGTCGATTAGGAAGATGAACTAGAACTGCTACCTTAGAAAAGTGTTTTGTGATAACAGGGCACCACTGGCTTGGTTATCCTACCGGCTGCTTTCAAATATATGCTGCAATATTAGAGTAAAACATTTATACAATCATATCGTTACCACCACCAGAAATTATTACTATAGATATATTATTCTAAATAGAGGTTACATATAAAAGATCTTTAGAAAAAAACATTTGTAAACATAATACTATAATATAAGATACATGTACCACATGATATAAACAAAACGTGTTTTTTTTTTTTAGTTTTAGGAAACACATACATGTACATAAAAATTTATAACCTTAAAAATGGATCCAAATAGTGATAGAATAGACACAAAATGTTTCATGTGAATAAAGATCGAACAATGCGTGCCAAATATCAGTATTGAGTTGCAAGATGTGTTCATATGTATGACATATTACATATGTATAAGTTATAAGAAGTAACGAAGATTTTAACTTATTGTTACAAACTTAACATAATTAAGTATTTTACATCATTTTAAAATTAATGAAACGATATATCTATATATATATATATATATATATATATATTAATATGAAATGTCAATTTATTATTATAATGAGGTGAGTTTATAACTAACGGGACCTAAAAATTTATGTAATATGAAAATAAAGAGTTTATTATTATTTATAATTAGCCCGAGTTGGGACCGAGATTTTTTTATAATTATAGAAAAGTTATTCATAAAGGTTTTAGTGTAGTCATATTCTCTTGTGATTGCTTAATTAATGATTTCGTGCTAATACTCCTCTTGTTTCTCATACACACAAAAATACATTATGATGGATTCAAATACCCGCAATAATATACAAAACTTCATTTTTTGTTAACATAATAAACTTCTAAATAATATAATATTTGCAAATTTAAGACCAGCTTTAGGCTTTTAAACGAGCTTAAGAGGCAATTTTAACGTAGCAAAACTATTTACTGCGAAGTGTATATACATACAATAGATATATAAAAACGTGCCAACATATTCAGTGTAATGGAAAAAAACAATCAAAGAAAAACAAACTAGTAAAACAACTAAAAATGTAAACCCTACCAATTTCAGTTCAAGTGCCCTAACTCAGAGTTACTAAGTAAACTTTAGAGTTATTGATGTGCATCATGTTGTGTTAGATTCAGATGCTAAGCTAAATATTCCTCATATGGGTCCGGTAACTCGTTCAAAATCTAAGAAGCTCGAAGTAGGTAATGAGCTGCTAATGACAAAGGAAATAGCTCATTTAATAGCTTTGAACAGCAGGTTTACCAATACGTCGAATCTTGGTTATTTCGAGAAGCGCAATAATCCGATTCATGAATCTACACATTCATTGATTCTAAGTGGTCAAAGTCATTAATTAATATTATAGATAAGTGTAAATGGTATGCATGTATCTAACTAGATTCATGTAATCTAAGTTGTTGATCTTATCCTATCTTAAGTATGACGTTTTTTGGCTCTATATAAAGCCATATGTATCAAGTTATAGACACACTTGAATGATATAAAGAATTAAGCTTTTTGCTTGTTTATCCTTTTCTCTTATCTTGCAATTTGTGGAATTCAGATTGTTAGTGGCGAGTTAAACCCCGATTCTTATCACTCCCCTTCTTCTCTCTCCAGAGTGTGGTGAATCATCCTAACGGAACTTGTTTGTGGCGCCTTTGGGCTTATCAAGGTTGTTTCATTAGAACCCCAACCCATCTTGTTTGTGGCGCCTTCGGCTTATCAAACACGAAGAGTTGGTTTCTCTCTTGAGTTCTCCTAAAATTCAGTGACTTACCGACATCTTAGCATCCCGGGCACATCATATTGGTATCAGAGCAAGGATGTCGACCAAGTCACACCAGTCCGACGAAAATGTAGCTCGAATTCCAAGAGGCCTGACGCTCGACCAAGCCAAAATCTATCGGCTTGAGCGCCAAATCGAGGCCATGCAAGCGGAAATGGCGGAGATACGTCTCCAAAACCAACAACCACAACCACAACCACCACCATATGAGCAAGATGATCGTAGTCACCAAGGTCATACCGGTGACTTTAGTGAAGATGCCGAAGAAGAATATGAAGGGGCACCAAGACGTCAACAAAGGTGTCATGACAATTCCGGTCGTAACGTGAACATCAAAATGCCTCCATTCAAGGGTAATAGCTCGCCCGAAGATTACCTCGAATGGGAGCAGCGTGTTGAAAAACTCTTTGAATTCTACGATGTACCCGAGGAGAGGAAAGTTCGCTTGGCCGCACTTGAGTTCACCGAATATGCTCATTTGTGGTGGGAGAATTTGAAAGGGCAGAGGCGTCGGGATGGAGAGGAGGAAGTCCGAGGTTGGAGGATCATGAAACGGCTTATGCAACGTCGTTTCGTACCGGAGTACTACCGCCAAGAGTTGTACCTACAGTTACAATCTCTTCGACAAGGAGCTATGAGCGTAGAAGAGTATGTTAAGAATTTCGAAACTGCGAAGATGAGGTGTAACCTTCAAGAGCCGCAAGAGCAAACTATCGCTCGGTTCTTACAGGGTCTCAATGATGATATAGCGGATACAGTGGAGTTGCAACCATTTGTTTTCTTGGAGGACGTGATTAAATTGGCGTTGAAAGTGGAGCGTTAAAGAAAACGAAAGGTCACCACCCGGCCATACTCCTCTAGGCCAAGTGGTGGGAAATACACAAACGACGCTATGACTGAAGGGAAGACTGTCCCGACCACCAACCGTGTCGGACGGGTTGACATGGGAAAAGCACCCATGGCTGCACCAAAAAAAGATGAGGTTTCAAGACCTAACCCGAGGCATCGGGACTTGAAATGCTTTCGTTGTCAAGGACATGGTCATATCGCTTCGGAATGTCCAAATCGGAAAGTTATGATTATCCGAGAATCTGAAATTGAGAGCGAAGAAGAAGTCGAGGAGGAAGTTCAAAAGTACGATGAGGATTCTTTAGATGTGGCTGAAGATGGAGAGGTCCTCGTTGTTCGGCGCGTTCTTAACGTACAGCCCGTCACTATCGATGAACAACGAGATAACATATTTCACACTCGATGCAAAGTGAGTGAAAAGGTGTGCGGAGTTATCATCGATGGAGGGAGTTGTACAAACGTGGCATCCACTACGCTGGTGGAGAAATTGGGATTGGCTATGATGAAGCATCCTAGCCCGTACAAACTGCGTTGGCTTAACGAGGTGGGTGATATTCGGGTCTCTGAGCAAGTAAAGGTTCCTTTCACTATTGGCCGATACACCGACGAAGTTCTTTGTGACGTTGTACCTATGAGTGCTAGTCATTTACTCTTAGGCCGACCATGGCAGTATGACCGGAGGGTGGTTCATGACGGATTCAAGAATACTTATTCATTTGAAAAAGATGGGAGGAAGCATACTCTTGCGCCACTCACACCGGCGCAAATTCAAAATGATATTTTAGGCAAGACGAAGCGGGAAAATCTGGTTGTTAGTCGCAGAGAAGTCGAGCGAGTCTTGAGTACCAAGGATCAGATTTTTGTGTTGCTCATGCGGGAAATTATGCTTACCGACAAGTCCTCACTCCCACCGCAAGTTGTAAAACTTTTGGAGGAATTCGAGGATGTGTTTCCCGAGGAATTACCACCTGGTTTGCCACCGATTCATGGAATCGAACATCAAATCGATCTCATTCCCGGTGCTGTTTTACCTAACCGACCAGCCTATCGTTGTAATCCCGAGGAAGCCAAAGAACTGCATCGCCAAGTGTCAGAGTTGATAGAGCGTGGGTATGTTCGGGAATCGATGAGTCCTTGTTCGGTTTCGGCATTACTCGTACCAAAGAAGGATGGTAGCATGCGTATGTGTGTTGATAGTCGGGCTATCAACAAAATTACTGTAAAGTATCGCTATCCAATACCACGCCTTGATGATATGCTCGACGAATTGCATGGTTCAATATATTTTTCAAAAGTTGATCTTAAAAGTGGATACCATCAAATCCGTATGAAAGAAGGTGACGAGTGGAAGACCGCTTTCAAAACGAAGCAAGGGTTGTTTGAATGGCTGGTTATGCCATTTGGTTTGTCAAATGCACCGAGCACCTTTATGCGTTTGATGAATCATGCCTTACGAAAGTTTATTGGGCAGTTTGTTGTTGTTTATTTCGACGACATACTTATCTATAGCAAGTCCTTTGCCGAACATTTGGAGCATCTACGACTGGTCCTCGACGTTCTACGTCGAGAAAAGCTTTTTGGGACTTTGAAGAAAGAGCGGTTTCCAAACCTGCGGAAATCAAAGCTTATGCCAAGGGCCGATGGTCCGTTTCGGGTATTGACTAAAGTCAACGATAACGCATATAAGATTGAACTACCTGAAGGATACCAAGGATCAAACACTTTCAATGTTCGGGATTTGACTCCATACATTGAAGACAATGAAAATATGGATTTGAGGGCAAATCCTAATCAACCCGGAGGAGATGATGTGCATCATGTTGTGTTAGATTCAGATGCTAAGCTAAATATTCCTCATATGGGTCCGGTAACTCGTTCAAAATCTAAGAAGCTCGAAGTAGGTAATGAGCTGCTAATGACAAAGGAAATAGCTCATTTAATAGCTTTGAACAGCAGCTTTACCAATACGTCGAATCTTGGCTATTTCGAGAAGCGCAATAATCCGATTCATGAATCTACACATTCATTGATTCTAAGTGGTCAAAGTCATTAATTAATATTATAGATAAGTGTAAATGGTATGCATGTATCTAACTAGATTCATGTAATCTAAGTTGTTGATCTTATCCTATCTTAAGTATGACGTTTTTTGGCTCTATATAAAGCCATATGTATCAAGTTATAGACACACTTAAATGATATAAAGAATTAAGCTTTTTCCTTGTTTATCCTTTTCTCTTATCTTGCAATTTGTGGAATTCAGATTGTTAGTGGCGAGTTAAACCCCGATTCTTATCACTCCTCTTCTTGTCTCTCCGGAGTGTGGTGAATCATCCTAACGGAACTTGTTTGTGGCGCCTTTGGGCTTATCAAGGTTGTTTCATTAGAACCCCAACCCATCTTGTTTGTGGCGCCTTCGGCTTATCAAACACGAAGAGTTGGTTTCTCTCTTAAGTTCTCCTAAAATTCAGTGACTTACCGACATCTTAGCATCCCGGGCACATCAGTTATGAGTCGTAACGATCAGAGTTAAACATTTGGCTTTTCTCGAAGCAATAGAAATTCAAGTCTAGTCTCATAACTTCGCAACTAAAAAATGCGACATCTAGACTACACAATCAATATCATCTATAGAAAACTATTCTATGAATAAGCACATGATTTTTACAAGTCTAGATCATAGAAAATGCTTCAAAACTCAAAAGGCACCAAACATTGCACTATAATATTGCGAGAAGCACTTGTTTTATACAAGTTTATAAGATCATAGAAAATGCTTCAAAAAGCACTAGGCGGGTTCTAAGCACAAAAGTGGAACCTCAACAAGAGCTTATATGCAAAGAGACGACTTTTTTAGATTTTCACTTCTTTTTTTACTATTTCAATTCACATACAATACTTACATTGTAAATATAATTACCAAGTCAAATTGAATTATCTAAATCCTATTAGTTTATCATTATAGTAACAAAATGAAACAAACTGGAAAATTCCATTAGCAACGTACGAAAATAAGAACAGTCGAACATATATAAAATTAAGATAAATATGCTTTGAAAGACCAATTTAAGCGCAAGTCTACTTCAATAAACACCCACTCTGATTAAAATTAGACAGCCACATGCTAATAATATTGTTTTAGGATTAAAGTTACGTAGTAATTATTTGATACTGAGTACTTTTTACCATGTATTTATAGCCACACATCTATTATTCACAACTATGTTTGTCTGGACAAAACGACTCATGTTTGGCTAAGAAAAACATGAGAAAGAGTGTTCTTAGATGACCAAGTATTTCCTAGAGTTCGTCTATAACTTTTTTTATGTTGATATATAGAAATCAGCATAATTATGATGTAAAAGACCAAATTAAGCGCAAGTATAATTCAAAAAAACACAAGCGGATTGATCACAATGGTATCAGAACCTGTAAAATAAATGACATGACGGATTGAGACGGGTTGATAAAATTTAAATTTTAACCAAAACCAACCGTTACAATTAAAACACAAACTCAACTCAACCCAGCCCGCAAAATAAATTGCGGGTTGAATTTACATTGATTCTTAAATTTTTATTTTGTTATTTTATTTTTTATAGTTTGCATAATTAACCTAAATTTTAAAATAAATTGAATTTTTCAAATAAAAATATAAATCAAAATAAATCAAAATATATTTAGAATATTCGCACACAAGTAACAAAATTAAAATATAACAACAATGGAAATTTGGTATATTAAAATACACACAATGTATATATAAATATATATTTATAATTATATATATATTGCGGGTTGAAACGGGTTGGGACGGATTAACCCGCGGTTTGAAAATCTCAACCCTAACCCAACCCGCAAAATATATATAGCGGATTGGGGCGAGGCGGATTGATTTTTTTTGGACACTCAACCCGCCCCAATCCGGGTAGAGTTTGTGGATTTTTTGTATTTAGACTATGCTAAAGTAGTTAAAAAAATATATTACACATGATAATTCAGGTTCGGCATACTTAATTTGTAGCTTTAAACTAGATCGTCTTAGATCATTTATGTCTACAACTATGTAGCAAATTAATTTAGTTCTGTAAGAGGAGTCTAAAGGCGCGGTTCAGCTCAACGAGCCCTACAAAGCTGAGTCTAATCATAAGCAAACTGAACCAGAACATAATTTTCAGCCCGTTTTGTAAATGAACCTAACACATACACGGCTATACTAGTATTTTTGCAGCCCTGACCACAAAGGTCCCTGTCGCTCACCCTCGATTCCTTTTGGCAGAGAAGATATATGATTAGAAAATATACTCCACAATAGAGAAAGAGAAATGTGAAATAATATGATCAGATTAAATTATACCACAACGATCCGTTTAGTTGCTAACCGTCCTAACATATTAGACATCCTATTCCATGGCTTGCACCATGAATCAAGTATAACCTACTTAATTACATTCGAATTCCTGGGATGGGGGAGATGGAGAGATTGGGTGAAGGAAATAAAAGCTTACACTTGTACTGCATTTGAAAAATTAACCAAGTAAATGTGACTTATATTATATCTTTTTTCATAGTCAAAATTTATGTCATCTTGCTTTCAACCACTTCGTTCTTAATTAACAACTGCAATGACGTACATTCACCATGATTGGTGCTAGCAGGAATTTAAAGAAACTTATGCATGGAAGCAATGAAGAATTCAGAACAAGGCTGACTTACAATTTTCAAAAACTAGATCACTTTTTCTATTAAAAAAAGCAGCTACCTGGGAAAGAAAATAATTGTCCTTTTCAAAGAATACTTAAGTTTGAAGAAGTGGAATTTTTAAATTAGCAACAGCGTATGTCAAGCCCCGAATTTACAGAAAACCCGGAACGTGATTTTAAAAGAAACTAATGAAAAAAAATATGAAACACAAGACTTCTGGTCACCCAATTTTTAACACATATTACACGAAAACAGCTCAGAACATCTACAATATATCTACATACAAAACGACACCAACTTGATCTCAAGTATGTACTACCTCGTACACGCCAAACCGTTCCGCCTCAAGTCCCGCTCGAAAGCTCAAAAGCTCATCCTGACCTCCCAATCTGGACCCCCCGGCTATAAAAGACAATAAAATAGAAAAGAAAGGAACAGCAAAGCAAAGGGTGAGTCAACTAAACTCGTTACATAAATCTCTACGCTAAAATTATAAAACTACGAAATACAATATTAAAATCTTTAATATAAAAGCTTCATCTTATTACTTCTACACCACCACGACACTTCTGAACCTCAACTACTAACGCCAAGTGGCGTGACTCAACCCACGACAACCCACGACTCAAATGTGTATAAAGTCGGAATTATAATGCCGGATCACTCCTCAGATCATGGATCACTACTCAGATCCATGTACAGAATCAACTACTCATGAAATCTATACGCTGGCTAACACCTCCACGTATGGCCATACGTGTTGCCGTATATCCGGTGGACATCAGATCAGGCCCCCGCACGGATACAACGTGGGCACGTGATCCCTAAAATAAATATAAAAAACCGACAACAACAACCGACTGACAACTCACAACTAAAACAACACATCTACCTCCAACCCCACTTCAACTGCTTATTTTACTTCATTTTAAACCATGTGTTTATACACTTTAAACCGCAATCACAGTAAATACTCAACAAAAGTTGCAACAGTTTCACTATTCATTCGAAAATCAGCTCCAATATCTTAATAAAATAATGATACTATCAATCTAGATAATAGTAATTAAATAGCAGAATTTATTCTACTACTACTAGATGTCGAAACTTAAGTTATCAAATAATATCAACTTCATATAAACAGGCTTTAAGATACTACTAATTGATATCGAAAATCAGTTGTCAAACAATAATTAGCATAATATCAACTTAAATAAAATATAATAAGCAAGCGTAAGCACGTATATAACGGGCTTAGTAACACCCCTTTTTAATACCGAAACGATACCTCGATTGAAGCTAACAAAGGCTGGACAGTTGAACTGCAGTGAACACGCAACGAACGGGATAACTACTCGCGCCTTGCCTTAAAATCCAACTTAAAACCCTGCTCGCGACCAACCCATAAGGACTCAAAAAGACCAATTAATATACCAACTATTTCAGCTTTTAGAAGGCTGAAAACAAGATCAAAAGATGAGAAACAGAGACTCGATAGTTAGGATAATCCCCTCTTTAATAGCTACTCATCGGTGAAAGCGGCTTGAAAAACGGCTCAAGGAGCAGTGAGAAAAAGGAGTTTTAATCGAGTTGGGTGTATTTTGTTCTCTCTCTGTTTTTTTTTTTCTTCAGCTGCATATATCGGTATATATGTTTTTGTACATATCAGAATATATTTATACATCTATATCATTCTTATCATGTACTGATCCCGAAGAGTTTGGGAGACAAAAATAAAGGGCCCAACATTTTGTTTTAGTAGGCAGAGTTTAGATACATTTAACATTTTTTTTACTTACATATATTTACATATATTTATTATTAATAAGTATATAAATATATATAAAATCAGGTTGTTACAGCGTACGTATAAAAACGACCATTTCAAAAAGAACCTTTTATGGAAAAATAATGAAAAAAATAGACTATTTTGAAAAACACAAACAATTTCTTTTATAATGGTACTTTTTTTTAAGGAACTATATTTCTTTTTAAAAAAAAGCGGTACACTGTTTTCTTCAGAAAAGACCATACTTTTGAGGTTCCTGAAGCTGATCAATAATAAAAGAAAATGATGAGAGCAGATGGCAAAGATCAGTTAACTATAGATCATATCATGTTGATTAAGTTAGACGACGAAGTAACATAACACATTTTGAGTAAAGCAGCCAGTTTAAAATGCACAGCCTTTCTAGGAAACAGCATCGTTGCCAAGATAACATCGCAAGAAAAGCATTTAACATCTGGGGACGGTGGGAATGCAGATAGTCCGAGTGGACTAGGCATCCCACCGCAAGGGCAAATAATTTCCCAAAAAATTTAAAATCTATAATATGTTTTTTCGATATTTTCTTTAAATATGCAAAACAAAACAAAAAAACTCAACAAGGGAACCCATAAAAAAAATAATTTTTTTGGGCCGGCTCTGTTAACATCATCAGTTCAAGAAATAAACATACGCAAGAAAAGCTGTGTTATAAATTCTAAACAGATTGTCAAGCTGAACACAGCTAAAACGATCCGGATCCCATGGACAAACAGTGACGACACCAAAAAAGCAATAGAGTTATCCTGTTAAATGTTTAATTCATACTTAATAAACTGTCATCATTAGGGGTTGAAACTTATCAATTGGGTCTGGTGTTAATTGTTTTCTAAATTGAGAATTGTGGATTTGCTATATTTAGGCGTCTAGCATGAAAGATTGAAACTTGGTAATATTTTGCTGTCAGGGCTGACTATTTGGATTAACGAATTTTTTCTTTCATCTCAATGGTTTTCATTTTTCATCCCAGTCACTATGAGATACATAACAGCAGCTACACATGTGGTTATGTTTATAAGATCATGTTTTGATCATGTTATCGTTTTTTTTTCATATGCATTCATAATTTTTTTTTGATTTTTTTTTCTTAAATCAACGTTTTATTTTATTTTTAAAATATTTGTTAAAAAATATCAGTGATTTTTTTTTTTTTATTTATTAATATTACTACCTTATAAATTGTCAAAACAAACAATAAATACAAAAAAAAAAAACCAATATTTACCGATTTTTTTAACAAATACTTTAGAAATCAAATAAAACGTTGATTTAAGAAAAAAAAAATATTACGAATACATATGAAAAAACGATAACATGATTAAAAAAAAAAGACCAAATGTCCTCCCCATATGGTTATCAAACTTTGACACCTTACATAGAGGAAATACGGTAGGTTAATGGTATGGAAAAATATTATATCACATACCATACACTTACGGTAGGATAATGGTATGACACAAATACACATGGTATTGTATCAATTCTACTCCTACTGAAATTCTTTTCTAGATGGTGGTGTTGTTTTACATACTAATTTGGTCCAGCAGAGTTCTCTACTTGGTTCGCTTCTTGTTTAATAAACAATATATTCTACCGTTTTGTCGCTGGAAGAGAGCATGTAGTCTCGAGAGGCTCTGAAGGGAGAAACTGTAGATATCTAGAAGCTTTTTTTCAATTCCTGCTAATCTGCAAAATGAAGCTTTTTTCCAGTTGCAACCAGTAATAAACAACTCACATACATTCCAGTGTTGTATCAGAATAACACTATCACACAAGTTAATCGACATTTAATGCAGGGATGATCAAATTAATAACAAAATTGCATGCAGGGATGTTGATCAAATTAATAACAAAATTGTGAAATTTCATTACTGTAAGAAAAGAGAACTACAACTTCAATCAGACCAACCAACACGGTAATTAGCAATTACTGTAGCTGTATTATAATACGCTGGTAATCGTAACCCACGCGTTGCATGTGCTGCACGTAATGCAATAAAAATATAGAAAATAGATATGGTTATGATATAAATGTGGATGATACAAAAAAAAAACATAGTTTAAGATTTAAAAGAATGTTTGGTTGTTAAGGATGGATAAATAGTTTTATTAGTTTTTACTTTTTATATTTTTATGTGAGTATGATATTATTGTAATTAATATAAATGTATAGAGGTATTTTTGAAAAAAATTGGCTAAATTGGACAGCCTCATTTGACTTGGTTTACTTATTATAATACTAGTAATCGTGCCCCACGCTTTGCGTGTGAGACGCGTAATGCGATAAAATTTAGAAAATAAGTGTAGTTATGATACAAATATTTGGAGAATAAAAAAAAGATAAGAGTATAAGATGAGAAGACTAAAAAGAATTTTGAGAGCTTAAATAGGGATAAAAAATGTTATTAGTTATTATTTTTTCTCTATTTTTTATGAGAATATAGTATTGTGATAATTAATAAAAAAGTGTAAGGATATTTTAGAAAAAAGTGGTAAAATTTGGCAGGCTCAAAAAATCTTGGGTTGGCTTATTATAATAGTATAGATAATGATGATAAGCAACTGATCTTCAGATAATCTACTTTTTACTTCAGATGATCTGACTTCTACTGGCAAACTAAAAATTCACCACCCACAACTTAGAAGTTCACGACTAATAATCTCCGAATAGCATACTGCACATATAATCATCCCATAACATAAGACACAGGGAGAGGAAAAGGAAAATACAAAACGAAATACAAGGGCAGTAACTATATATGCTATTGAACGTTACATACGGTCAGTGTTGTCATCGTGCTCACCCATCCCGTCCCCACCATGCCTGCAAAATTAAATCCGAAAAAAAAAACAAGAAAACAATAAGTTCCAGCAGAGGGCTGCATGGGGTAAATTACAGTATATTACATAATGTATTACTAAATTCAATTTGTGTACACCAAATACAAGTAGCAACTAGTACACTAGTGTTAATTTCTCGACGATTTTGTTCCACCTGGTGTACCAAATCAGGAAAAAAACATAGGCCGAGGTATAAAGTTTAAAAAAAAAAAGTATACACTATTCTATGTAAAAATATATGGATATATATTATATCATTTTGACTATGTTAATCTCCAATCTATGGGACTTTTTTTCTACTTTAGTCCATATAGAGGTTTTCTAATACTAATGTACTACGATCCTCAAGTTAAGAGTATTGATTACTATTTTCTATCGCTTCGTGCACAATGCCGAAATCTAGTGAATTGTGTGTATTAATTTTCCCAGGCTCGAAGACCTCTGCCGGTCTTGTAAATAGTTGTATATACATGTGTGTGCAAACTCATACACAAACTGACCTCCAAGAACTGGTTAAGTTGCGAGCTTTTTTATCCAACTGAAGATTCTCTAAAGCAGCTGAGGCACGAATTACATCATCTGGTAGTTCGTCCCTGTCATGTCTCCAATTATATTCATCTTTTCTGTACCCAGAAATGGACGATCCTCCTCTTCTATCTGTCATAGATACAAACAAAATTAATGAATGGTGACGAGAAATTAACTTGTTTGACTGCAACTTTAGGCCAATAAAGCTGGTTTATTCCTGATGGAATAAAATGGGTCCATCCAGCTTGAACACTTACAGGCTTACAGCTCATGCCTGAAAAACAAAAACCAGGTTTCGGGCTGTAGGAAATATCAGTGTATAAGCGCAAAGGCAAAGTACTGTAGCTTAAAACTGCAATCAAATAAGGGCTCAGTATATGCTTTCTTGGTTGCAGTTTTAAACTCATTTTTTTTCCTTTTTTGAGGGGGTTGAAAGCTCGATTGCATTTGGTTGACAAGCTTAAGAACTGAATTTTCAAGATTATCTGCTTGAAACATCTAGAAATTTTAAGCTGTATGGACCCAGCTATTTCCTGAAGCTCAAAAACTCCAGACTTAGTTGCTTTAAAGCTGCAACCAAACAAGCTCTTAAGGGCAAAAGGTTTGGTCAGAATTAGATACCAGATGCTTGGGAAGCGGGCATTGGCCTACAGCAAAGAACATTAACAAAATCAACAAATATTGGGCGAAAAAAGAGAAAGGGAGGGAGGGAGAGAGAGAGAGAGACCTTCCAAGTGGAGGTAAGCCACCAACAACAGACGATGAAGTAGGCCTTCTATTATTACGTGATTCCATGTAGGATAAAGACTCGATATCTGAAGCAGTTAATCTTCTCCTAGTAGGACCAGTATTTCTTGCTTGAGGCATGTTCTGCAAGATCAGAATTTGCTTAGGAAAGAAAACTGATAATTCAAAAATATAATATGACATCCAATAAAGCAACACTTAATTTAGACCAAAGAGTAACCAACTGTATGGATATAGAATAATAGAACTGATACGAATCCATGCACAAATATGTAAAGTACTTTCGATTCAAAATAATCAGACTTCTTAATGGTTGTTTGTTGCGATTTTAAACTTGAGTTTAGATTTTCCTAATAGATTGTGAATATGGCGAATAAGTTGAAAAGCTTTTTTTTTCCTGGGGTTTTGGCCTGAAGAAACTAATAAACTTGGATGAACCCATCTTTTTTCTCAACCTCAATTGAAATATTCAGTAAAACCAGGTCTTACAAAAAACTGTAACATGAGGTCGAATACGGAAAACTAACAAATATAAAGACATATAGAGACCACTTTATGAATTTGACAGATTTGATTCCAACGCATGCATTAGTGCGTTTCCGGTTCAAAATAAAAGGACATCTTTACTGCTTTTATGGTTGTAACTGTAAACTCGGTTTATATGATTGTTATTATATTTATACCTTCCAGCAAATTGGCTGGAAAAGGAGACTGGTTTGGCCAGCAAAACCTAGAAATCTGATATTGAATGAACTCAACTTTTTCCTCAACCCAAGTAATCCTACTTTTTTGCTTTGAAGTTGCAAAGTAACAACGCCTTAGTAAAATGAAAGCAATGACCTGATAAACATATAAATATGTCGAGGTAAATAACAAACCTCATACTTCAAGAACCCATCAAGAACATCCAAAAGCAGAGGAGCACTATCTCCGTTTCTGTTAAGGTCATAACCATGCTGGCTACTGAATTCATTTAGCTCCGCTTTCCAAGAATCCTTTTGCTGTCAAATTGCAATTCACCAGTTTTATTGATTTTTTTGGGGTAACAATACACTTGTTATTGAAAATGACAAAATGTTAATTCTTTAATAAGGTGCTGTAAAGCTATCCATATACGTCGATTACCAAATTGCACTCTGGCACAAATACTTTTGATGTGTGGCTCAATTGTCCCCAGTCCAAGTATTCACAAATCAGTGCAGTTAGCAGCCTTCCTGTAATTATTTAACAATAAAAAATACAAAAAGAAGTAAGGTTAGACAAACGGGAATAGTCTAGTCGTACGTTAATACCGAGACCACGGTATTATTCTATGTAATATTGTGGCAATACATTCGTACAAGTTTGAGAACATGAAAAGTAAAAGAAAAGACTTAAATTTTAAACATGTTACTCAAATACTATGGTAGTTAGTAATTACCAAATAGTGCTCCCTCATCCCAAAACTATAACTACATGCAAATTTGACTTGCAAATTTTTAGTTAAACCATATAACCATGTGATAAACTTTTGAAAATTTTCACTTGTGCAGTTTAGATTGGGCAATTTTGCAAGAAAGTTGCATTAATTTTGCAGGGGACAATATTTTCGAGACGGAGGGAGTATATGCAATCGAGAATCAAGGTGACAAGCTTATGGAAAATTGGGTTAAACGTAAAGGTGATGAAGTTTGAACACAGGCTAAAAAAAGATCACCGACTAGTTAGCAGACTTATGTACCAGCATAAGTAAAGAACTTGATTAGAATATAACCACACAATGCGAACTAAAGAAGTATACGCCGGATAAATTAATCATGTTCTGCGATTTGTATAAGTAGTTTAATGAACAGTTTGCTAAACAAACCTGCATTCAGCTGCAAGTTCAAGCTTGGCTGGTAGGGATAACCTACTAGGGCAAAGTTGTACTTATTTCTTCTAATTCATTTGATTCTGATTCTCTGGTTCAGGATTATCAAAGAAGTGGAACAAGAAAATCTTGGTATGACTTATAATCAGTCTTTTGAAATGGAGCATTTATGAGGCGGTTGGCGTAATATGATTATTTTTCTAAGAATTAATGAGTGAAAGAATTAAGAACATGCTAACTAATTTAGGTTCATATTTAAAAGTTTCTTTTGTTGGAATATGCTCATTTTTATTACTACAAATGTTATTCTGGAGTTGGATTATGGCCAAAATCTAGAAGTCTATAGACTATAAATGCTAATTTTAGCTTGAACACTTGTAACAAGAAAGAGTCTTAACAAATTTTAGAATTCACCACCTAGGTCGGTAGGTCCTGACCAAGCCCCACCTAGATCCACCAACCTCCAGGCTCTGAAAGACGTGTACAAGGAGAAGAAAATGGTGATAGAATGGTATCTTCTAATATTTCACCACTTGTCAAACTAACACTTGATTTGATAAACAACTAACTGATTACGACATCTTAAATGAAGCCCTATAGATACGTAAGTAAATCGTAAATGATGTCAATGACAGGATGGTGAATGATCAACCCCGAGTTGTAAAGGAAAGTTAGTAATCACTGTGATAAATCACTACGAAACAATAAGAAACATTACAATACTTTGCACAACTCGCGTTAGGTTTACAGTTTTCTGATTGCTATAATAACCTTTCTGAAAAAAACTGAATATTTCTCTACCACATAAAGAGCTAACTTTGATAAATTGACTAGTTTCACTAAACCAGTTAAACACAATTTGTATCAGAGATTATATGTTACTGGATAATATTCACTACTTTGTACCAGATTTGGACACATGCATCGGTTAAATATTTAGAATGAAAATGAAAATGCTCCACTGTTCACATATGCATGTTATTAAACTCATAATACGATCTTGCATGCTTTTACCAACTTGTCTAAAACACTCAACAGTATTATGAACTTATCGACCTCAATCAAACCTAAGAGCTAGTCCTAGGATTTCCCTCGTCAATCCAGATCTGATAGTCTTCCTCCAGGAAGCTTTGCTAAGAGAATCTTAGTAAGTGATAAAGTCATTATAATTGTAATAGTGTAGCAATTTATTCAATTTTATCCCACATCTCGCAACAGGAAAAAAGAAAAGACAGGTATTTAACCAAGAGCTACCAAAAATGCGAGATAAAATAACGAATAACGAAAAGAAGAAGGAACCTGAAGGAGAAGCATGAAGTTCTTTAGCACGCTCGTTACAGCTACCCAATAATGCAGGAGGAATCCCGTCTTCATTTTCAACTGCCCTATCTTCTTGTTCGATTGCCTCAAAAACACTTGCTCTAAGTTCAGCCTATCAACCATAAATATAATCAGTAACTATTTAAATTTAATGAACAAGTACATAATTTTCATCCAGTCATCAGAAATAGATAACACCGTCATGCATGAAACTAGCAATATAGCAATAACGCGTTAAAAAGACTCATATCGTAAGTTCTAGAAACACTATCTACATTTCTTTGTCATGACCATGTGCTGATAGTCACAAGAGAAAAGCTCGAATTTAATTTTTTTTAAGTCTTACCTCCCCCGAAATTGCACCGACACCAGCTAAAGCAGTGCGTGTACATAGAAGAACCCCAAAACTAATCAATTCACAACAAACCACATTCATACATGATACACCATTAAAGCAATTTACACATTACAAGGTGGTTGGAGGGAGAAATGAGGGAATTCAATGTTAAATATCCAAACAGACAAAGATTAATCGTCAAATTTCTCATATTTCCCTCATTTTCTTCTTAGGGTAAATATTCCTACAATCCCGCCTTTTTTTGTTGAGAAATTCCTCTCTTTTTTTAAAGTATACAAAGAATATAAAAAACAAACATAGCTAGTTTTGAACTGGACCACCATAAATCTCACCCTCTAATCACAGGAAGAAAGCAAGTTTCGACCACATTTCACAACCAACCATATTTAAGCCATATTCACGAATCACATTTACAAAGCCAAATAAACATCAAAGGGTCTACAGGCTAGAGACCAAGAATAACAGATGCATTTTCTCCCGTCTCCCTGTCAAAACAGTAAAAAGGAAAATTCCCACTATTTTTAGTTTACGCACGATAAAATCTCACTTTTTAATAATCAAAGACATCATTTTCAAATCACAGCTCGCCGTCCACAAGCAATTGACCGTGATTGAACAAAAGGCAGGCATAGGTATAGCTATATACATTAAAAGATCTATACACAGAAAAACAAAACAATTTCCTTTTCTCTATGTACCCCCCATAAATAAATGAGACAATTACGTCTTGTCAGGGTAGCCACTACAATCTAATATTTATAATCATCAAAGATTGCATTTTTCAATCACATTTCACACTAAGCAGGCAATCGACCTTGAAAAAGCAATATACGTATGAAAGTGTCTATAGACTACAGAGACAGTGAAACAAAACCAATATCTCTTTCTTTAACTACCCAAATAGTCTTTATTTTAAAAGTATTAATCCCTGATTCCTTTTTCTATGAAGCCGGTATACAGACGAAACATTTTTTGACCTTATCCGCCATAATATGAGTTCCAAATCATCAAAAGACGGTATTTTTGAATCACATTCCGAGCTAAACATGCAAACAGCCCTAATTGCACCACATTAAATACACTCAAGAGTTATAGAGCATAGACTATACAGACAGATAATATTCCTCTCTGTAAGAACCCAAATTATCTTTTCCACAAGAAAGACAAAATATCCCATTTTTAAGCATACTCACAAAATATTACACTGCCTAATCATCAAATACAGCAACTCTCGAACAAAATTCACACTGCACAAGAAACTAAGCCTACACATCAAGGGTCTATAGACTATTCCCCCACCCCACACACACACACACATCAAACAAAAAAAAACATTTAAATTTACCCACAAAATTTCACACTGTCAAATCACCAAAGATAGCAACTCTCAATCAAATTTCACAGTAGACAAGCAACTAAGCCTAGCTGAACAATAATCATTCATAAAAGGAGACAGTGAGAGACACATACACATTAAAAGTCTACACTAGAGAGAAAGAAATAGATAATATCTCTTTTTTTGTAAGGACCCGGATACTTTTTTTACCTAAAAAGAACTCCCAGTTCTTAATACACTACTTAACCACCAAATATAGCATCTTTCAGTCACATTTCTCACTAGAACACAACTAAGCCTAATTGAATAACGACCATTCACAGAGGAGCTAAATACACATAAAAAATTATAGACTACAGATAGAGAGAAAGAAAAAGAATATCCCTTTCTGTAAGTACCCAAATAAAAAAGAAATCCTAAAAAATACATAAAAACCCAGTTTTAAGCTTTACCCACGAAAATTTACACTATTTAATCACCAAAGATAGCATACTTCAGTTCCATTTCACACTAAGACAACTAAGCCTAATCGAGCAACAATCAAATACTATAATAAAGCTAATTTTACACTATCTAATCACCAAAGATAGCATCTTCAGTCACATTTTTCACTAAACATAAAACTAAGACAAATATAACAACAATAAGATATAATAAAGCTAATTTGACACTATTTAATCACCAAAGATAGCATCTTTCAGTCACATTTCACACTAAAAAACAACTAGCCTAATCGAACAGCAATCAGATAAAATAAACCTAATTTTACACTATATAATCACCATAGATAGCAATTTTCAATCACATTTCACACTAAAACAACTAAGCGTAATTGAACAGCAATTAGATATAGTAAAGCTATTTATACACTATTTAATCACCAAAATAGCAACTTTCAGTCACCCTTCTCACTAAACAAGAAACTAAGCCAAAAATAACTACAATTAGATATAATAAAGCTAATTTTACACTATGTAATAACCAAAGATAGCAACTTTCTGTCACATTTCTCACTAAACAAGAAACTAAGCCAAAAATAACAACAATAAGTTATAATAAAGCTAATTTTACACTATCTAATCACCAAAGATAGTAACTATCAGTCACATTTCACACTAAAAGAACAACTAACCTAATTGAACAACAACAAGATAAAGTAAAGAATTATACTAATCACCAAAGATAGAAAATTTCAGTCACATTTAACACTAAACAAGCAACTAAGACAAATATAACAAAAACAAGATATAATAAAGCTAAATACACAATTAAAGGTGTATATATAGAGAGAAAATGAGAATGATACTCGGATCTTGGCTAGGACCCCTTTTTTCTCTAGGGTTCGAGTAACTAGTGTTTTTAAATCCATCATCTCCCTTGTATAATCGTCCATTTATTAAATGTTTTGCTATTTCCAAACTCACTTTCTATTTTATTTATAAATAAAAAAATAAAATAAAAAAAGACTGCTTGGATTTCGAGTGAGAAAGAAGAGGATGGATTTGAAGGAGCAAAGAGCTCTGAAAGTAGAAGATAAAAATTTCGAGCTCACTACTATTTAGTAAACTTAATGTAAGTTTAGTCCAATAATTTTGAATAATAGTCCCCAATGACATGTTTTACAAAGGAGGTTTTTTTTTTTTGTTTGTTTGAGAGTGGATTAATATATTACAGACTTACGGAGTGGAAAAGTGTAATTTTCACAATTGAGTAATTGACTCAGAACATCCATAATAGTGTTGTTAATTTTAACAATATTAACGTTTATATATTATTATTTAATTACATATTAAATGACACATATGTAACTTAAATTTAATATTATTAACTTAACAAAGTTATCTAATTTTAATTAAAATTAATTATTAATTGAAATCTCATTAATTAGTCATTTTGTAAACCCCCACTAATATAGGAATTAAAATATGAGTAGATAGAAATAAATTTCATGTTTTAATTAATGGTATTTTGCCACATAATCAATTAACAACATTAAAAACATTGTTATATTTAACAAATTTTTTAACATATATAAAGATAACACATGATTTAACATAACTAACTGAGACAAAAAAATGCATTGTTAGCTAAGTATTTTAGTTAACAATAGAGATAACAAAATTATTATAGATGTTCTTAGAAAATAGCTTACCGCTCGGTGGTGGAATATTACTGTTCATGTGGTGGCGGAAACGGGATACATGTATTTGAAATAATATATTTTGTGTTCGTTTATTATTGTTATTATCAAACGACGTTAAAAATGCTGCAATTTGTAATATATTCTGTCAAATACATCATGTTTTGTACAGTGAGTAATAAAGTGTCAGTTAGAAAACATTTCCAAAGAATTTTTTATGGTGATTAAAACTTTTTTATCAAAATATACAATTACCTAACTCCTAAAAATTTGCATACATAACCGTGAAAAAATATATAGATAGTCCGAAAAAGTGCATATACAATCTCTAAAATTATATACATAATCTAAAAAAGTGTATACACAATCAGAAAAATACATACACAATCCATAAAAATTCATACACAATAAAAAAAATGTATATACGATCGATAAAAGTGTCGAGTTTCGATTCGATGTGTTTCGAAACTCTAATGAATAATTTAACATTATAAATCAACCCATAGACCCCAAAAACCCCTATTTTGACATAAAATTCGACCAAATTCACCTGTTTTTTCAAAACTCATTTTTTTTCCCAAATTTCATTAAATTTGGGTGAAAACGGAAGAGAGAGAAACGGAAAGAGAGATGAGGGATAAACGAATGGAGGAAGAGTTCTAGAGAGAGAAACGGAGAGAGAGTGGCGGTGGTAGATAGATATGTCTATTTTATTTTAGAGTTTTATGTTTTGTGAAAAAAAAGTTTTGGTTTTTAATTTTTGATAGTTAGAATTGAAAATTTGTATATTTTGATAATTTTATTTTTCATCATACGCAACCAAACATTAATTTTTAAAGTATAATTGGTAAAGAGCATACACACGATAAGAAATCAATGTCTAAACCTACTGTTTCCATGTATCACAAGAAATGGATTTTAAACTTTGTAACAATTTGCTAACTTAAATTTTTTTGGGAAGTCATGGAAATCATGGTGAAGTTGGTCCTTTTAAAAATAACATTTGATTTTTTATTTTTTTTTAAGGTCAACAACATAACTATACTCTTACAATTTAACACTAAAATTGGAATTGCATAATCAACCTTGAAAAGTGAAGTAGATAAACCTTTACATTGGATTTGCAATTGAATTTCATTATAATTGATAAATGCAATGTTGCAGAAAACTCAAGATGATTATTTGTAAGTGTTGTTATGTTAAGTTGTTGAACAGTAGGATTTTCTTTTATGCCAAAAAAATAAATAATGGTCGAGTATTTATTGCATTTACCCGCAAAGAGATGAAATTTCGTAATTTTAAACGCTCCAAAATAAATTCATTTGCATGGAAATCAAAATGCATACTATGAAGCGCAAGAACAAAAAATAATTCCATTCTCAGGTCAATGGCAATATGATAAATGTTAAATATTATTTCATTCGTTTTCAATTAATTGTATATTACGAAACTATGTGCAATTTTGATCAAACAATAATTTATATCAAAATTATTGGAATGAAAATTTTCAAAAGTTAATCATTTAGTTTAAACATTAAATTATATTATTTAGTTTTGAAATTTTACTCGTCGACAATTTTGATACATGTTATAATCCGGTCAAAATTACACGTAATTTCGTAGATGATAATTAATTGAGAACGAAGGTAACAGACGAGTCAAGACTCCACCCCCATTTTAATGAAAATTGGTGAAAAAATAATTCTATTATATATTTTTAATCAAAATATTTAAAAATTAATGTTTGAGCCTTTCTTTATAAAAAATAGTGTTTAAAAAGAGTGTAAATTTTGTAATTTGGAACTTGGTAGATCCTTCATAGGGCCCATTCTACGGTATCTATATCTATATATATCTAACCGGCACTTTGGTTTTCTACTATATATAAAGCAAATCTTTGGTACAAAGACTTTGGTCCGTTCCATTTGTTATGCTACTATTACCTAATTGTCATTCACAGCTAAACCATCACTTCATTACGTAAGCTATTCCATTTTATATAATGAATGGTTCCCACTTCCCATAGTTTTATAATAATTACATCAAAGGTCCCTATAGTTTATATTAAATACAATCCATGTCACATTGTAAAAATTGTGACGGAAATGGCTCAAAGTTTTTGTAAAACTTTTTTGTTGTGGTACGAAATTATTTAGAACAATGATATATTTTCCCCTTTTCGTTCTAATGGTAAAAAAAATAATACTTGGATGAGTAAGTTTAAAATATATTCCAAATATTATTATTATTTATTACACAATTTTTCGAAAACCTTGAAAATTCTTAAATATATAATAAGCAGAACGGACTGAAGTATTTCTTTCCAACTCATAATTAGTTTTATTTTGCAAACAATACTCCTATCGTAATTTAATATGCCTCAAAAAAATTCCAACAGAACAAATAATATTAATTTAACGTAGTATATTTGAGATTCCTAAGCATAGTATTTTTTTCCTTTGGTTAAAATTGATGTTTAATTATTAATCCATGATAACCACAAGACCATATTGAAATATATTTTTTTAAGGTTTAAATAATCAAAATAGAAAGTTCGTCTGTTACCATAAAGATTGAATGTCCTTAGTAATATACGGAGTACTTTCATGGTTTGTCACTTCTTAATCATGTAAAGAGATAATTGAAAAAAACACAACTAGCAAAACCTGAGAATAAAAAATTTGATTATGAACTTAATAAATGGTAAGATGAGACATTAAAAAATATATTCCAATATAACTTGATAAGAAAAGAATTGGATCCCAACTTCAAAGTTAGGAGATTATTTTTATTTCATTATTTATAGTATGATTTTTGTGGTTACGTTTAAAATGTTACTAAATTTAACAAGTTGATGACCGAACACGTCCTGCCCAATCAATCTCTCTAAACTCATCAGTTATAATGAGAAGTAAGTATATACAAATCAGTTAGAACAAATGTTTTAAATATATAAAATCACATTTAAAAACATACTCGGGAATTGGAAAAAGAAGAAAAGATTGTTCAATTTGTCATTTGCACGGGCTCCCTTAATAGTTTTTAGGAATGTTTCAGTGATCTAATCATATCACACGTACGGATGCTAAGTTCCTAATTAAGTCCCATCAATAAAGTAAAAGCACCAGTCTTTGGAAATTTCATTCATAATTTATACGCGGACAATTGCAACTTTTACAATGTATTTGTCAAATGATAATTTAAAATATTCAGCGTTCACGTATATAGTTGCCAGCTAAACATGTACATATATATTTCATTTGAGGTGCTCTCAATACACTACAAAATTTCTGTTTTTACGCAGAGACTGTAGATTTAATCTACGGTCTGTATCATTTAATACAAACCGTAAATTAAATCTACGGTTTGGATTAAATGATACAGACCGTAGATTAAATCTACGGTCTGTGTAATTTTTTTCAAAATTACACAGTCAGTCCCTGCTTTTCAAAATTACACAGTCAGTCCCTGCGCGAAAATTACACAGACAGTCCCTGGAAAAAACAGAAACTTTCGTTTTTTTTAAAAAAAATAAAATTTTATTCTACACTCTCTCTCTTTCTCTCAAAAACCCCCAATTTTCAACCCAAAAAATCACCCAAATCAATCAACCACATTAACTATCAAATTTATTAACAAAAAACCCCAAATCATCAATCAAACTTATCCATAATTGAAGGTATATCTTTTATTCTCTAATTTATTATGTATTTTGTGTAATTTAAATTTGTAAAATAGGAAAAAATATATAAAATATGCAAATCCATAATTCACTTAGCTATATATAATTGTTTGTTGTTTGTTTATATTAATTATAGAAATTTTAATAATTGTTGATATTTGTCCCATTTTTGCATGTTTTTTTATTTTTTGTAATTTTAATTTGTAAAATAGGAAAAAATATATAAAATATGCAAAACCATAATTCACTTAGCTATATATAATTGTTTGTTGTTTGTTTATATTAATTATAGAAATTTTAATAATTGTTGATATTTGTCCCATTTTTGCATGTTTTTTTATTTTGTTTGGTTAATTTGAATTGTTGATAATGTGTTTGGTTATGATTAAAAAATTGAGTTATTATTGTTTGGTTTATGATTAAATGTGTTTGGTTATGATTAAAAAATTGAATTATTATTGTTTGGTTTATGATTAAATGTGTGTTTGGTTATAATTAAAAAATTGAATTATTATTGTTTGGTTTATGAAAAAATGTGTGTTTGGTTATGATTAAAAAATTGAATTATTATTGTTTGGTTTATGAAAAAATGTGTGTTTGGTTATGATTAAAAAATTGAATTATTATTGTTTGGTTTATGAAAAAATGTGTGTTTGGTTATGATTAAAAAATTGAATTATTATTGTTTGGTTTATGAAAAAATGTGTGTTTGGTTATGATTAAAAAATTGAATTATTATTGTTTGGTTTATGAAAAAATGTGTGTTTGGTTATGATTAAAAAATTGAATTATTATTGTTTGGTTTATGAAAAAATGTGTGTTTGGTTATCATTGTTTTGTTATCATTAATTGGTTATAATTGAGTTATCATTGTTTGGTTATCATTAATTGGTTATCATTGAGTTATCATTGTTTGGTTATCATTAATTGGTTATCATTGAGTTATCATTGTTTGGTTATCATTAATTGGTTATGTTATCATTTTTTGGTTATCATTAATTGAGTTATATTTGGTTATCATAGTTAGGATGGCAGACCCAGGTCCACATATTAAAGGGAGGTTGGGTATTTTACGACAGACTGGTCACATTTCTAATCAGACTTAGGATGCTGGCAGAGAAGCGGGTAGAGGAGATGCCAATAAGATTAGGGTTTATAATTAGTTGGCAGATACCAACGCCTGAAAGGGTAGTTCAAAATATCATTAGGGCTGGTTTTTACGGTTTTTACAGTATATGTAATTATACCGTAGACCGAGGGTTGATTACAGCCTTAGTTGATAGGTGGCGTGATGAGTCGCATACGTTCCATTTTGTCGGGGGAGAGTTGGGGATATCTTTACAGGATGTAGAGATTATGCTTGGTCTGAGGGTGGATGGTCTTGCTGTGACCCGGTCGGAGCGGAATGACACGAAGGCGAGCAGGTTGGCTATGATGGAGAGTTTGTTGGGTGTTAGGCTGGCTGACAATCAAGTCGATCTAAACTGTCTGACAGTTAGACTTGATTGGATGTTACAGACCTTCGGTGAATTACCCCCCAACCCTAGTGAGGAGCGTTTACTATATCAGTCTAGGGCTGCCATGCTATTATTACTGGCTGCACATGTGTTTTCGGATAAGAGCAGTGATCAGATTCCACTCTGACCTCTGCCATTTCTGGAGGATTTTGACACATGTGCTGAGTATAGTTGGGGATCAGCTCTTCTGGCCTGGTTAGAGGCTAATCTATGCAGGGTGGTACGTTGTAAGACAACCAGAGTAAGCGGGGCGGTGATGTTTCTGGATATGTGGGCGATTACCAGACTACTGCCGGTTAGACCGTGTGAAGAGCTGCCGGAAGATGTCGAGCCACCGGAGGGCTTGCCTAGGTTCCCCCTCGGTTACAGGTATGATATTTATTTAGTTTTTGAATTGGATTTGCTTTTTTATATTATTGTGTCATCTATCATTTACTTAGCTGCCGGTTATATTTATTGTTTATCGGTTTTTGTTTGTATATTACAGATGGAAGATGTGGAGGCAAACTAACCTTACGCCATATGTCTACGGACATAATGTGGTCCACATACGTGACCAGTTTGACAATATGTCGCCTGAACAGGTAAATTTTAATTTTCGTATTATATGTAACTTACGTATTATATGTTGTATATGTTTGCATTTGTCTTATGTTCGCAGACGTCTATTTTTAAACCATTGTTTATATATTCTAATTTGATGATTACAGATAGTGTGGCAACCTTACGGGGATCTCAATCAGTATCCGGAATACTGCACGCGGGGCCGTTATATGTGGCATTGTTCTGTGCCTCTCATTTGTAATGAGAAGATTGAGTACCACCCCGCGGACAGGTTCATGAGACAGTTCGGTTTTGTGCAGCGGGTCCCTACATATATTTGGAAACCCAGACATGGTCACGGCAAGGATAGAAGATATGGGATTGGGCAAAAACACGACTGGCCTTTACTAACCGGAGAATTTATAGCCGTGTGGAATGACCGCCACACCCGTCTTATTAACGGCGAATATGGCACGGGGACGTCACCGGATTACATGAAATGGTATAGAGAGCGGACCCGCATCTTCATAAACCCACCTGAACTTGCCCCGCCATCTCACGGTTTCCGGGAGCATACAGGGTTGTTCAGTAAAATGGTAACAACTAATTAAAGTTCATTAATATTTGATTGTTATTTTTCTGTTTGTATATTTCAATACTTATAAAATCGTTTTTGATTGGTTTTTTTTTTTCAGAAAGCGGTATTGCGCCGAAATTTCAAATCATTCAAACAGCATAAATTGAAAACGGAAGTGGACTTACTACGAAAGGACTTCGCTGAAATGGGATTGAATCCGTACGGGTCAGCTGATGAACAGTCGGATGGGGAGGATGACGATGACGACGACGACGACGACGATGGTGATGACGACCTACGTTACGACCCAAGAAATTACACTAGGTCGGCAAGTTGTCGGCGTCCCGACGAAAGAGGCAGAGGGGAAGGCGAATCTAGTAGCGGCGGTAGAAGAACCAGTGGAGGTCGACCCCCGACTACAGATCAGGGTCCGGGTCCGAGTTCAAGCGGTCATGGTCGTCGTGCTTCTTTTGCTGGGTCGGGCTACGTTCAGGATGATGTCCCGTTCGATCATCATAGACAATCATTTGGGTCGTACGAGCATCATCCTAGTCATCAGTCAACCGACAGTTGGAGTCGAGGGTTGACAGTTACATCCCACGAGCGTGCGCCGCATCCAGAATCGCAGCAGCGACAAAGACGGCGTACGGAGCTAAACGAAATCGAAGAGTCTGCTGAGCCGTCATCCGATAGATTAACATCGGCGGGAAAGATGCTCCCTATGTCCAACTTTAAAACATTTAGTCGTTACAAAAAAAAATAAATGCACTGTTTTTGTATTTGATTTCTATGTTTGATTTGTCAGTTTTATTCTTAGCTAGGGTTGGAATATTATAAATTCGTAGGTTTAATTTGATTTCTATGTTTGATTTGTACGTTATAATTTCGTAAGTTTAATTTGATTCGTATGTTTGATTTGTATGTTTTAGGGTAAAAAATATTCTGTATTTTAATTGATAGGACCAATATTGAGTTTTTACAAACCCTAAACCCTAAACCCTAAACCCTAAATTACAAACCCTAACCCCTAAACCTTAAACACTAAACCCTAAATTACAAACCCTAAACCCTAAACCCTAAATTACAAACCCTAAACCCTAAATTCTAAACCCTAAACCCTAAACCCTAAATTACAAACCCTAAACCCTAAACCCTAAATTCTAAACCCTAAACCCTAAACCCTAATTTACAAACCCTAACCCCTAAACCCTAAATTACAAACCCTAAACCCTAAAATCTAAACCCTAAACCCTAAACCCTAAATTACAAACCCTAACCCCTAAACCCTAAATTACAAACCCTAAACCCTAAAATCTAAACCCTAAACCCTAAACCCTAAATTACAAACCCTAACCCCTAAACCCTAAATTACAAACCCTAAACCCTAAACCCTAAACCCTAAACCCTAAACCCCTAAAAACTAAATATTCTGAAATATACATACAAACCGTACATTTAATGTACGGTTTGTACAGATTTCATACAAACCGTACATTAAATGTACGGTTTGCATGTTTTATGTGCAAACCGTAAAAGTAATGTATGGTTTGCACCCCTGATTTGAGCAGCGACGTTTTACGAATGTACTTTTTACACGGAATCACCGTTAATAACGTAAAAAAAAAATAAACTACAAACCGTAAAAGTAATATACGGTTTGTAGTGTAAATTACATTGGATACCATATCTATCAAAATAATTCCGACAACACATTATCACTTTTGAATTATTATGACTTGATAACCCTATCCGAAAATGACTACTCAATGCATTATTAAAGTTTCGAAATGACTACTCCAAAAAAAACACTACAACCCGTAAAAGTAATATACGGTTTGTAGTGTAAATTACATTGGATACCATATCTATCAAAATAATTCCGACAACACCTTATCACTTTTGAATTATTATGATTTGACAACCCTATCCGAAAATGACTACTCAATGCATTATTAAAGTTTCGAAATGACTACACCAAAAATTCACTACAAACCGTAAAAGTAATCTACGGTTTGTAGTGTAAACTTACCCTATAAATATGACTCAATTTTGCCAATTCTAACAAACCATAAAATCAAACACAAACACATTTCGGAAATCTCTAAAAAAATCCTCATTTCTTCCCAATAAAATATACAAACAAACACTTTTCGAAAATGAATTACAACTATGGTTATGACAACAACCAATGGAATAACAACAACAATGCGAATTCATCCAGTGGCTCAAACGATGAGCTAACTGATTATTCGGAGCACTTTGAAGTTGATGAATTGACTTGGGAAACAAGGGATGAAATGCTTGCTGATCTTGCTGATGTGGCTGGAAATTGGGGTTTCATTCTTACGATTCGTAGGTCTGGAGGGGGTGATGGGAGCAGAACACCGTATGTTGATATTGTGTGTGATAAATCGGGGGTTTACGAAAAAAAGAAACCATCTTCCGTAAAATCAGGTACAAAGAAAAAAGACTGTCCATTTTTCATTAAAGGTTACGTAGTTAATGGTGAATGGATGTGTCACGTAGAAAATGGACAACATAACCACCCACCTCCAACTTACCTCCAAGGGCAAGCACGACGTGCTCGTTTAACCCAAGATGAAAAAGAAATTGTTAAAACTTTAAGGCAAAGTAGTTTTAAAGTTGGTGCAATATTAGAGGCCATTAAAAATCGAAATCCTGACAATGTATCAAACACTAAAACGATACATAATTTTTTGGCCGGACTGAAATTTAAAGAACGAGATGGTAGAAACCCGACACAGGAACTTTTTAATTTGTTGGATAGACATCGCTACACATTCTACTATAATATGAACCCATCAACCCATTGCCTTGAGAACTTATTTTTTGCACACCCCGATTCTATAAGGATGTTCAAAGCTTTTCCTGATGTCTTGTTAATGGATTGTACATATAGGACAAACCGTTTTAATATGTCATTTCTAGAAGTCGTAGGAATGACATCAACGAACCAAACATATTGTTTAGGTTTTGTTTTCATGAGTGATGAGACACAAGAAAGTTATATATGGGCATTGGAAAAATTTAAAGTTACATTGGAGGGGTGTATACTACCTAGGGTGTTTGTAACCGACAGGGAAATGGCCTTATCAAATGCTTTATCCGTTGTTTTTCCCGATTCTCATCATATTTTGTGCACTTTTCATATTGCAAAAAATGTTTTGAAAAACTGCCGTAAAAAGATCCCTGACGAGGAGTGGCAAACGTTTCTAGATGATTGGGGTTTATTGGTTGATTCTGAGTCGATAGAGGAGTACAATTATAACTGAACTAATTTCAATTCCTCTTACAAATCGTACCCTGCTGTGATTAAGTATGTAGACAAGCTTTTAAATGATTATGCTGAAAAGTTTGTTGCATGCTATACCAACCACACAACACATCTTGGTAACAGAACTAGCAATCGAGCCGAACAACAACATGCTAAGCTGAAAAGATCCCTTTCCACAAATACTGGCACGCTTGAAACTGTTTGGGTAGAGGTGAATAGAATTCTAGAAAAACAGTTTGAGGATATTAAGACGAAGTTGGATAAATGCAAGTCTTATTTTCCACATTCTGAAAAAACGCCTCTATTTATAAATCTTAGGTTGTATATCACACACTATGCCTTTGATTTATTATTCCAAGAACACAAAAAATGTAGTGGCCAGGCTGATGAGAATTGTTCTTGCGGTTTTAAATTGTCTCACGGTTTACCTTGTCATCATATTATGAGTGAACATATTTTATTCGGGAAGCCTCTTCCTCTAGAATATATTCATCCATTCTGGAAAAAATTAGACGTAATTGATGATAATGGGAACACCGATGATTATGGGGTAGAGGGTGATCTAGAAGAGTTTAAAAGTGTTTATGCTAGCAAAATGAATGTTGAAAAACGGCGTATGAAAACACAACTCCGAGAGATAACCGTACCAGCCAGAACATCCGTCAGTGACCCCGAAGTGAGAGCAAATAGGGGGAGACCTAGAAAAGGCGACAAATCTAGTAAGAGGGATAAGTCGAGATGGGAGTATGTGGAGGAACAGAGTGCTGGTGCTAGTAGGGACAAGGGTAAAGGCAAGGCGGATGAAACACCGGAGGTAAGGGTAAACCCAACTAGGAGGCCGCGAAACCAGAACCCTAAACCCACCCCCAATAGGCCAACCTTCCTGTACAGTGACCAAATATGGGTCATGTTACATAGTTACATCGAAACAGTTTATGATGTGCGTGGGGATGGTAACTATGGGTTCCGGGTACTTGCAAATGCGACGGGTAAACAGAATGGGCAAGATGATTGGTACGCGATAAGATGTGAGTTGTTTCAAGAGCTGCAGCAAATGAAAGGTGTTTATTATGAGCTGTTTGAGAATCTTGACTTTGAAGCTTACCGGTATGATTACATTTTATCAAGTTTAAATTTTTATCATCCTACAGATCCCGCACCTATTGACAAATGGATGAGATTTCCGTCTTATGGGTTTTTAATTGCTTCTCATTACAATATGCCAATTGTATTGTTGTCCTTATGGGAAAATCAAAATGGAGGGGTAAACGTGTGGAACAGTACTTTTTTACCGCTTTATACTGGTCCGCCTCAGGGAACGACATATTACATCCCGACTGTAATGGTGTTCGTCAACAGTTGTCACTATGCTCAGGTTATTCCTAAAGAAGGGATCTTCCCAATGCCAGGAATTATAGCACGGTGGGAACAAACACGCACTGAGGCAGCTGTGCCATGGAAGAAACTTTTTCGACCAAATTTCAAATTATATATGGCGCTGGAAAAGCAATCGGGAAAGAAAAAAGCAAATGAAGAACCTATAGACTTAAGTCCATAATCGGTTTTTTATTTTTAATTTTATGTAAATTACTATTTTTTCCAATTTGTTGTAAATTTATATGATCTAAACAAATGTTTAATAAATTTGTTTTATGAAATTTAGTTCTATGAAATTTTGTTGTAAATTTTGTTTAATTTTGTTGTAAATTTTGTTTAATAAATTTGTTTTATGAAATTTATAAGTTGATATTCATGTTTGCATATTGACTTAATTTCTTTTATGAATTTTATATAATTTATGATTGTTTCATTCAAGAAAATTGACGATTGACACCAAATTCACGACTTAGTTAATGTTTCATATTGCGTTATACAAGTGTTAAAAACAAACCAAATGTACTTCACAAAAATTGACGATTTAGTTAATGATTCAATAAATATCAACTTATAAACTTGACAAAAATATAACATCAACCAAAAACATAAAATTTATCAAATCAACTTTTTTTGTGTAAATTTGTGTAAATTTTGTGTTTATTTTGAGAGATTGTTAGAATATTGGTAATTTATTTTATGTAAAATTTTAAAAATAAGTCATTTTGTTTTTTAATTTGAAAAAAACAAAATGCCTTATTTGAAAAAAATATCAACTTATACACTTGAAAAAAATATCAACTTATACACTTGAAAAAAATATCAAATTATACACTTGAAAAAAATATCAAATTTTAAACATAAGGCATTTTTATGTAAAAAAAAAAATCATGTTTAATTTGAAAAAAATATTCAGTATTTTAATTTTAATTATTAGAATTTTAATTTTAATTTTTAATTTCAAAAAATCTGTGAAAACACACAGACCGTAGATTTAATCTACGGTTTACAGTGATTGACTGTAAACCGTAGATTAAATCTACGGTTTACAGTTAATCACTGTAAACCGTAGATTTAATCTACGGTTTATAGTGAATCACTGTAGACCGTAGATTAAATCTACGGTCTGTGCGTTTTTAAAGAAATTATGCAGTGTATTAAGCCCACCTCATTTCATTTTAGTATGAAGTCACGAAACGTTGCATGTTCTTTTGTTTCTGTCTTTGGTAAGATGGCTTACGTATAAGTTGGTTCAGTCGTATGACTCTTTTAAACTTGATTTACAAGTCCTTGAGGCACTTTATAGATTAGTTTTTTTCAGTTCAGGTTTTTGCTTGAATTAGAAAGAATATGTATTGTTTTATTACTGTTTAGCAATTGTTTATTGGATAAATTAATAAAACATACTACTTTTGAAACTAAATTAACAAAAACATACCCAAAAGTTTCTAATTAACAAAAATATACTCAAAAGTTCATACCCTAATTTGTATATTTCATATCCTTATTTCAAAAGTCCACACCCTTACTTCAAAAGTTCATACCCTAATTTGTATATTTCATACCCTTATTCCAAAAGTTCATACAATTATTTCAAAAATTCATACTCTAATTTGTATTTTTCATGCACTTATTCCAAAAGTTCATACCCTTATTTCAGAAGTTCATACCCTAATTTGTATTTTTTATACCTTTATTCCAAAACTTCATACCATTATTTCAAAAGTTCATACCTAATTTGTTCATACACTTATTTCAAAAGTTCATACCTAATTTGTTCATACACTTACCTGTTTTCCGATCTTGAACTATCACGTCGTCGTCGTGTGACTCTCCTTCGACGACCGCATCTCCGTCAGCATCAATCTCGAGTTTTCGATCTCGCTGTACACACTCGTCGTCCATTCCGATAGATGTGTTCGTCTCAATCTTCACGGAAGAGAGAGATCGGAGAGAGAGATGAGAAGAAAAAGATTAAAAAAATAAAAGGAAACATGATGAGATAGATCGGAAAGAGGTTGGAGGGATGAGAGATCGAAAAGAGAGAGGATGGATGATAGATTGGATAGAGTGAGCAGGAGTAGGAGAGATATCGAAGGGAGAGAGAGATTGGAGAGAAGGTGAGAGCAGGAGAGAGAAGAAAGAGATTGAGATAGATTAATTAACTTTTTTGTTTTTATTAATTATTAATTAAATCTATTTTTTGATAATTTAATTTTTAATGTATGTTTTTGTTAATATAACAGTGATAATGTATGTTTATATTAATTGTCCAATGTTTATTATTCTTTTAGTTGGATAGTTAGCCAATTATTTATTGTTTATTGTTCATTCAATTAACCAATATATTATAACTGATTTATGTCAAACCAAAACATAAGATGTTAAGAATTCTAATTGCTTAGAATTTGGTAGAATCCTCTTTCAAGGATGGTAGTGAAGTTTATGAAAACAATGCGAGAGAAAATTATCAAATTTAATAGGTTTTAAAGAAAAGTTTGTTTGCCCTTTTTTTTGACAATTATTAGATACCGACTGGAAATTGAGAATACTGTAAGTGAGTCTAAAGATCTCGCAACATTATCCCCTATATAGTACTCCTACACTAATGTGTCTTGTCTTTTTTAAATCATTTTCACTTATGACAATATACTCCAATATCTATTCTACTTTAGCTCAAATGTAGTTACAAGTTTCAAGTACGTTTGAAATGCTCACGAGCCTGCTTTGGCGTCAGTAGTCTACAAAAAGGCAAATAAGGGTTCGAGTATAAAATTGAAATGGCATATAAGAGGCAGACTATCATTATATAGCAAATTCACATTTCTATAATATTCCCAGAAATTATTCTATTATGGTTTAATGGCAATTAGATAGCAAAATGTTTGATAGATGAATAAGTTGATGGTGACCATTTTAGAATTTCAAAACCTTCGAAAGGGCGGGCATTTTTTTAATAAATGCAGGACTGGTCTTTGGTCAGCTTGGCCGACTTAATACATATTAAAGTTACATTTGATTAATATATAACAGGAAGACTTTTGATAGCAGATTTGTTCTTCTTAGACTGCTTCTACAGTTGCAGAATGAAGATGAACAATAAAAGGTAATCTTTCAACTTTATTTAGTTGCAAACACTTCTCTACATGCACAAATGCATAATTTTTTTATTTTTTTTAACAAACAGAAAATATATAAAAACAAGGTCTCTATGGGATAAACCCCCATAGTGGTCATTACATCGAGATACATTCTGAAAATTGACTCTAAAATCCATATAGGAAATATTGCTAGAAAGGTGAAAATATGCCAAACAGCCAGCAAGACCTCTTGTTTCACCGGAAAAAGATCACCAAAAACCAAACGCCTCTCCTTATGCCCCCTCCACCTTGTATCTCCTAGATCAGTGTGATCAAAGGCATTTGATTCTTGGGTTTCCATTTCTAATTAGCAAAAGGAGCTCTGGATTAAAGCATTCAAAGACCTTCTAGTAATATATATACAAAAAACTGCCACATGAAAATGGGCATAAAGCTAAGTACCAAAAAAGATTAAAACTGCTAGACCATCTGTGTATACCATAGTAAACTAAAAGCTGCTCCACTTGTATCTTTAAACAAAAGCTAATTAGAATTAAAAAGCGCAGAACTTTTTTCAGACATAAGTCCTCATTAAAAAGTTGCCTTTGTAGGCAAGACAAATCAAAAGAGCATAAGCTTCAGAAAAATTTCCTCACAAGCTTTAAATATCTGTTCTTATCCATAATATCTTATAAATCCCAAACACAACCTTGTTCTCAGACTGGTCATCTTCCCTGAACTGTTGTTTTGGTGATTTGGTAAACTTCAGAAAGGATTCATCATAAGTCAGAAGGTTAAAAAACAGTAAAGTTTTAAACCTTTTCTAGATTTTAAAGTAGCTACCCCTTAGGCAAGGTGTACTTTTTTGGTCCAAGAAATAAGAAGCATGAATATTCTTAGGTAAATCCATAGCTCTGCCTGTAGTAAAATTATTTCCATTTGAACCCATTTTGGCCAAACCATCCGCAACCTGGTTCTGCTCTCTGTAAGCATGCTTCACAGTTAGTCCAACATAATCCATAAGTATGATTATGTCCTTCCATATAGAGCCAAATTTTAAGCCAGAATAAGACTTAGTGTTCCACCAAGTAACTATCATTTCAGAGTCAGTTTCCACAATAACATTGGTCACACCCATAGTGTAGCAAATAATTAAACCCTCTTTAAGAGCCATCATCTCAGCATACATATTGGTTTGCTTGCCCAGATTTTTAGAAAAAGCTAGTACTATCATGCCTTTATGGTCTCTTAAAATGCCACCACATCCACTATTGTTGTTGTTAAAAGAGGATCCATCTAAGTTTATTTTTAATCTACCTGTGGGTGGACAAGTCCACCAAACCAACTTAGCCTTTTTCATCTTACAGTGAATAGTTTTCAGGTTTAAAGAAATAAGTGTAAGGCAATGAAAGTTATTAGCAGGTCTTTTGGGCTTTATCAAAAAATTAAGATCATGCAACCATTTAGTCACCTTTTTAATAATGCTTTCAGCACACATTTTCTCATTTTCAAACCTGTTTTTGTTCTTACTAAGCCATATTTCCCAATTAACAATGAAAGGGACTAGAACAGCTAGCATACCAGTTTGAGAGAGGTCACATAACTTGCACCATTTTACCATGTTTTGCTTCCAACAGTTGGTAAAGCTAATATTGAAACCAAAGACATCTGCAAAATAACTCCAAACCTGTTTACAAATCTCACTAGAGCCAAAGAGATGATTAGCTGTGTCAATAGTGTGATCCCTACAACAAGAACAGCTAGTGACTGTGGTGATCCCATATTTTTTAAGATCCTCCTCCAGTTTAACAGCATTGTACCAAAGTTTCCAAGAAAAAATGCTTATTTTAGTGGGTAAAACAGTATTCCAAATATATTTTGCCACATTTAAAATAGGTTTCTTTTCCCTTACAAAATTATAAGAGTTTTTTGCAGTAAAGTCCCCATTAAAAGTAAAAGGCCAGTATCTAACATCATCTCCTTTTCTTAAAAACAATCTCTTACAGGTAACTTTCAGTAAAAGTTCATTTCCCCCCATGTGCCAAAGCAAGGTAGTGTCCCAGCCATTGTTATTGATGACCTGATTAAGCAGCACATTAGGAAAAACAACATTAAAAGACTGGCTAAGAGGGCCATCTCCTCACCAATTTTCATACCAAAAGCTTATGGAACCCTCATTAATATCCCATAAACTATTATCCACCAGCATCTTAAAATGAGGGTTAATCATTTTCCAGACATAAGAAGAATGTGTGGCATTCACCACATGCTCACCCCAATTAGGGTTATTGTTACAATATTTTTGAAACATAAAAACAGTCCATGGAGAATCAATTTCCATAAGTCTCCAGCACAGTTTGGCATGAAGAGCATTCATAAATTCTTTTAAGCTCCTCACCCCTATCCCACCTTCATTTACGGGGCAGGCTAACTTTCCCCATCTCATCCAATGATGTTTGTTTTTACTCTCTATTTCTCCCCAAAAGAAGTTAGCAAACTTGCTCTCAATTTTGGCTATGACAAGTGTTGGAGGATTAAGGACAGCAAGTATGTAAAGAGGCATGGAAGACAATACATGTTTAATGAGAGTAAGTTTAGCCCCAGCTGATAAAAAGTTTGCTTTTCAACTAGCCATTTTCTTTCCAATTTTGTCAATCAAAGGATCATACATAACAGAAGTGAGTTTAGTATTATGGAGTGGAATTCCTAGATACTTAGAAGGTAATGACCCCTCACTAAAACCAGTGATTCTGCTTATAATGCTATTCCTACCATTTTTAGATTTATTGGTTAAAAAGACACTTTTAGCTTTGTTAAGCATTTGCCCAGAATTCTGTTCATACTTATTAATAAAAGACATAATCACCTCTAGGTTAGCTTTACTGCTATTAGCAAAAATCAAGACATCATCAGCAAAAAGGATATGAGATATGGGCTCTACATTTACACAGGTTTTATACGGTACCAACTTACCTTTTATCATTAGATCACTCAAACCCCTACTTAGAACTTCTTCAGCTATAATAAATAGAAGAGAGGAGAGTGGATCCCCCTGTTTTAAACCTTTCCCAGAATTAAAATAGCCAGTAGAAACTCCATTTAAGCAAATAGAATAATTAGCATTAGCAACACATCTCATAACAAGTTGAATCCAGTTTTTGTCAAAACCAAAACAATCAAGAACTTTTATCAGAAAAGACCAGTTTAATTTGTCAAAAGATTTGGCCATGTCCAGTTTAAAAACAACATTACCCCCCCCTAACATTATCCCCAAGATGTTTAAAAAGCTCTTGGGCCAGTAGAATAACATCAGTAATAAGCCTACCTTCTACAAAGCCACTTTGGTTTTTGGATATAATTCTAGGTAAAAGCTTGGCTAATCTAGCAGTTAAAATTTTGGAGATAATCTTATACAGCACTTGACACAGACTAATAGGTCTAAATTGGGTAAAATCAGTGGGATTGTCTACTTTGGGTATTAAAATAATAAGAGAAGAACAGCAGACTTTGGTAAAGAGTGACCTTTAAAAAAACTATGCACCGCTTTTATCAAATCATTTTGAATAATATCCCAACAATGTATATAGAAAGAGGAAGAAAATCCATCAGGGCCAGGGGCAGAGTCACTGGGTATATCAAAAGTGGCATTTTTAATTTCCTCATCACTAGGTATAGTGTTGAGGATCCTATTATCAGACTCAGATATTAAATTAGGGATGACCTCAAATAGATCATTAGTAATAGAAACAGGGGAAAAGGAGAAGTGATTAGCAAAAAAATTACCAGCCTCACTTTGTATCTCTTTTAAGTCCTCAGTAATGGTTCCATCAGCCAGCTTTATTTGCAGAATCTTACTCTTGGCTCTTTTGTGTTTTAGCATTTGGTGGAAAAACTTGGAATTTCTGTCCCCTTCTTTTAGCCATTTAACTCTAGCTTTTTGCTTGTAAATTTTTTTTCCCTGTAGAACTAAATCATTATAAATTTTGAGAATTTTAGTATACTGTTCACAGTAGTTATCCCCCAAAATAACAAGTTGGTTTTCAGCAAAAATCAAATCATCTTTTGCCTTGGCTAGATTGCCATGTATATTACCAAAAATCTCCTTATTCCATTTTTTAATACACATTTTAAGCCTTTTAAGTTTAAAACAAAAGTTATCCATGCCTTCCAAATTAGTAGGGTTATCCCAATTATTAGCCACCATGTCTGTGAACCCCTCATGCTTAGTCCACATCCTGAAAAACTTAAAATTAGTGGGGCCAAATGTTGGTGCTGAAGCAGTAGTAAAAATAAGAGCAGAGTGGTCAGATACAGTTCTTTCAGCAACAGTGAGCTTTATATTGTGATAAATAGTTTCCCAATGAGAAGTTATCAAAGCCCTGTCTAGTTGTTCAAAAACCACTTTACCAAGATTAATCCTACTCCAAGTATAAATGGATCCAGTATGTGCCATATTAATAAATGCATTACTATTAATGAAATCTAGGAAATCATTTTTATCAGCACTAGCTTTTTTGTTACCTCCTAGTTTCTCATGATCATACCTAATGGTGTTAAAATCCCCTACCACTTTCCAAGGTCTATTATTGAGATTCAAACATGTCAGATCATGCCACAAATCCCTTCTTTCTATATAATTACATTTTGCATAGACAACAGTGAGAAAAGATTCAATGGGAGACTTGAAATGAATGGTAATAGATTGAGAAGTTGAGAGTAAAACACTGATATCTAGGTCCTTTTTATAGAAAAACCAAATTTTCCCTCCTTCATTGGTGTTTGAAATAACTAAGTCCATATTAAATTTATTAGCAATGGGGCCTGCTTTATCAAAATTGATCATAGGCTCTAACAGGGCAAAAAAATCTATTTTAAACTTCCTAACATATTTAAGCTGTTGAACTTAGAGTTCAATAATTGATTTTGATTATAACGTTGATTATGTTTTTAATGATTTTACGGTTTTACGATTTCGATGATATAATGCTTGTCTTTTCCAATAGTAGAAATTGTAAATTTCAGAACGCCATAAAGATAGAGCACGGAAAAACGAAGCCACAGGTTCAAGCGGAACCAGAATCGGAGCTAAAACGAAGGAGTTATGAGCTTTCGAAGAAGACCGAAAAACTGCCAGAAGAACAGTCGACCGATCGACTGGACAAAAACGACCGATCGTTTTTGGTCCAAATTCTTCCAGTGAGCACGTCGAAAAAACAACCGATCGTTTCTCAGAAAACGACCGATCGTTTTCTGAAAACGACCGATCGACTGTAGAAAACGACTGATCGTTTTCTGCAGAATTCGAAAACAGCTTTTCAGCTTTTTCTGGAAAACAGCTTAAAATACCCTCAACCACTTCCAACGGTCACAACACAGAAAAACAGACTTTGTGACCATATAAACCTCCCAAATCTTTCTTCAAACACACCAATCCATTATCCTAAAACCTCTCTTAATAAAAACCCAAATTATCACCATTTTGGTGAAAATATTCGAAAAAGAGGAAATTAAGAAGAAAGCGATTCAAGCTCGAACAACAACAAAGACTCACCAATTAGCTTATTTAGAAGCAAATAGAATAGTGAGTGTAGTTACATTTTTGTAACAAAATTGTAACGAGTATTTTATAAACTCATTTTTGTGAGCGAGTGATCGGGTAGAGGCTTTGTAAGCAAGTGAAGCTTAAAAGCTCTAGGTCTTTCAATTCGGGACACTCATAAAGTGAGGGGGAGCTTAATCAGTCGATTAGCTCGTTAGGATTGTAATATCCGGGAAAAGAATTTTTAGTGAAATACTCGGTAGTACCGAGGAGAGGACGTAGGCGCGTTTTGCCGAACCTCTATAAATTACGGTGTTATCTTCTTCCCTTTAACTTTAATTTTCCGCAAATATTTATTCTTTCTTGCTTGCGTTTGAATTTATTAACGATTATTAACGCTTAAGGTTAGAATTGCGTAAGTTGGGGTGTTTAGTTGCACTTAAGTTTAATTAGGCGAAAATCGCCATAAACCTTATTCACCCCCCCCCCCCCTCTAAGGTTTAGCCGCACACGGGCCAACATAAGCAATTGTGCCTGTGACAGTGCATTAGCAATGCCTCTAATATTCCATATAATGTAATTATACATTTAAAAGGTTGGATTGTACCTTTTTGGTAATTTTACCTTCAGGTGAATATCTCTTTGGTGGCTTCCCTCCTCTCTTGATTCTTGGTGTATCAGAGTAGTATCCTTCTTCTGCTGTTTGCTTGCCTCTTCCAACACAGGTGTCTAGGTGTAGAGTGTCCATCATTTTTGCAGCTGACTGCATGATCACTATCTCTTCCCCAATCTCTATGGAATGTTCATTCTCACTTTCCAAAGTGTTCATGGTTAGCTTGGCCTGTTTGTTTGCCCTATTTCTCTCTCTTTTTTTTGCTTTGTTAGTTTTTGTAAGGTTAGAAACTTGTTCAGAGAAAGACTGGCATAAGTTTTGAGTCCCCTTTTCTTTAGTCTGTATTCCTTTTATGCTCAGTGTATCCCCTCTCTCCTCAGCTCCCTTTTCCTTTGTGTCCATAATAGCCACTATTAGATTGTTGTCTTCTTCCTTTTTCTCAGAATTTTCCTTAAGGCTGGTACTTATTATCAAGCTAGAATTTCTTGTATCCTCTTTTTCCTCTTCACTTTCAATTTCTACCCATTTACCTTTTTCTTTTCTGAGAAATTTTCTTTTTGGTTCTATACTATCCAGACCCAGGTCTTTAACAGGTTTCTTAACTATATAAGCCTGTTTTGAACCTAATTTTTTCTTTTGATTATCCCTATTTTCAGGCTTATTCTCATTCTTATTCAAATTGTCAGCAATAGGTTTTACTTCTTGGTTACCCAAGCTTACTCCATTTCTAACCCTTTTGCATTCAAAATGTTCATGCCCTTGTAAACAACACAGGCTGCAATATTTGGGGGATTTTTCATAGTCAATTCTTTGCCAATACCCCTCCTCTAGAGATGAGCCAATCCAAATTCTATAAACCCTAGTTTTTGATAGATCCATTTCAATGCAAACCCTAGCATACATAGGTCTTACATGGGTAAGAGTAGCAATGTCTGCCTCTAGAAAACCACCTAAGGATTGAGTAATAGCTTTAAGGTAGGATAACACACAGAAATTTAGTGGTAAAAGGGGAATTCTAACCCAGACAGGTGCTATGGCAGATTCCTTAAAGAGTGAAAAATCACTTGTCCATTTAAAAAGTCTGTATAAAGCCCCTTCCATCTCATGAGATGTCCTAGTCCAGGCTTTATTATAATCATTTATATTAAGCATTTTGATAAAAACATGCCTATAATCAATAAGCCCTACAATTGGCATCTTATCTAACCCCCAATTTTTGGCAATATATTCCCTAATATTTTCTATCTTAGGTCTACCCTTGCTGAACTTAGCTATAAGTGCTAATTGTAAAGGTACCTCAGACCTTTGAAGTTCTAATTGTGAAAATATCACCGCAGGTTCTGATCCCTTATTATTACTTTGTCTAAGTGGCAGTTGAATATCATTGATCGTAATAGAACGTAGATCCACCTTACCTTCTAATCCATTAGAAATAGATGATTTACCTGATACGACTGATACATAGCTTGGTTTGATACTCTCGTTTTCCTTGTTTTTCTCCATATCTGATTGATTGCTCTTCGAAATCTTACAAATTGAGGGTGGGGTTATTCTATCTAACCCATTAGGGTTAGTATTATGTGGTGTATTTATGATTAAGGCGTTGTTTTAGTGGTGGAGAGGTGAGGAGATGAAAGGATAAGAGGCGGCGCCTTATCTCTCTGTTCTCTCTCTCTCTCTAGGGTTGTTTTGATGCACAAATGCATAATTAATACATAACCAAATGGCCGGGTTAACTTAAAAGCTTTTTTTTTTTGGTTTTCAACCAAATAAGCTATATATGTCACTTATTTAATTGCATTAAGTTCAAAACTTATTCCCACTTTTGTTATTGTTTTTATAACAAGTTTTGAAGATGGTCTTCTTAAGTAATAAACAATTTTCTTTACAAGATTGTCTCACTCCGGATACAAGTTGTATAATATGACTGAAAACTTTATTTTGATATGAGTGAATTCAAAATCTGATAAGCTTGAAATAGGATTGGATAAGAGATTCTTCGTTGTTCAAGGTCAAAAAACTCACTGCCCTTAGTTGGTATTCTTTGTCACTATTTTCTTTTGCATAACCGGAAAAAGGCAATTGTTCCATTTCACGTAAGCCATGATATGACAGTATGATTTTAATACCAGTATTTGAGGAGAGACTTTATAGACTGAGACTTTCTGTAACTTATCATTTAGATCGAAGCACATGGCCATATTTTTTGTTTTATTGAGTTGTTTATTTATTGGTATAGAACATAACTTCTCCCATAAAATTAGAGCAATGAGTTGTAAAACATGAAACCATATACCCATCTTAATTTATGTCTTAATGTTTTGGAAATAGTTTAAACCGCATATGAGCGTCGTCTTTTTCTACACATTGCGTGCTTTTCCATTGTTAGAGAAGTAAGAGTTGATTAACTTACTGCCAAATTTCCTTATTTAATATCATGCCCATTTGCTGTCAAACTAATATTCAAAAGCCAAAATGGTAACAATTTCCTTTCAAGTGGTTTACAAATTCAAATTTGGTCCATTCTCTAATGAAATTCGGTTTATAAGTAGGCTCGGAAGTCGGAACTTGACAATTCACTTTTATTTTTTTTGTAATTTTTGAAAAAAAAGAAGAAGATTATACGACTTGCTGATTTGAGATTGTTTTTTTATAAAGGTCACCAAATAGAGAGAATTATTGTTACCTAAAATTTTCCTTTTGGTGTTGTCAAAGGAGAATGTCAATTTATTATTGCAGTGAATAAAGATGTAACAAGCCGGCAAGTAAATCACAACATTTTCTTTTAAACTTTCTGGTCACATAATTCCTATAAATGTTTGAAAAAACTTATAAAAACGTTTATTACTTTTTACATGATCGAGACTGAACTGCGTACTGCTTCTACGCTTTTCACCAAAACCTAACAAAATACACGGACATCATACTTGCATGCATACTCCTGTTCAATTTACATAGGACGATAAATATACGCATTGACTATATTGTTAGGGATTTCTAATGGTCCACATTATTCGGAACCTTCATTGAACTGTTACTACTACAACTAGGATAATATCAATCTTTTGGCAAAATAAAAAAGTTGATATGTCAAAGTCCTTTTTTTTCCGAATCTATTTTAAACTTTGAACTGTTTTCATTATTATAGTCGCAGACGCACTCAATTACCTATATGATCAACTATTAAGAGTTTGATATTTGTATCTTACTTATAACTTGAGGTTTCTTCTTTACTTCGTCATTTTCTTAATTCTTTACTCTTTTTTCTAAACTACAGAGACAGAGCTGAAATTGTAATACTTTAGGTTAGTAATGTTGCTGGTCACGAGGACAAACGGATCGCCATTGCATTGAGGTCGTTGGAGAGTACAATGAAAGATTCAATTAGCTAACCGTTACAGCTACATGAGTCAAGCTATTTGAAATTGTTGTATGAAGTAAAGAATGTTAAGACATAATTTGAAGCTGCAATTTTGAGTTGATAATTGGCACGAGGTACTATAGTCAACATAATCAGCCTTCATATGATCTTCTAATGCATATGTGTTTTGTACACCAATTTCAATCTAACCCGTGGTTACATGGTCTTTCCAACGTTTCCAGATTGGTTACCTTTGTCGTCAAAACATTACTTTCTTTTCCGTCTGTACAACAGTCACAATCTTCATATTTGTAAGGAAATTAACTTTTCTCGTACAGTACCTGTTTTAATTGTGACTTATGTGCAAAGTTATATGGCGTATGCTGATATTTTTCTAAGTTGGAATATACAATATAATTCTTTTTTTTACTTAATTTTGAAATTCTTAATTTTCATATTCAAGACTATTTTGTAACAAGCACATACTTTATAAATTTTAGAATAACATGAACATGTGTCAATCATGAAAGTACATGTATGTATGTCCACTAAATGTTTTAAATATGTCAATAATCAGATGTTGTCCTTTGTGAAATCGATGGAAAACCGACCGACGAGTAGCATGGGCCGCGTATATATAAATGACGCAACATTAGCTTTTGGTCCGTTGGTTCATTTATGATGCTACCGTTACATGTCTGTCACATTAAGGATTTGGTATTCCAACCTTACATGCCTGTGCTTCACTGCGCATATAACTACTAACGAATGTTTTAGTAACATGTCACTACGTGTCAAATGTTTGAAAGTAGTCGCTCCTATTAATTGCCACGCATTGTAAGTTCATCATATATATTGCTGTAGTAATAATTTATTTACAGAATTATATATGTTCTGAAACCATGTTTTTTTCTTTAATTTTTATCTTACTGATTAGGATGCATGTTAGATATTGTTTGATGTTTTTTTCTCAAGGATGTAATTTGTTCGCACACTTTCTTCCTTTCACACATGTAATTATTGCTTATTAGCTTGAATACATGGACTAGCTAAGCAGGCCACCATCGGTTGGTTTGGTTTGGTTGGTTTTTTAAAAAAAATGCCCAAAATTATCCTTCTAATAAAAGGTTATCTATTTTTTTATGCTCCTTTTGTGTTGATAGCTGTAACCATACTCTATATTACTCGGATTATATGTTTACTGTTTTCTTAATTTGGTTTATTTATTATCACTTTCAATTTGTTCTCATTGAGTTGTGATTTTTGTGGGCGATGAATTTGTGCGTGTAACAAGCATGTTTATCCATTGTATATTAATGGTCCATTGTACTAATTTGTGCGTGTGCGTGTGTTTGGGTTAATGTTTATTTACTTAATGGTCCATTGTACTTGTTTTGCAGTTATCTAATCCAGATATACAACCATTTTATCAAAGATTTTATACATTTTCATAACCTTTTATCGGGGTTACAGACTCAACCTTTCCCCCTAAGGTGTTTTTCAAAATTTGTAATTAGTTAGTTTTTTAAAGAAAAATACCAATGTGTGGCAATTTCTTTATTTAATTAGATTAATCATTTTAACTTATGGGCTTTCTTTTTGTTAGTCATTGACAGTTTATATTCAGTGTATATCAAAATCAAAGCCCCACTCATTACGCTTGCACTCAAATATATATAAGGAAGCACTTTTAATCACAAGTTTCTTTTGGAATACCTCAAACCGAAAGCAACGCAAGCATGCTATTCTTCGATTCCTCTACAGGAGACCAACTACAATTACTTTTTTATTGAGATAACTTTTGAATCCTTAAGTTTGTATATGATTTTAGTTTTTAATACACTTTTATTATGTAATTCACTTTTGTTGTAGGTCCAATCATACCCCTATCATGATTCTCTTCAGTTTAGAATTAGCTTCACAAACCGTGTGGAATCAAACTTAAATTCTCAGGTTTTGCAATTTTAGATCTTAAAGTCGTTTAAAGGGACAGAGAGTGAAGTTCAAATGATTATATCGTAAAAAGTATCACGAGCCTGATAGTAACAAGAAGTTTATTGGACTCATCTTGTAATTAGTTTTCATTCATTAGATGTTACTTTTCTGTACTAAGAGGACTAATTTGTAAGAATTAGAAAGTTGTGAATTGGCAGTTAGAAAATGCAAACTCATCATCTGTTATATATACTCAGTTGGTTTTCGTTTTACGGTTAAGAGAACAATTAAATAAATTCAGTTCTTCTTCAATTTCAAGAGCTTTTCTTATAAATTTGTCACCTATAAATGAGGACTTCTTTAACATGAGGAGAAAATCCAAACACTTGGATGAAACAGCAGCAATTTACTCCTCTATAGTATATGAGTAGTTTTACATGTTACGCGACGGCTGTTTCGTATTAGAGTTCTCAAAGCCAAAAACCTAACAGACAAAGTGTGATAACCTCGTGCATGAGCTCAAACAACTGCAAGTTTCAGTGCTCATTATCATCTTACGATGGTATAGATAAATCATAAGATTAAGACCTGGATAGACTGATGGAGGAGTATGTAATGAATGATGCATTATTCATGTGTATGCAGTACATAAAAAGCTTCTTCGACCATTCAGTGTTTTATGTCTCTTGAATTTGACCGCATAAGGATGGTTCTATTTTTGTGTATGATTATTCATTGTAGATACCTTACCTAATACCATAAACAACCAAACGATAGTTCTCACTCCTCATTTTATTTTAGTTAGTTTACAACACATATCGGTCATTGTCACGAGTAAACAACCTGTGCATTGTGGATTCAAATTTCTAGAGTTTATAATGCATTCATTTCCTCTAGAGTTCTATCTAATAGATGAAATTAACACAATACAATAGTTTAGATTTATGCGTGAGTTTTGTAATTCTCTTTTTACATAATTTTAATATAAAAAATAAGATATATTAAAATCAATTAATTTTTATTTTTATTTTTAATTAATATTTTAATTTAAAATATTCTCAACTGTGGTTATATAATTTTAAACATTTAGTAACCCATCGTATCATTGTCCGCTTCTAAAAACATAAAATTCGGAATATTAAATTCTTGTCTCTCTTATTCATTTAAACATAATTAGCCTGATATCCATTGAGAATTAAAAAGGTTTCTTTATTCATTTGGTGGTCCACTTTTGTCAAACTTGAACCAAGGGGAATGCACCTAGCTTGCTGGCCTGTCACTTTTCATAGGGTTTGGTTAGGATCGGTACCCGATCCGTAAACACTCAATTCGTATCCTGACCTGATTATTTTTGGAAGTGAAAAAAAATTCTGATCCCGAGCCGATAAAAGTTGGGACCCGATTTTTTCGATAACCGAATTTTTGGAATCCCATAGGGTCGGGATCCCTATAGTCAAAACAGACCTATTAAAATCACGTAATACAACTCTAATGATGGTGAGTTCATTTCCATCTAAAGTTTTAAACATATAGCTTAAATCCATTAAAACCGACATTCTAATCTTTCGTGTGTAAACTATATAACTCTACACACTATAACATCTACTAAATAGAATAATAGACATTTATTTAATCATTCAAACAATAATAATAAATAACAATTGTTCATATTATTTTTATTAAATATATATTATTTCAAAACATTTTTAAATATAAATTAAAAAATAAGCATGTATTTTAAATAACTAGAAAAAAATATTATTAATGTAAAATAGTAAACTTATCAAATAGAAAGCACAAAAATAACTACACCTCAATCACCATATTCATGCATGTGACGTTGAAAGAATTAAGGGCAGTTTGAACATTAAAAAAATTGGGGGATTAAATTTTGGAATATTAGTGGATAATGGGGTAGGCAAAAAATCCGTAAACATAACTCGTAACCCAATCTGTACGAATTGGGAAGGGTTGAGTGTCCAAAAAAAATTAAATCTCCCGCCCCATTCTGTTATATATTTTGCGGGTTGGGTTAGAATTGAGGTTTTCAAACCGCGGGTTAATCCGTCCCAATCGTTTCAACCCGCAATATAATAATAAATATAAATATATATTTATATATATGGTGTATATTTGAATATACTAACATCTCATTCTTGTTATATTTTAGTTTTGATACTTGTTCGTGAATGTTATAAACGTATTTTGATTGATTTTGATTTGTATTTCTATTTGAAAGATTCAATTAATTTTAAAATTTAGGTTTATATAAACTATGAAAAATAAAAGATCAAAATATAAATTTAAGAATCAAACCAAATTCAACCTGCAATTTATTTTGCGGGTTGGAGTTTTAATTGTAACGGATTGAGTTGAGTTCGTTTGAAATTTAAATTTCACGAACCCGTCCCAATCCACCTGCAATTTTTTTTACGGGTTAGATTAGGATTTACATCAATCCGTGCCATGACCACCTCTGCTTCCTACCTATTGGAAATAACCTTCACCATTATTTATTGGTATATTGTACCAATGGTACTACTGATACCAACTCAAATGGCATAAACAAACAAATTATTTATAAGCCCCATAGTATTTTTAATTTAATCTCACCCTCAAATATTCCAAACAAATGAGGCCTCAACATATAATGGTAAAACTTTAGTACATAATGAAATACAAAAATCCCAGTTAGTTGTAAATAGCATTCATGCCATAAAACCTATGAAATCGGAGCCAACTTACCGCTGGTCCGGAGCAGTTAGGTCTTGATTGCAACGTGGTCTGGATTATATTGGTCTGGTTTAATACTAGTGGAAAATTTTAATCCAAATTGAACTGAAGCAACCAGTGTGAACCATATGATAAAATGAGAACAATCTAGTCATAAAAATACTGTAAAAATAAGCTCCTTCAATCCGTTTCTGACACAAACCGATTGTATAACTAAATAAGTAGCAAGCAACAGAGTAATTTAACTCAAAAAACTTTAAAAACATGTGTAGTCACAAACTATAGGAGTACAATTATATAACCAATAGCAAATAGGGTAAGATACACCAAGAAAATGGAACCATACAACATTCTACTCATTAAGATACTCCAATTTATACTAAGTGGAAAAAGAGGAGTGTTCATAGCGATTCTCATGTGTGCTTTCGGAATTCACATGCCTTCCGGTGGTGAAATTGACAACTTTCTCAGTATATTCTTCAAATAGTTTAGCCTTTATCAGACCTCTTTTTGGTGGAAGACTAGCTTTTTCTTTCTTTACTGGCTTGGGTACTGCAGTTTTTTTATGATCCATTTCTAGCTAGCTCTATTATATACTAGAATGTAAAGACAATTCAGAAGGGTTGTATGTATAGTGAGATGTGAATTTATGTATAGTGAGATGGGAATTGGTTGTGAGGGAGGGATGTGTCTTGGCTGCCTTAAAAACAGTAGCGCCCGCTGACTTATGTTTTATTTAACCTATTGTATTAAATAAATAAAATCGTTAAAAAAAACCAATGAAAGAATTTATTTTTGTTCAAATAAAAAATTATATAAATAAATACCTAGATAAGTACGATTATTTTATATTTTTTTTTGTTTGAAGTAGCCGGTACGGATACAGTACGTCATTTCAAGTACAGTACACATGATAAAAAAAAATTAACGTGCCGAAAAAGTACCGTAGATGTACCTAATTGTATCGTTCTCAAGTCATGTCAAATTATAAATTACGTATAAATTAACTTTGGCTCGTAAAAAAGTTATCACATAACAAAAAAGCTACCCACTAAATATCTAACAATTTACCACTATCTTTTTTGAATCATGAAAAGATCTTATTTGCCCCCTTCACGTTTTTCTCAAATTCAATTTTTTTAGGTAAGTAATCTCCATTTCAGTTTTTTCTTTGACGCAAGAACAAAAAACTCGCCACATATGTTATTACATAATAGACCTACTTAACTAACTTTACAAATTACAATCGGTTCTCATCACTCATGGTTAGGTATGACAATTTTACGGGTTTCAATCCGACCCGATCCGTCACGGATCGGATAAAAGTGCAATTCTATTCGAGTCGGGTTTAAAGGAGTAAAAATGCAATTTTAAAAAATGAAACTTAAAACTCTCTCTCTCCTCTATCTCATATACATTAAACTCTCTCTTTTATATTATAGTTCTAAATCAAATAATTTTTTAATCTAACTAACAAATTTTATTTGAAATTTTTGACATTTATAAGATTTATTTTTTAAAAAGAATTTTTATTTTTTTTAAAAACGGATCAAATGAATTAGCTCGGATCGGATCAAATGGATAAATGCACAATTACAAACCCTATCCATGGTCAGCAATGTGAACATGACTTTAAGTGAAATAAAAGTTGGATTCAATTATTGTTTCGCTTCATTTAGATCTTGATGCATTCACGTGTTCTAAAAAATAATTTATTGACAATTACTTTGTCTTGTCCAATTGTTGAGCCCTCGTGGTATTTTGTACTTTTAAGTTTTAACTTTTCCAGCGTCTTGATTGTTTAGACTTTAGGGCGTGTTTGGTTGCAGTACTAAATGGACAGGATGGGATTAATAGTGTAGTGGGCCCTTAAATGATACGTTTGGTTTGCAACTTATAGCAGGACTAATAGTACCGGCTGTACTTCAAATTCCATAGTTTACCATCATTTAGAATACCTGGGGTAGTGTGGTATTTGTAATCTCACACTTAATCCCATAGGATTTTTAATCCCATGTAAATTAGTCCTTGTACCAAACGAGGCCTTAGATGATCTCATATTGACGACGTAGTCATACATCATGTAGTCTCTTTTAGTCTTTTCCCATTTTACTTTTGTCGTCTTATTTTATGTGTATACCAGTTATAGATGTAAATTAGAATGTTACATTTTCTAATGAATTTGTATGTAAGTTTGTATTTTATGGTCATTTTCCCAAATATAGAGATTTTGGTATGTCCTTAACAGTAGATACATCATCTTAAAAAATATTATCCTATAATTTCTAAGAAACATAAAAGTGAAGCAAATTGGCAGTCTTATAATGAAGGACCAAGTTGTAATTTGTTCAAAAAAAAAAAAGAAATTATAAATTCACTCTTTAATTATGGAGCATAATTGGAGGAATTTAGGACATGAGAGTACGTTTTATAAGAAGTGACTTGATATCCGGCAATTGCTTTTGCTAGTAATTACTATGAATTTATGATTTGAAGGTGGATTATTTTATTTTTTTTAGAGACGTGGTGTAAAAAATATGTCAAATAAAAAATAAAATAAATATGGTCTAGTATAAAAATAAAAATAAAATTCTATGTTTAACATATCATAAAATAAATATGAAGTTAAGAGAAAATGTATTGGACAACAAAATAATTTTTTTGGTAATCTTGTTTGGGAAAATACAATGACCATTTACGAAATTTGATAATTTCAACGTAAAAATCATAAAATTTTAGAAAAAAGTAGCTAACATGATTTAAACTCCTAAATTTCCATTACATTAAAATCAATTTTACCACTACACCAACAACTCTTTTGTTTAATTAGGAGATATCATTAATGTATATATCTTATAAAATTTTAAATTAAACATATCTGTTGTGTGACATATTAGCTCGTATATATATGTATATAGATATAGAGAGAGACAACAACCGGGTCTTTATTAATCAGAATGTATGAAATACAAGGGAACCCTAACCTTCTTTATATACTAGAGGTTAGGGTTATACAAGATAGAAAGCCCAACTTAAGCCCACTATGAGTAAGGCCCAATAGTCCAATAATATCTTACAACACTCCCCATTTGGACGTCTTGAATTCTTCGTCTTCAGGCAATCGATCTGAGTCGAGTTCATTCGCAGTGCTAAACACATAAAAACCTTAGGGACGGAAAACCCAGTGTGGAACAAAACCGGTACCTAGGAGAAACTGTATAGCTGAATGATATAGGCCGAAATTTCATGTAATTAACTAACCACAAAACAGTGTGCCTCATCAAAACCTTGCTAGAGTAAACCCAGTGGAAAAAACCTCTAGTCGAAGGACAAAAGAGTACACAGTGGTAAGAAGTATACAACCGGATACTCCTCCTAATTTCGGCAATCTTAAGTGAGATATGATGGGAACGTGTCTCGCTAAAAACCTTGCCAAGGAAAACCCAATGGGAAAAAAACCTTGGTCTAAGGACAAAAAGAGTACACGAGCATGCGACTGGATGCTCTCCCTCACTTGCACACGACAGGGTGCGAGGATTTCGACTAAGTAGTAATTAGTGCAATAAGCATTCACCTGAATGCCTCCCCTCACTTGCACACGACTGGGTGCAATGATTTCATATTCTAATAAAGAGTACGAGCATTCGACTGGATGCCTTATTTACTTGCACATGACTGGATGCAAGAAAATCTAACGTGGAATAGAACGAGCATTCAACTAGATGCTCTTAAACTTCGTATGTGAAGATTTATTTCGGCGAAAAATGCTAAATAAGTTGTCCTCAATTAAGACAAGTGTTTTATCTGGATCGTGAGACAGAACATATGTAATTCAAATATGGCTAATACTAGCTCGAATCCATATACACTCTCTAGTCGTCTCATAGAGCACGAGCAGATCATAGTGATTCGTTTGGAGTCATTACAAGACCTCCAATATATCGCCTTATTCCTAATGGTAAAGACATACCATGTTAGGAATATCCCTTATGCGGGTCTGATAAGTAACCAGTATCGGTATAACCGAAAAAGGGTTGCGTTAATTCGAGTACCGAAGGGGGTAGGTACACTCGATGACGCAAAATGGGATAAGACAAGCCCTCATCCGCAGTTACCTTAAGGTAATGGGAAAATGTCTTTTATGCTATTTCGATGGCTGCGTGTTAGCGCGATGCTGTGTCGAGCTATACCATTCACAGCATACGAGATGTTCGTCCTAGCACATTAGACCAAGTACAATGATGCGCTTATTGTACTTAGATATGAACATGATGGTTCAATATCTCTTCATCGTCTCATCAGGGATGGACTGGGTCTATATCAATGTCTAGTGATCGAACGTTCATGGGAGAATCTGACGACTTAGCGTCATGATGACTAAAACGTCATAACACCTTCTGGGTTAGTATGAATCATGGACTTAGATTCAATCTTTACGGGACTCGATCATCAGGCCGAGTCACTACCGTTTCTTCCCAAGATCCTTCATCTCGAAGGCAAATCCAAAACGTGGATTACTTCATAACAAGCAATGGCATAATACTTGTTCAAGTATCCCAAGCTGATCAAGTACTCACTTAGGCGGTATACCACATCCGCTCGGATTATATTAATCCATATAGTGAACGTCTCAATCAATTGAGATCGTGTTCCGTGGTCAGGATCTACTTGATTTGAGCACATGAAGTCACACAGGGACCTTCATCTATATCTCTTTGTCTAAATTCTCATAGAGATAAAACAGTGACCACAATCACATGCTGTATAATTAGTTTTTGGGAAACTACTAAACTGATAAAGTAGGGGACCGTTATAACGTCCATTACGAGGAAATCATCCATCTCGTAATCAATTCCAAGATGTGAGAGAAGCCTTGCGCTACTAGGCGAGCATTCTACAATCTCATTATTCTATCACTTTTCCTTACGAATAACCAAATAAACGAACTCGTTTAACCTTGGTGGTGTTGGAGCTACAGGTCCGATCACACTTTCACTAAGGAGTCTACTTGGATTGCAAGTTTCCATTAGTCCAGTCCATTCTACGTTGACTTCAGGCAACGGTACATGGTTCCCTGTCATAATTTGCTCATATTATCAGTCGTCACCGAATATATGAACAAGTAATCAATGACAGTCTCGTTTCGCTTCAATATCGTCTAAGATATCATGATCGACAGATATTTCAAGATTCTTAGGATGAGGAGGAAATCACACATCTCCTTGCTCCTTTATAATCTCGTGCGAAAAACGAGTTTCAATTCACCACCTCTGGGGCTGAACGAATTTGGAACCGGTCAACTTCCTCGTATCTTGGGAAGGACGACAGACTGACGGCCGACGGCAGCGTCCTTTGCTTGGCGGGTTCGGCCAAAGCAACATGTTACGACAGGAACACGGCGTCCGACATGGACGTCTATCCTTGCAAGCATTTTGCAGCAGGTATAAATGATCTTGTGACATCTCATAAAGTCATTAAATGCGTCTGGCATTTAGTTAGACTTGAGGGAGTATATGCACTTACTTATCACTAAGTGCTGTTTTGGGGATCAAGCTAAGACCGAGTGGGTTATGCCATGTTACTTCATGTCGTTCCTTATCAACGGTAACATGCAAATCTCCCCCTAACGACGGGGAGAACAGTCTTAGCGATGTCACTTTCGCATATCATGCGGTAAAGAGATCGCTTACCAAGGTTACTCTATCAAATGATATGTATGGGATTCATAATCGACTTATGTCCCCTTCAGAGGTCAATATTTTGAACGCTATAGCGGCTCAATCAAAATATTAATTAAGCACTCCAAACACGCGTTAATATGAGACGTCTGGTTCATAACCAGTAACCAGCTGGTACGCATATGGTGTTTGAGTGTCTATGGGCCTCATGACGGACCAATACAACAAAATAGCATAACCCTACACGGAAATATAAATCTTGGTGCGCAAGACCAAGAAATGCGTGCAATCATTTGCAGTCGCATCATCAAACTTTCCATGAGTCCATTTGGGTCTGAACATAATTGACAGGATGTTCAATTTGAATTTCCAAACTCAAGTAATTCAAATCGAAATTTCGATTTTTTACTCTTCGGAATTATCAAGTCAACTAGACTTTTCAGGATAATCCGGATCATGAGCCATCAACTTAATGATAGGGCTAAAAGTTTGGGAAATGCTTCATTTCTGTGGACAACAATAATCATGTGACCTTATTGTCGATACATCAACCATAACCATTTATATTTATGGTCCATTTTATGGTTGGATAAGTCCACAATAACTCCTTCAATTCTTTACAAGAATTCTACGAGTTAATTTCGTGATCTTTACACATACTAGTCTTTCAAAGTGAGCATTAGTGGCATGAATTTCGGATTAATCACGAAATATATTCTCAGAGAGAATCCAAATGCGAGGCGATTATAAATCAAACATCGTCTTTTGACCCGGGAATATCTCATCCGGTCAATGCCACAATATCAAAATGCTTTTATCAATCGACGACAGGCGAATGATAATACAGACAATCATGTCTTAGCATCTAAATCATTTATCATTCGACGATATGCGAAATGATAAGCTAACTTTAAATGCTTTAAAGAATGTGGTAGCAAACACTTGAAAGACATTTCAACTCCTCTAAAATACGCTTTTGGTCGTATTGAATGGAGGCTATGTAAAGAAATTTTAATTCTTTCATGAGCTATTACCAGATAACACTGGTTTTCTCGAATATTTTATAACTCAACAAGGTACGGCAGGACCTACATGAGTATAAGACCTCATATTTGACAAATCAATTTGGTTTTTTACCAAAGATTTTGATTTGGAACGACAGGTCCAGAATCATTGTCACAAAGGACTCTTTTAGGTAAGTAGTTTGTGAAATTATGTGGTACACGGTTACCCACTATTTCCAAAAAAAATCAACTACCCACAAGTATTGCCTAAAATTTCATAATTTAAAGTTTGGTCACATTTGTCAAAGGAATTTGCTCAAAACACTTTAAATTATTTCGAGAAATTTTGTAAACAGGCAAATCATAATCCAAAAATATGGTCCAAATGGAAAACATAATCCAGATGAGAGAAAAAATGGCTCAATAATTTATCAAAATCAATAAAAAAAAGGTCCCAAACTCATTTGAGCCACAAAACCGGGGGTCTCAAGAGTTTCATTTCAGTTAGTTTTAACCACATTAGCATCGGTTTTTTGCATCTTTGTAATAGTTTTGAACTATTTAAGAAGTAACCGTGCATGACTTTTGTATTTATAGTATAGAGTTGCCTCATTGAGCATTATCTCTTACTTTGTGACAACGGGCCATATTGTTCCTTTCAATTACAGTCTTGGAGCCATAGGTTTTCGATTTTGACGATTGTCTAAAATCTCGCTTGGCAAGGCGATTCATCGGGATCGCGACTATTCGAGACAAATAACACTTGTCTCGGTTCTCGATTCGTGGAAAAAAAATATACACGAAGAGCATTAATATCAGGCAAACAATTCGCCATTGACCCAATAGGATTAAAACTACTCACCGGGGTAATTTTCTTATCCAATAACATATGAGTGATAAAGGAACATGGTGAATATAAATTCATGATACTGCTTATGGAATACAATTTCCAAGCTAGTATTTTGATGAAGGATAGCTCCAATATGCCAATTTCAGACATTTGTTCACCATAGACGTCATCACGTCTCAAATGTGGCGGCGGAATAAAATCAACGCCTTAGCATTCATCCTGAGGGTAACAACAAACTCGTGTTTTACTCATCAAAGATGGCATCCAAAATTTTTTTTTTTGGACATCACATTTTCACACATCAGGGTGACTAACATCAGGGTGACAAATTAAAATCAACGTTTAAACAGTCATTTCGCAAGTATGTTTTACGATTTTTCTCATCATATATGGCATCCAACATGTGTTGGGAGTTCTGGATTATTTATCATATAAAACGACTGGTTTATATGTTTATGGTTTGCACAAGCACAAACTTTATTTCGAAACGACAGGTTCAAAAATAGTTTTGCTTTTAATGTGAATTGGTTCTCATTGATCGAACGACGGGTCGATACTGAGACACCAATTCGGCGAATACATATCTATATAGACACATTCGGGGAAATTATTATTTACTCAACCTCTTTCGGTAGCTCTATTTGTACACGACCAGGAAACACGGTGAAGGGGGTGGGCACGAATGCCTCTTAAAAACCGACCTCATTAGGAGAACGACTTCCGCCTTTATCTTTCCTAGACATCGTATCCAAATAGGTGAGCCTATTTGGGGAAGATTCATAATTTTTCCAACTTAAATGTGAATATATACGATTTTCGCTTTTTATATATGGCAATAATATTAACAATATAGACAATATCTATCTAGATTAACCATATATATATAAACAGGCAGTAATATATTTTAGGATCTATCTAATCATGCAGTAGATTTGGTGTTATAAACAAATCAATTTAAGATTATCAATCAATCCATAAAGATTTTAACATATCAAATCAAATCAATTTAAGATTATCAATTAGATCTAATCCAATAATTTACTCGCATATGTGATATTTATATATATGATAATATCAAAAAGATATGATTATGCTAACAAGATATCAATCAATTATCTATGTTTATCGCCATATTAATAATTCTATACATGGTAGTTTTAACATTCAATCAAACAATATATTTTTAATTACCAATCAATTCTATATATGGTAAAAAAAAATATTTTAACATGTAAAGGGGTTAAATTTACAATTCGGTTATACATGTACTATGCATGATATATATAATGAGGTTTGGACATTATGTACTATTTCATATATCTAGTTTGTTACCAAAGCAAACTATTTAATATATATAATATGCAAATAATCAAGCAGATCAAAGCAAACAGTAGCAGCCGCATGTACTATGCATGTACAACAATTTTTTTTTACAGAGGTTTGGACATTATGTACTATTTCATATATCTAGTTTGTTACCAAAACAAACTATTTAATATATATAATATGCAAACAATCAAGCAGACCAAAGCAAACAGTAGCAGCCGCATGTACTATGCATGTACAACAATTTTTTATTTTTTTTTACAGAGCACTAATCATTGTGTGTATAAAAGAATCATTAGTCAGATTACATGCAAATTAACCTAAACAAAATATATCATGCAGTCGTAGTAACACAAACATACGAGGCTAGTTATATGAGTTTTGAAAATCGGTACCTTACGCACGGTATGTTGGTGAAGGTCGATATAGCAAAATCCTAAAAAAAATCCGGATAAACCTCAAGGTTTATTGAATCTAGAATCTGTACTTCGATCTCCGAGAACAGTGCTGATAACGTGTTGTGTAACATATTAGCTCGTATATATATGTATATAGATATAGAGAGAGAATATAGAGAGATACAACAACCGGGTCTTTATTAATCAGAATGTATGAAATACAAGGGAACCCTAACCTTATTTATATACTAGAGGTTAGTGTTATACAAGATAGAAAGCCCAACTTAGGCACACTATGAGTAAGGCTCAATAGTTCAATAATATCTTACAACAATATCAAAATAAATAAATAAATTGAAAATAACCGATGTTCCCGACCACCCCGGGGCCACCCCGGATTTGAAGTGAAAGTAGCAAGCCAATGAAGAATTTGAATATTTGATATCTGTATATGCTATAGTTATAACTTTTAAATTATAATCAAGTACTTTAATAGAAAAAAAGTGTCTTTCATAACACGACAATGTAATCTAAAACTCGACAAGTAGCCTTTGAATGTTGAACATCACTGACTGACCATATCTTGCTGAGTAGGAATTGCGATAGATTGCTCGTAATTAAAAGCATATAAACAAAGTGTCCTCAAAGTTTAAATACTAATTTTATTTGGGGACCCACCATATTTTAGCTGTAACACTAATGGCCTAAAATATTCGGAAGTGTGACAAATTTTGGACTTTACCACAGACTCAAACTCAATATAAATAAGTGAGTAATGAAATTTATAAATTGATACATGTGCAACTGCGCGCTTCTTCATCGTATATATTTTGGAATTGTCTCCAACTATGACCATATTTAAATTGTGAATTTATGAAAATACTAGTCGATAAACTCCACAGACAATAACACCAATCCCAAGAACGACACAATCATCTACATTAAAATTATGAAATGAAAAGACTTCTAATAACATCGATCCCAAGAACGACACAATCATCTTACATTAAAATTCTTTAAAATATAGAATTTCACAATATTATCTATCGAAAATCAAGATCAACACAACTGAACAACGAGCACCAAAGAGAGAAACGGAAATCCCATACTGCAGATTTAAGCAAATAATCTGAAATACATTAAAAACTAAGAAAACCTGGCCGGTTTTATTTAACTTAAGACTTAAAAACTTTTTAAGCCCGGAAACCTCAACTTTGAAAGAAACCACAACAATTTTATCTTAAATGCTGCAACAAAATGGAAAATAAAACCATTTTATCGCATACAATTTAGAAGGGCGAAGGATATGTTTTTGAGAAGGAGCAGCTGCCATGGCCAATATCTTTCTTTCTCTTTAATCCCACCACTGAATTAGTCGCAGTCACCAACTTATGGAACATTTTAACTTTGATTTTATCTTGGCCTCTCCTTGGGGGAACCATTGCATATATTTTCTTTTGTGTGTTATTTTTTCCCTTTGATTCCATTGTTTTGTGTATAGAATTGCGAAAAACAGAGGAGTTTCTATGTTTACTTGCAGAGCTAATGTGAAATCACTTTTTTTTATAGCATTATAGAGAAGCTGGGGTATGAAAACTTGGGCCACACTCACATTAATTTATTTTATATAATTACTGCTACAATTTTTTATTTTTTATTTTTGAAAGGAACTACTACTACAATTTATTTTAAGTATATTAAAGTTATATTATTTCTAGGTGTGACTATTGTGTGTGTGCATATGGACCATATTACATGATCCTAAAGGGACCCAAAGTTTTCCTAAAGTTCTTTAGTCGTGATTCATTTTTGCAACATAATTGTTCCGAATTTGTTAAGAAACTTTTGGTCTCTATTATAAACGGAAAATCAGCCTAAAGTAGTTAAAATCATGCCGATTTACCGGATTAATTGCTATTTTGGGTTTATAAAGAAAACTCATAATTACTTATAACAAGTTTTGAATCATTCCCCTCACGGCAGCAGCCAGCAGTATTCAAGTTTTGAATAAATTGTTCGTATATTTTACTTATATGAAATGTTATGTTGAGAACATACCATTAGGAAATGACCTTTGCAGAAGAATATACCTGGTCGTTAATCAAAGGGGTTCACACAGTGTGATTGTGTGAACGTGACTTATAGCAATGGAATATTAGTGGTGAAGCGACCACTGACCAGTTGTGAAATTAGTAAAGAGTATTATTGTACCCACCTTAAAACCTTATCCAAAACTTTACCCGTTGATGTGATGAAACTTTATCCGTTGACGTAACGGACTAGATGGCCTAATTATAGATTAAATAAAAATATGATTTCAATATAAAAAAAAAAAAAATGATCAGTAGTAGCTACATCGTTTCTCATTATTAAAATTATCTCACTCATTAGTCTAGCTATCTCACTTTTGACCCATATCATGATAAGAATTAATGACTGCATTGGAGCTAAACTACATGTGCTACCGTGCCAGTATGCAATAAGATTCCAGTCAATAAATCCAAAACCTAATTATTGTTAAAAGGAAATAAGGGATCTCCAATCAGGATGACCGGCAACATCGAAAACAGAATCAGTAAAATCGCTAGCGGAATATATATAAATTACGATTTATGAACTAGCTAGTCTCACCTTTGTAGAGTTGTAGAAATATAAACCAAGTATCTAATCATTCCATAATAGGTCATTACAAATGGACCAACCATTCCTATATTAACTACTAATTACTGACAAATTAAATAATACTGACTTTTCATAATGCATAAATATTGCATATCCTCACGAGTCTTGTTCAAGTAGTATGTTTTATCCTAGATAGGGCTGGTTCGGTTCGATCCGGTTCGGTTTTTGACAAAACCGAAACCGAGCATTTTTTTCTGTTCGGTTTTTTTCGGTTTTGGTTTTTTTATTTTTCATTGGGGTTTTAATTGTTTGATTCCTATCATTGGGGTTTTAATTGTTTGATTCTGGACAAAATATTTATGAATGACCCTTAAGGGGGAAAGACGGGCGTAACATTTCGAGTTGAGTACAAAACGTTTTTGGGTAAAACACACTGTGGACTTTCGATAATATATCTCCATATAAAATTCGAATTGACTATAAACAATTATTCTCAATAAGGAAATCAAAACGGAATCTTGATTCCAGAAGACAAGGTAATCTTAGTGTTATTAGGAATTTAGGAGTAAACAAAATAGAGTCAACATTCAAACTTGGTTGAAAATGATTTCAATAAAATAATTTATTTGAAAGAATAAAAGAGGTTAGGTTAGATAGAATTGTGGTGCCTAAACGATCTTATGGGACCACCGACATATCCTTTAAACGTAGCCAAGCCAAGCCAAGATTGTGTAAGGGGAAAATTTATACTATATTGTTGTATCGCTTAATCTGCTTTATATTTTTTTGGTTTATTATGCTTGCGTACATCACTATATATATTTGGACGATGGATTTTTAAACTTTAAAAAATCTTTAAAAACGTACAGACCGTAGATTTAATCTACGGTTCACTGTAAACCGTAGATTAAATCTACGGTCTGTATCATTTCTCAGAATTTACACATTAAAAATTAAAATTAAAATTCTAATAATTAAAATTAAAATACTGAATATTTTTTTCAAATTAAATATGATTTTTTTAATAAAAAAACTAAATGCCTTATTTTTAAAATTTTACATAAAATAAATTACCAATATTCTAACAAACTCTCAAAATAAACACAAAATTTACACAAATTTACACAAAAAAAGTTGATTTGATAAATTTTATGTTTTTGGTTCATGTTATATTTTTGTCAATTGTATAAGTTGATATTTATTGAATGATTAACTAAATCGTCAATTTTTGTGAAGTTTTTTTGTTTGTTTTTAACATTTGTATAACGCAATATGAAACATTAACTAAGTCGTCAATTTGGTGTCAATCGACAATTTTATTGAATGAAACAATCATAAATTATATAAATTTTATAAAAGAAATTAACTCAATATGCAAACCTGAACTAAATTTCATAAAACAAATTTATTAAACATTTGTTTACATCATATAAATTTACAACAACTTGAAAAAAATAGTAATTTACATAAAATAAAAAATAAAAAACTGATTATGGACTTAGGTTTATAGCTTCTTCTTCATTTGCTTTTTGCTTTCCCGATTGCTTTTCCAGCGCCATATATAATTTGAAATTTGGTCGAAAAAGTTTCTTCCATGGCGCAGCTGCCTCAGTGCGTGTTTGTTCCCACCGTGCTATAATTCCTCCCATTGGGAAGATCTCTTCTTTAGGAATAACCTGAGCATAGTGACAACTGTTGATGAACACTATTACAGTCGGGATGTAATATGTCGTTCCCTGAGGCGGACCAGTATAAAGAGGTAAAAAAGTAGCGTTCCATACTTGTACCACTCCATTTTGCTTTTGTCATAAGGACAACAATACAATTGGCATATTGTAATGAGAAGCAATTAAAAAACCATAAGACGAAAATCTCATCCATTTGTCAGAAGGGGCGGGATTTGTAGGATGATAAAAATTTAAACTTGATAAAATATAATCATACCGGTAACCTTCAAAATCAAGATTCTCAAACAGCTCATAATAAACACCTTTCATTTGTTGTAGCTCTTGAAACAACTCACATCTTACTGCATACCAATCATCTTTCCCATGCTCTCTACCCGTCGTATTTACAAGTACCCGGAACCCACAGTTACCATCCCCACGCACATCATAAACCGTTTCGATGTAACTATGTAACATGATCCATATTTGGTCACTGTACAGGAAGGTTGGCCTATTGGGGGTGGGTTTAGGGTTCTGGTTTCGCGGCCTCCTAGTTGGATTTACCCTTACCTCCGGTGTTTCATCCGCCTTACCTTTGCCCTTGTCCCTACTAGCACCAGCACTCTGTTCCTCCATATACTCGCATCCCGACTTATCTCTCTTACTAGATTTATCTCATTTTCTAGGTCTCCCCCTATTTTGTCTCACTTCGGGGTCATTCATGGATGTCCTAGATGGTACGGTTATCTCTCGGAGTTGTGTTTTCATACGCCATTTTTCAACATTAGTTTTGGTAGAATAAACACTTTTAAACTCTTCTAGATCACCCTCTACCCCATAATCATCGGTGTTCCCATTATCATCAATTACGTCTAATTTTTTCCAGAATGGATGAACATATTCTAGAGGAAGAGGCTTCCCGAATAAAATATGTTCACTCATAATATGATGACAAGGTAACCCGTGAGACAATTTGAAACCGCAAGAACAATTCTCATCAGCCTGGCCACTACATTTTTTGTGTTCTTGAAATAATAAATCAAAGGCATAGTGTGTGATATACGACCTAAGATTTATAAATAGAGGTGTTCGTTCAGAATGTGGAAAATAAGACTTGTATTTATCCAACTTCATCTTAATATCCTCAAACTGTTTTTCTAGAATTCTATTCACCTCTACCCAAACATTTTCAAGCGTGTCAATATTTGTGGAAAGGGATCTTTTTAGCTTAGCATGTTGTTGTTCGGCTCGATTGCTAGTTTTGTTACCTAGATGTGTTGTATAGTTGGTATAGCATGCAACAAACTTTTCAGCATAATCATTTAAAAGCTTGTCTACATACTTAATCACAGCAGGGTACGATTTGTAAGAGGAATTGAAATAAGCTCGGTTATGATTATACACCTCTATCGACTCAGAATCAACCAATAAACCTCAATCATCTAGAAACGTTTGCCACTCCTCGTCTGGGATTTTTTTACGGCAGTTTTTCAAAATATTTTTTGCAATATGAAAAGTGCACAAAATATGATGAAAATCGGGAAAAACAACGGATAAAGCATTTATCAAGGCCATTTCCCTATCGGTTACAAACACCCTAGTTAGTATACAACCCTCCAATGTATCTTTGAATTTTTCCAATGCCCATATATAACTTTCCTTTGTCTCATCACTCATGAAAACAAAACCTAAACAATATGTTTGGTTCATTGATGTCATTCCTATGACTTCTAGAAATGACATATTAAAACGGTTTGTCCTATATGTACAATCCATTAACAAGACATCAGGAAAAGCTTTGAACATCCTTATCGAATCGGGGTGTGCAAAAAACAAGTTCTCAAGGCAATGGGTTGTTGAGTTCATATTATAGTAGAATGTGTAGCGATGTCTATCCAATAAATTAAACAGTTCTTGTATCGGGTTTCTACCATCTCGTTCTTTAAATTTCAGTCCAGCCAAAAAATTATGTATCGTTTTAGTGTTTGATACATTATCAGGATTTCGATTTTTTATGGCCTCTAATATTGCACCACTTTAAAACTACTTTGCCTTAAAGTTTTAACAATTTCTTTTTCATCTTGGGTTAAACGAGCACGTTGTGCTTGCCCTTGGAGGTAAGTTGGAGGTGGGTGGTTTTGTTGTCCATTTTGTACTTGACACATCCATTCACCATTAACTACGTAACCTTTAATGAAAAATGGACAATCTTTTTTCTTTGTACCTGAATTTACGGAAGATGGTTTCTTTTTTTCGTAAACCCCCGATTTATCACACACAATATCAACATACGGTGTTCTGCTCCCATCACCCCCTCCAGACCTATGAATCATAAGAATGAAACCTCAATTTCCAGCCACATCAGCAAGATCAGCAAGCATTTCAACCCTTGTTTCCCAAGTCAATTCATCAACTTCAAAGTGCTCTGAATAATCAGTTAGCTCATCGTTTGAGCCACTGGATGAATTCGCATTGTTGTTATTCCATTGGTTGTTGTCATAACCATAGTTGTAATTCATTTTCGAAAAGTGTTTGTTTATATTTTTTTTTTGGGAAGAAAGGAGTATTTTTTAAGAGATTTATGAAATGTGTTTGTGTTTGATTTTAGTGTTTGTTAGAATTGGAAAAAATGAGCCATATTTATAGTGTTAATTTCAGAAGCCCCACAAGGTGGTGTCATTTCCAAACTTTAATAATGCATTGAGTAGTCATTTTCGGATAGGGTTGTCATCACATAATAATTCAAAAGTGATAAGGTGTTGTCGGAATTATTTTGATGGATATGGTATCCAATGTCATTTATACTACAAACCGTAGATTACTTTTACGGTTTGTAGTGTTTTTTTTGTTGTAGTCATTTTCAAACTTTAATAATGCATTGAGTAGTCATTTTCGGATAGGGTTGTCAAATCATAATAATTCAAAAGTCATAAAGTGTTGTCGGATGCATTTGATGGATATGGTATCCAATGTCATTTACACTACAAACCGTAGATTACTTTTACGGTTTGTAGTGTTTTTTTTTTTACGTTATTAACCGTGATTTAGTGTAAAAAGTACATTTGTAAAATGACCACTGCTTAAATCAAGGGTACAAACCGTACATTTTTTTTACGGTTTGCACAAAATACATGCAAACCGTACATTTAATGTACGGTTTGCATGTATTTTGTGCAAAAACTTACAAATCAGTCCCTGCATTTCGTAAAAACTCAATATTGGTCCTATCAATTAAAATACAGAATATTTTTAACAAACATACAAATCAAACATACTAATCAAATTAAACTTACGAATTTATAACGTACAACTCAAACATACAAATCAAATTAAACTTACGAATTTATAATATTCCAACTCAGCTAAGAATAAAACTTACAAATCAAACATAGAAATCAATACAAAAAACACAAATGTGCATTTTTTTTTTGTAACGAGTAAATCCTTTAAAGTTGGACGTAGGGAGCATCTTTCTCGCCGATGTTAATCTATCCGACGACGGCTCAGTAGACTCTTCAATTTCGTTTAGCTCCGGACGGAGTCTATGTCGATGTTGCGATTCTGGATGCGGAGCACGCTCGTGGGATGTAAGTGCCAATCCTCGACTCCAACTGTCGTACGACCCAAATGATTGTCTATGATGATCGAACGGAACATCATCCTGAACGTAGTCTGACCCAGCAAAAGAAGCATGACGACCATGACCGCTTGAACTCGGACCCGGACCCTGATCTGTAGTCGGGGGTCGACCTCTACTCGTTTTTCTACCCCCGCTACGCCCGCCGCTACTAGATTCGCCTTTCCCTCTGCCTCTTTCGTCGGGACGCCGACAACTTGAAGCCCTAGTGTAAGTTCTTGGGTCGTAACGTAGGTCGTCATCACCATCATCGTCGTCATCGTCATCCTCCTCATCCGACTGTTCATCAGCTGACCCATACGGATTCATTCCCATTTCAGCGAACTCCGCACGTAGTAAGTCCACGTCCGTTTTCATTTTCGCCCGTTTGAATGATTTGAAATTGCAGCGCAACATCGCTTTCTGAAAAAAAACCCAATAAAAAACGATTTATAAGTATTGAAATATACAAACAAAAAAATAACAATCAAATATTAATGAACTTTAATTAGTTGTTACCATTTTATTGAACAACCCCGTATGCTCCCGGAAACCGTGAGATGGCCGGGCAAGTTCAGGTGCGTTTATAAAGATGCGGGTCCTCTCTCTATACCATCTCATGTAATCCGGTGACGTCCCCATGCCAAATTCTCCGTTAACAAGCCGGTTCTGGCGGTCATTCCACACGGTTATAAACTCTGCAAAAAGTGCAGGCCAATCGTGTTTTGCCCAATCCTAAATCTTCTATCCTTGCCAAGACCCTGTCTGGGTTTCCAAATATATGTAGGGACCTGCTGAACAAAACCGAACTGTCTCATGAACCTGTCCGCGGGGTGGAACTCAATCTTCTCATTACAAATGAGAGGCACAGAACAATGCCACATATAACGGCCTCGCGTGCAGTATTCCGGATAGTCATCGAGATTCCCGTAAGGTTGCCACACTATCTGTAATCAGCAAAATTATTATTAGAATATGTAAACAATGGTTTAAAAATACTAGTAATAAATTCTGCTACAACATATAATACGTAAGTTGCATGTAGGAAATAAGAAAGTTAAAATTTACCTGTTCAGGCGACATATTGTCAAACTGGTCACGTATGTGGACCACATTATGTCCGTAGACATTGGCTTAAGGTTAGTTTGCCTCCAAATCTTCCATCTGTAATATACAAACAAAACCCGATAAACAATAAATATAACCGGTAGCTAAGTAAATGATAGATGACACAATAAAAAAAAAAACACAAATCCAATACAAAAACTAAATATCATACCTGTAACTGAGGGGGAACCTAGGCCAGCCATCAGGTGGCTCGATATCTTCCGGCAGCTTTTCACATGGTCTAACCGGCAGTAGTCTGGTAATCGCCCACATATCGAGAAATATCACCGCCCCGCTTACTCCATTTGCCTTACAACGTACCAACTTGCATAGATTAGCCACTACACCAAATCATCAATTTTGGAACACTTTGTAGTTTTTACCTTGGAACACTTTCTAGCCGTACCTAGCAATTGGAACGAATTTAATGTGTTCCGGTTGTAAAAAAGCATCCCAAAAAATAATATCATATTTATTTTAACAAAGTAATTATTTAGGAACACCTAATAACGTTCCAACTAACGTTCCAAAAAATAATATCATATTTATTTTAACAAAGTAATTATTTAGGAATATCTAATAACATTCGAACTAAGTAATTATTTAGGACCATCTATTAACGTTCCAACTAATGTTCCAACATGTATAACTCACATATCCATTTAGTAAAAAGTTACCGGTTAATAAATTCTACACTTGATTTCTCATTCTTTTTTAGGAAAAAAAAAACATATATATAGCGTACTCCTAGTAATTGAACCATAAACTGATGATGACATTATTTTTAATCCTAAATTACACATTTCACATAAAATGCACCATAAGTCTCTCGTTTGAATATAGCTGCCATATAAAATTATTTATGTTTATTTTTCATGTTTTCTATATTAGTATATGTATCTATTCATTTATTAATTCAGAATATAACAATGGGCTCATATATATACTTGTTTTAGAACAAAATTTAATTAAGTTATGAGCAAATTTTAAAATCTGAAATCACCTATGTACATAAATATGAAATGGGTAAATAAAGAAAAGTGAAAAAGTAATAGAATGAGTATAATGTGAAAAATATAAATACAAATTAATTATTTAATATATATACATATATATACGTGCATATAGATTTGTGGGGGGAATATGTACGATGGTAGTGTGGGCATAAAGACCTTAAAGTTAACTTGTTATATAATATAATTATATAAGTACAAATGGGTGTATGAATAGTATCACTTTTTTTAAGTAAGTTTTAATTACCATAAGAGTTCCACATGAATCAAAATTTCCAAATTATACATTTCTCTGTGTTTATTACTCTGTAAAATTGCAGGCGCGAATTAGAGAGAGTATTTTTCCCACGTTCTTAGAGGTTAACTTCGTGCTTATCTCAATCATAAATCACGTAAGTGGTAACAAGCCCACCTCTATCTGCTCCCTCCTCATCGCGATCTGTTCATTGACGCTGCGGAGACTTGTTTATTCTATATGGTTAGTTTTCTGACTTTGTCTAATTAACACAGTACGGTTTGATTCTTTTATATTATGTCTATTTATATCTATACTTCTTATATTTCCCCATTTATAGTTGAATAACACATAGTATCAGCCAATTTCTATCAAATTTGTATAAGATTGGATTCTAGGGTTTTCTTTCTTTAATAATATTGTGCTACAATTGGGTGATTGTGTTTGGTTTGTTTGCAAATTTTATTATAACAAATTGTTAGATTTTTTAGTCCCACTATATTTATTCATTTTAATTACAGTTTAAATATGTAGTTCGAGTTCGACATAATACTGTGCTTAAGTGTTCATCTGTTAGCCGGTTTTATTTATTTATTTCATGTCCGTTATAGTGTTGTTCTTTGTCCAAGCTTCCAGTGTTGGGATATAGTTGAAGAAGTATAATAATAACAGGGTTAAAAAGTTGAATTTACTTTTTGGGATAAGATTGAACACATACTAAAATTGAACAACAACTAGTAATTGAATATAAAGATGGATTATGTGCTTAATAGTTGGGCTCATTTTTAGTATTAAGCCTGGTTTTTATAACATCGGGGTAGCATATGAAATATAATGTTTGCCCCAAATAGTTTTAGTCTGTTATGTCTTTAATAACATCATATTGGATATAAATTTCGTAGAAGTTCCTTCTTTCTCCTAATACCATCAACTCTCCCTTTCCCTCATATCTTTCGTTAACTTTATTTTTATTTTGAAAATCTTTCTAGCTTAACACGAGCATGCTCCTAAGATGGCGTAGCAACGAAACTCAAATACGCCCATGATTTAAACTCTAGGTTGTTAGATTCTGCTATGATATTTAGGTAATAGTGTTTAAGGTTTTATACCTATTTTCATAAATCTAGTTTCATTTTGCTGCTAGCTCTAGTTCTTATTTGGTAATCGACTACAGAGGTCACTAACTTTTTTGAAATGTAACCTTTTTTAAAAACTGTGTTGATTATTATCTGACTATCTGATGGAGAAAAATACTAGAATAACTACATTGGCACACGTTTAGCCTTAGCTATGTTGGATTCCCTTAGACGGTATAAATAAGCCACTTGTCTTTGTTTTTTTTTCTAATGGTTTTTTTTTGTCATAAAGATTTTAGACCCAATAATAAATAATAATGTCGTTGGACAAATCATGGATGAGCAAAAGGGGTACTCCAGATTATATCATAGGTGTTCAACAATTTATTGAATTTGTTCATAAAAATTCAAATGGACGGACACATTTTCCATGCCCATGTAACCGCTGTGAGAACTCGAGGAGGCAAATTGACGTAGATGTAATTAACCTTCATTTACTACAACATGGTATGCAAGAAAATTATGTGGCATGGACACATCATGGAGAAAAAAACAGAGATATAGGAGGAAATGTAAGGCATATGATTGATGAAACACCCTCTGAAGAATCAAACTTACCTAGACTAGAAGAGCTCATGAACAATGTATATGATATTCATATGACAGAGAAAGAAAATGCACTTGATGATGTGATTGGAGATGACGTGGGAGAGGATATAGTTGTTGAACCCCATATACAAGAGAGCAAAAATTACAAGAAATTTAGAGATATGGCATTTCAACATTTGTATGCGGGTTGTCCTAATGGAAAGACCACGTTGTCCACCATTATACAATTTGTTTTTCCGATTTTTCATGATTTTTAATGGCTTTAGATGCTATAATTTTACTTGTGTGATAGTTTTTTCACCACATTTTGTATTATCCTTGGCCTTGTTCTGGGATTAAGTATTTGCAGGTGGTCTACTTTGATTTGAGTTGCTATTTGTCTTTGGTAATATTTTATTGTTTCAACTTATTTTGTCTTACATTGTTGTCACTGTTTAATTCTTCTACTGGTTTAAGTCTATTTATACATCATGCTTTACAATTATTAACTTGATATATATGATCATAATTCCTTTCAGATGCAATGTCTTCTAGTGATGGCGACCTATCGGAACATGATGAACACGATGACCTGGCACCCGAGGTTAACGAACAACGTGCAGATAGAAATTTTGTTATGTTCAATCGTCATGGGGAAGCAGTTGGACCCAATGCAACTCGCTTTAAGGCTAAAGTTGGTAAATATGTGACTACCTATGTGCCTATTAGCTATACTAGTTGGTTAAAGGTAGATCAAAGACATAAGGATGATGTTTGGAATGAAATAGTGGTAAGAGAAAAAAATCTCATCAACTCTTATTGTTTTTTTAATGAGGGTTTTTAGTAATTGTTAGAATATAAATAATACTATGTTTGTGTGCAGAAAAAATTTAATGTACCAGGTTATCTAAGAGAAAGTATTGAAAAATCAATGCCAAGTTCTTTCCGAAAACTAAAGTCGAGTCTAAGAAAGAGTCATTTGGACGTTCATATCAATTTAGAGGCGAAAATGGTGAATATTCCTAAGGGGATTGCGAAGGATGATTGGGAGAAATTTTGTATCTATGAGTCTAGTGACGAACAAATAGAGCGAAGAGCTAAAGCTGTTAAAAGTAAAAAATGTAGTTTGTACGGGCATACCGGCGGGCGAAAAAGCGCAGCAATGGTTGAGTATGACATGGTACTTTTCCAATACGATTAATCTGATTTCTGCTATAGTTGTGTTATGGCATGAAACTAATAATTGAAGTAACTATTTTATGTTATTTAGGTTCAAAAACGAGGTAATGTTGTGTCACGAAGTGAGGTGTGGATTGAAACTCATACAAGAAAGAATCGAACTCCACTGCCTGGTGCTCAACCATTTTTAGTAAGTTTAAGAATAAAGTTTTACATAATTAATTATTCAGACTTTTTTTATAGTATATATAAACCCTTTGCAATTTTTTTGTAGTATGTATAAACCCTTTGCAATTTTGGATAAGGTTTTTGTTTAAAAAGAAAAACGAATGACTTTTTTATAGTATATATAAACCCTTTGCAATTTTTTTTATCAATGTAGACATCATGATTAATATTACAGGAGCAAGTTCAAGCAAAAGTCGATGAACATAAAGAAAGTGCAGAAAACAACATTGGTGTTCATCCTTTGTCGATCGATGACGATCCATTGACTCAAGTTTTTGGCAAGAAAGCTAAGGGTTTGCCAGGTGTTGGGAGTTTTGTTTCCACGAGCAAGTACAACGCCGTTCTTCATTCTCATATTATGAACTTGGAAGAAAGTAAACAGAAAAAGAGTTTGGAGAAAAAGACAAATAAAATAAATACACCACCGGATCTTGCTTCTGGTTCTCGTAAGGTTAGACATTAATTGTTTGGGTTAGATATTCTTGTTTATGAATAAACTACTAAAATACAATGTTTATAATTGTTTCTAACAGTCATCGTTTCTCTCTCTTGTTAAAAGAAGTCTTGTTTTTCATTCTGCGGTTAGTTTTTTATATATAGAAAATATATGAACGTGGATAGTGAATAGCCAAAATACCATTGAAGGGTACTCCATGCAGTTTTCTAACACCATGTGATATTACTTAATCAAAGGCACTAGTTTATCAGTTTTTTATAGATTATTTATTGTAGTGTGGCTAAGAGCTGACACCTTGCCTTTTCTTTTGTCAAAGTATTGCTACTATTTTTTAACTTTTTACAAATGTTGTACTGTAATTGTAATGTTGAAAAGTAATTTATATACTTTTATAGCAGTATAATATGATATGAGATAGAATAATAATTCTGATGTTCCTTACTATTTTTAACCCGTACACAGGTGAAAAGCAGGCCATCTAAACGTATTTTTGCACCTAAGGTAGCAACTATGCCCATACATGAGATAGCACATATGCCCACGCCTCAAGGAGCTAGTAAGTCATCAACAGATTTGCCCCATATGATGAAAAAAACTAGCAAGTCAAACTCGAGCAAAGCAGATAGATCTAAATCGACACCCATTGAACCAACCCCATTCAGGTGGTGTGAGTTGCTTAATTGGGATAATGATGTTGTTGCAATCGCAGAGGAAGTCACTGATTTAAATCATAAAGGGACTTGTCACAATTATAGTCTAAAGGAGTATGAAATGAAGGTCAGCATGTTTGTTAAAAAGATTTACTCCGCAAAACTTTACAAGGCAACTCCTGATGCAAAGACAATTAACGAAGTCGGGCTTGGAGACTATTTTGTTTGGCCAAAATCTCACATCAATTTCGTGGAAGAAAAGAATTGACTTTGTAAGTATTTTTTTTTAATTATACTTATATTACTATATCAAATATATTTCTAGCAGAATCTAGTATGAGGAGTTGTATGGTGTTGGTATCTGCTATTTTTTTTTTTATAAACTAGCATTTTAAAATAATTTTCTGATTCATACCATCCAAATTTTATTTAAGTTTTTAAATTTTGTTGCTTCTATAAGATTTTTATATTTGCTATATGTATATGCAGGGCTGAGACATGTGGCGAAGGTGACATCGATTGCTTGATTGGACACAAGTTTCGGTTTTTTTTTCAATTGTTAGACGGTTTTTAGCATGACATCAAGATTGTAATATTTGCATTTTTTTTAAGTTTTTGTTGTTATGGGGATTTCGTTTATGCAGTTTAAACAATTTATGTTCATTTCAGTTTCAAGACGAATGGAGTATGTATATAAATTAGTGGTTTAATTATGGCAATGTTAAAATTTGAAATCCAATTACTGTTTGTTAAACGTTGAGATTTGGATAAATATGAGCAATTTCAAAATATTTTTTCCGTCTTAATCATCTATTAATGAAACTTGTTTTGGGCGTTCCAATACAGGAACACCTTACATGTGTTCCAATATATGGGTTTTTAAACAACTTGACACTCTTTTATTGGAATGGTTTTTAGGTGTTCCAATGTTGAAACACATGTAAAGCGTTTCAATTCTGCATTTGGAACGCCGTGAGGTGTTCCAATAATCTGGCACGTTACTGACACACCACTTTATAGCACGCCTTATAAGCGTTCCGGAAAATATTAGGAACACTTTTTTTTCGTTCCGTAAAGGCTATTTTGGTGTAGTGTTTATAAGCCCTCTTGGAGGCAATATGCCTATCTCTAGAGGCCTCGAGCTCTTTGATCCGAGCACGAGCCCAAATATTGTCGATCAGAGACCTCTGGTATTCACTCTCCATGGCCTCCAATCGCTCGTCCATCTCGACAGCTCGACGAGCCTCCATGGTTAAAGAGGCAACCCTCCTTTCGAGGATACGAGCCTTTCTCACCTCCTCCTCTAGATGAGCAACATACTCAGGAAGGTTGTCACCACTAGTTTCCCGAGGAGAAGCCATTTGTACGTTGATACGGAGTGAATTATACAAAAAAGATAGGTACAGCCCCCTTTTATAAGAAGAAGGGGTAGATCAAAGGTCATCTCGAAGAAAGACCAACCCTCTTGAACATCCCTAGGACATTTATGGCAAACTAACGACAGTTCCAAGTCCAATTAAAGTCATCCAATGAGGTATCAAGAAGATAAACAGACAAGAACGAGAATAAGGAAATATTTTATTAATTTCAAATAATTCGATTACAACTGGGGAATGATGCCCCATACAAAAGAAATTACAAAAACTAATTATTCCGAGGAAGAGCTTGCTTCAACGCCATCCGACCCTGGTTTGGACTGATTATGCAGCTCCTTGAAGGCAAGGTTATAGGCTCTTTTTGCCGCCCTTTATTTAGCTAGAGAAGCCTCGAGCCTCTTTATACGCTCAAAGGCCCAATCCCGATCAGCCATCGTCATATGATGAGCCACGTCCATATCAGACAATTTCTTCGCCGTAACGGCCAGCTTCCTTTTCACAGCACGAGCTTTCTTGACCTCGTTTTCTAAATGAGCAATGTATTCGGGAGAGTTGTCACCAGTAGCACCATTGGGAGAGGCCATGACGTTCTTAGTAATGATAAGCAATGGAATATTTATGAGGGAATAATTCTCACCACACTAAAAGGCAGACCGAACACCGAGATCAACGAAAGATCAAGATTACCGAGCAAGATACCAGACCGAACACCGAGATTGAAGAAAGATCAAGATTATCAGAGCAAGTTGTAATACCGAGCATAGATACAAATAGAAAACTGTATTCCGAGCAATTATACCACCAAGCTAAATAAAGATTAAAGAAGGGTTTATTATTTATTCTATTTTTACATATTATATTATTGTTGAAAAATCTAACGCTACCGACCAAAGTTATGGCTTTATCAATTTGTTTTTTATTTTGACTTTGTAAGCAAGTCTATTTTCAGAAGTGTCAAAAAACAACTTCTCCCAACTGGGCTTCTAATGCTCCGAACTTTTTGAAAAGTGGGTTGCTTTTATTTACCAAACACTCATAGTTTTACTAGATGGGTTTCTAAACATAGAAAGTGTTTCCAATATGTCCGGCAAACACACCCTAGATATACATAACATTGATAGGAAATAGTACAAAATATTGATAAAAACATTGTCAGGGTGGTGGTAAAAGTAGGGGAAAGTCATGTTAAAACAATTAATAAGCGGTCATCAATATTATGTGTCACGTATCCACAAACTCGGTCTCGATATTGTGGATTTCATTTAATAATCCCTCCTTGCTCTACTCTCTCTCTCTCTCTCCACTCTTCACACCGTACTCGTCGCACTTTCGATCTCCATTTTATCGGAGCTATTCCAATCCCCAATGTGACTAGATTTTACTCATCTTTATACTTTCTATCTATTTATATCTTACTTTGTTCAAATCTCTCATGTTCCATTTCTTCTTCATCTACATTTCCGTTTCTGGTACAAATGTGCTGGAATCGAGAAATTAGGTTATTTAGTTGTGTTTTTGGGTTAGGGTTTTGATTTTATTTCATTTTCTTAGTTTTTTTATTTAAGATGTAGTGTTTAACGCAATGTGGAACCTAAATGTGCGATTTTTTCTTCTTCATTTTATTGTTGTTTTTTTTTTTGCTACAGTTCCGTTTTTGGTAAAAATGTGGTGTCTTTATGTGACTGGAATCGAAAAATGGAGGTTAGGGTTTTGATTTTGTTTAATTTGTTGGTTGTTTATTTAAGATGTAGCATGTCTAGCGCAACGTAGCGCCTAAAGGTGTGATTTTGTTGTTGTTTTTTTGTCTATGTTTCTGTTTTTGGTATAAATGCGGTGTATTTATGTGAGTGGAATTGGAAAATGGAATTATTTAGTTGTGTTCTTGAGAGAGGATTTTGATTTTGTTTCTTTTTTATTGGTTGTTTATTGAAGATGTGGCGTGTTTAGCGCAATGTCGGGCCTAAAGGTGCGAATTTTGTCGTTTTGTTTTTGTTTTCTTGTCCATGTTTCTGTTTTTGGCTGTTTAAAAGAGCTTTTCCAAACCCCAATGTGAGTACCCTTTTATAGATTTTACTCATCTTTTGTACTTTAGATGTATGTATGTAAATTTTAGTTTGTTCAAATCTATCAAGTTCTTTTTGTTTCTCATTTTCATATACATTTTTGTTTTTGTGTGAGTGATATCGAAAATAGAGTTATTTACTTGTGTTTTTGGGTTAGGGTTTTGATTTTGTTTCTTTTTCTTGGCTTTTATTTAAGATGTAGTATGTTTACCACAATGTGGGGCCTAATTGTGCGATTTTTTTTCATTTTATTGTTGTTGTTTTGTCTATGTTTTTTTTTTTTTGATAAAAATGCGATATTTTTATGTGAGTGGAATCGGAAAATGGGTTAGGGTTTTGAGTTGTTAGAGTATATTATCCCACATAGATGTAATATCGATCAAGCCTGTGGTTTATAAAGAGTTTCCATCCTTACCATTACGAGTCCTTTTAATGGTAAAGGAATATGGTTTCTAATACGGTATCAGAGCGGGCCATCGATGTTGGGCCTCACCTCCACCCGTTCATTATATCCTCTCGTTGGACCCTTGAAATGTCGCGAGCGAGGGGGAGTGTTAGAGTTATATTATCCCACATCGATGTAATATCGATCAAGCTTGTGGTCTATAAAGAGTTTCCATCCTTACCTGCGTGTCTTTTGTCATTTTTTTGTCTATGTTTTTGTTTTTGTAAATATGCAGTGTATTTATGTGAGTGGAGTTGGAAAATGGAGTTATTTAGTTGTGTTATTGAATTACGGTTTTGATTTTGTTTATTTTTCTTGGTCTTTATTTAAGATGTAGCATGTTTAGCTCAATGCAGGGACTGAAGGTGTTTTTTTTGTCATTTCATTGTTGTTCTTTTGTCTATATTTCCTTTTTTGGTAAAAATGTGGTGTCTTTATGTGAATGGAATCAGAAAATGAAGTTATTTAGTTGTGTTTTTGGTTTAGAGTTTTGATTTTGTTTCTTTTTCTTAGTTTTTATTTAAGATGTAGTGTATTTACCGCAATGTGGAGCCTAAAGGTGATTCTTTTGTCATTTTATTGCTGTTTTTTTGTTACATTTCCGTTTTTGGTAAAATTGCAATGTCTTTATGTGACTGGAATCGGGAAATGGAGGTTAGGATTTTGATGTCGTTTCATTTTATTGGTTGTTTATTTAAGATGTAGCATGTTTAGGGCGATGTAGGGCCTAAAGGTGCGGTTTTTTTTTATGTTTTTTTGTCTATGTTTTATTTTGGTAAAAATGCGGTGTATTTATTTGACTGGAATCGGAAAATGTAGTTATTTAGTTGTGTTCTTGGGTTAGTTTTTTTTTTTGGTTGTTTACTTAAGATGTAGCTTGTTTAACGCAATGTAGCGCCTAAAGGTGTGATTTTTTTGTCATTTTATTGCTATTTTATGTCTATATTTCTGTTTTTGCCACCTGTGGTGTATTTTTGTGAGTGAAACCAGAAAATGGAATTACTGAATTATTTTCTTGTATTAGGGTTTTGATTTTGTTTCATTTTATTGGTTGTTTATTGAAGATGCAGCATGTTTAGCTCAACGTAGGGCGTGAAAGTGTGATCTTTTGTCATTTACTGCTGTTATTTCTTTATATTTCCGTTTTTACCACAACTGCGGTGTATTTCTGTCAGTGGAATCAGCAAATGTTTTTTTTTTTGTTTTTTTCTTGTATCAGGGTTTTGATTTTGTTTCATCATCTCGGCCTTTTATTTAAGATGTAGCATGTTCAGCGCAATGTAAGGCCTAAGGGTGTTATTTTTTTGTCATTTAATTGTTTACATTTCTGTTTTTGCCACAACTGCGGTGTATTTCTGTGAGTGGAATCAGAAAATGGAATTACGGAATTGCTTTCTTTTATTTGGGTTTTGATTTTGTTTCATTTTCTCAGCTTTTTATCTAAGTCGTGGCATGTTTAGGTCAAAACAGGACCAAAAGGTGTGATCTTTTGTCATTTTATTGCTGTTTTCTCACTTTCTTTGACCATATTCTTTTCTTTTTGCTACCTTTGTGGCAAAAAAAAGTTTGTGTGTTTGTTACTGGGATTGGAATATCGAAATATTCCGTATTTGCTTAAGATGTGGTGTAGTTCTGTGGCTGGGAGTGGGAAGTGGAACTATTGAACTGATTTCTTGGATTAGGGTTTTGATTTTCTTTTCTTTTCTTCACTGTTTATGTAAGATGCAGCATTTGTGCGGCAAAGTGACCATGAAAGTTTTTTTTGTGCTTATGTGTCTATGTTAGTTTATATGCATGTTTTCTTATCTGGCTATCTGCTAAGTTTTGAGTTCTTTCGTATGTTTCCAATTTGTTAATTTTGAGGCAAATGTATTATATATCTGTTACTGGGATTGGAAAATGGAATTATTGAACTTTTTTCTGGGGTTAGGGTTTCGATTTTATTTCCTTTCCTTGGTTGTTTATTTCAGATGCAGGATGTATAAGGAAATGTAGGGCCTAAAGGTCTGATCTTTCTTCCTTTTATTGCTGTTTTTAGGGAAAGTTTATACATATGTAAGGGGAATCATAAAGTAGATTTGTGTAATATTTTCTTGGATTAGGGTTTTGATGTTTATTGGTTGCTTATTTAAGATGCAGCATGTTTAGGGCTATGTAGGACCTTCAAGTGTGATCTGCTATCATATTATTGCTGTTTTAGGGAAAGCCTATACATATGTGTCTATGTATGTTTGTATGCATGTGTTTCAATTTGCCAAGTTTGGGCTTCTTTCGCCACAGTTCCATCTTTGTTACCTTTGCAGAAAATGCAGTTTGCTTCGTGACTGGGATTGTTTAATGGAATTACTTGATTATGTTCTTGGATTAGGGTTTTGATTTAATTAACTTTGTTTGGTTGATTTATATTGTATACAGCACGTTGAGGGTAAGGTTATATGTACTTGCCTATACATGTATCTGTATGTAAGGTTATATGTACTTGCCTATACATGTATGTATATATGCATTTCCTATCTGCAAGTTTCGCTTTCTTTTGCCACGTTCTGTTTTTGTTGTCTTTGTAGGCAGATACAGCACGGTGCTGTTACTGGAAATGAACAACGAAACTATCTTCTCGAATTAGGGTTTTGGTCTTTTCTCTTTCTTTTGGTTGATATATATTGTACACAGCATGTTGAAGGTAGAACTAGGTGGTAAAGGTGTGGTTTTTGTTCATTTTATTTTTGCTTTTCGGGTAGGCCTAAACTTGTATGTTATGTGCGTATATTCTTGTGCATGTGCTTAAATCGGTTCGGTATGAATGGTCGTTTTAGTTCTTACTACCTTTGCGGCAAAATTATGGTGTGTTTTTGTTACGGGAGTCGTGAGGTGTGAACTTTTTAATCAGTTGTTGTTTAAAGGGCAATGTAAGTATGAAAAGTGGTTTTAGTTTTGGTCATTTTGTTGCTGTTTTCGGGGCCATGCACGTATGGAATTTGTGTTTTGGTTATCTTCTTGTTGTTTTAAGGTAATTTTAGGTGCTTAGAGCTTGATTTTAATTTAGGGCAATGATGAGCAACGAAGGAGAGAAGAAGTGTCCTTTGTGCGCGGAAGAGATGGATTGGACAGACCAGCAGTTAAAACCTTGTAATTGTGGTTATGAGGTTTGTTTGTTTTCCTTCTTTGTCAGCTTTAGATTCTTTCGTGTGTTGGTCCATTTTATAGTAGTGTTCGTTTTATATAATATCACGAGTTCCACCTTTTATGAAACTTGAGCTCTACAATTTACGAATTTTGCAAAAGTATAATGTTCAGTATTGATGATTTTTTGGGGTAATTCAAGTTAACTGTAGAAAATGTATGGCGTTGAAATATTATGTGAATAGTTCTTTTGACTGTTAAAAAGTTTATCTGACTTTTGGTTGGGGATACGTATGCTGATTACCTTCTGATGTTTGTCATTATCGATACACTAGTATACAACATAATTTTTTTTATATTAGCTCGTCTTTTGATGTTGGTTTAAAAGAGTTTTTATTCATCCAACTGATATAAAAAAAAAGTTTCACCTGGACCGAATATCTTGAAAGAGGTGTTACTTTTATGGATCAACATTTTGCTATACCGGGGTCAGGGATTATAATGTGGTGTTCTTGTCATTTGTTGAAAATCTGTAATCTCTGTATCAATCTTTATTTGTTGCTTACTTTTCTTTTGACACTATAAAGCACATTATACTTGCATAACAAAATTATTAAGCATTTAGGTCTGGCTGTGTATCTTACATAAGTAAATCTTAGTATATCTATTTACAGGTATGTGTTTGGTGTTGGCATCACATAATGGACATGGCTGAGAAAGATGAGACAGAGGGGAGGTGTCCTGCATGTCGGGCAACTTATGACAAGGAAAAAGTTGTGGGAAAATGTGAAAGGTTAATCTCTTTTGTAAATTTAAGTTGAATTATTGTAAATTGGAATTTTTTGTCTTATTGCTAATTTTTCATTTTAGGTTGGTTGCAAAGAATGCACAAGAGATTAAACCACAGAAGCCAAGGCCAAAGAAACAGGAAGAAAAGAAGGATTTAACTAATGTTAGAGTGATCCAACGAAAAATGGCATACATAATCGGGCTACCTCTTAGTCTAGCTGATGAAGATGTGGGCTGCGTCTCTATATTCTTGTTATTTTTCTTACTTGTCTTATCTTGCACTTGTTGAATTCGGTTCAAACGTTGTCGCAAGCTTACAGTCTGGCCATTTTCATTTGTTTTTGAGCAGATACTCCAACGGAGAGACTACTTTGGTCAATATGGCAAAGTTTGCAAGATATCACTCTCTAAGACATCTGGTGGAGCTATTCAACAATTCGTTAATGACTCTTGTAGTGTGTAAGTGTTAACCTTAACTCTTGTCTGTTTCTTGTAGTTTCTATGCCCACATTTCTTTTTTGTAAATACATTTTTTCTTTTGTCTTACTGCTACTTATCTCAGTAAAGAGCTCTATGGGGCTTTGATATTTTAAAATAAGTATTAAAATACCACTTAAGTTGGGAATGTAAGCTGTCTCCTGTGTTTTGTCAACAGTTATATTACTTACTCAAAGGAGGAGGAAGCTATTAGATGTATTCAATCAGTCCATGGTTTTCTTTTGGAAGGAAGGGCATTAAGGTATTACCCCTCTTCGCTCATATTGCGTTTATTTTCATCGAGATATATGTTACTGGTTGGGTGCTTATGAGGTTTTCTTTGACAGAGCATCATTTGGAACCGCAAAGTATTGCCATGCGTGGTTGAAAAATTCGGTATGTGTTGACTTCATTTAGGGTAGATGTTTTCCTATTGCGAGGAATTGTACTAATATCCAAGTTAACCAGGTTTGCAACAATTCAGCTTGTTTATACTTGCATACAATTGGTGCTGATGAAGATAGTTTTGGTAAAGATGAAGAAGCTGCAGTAAATACGAGGTATTGAATATCAAACTTTGTTGCCTTTCAGTTTCAGTATATTCAGTGCCTGGAACTTGTTTGGTCAAATGTGATTTATTGCTGTTCTTTTTGGCTATATATAAATATTTATGTCCGTTTTTTGTGTAAAATTAATATTGTTTCGATTAAGGTGTTCGCTTATCTTATCAAATTAAGCTATAATCTGATCTAGTTCTATTTCTAAAACACAAAGTCTTAGCTTTTTTAGTCCCTGTGTCTGTTTCACAGCTTAAAATTACATCGCATCATACTTCTTTGAAGTTTGGAATTGAATATTTTGTTTAGCTAAATTTTCGAGTGGTTGTAGAGCTATTTATAATACTTATGAACTGAATCTTGTCACGAGACTCTGCTTAGAATACAAAAGTCATCTCTTGATTTCCCTCTGTTCTACTTTGATGGGCCCTTTGAGGAGTCTGGTTTCTTATTGACACGCCCTTATTGCTTTATTGGGATGTTTTCTTACCAATCATACCCCTTAAGGCCTTAACAAATTTGGAGAAGAAAAGTGATTTTCTATAATGACTCTAAATTACTCAAAAATAAAATAAATGATATAATGGGAACATTGTCCAATTTTAGGTTGACTTTTCAAACATGTCAAAGAATATGGAACTTCCTAAAAGGGACAATGGACTAACTGAGTGGAAAAGAGGGAGTACATGTTACAAACATTTAAAATTTAAAGCTTTAATAAATTGCAAAATTCCTTATTGGAGTTGACGGTGAGTTTATTTTCAGCTTTCTGTTATGGGTAGAACTCATTCCATTTCTTGGAAATTATCGTGGGCATATGTTTTAATGATTATTCTGTTCTCATCGGCCTTATTGGTCATTAACTTGTATCTCCTTATTTACAGGAATAGAGTTCATCAAATCGTTGGTGCCACACATAACATGCAACAGAGATCAGGGACGTTGTTGCCTCCCCCATTAGATGGGCCTTTAAATACTGCCATTGATAGATTGAATTCCCTTACTATAAAAAAAGTACGAGTGGCTTCTTTGATTTACTTGGTGTTGTTTGTCACAAAAAGCAGATATGACTCTGTTCTCACACTTGCACACTTTAAGAGCACTCTTAACAGGGCCTCTCTTAGATGCTCTATATCAACAATATTGTATAGAATTGTCTAGTAGTATGTTCATCAGCTTCCATAAGGGCGTGTCAATAAGAAACTAGATCTCTATTACAGTTATTCCATATACAAATATTATCACCAGCTTTTGAAGCATAACTTTAATTGTCCCTTCAAATAGCAAAATCCTTTGTTAAACTATTTCATTATCCGTATAAAAATGTACTCACAGCTTCTGAAGCTTTCATATCTATTTCTATTGTCACTTCAAGGAGCAAAATCATTTGTTGTCTTTCACCAACCACTATCCATTTGTTTTTCTCTCTCTCTACAACAGCCATAGCATTTTTTCCAGTGGGAACTCTCTTCTTTCCAATTCTCCGTGTCTTCTCCAATCATTTTACTTCTGGATTTAATCCATAATGGGCGACCTCCAGTGTTCGACCCTACGGCATATCCAATCTCTATAACCATCTAACATCTAAGAAACATTAGAGTGATGTGAAAATAATGAATATAACAAAAAAACTTCTTTTTTTTTTAACAATTTGTATGAAGGCTTGTATAAACTCTTGTGCACACGTGTACTGTTGAGAGTGCTCTAACCACTTTCTTATGCTTTCTTATTTCAGGAATTAACTTCAAACGGAAACTTGGCTTGTTCATTGTCATCTAAAGACCAAAATTGGTATATCAAAACACCAAGCCGGTCTTTCTTAGATGTAGTTGCACAGCCTAGCTCTGGTTCAGAATTCGTCAATGTTATTGAAGAAAAAGACTCTCCACATTTTGCAGATAATTCATATAGTGAGTCAGACAAAGATTTGCAACAACATGAAGCAAAATCACCAGTTTCAGATATATCTGATAATACAAAAGAACAATCTTCTTTGACGTCAGATTCTTCTCTCGGTAATCTTGAAGATGACTTTCCCAATCCCTCGAGAAACCTGAATAGCTATGCAAATGAAATTTCAGCACTGGTTAAAAATGTTGGTTCATTATCAGATAATGGATTTACTGAGACTAAAACTTATCCGGATGAAGAAATTGTTGGACAGTTACGAAGGCTTAATGGTCACAACATTACTAGCAATGGTGACTGTTCGGCATTAGATGCTGTTGAAAGCAATATAGTCTCGAGTATTTTGTCACTGGATTTTGATTCATGTGATAGTAACTCGCTGAGTTTGCCTCATAATTTAGCTGAGAGATTTGGGGGATCTGATTCATCACATGGGTCGATTTGGAACTCTGCTAAAAGTGACCAATCTAAGTTTTCATTTGCAAAAGAAGCCAGCTATACAGAAGAAGCAACCAATGTCAGTAAAATTGATCAGGGATCCAAGAAATACTCCTTATTTTCAGATTATGTGGGAAATTATCCTATGCAAAGAGAGAGTCTATTCTCATCTGGTCCTCAGACTAATGGTAAGTATACTTGTCTTGGAAGAAGAAACCTCAATTTGGGAACTTACTCCCTGCTAGAAGATTTTTTTAGTAATTTATAATTTCTGTACAGGGTTGAGGCCTCAAATTTCTGCTCCACCAGGGTTTTCAGTTGCACCAAGAGATGCACCTCCAGGTTTTGTTTCTCTTGACAGGACAAACCAACGTCAGCCTGCTTTCTCCCGTATGCCTTGCGTTCTCTCTTTATCATCCCTCTCTTCTTTGTGCGTCTTGAACATATTATTTGTAGCTCATTTTAGCTTTTTGTTAAACCTTTTTGCTTCAGGGAGCTATCCGGTTAACACTGTTTCTTACATGAACAATGATTGCTTTGCACCATCGAATGGACATATTGGGAGTATGAGTGGTATTGATTATAACGAACCTACAGTTATGGTTGTTCGTGGTGGTCAATCTACTCCCCAAAATACAACTCATGATGACGAAGCAAGGCTTTGGCTCTTGATGCAACAAGCTGAAGCTGGCACCTTTACAAAACAATATAATACACAATTTTCTCATAGTAAGGAACTTTCCCATAGCACGCAATTTCCATCAAGTCAGGTTAATTCTTGGTTTACAACGGATCAAAGTCAGGCGTATACTCCATCTCCCTACAATATGCAGTTTTCTCAACAGAAATATAGCAATGGACATTGGTCAATGCAAAATGATGAATTGGGTGTGCCAGATTTTCAAAGGAATGATAGACTAGGGTTGAATAAGTTTTTTTCTGGGCATAGGGATTTAATGTACCAAATGCTAAGTACAGGCGATGTATACAATAGAGTATATGGGTTGTAAATCTCATATTTATTTGAAAATTGAGCCTTTTTTTTTGCTAGAGAAAATACGAGATTATTGGTTCTGTTGATCAGTGTTTGGTTTTGAAGGTATCTGGAACGGGTAAATATGAGCGCAGTGCATTATGTATTCCATTTATAACCTATGCTGAGTTTGACTGACTAGTGCAGTATAAGTACATGATCTTTGGTTTGTGTTTGTTTTCTTCTTCATGGTCTACTGTGATTTTCTAAATATTAATCATCTTATAATTTTAAATTGATCTTGTTTCTCAGTTTCCGATTCAAGCCCTCAGTTGCAGCTTTGAAAAAGAACAAAATATTTAGGCTCCTTTTGGCTTTAGCATTCCAGTTCTTTAGTTTTCCCTGGTGAACCCCAAAGAATCAAGATATACAGTTGCCACTTATTCCGAGATATTATTACATTTATTCTGTCCATAAAAATGCCACTAGTTTTTGCTTTCCTTACGAAACAAGTTTCATGAACACTGAAAGCATCAGAAATGTCCATGCTCTAAGATCTCATCACAGTAGCTTTTGTCATTTGGATGTTTTGTACTAAGCATCGTATTTGGCTTATTTTGTGTGTTTTGTATGCTGAAATGACATTTTTTTGTTCCTGATTTGATTGCTCATTTGCTTATTAATTTACTGGCTAATTGTTTGCTCACTTGGTCATTACATGATAGCACATAAATTAGCAGAAATCAGTGGTACTAAAGAAAACAGAAGTCACGTTTTATAGATCATTAACATAATGCTATTTTTTTTCATTTCACACTAGCACATTGGAATTTAGCATAATTGATTTTTTGATTTCACGCACTTCAAGTAAAACAACAACTCTTAAACTGAGTTCTCGTGATTGGATTTACTCATGATCATAAATTAACCGCATAGCAAATAAGAAGGCAATAGAAAAAGAGAAGATCATATTACACCATATTTTTGTTCATTTTGCCCAATATCTTATTTCCCTTTCCAATGAAATAATTTGTTTATTCATTTTTTGCTCATTTGCTTGTGATTCAGTTTCCACAGCCCTTATCTCAGTTTGCAATGATTTCGCTTTAACTTTTATCTCACTACTCCTTCTCATTGGTCTCTAGGATACATTAGAGGATCAATCCATTCAAATAAAGAGCACACATTCACTTTACATGAATATTACCTATGCTTAGGATTGTTTCGAGTCGATGATGTTAAAACATTTGTTCTCAGCTACACAGAAAAACCATTTCAGAGGGAGAAAGAAGCGAGTCAAAGAGAGGTGGAGACAAGAAGTATGCATATATATGTTTGTATACATTAAATATGTATATACATATGTAATATGTTTGTAATAGCAGACCGTGGTATACCACGCTTAACCGAGTTTTCGAATCTTGAAGCCCACAACAAGTGATTTACATCATTTAAAAAAAAAAAAAAAAACTAGTGATATACATCCAGAGTCAGAGAAAATGGCGTATTGATTGTCAAAAAAGTATTTAAATGCGCAACTTTATGTTAATCACAGTTAAATAAGTTGTTTACTAACAGGTTTTATTCATTTGCAACCGCTTTTTATCCTAATTAACTTAGATCTTTTTAATGCATAAGTCTTATATTTAATTACACAATTTTATCGATTGCACTCCTCCCTTCCTTTTTATCCAAGTTTCTTATTTGTACTTATAAAAGCTGAGTTTATTAAATAAACAGAGAAGAAATTAGTTCATTATTTTCTAGCCTATCTTTATCATACGAATAGCAGATACGTTATACTCAATATTAACTCGACTCATATAATAAAATGGATATCCAACGCAACAAAGATGAGTAACAGTCACAGAATAAGTCTATGATGTTCTTTTCTTTTATAGAAGAAGAGAGCAATTAACCCACTAAATTAATCTCAAATGATAGAAACCCACTAAACTAAAAGCACATGAACAGATGAAAGTCACACATGACAACATCGTACGGTGTACGAACCCCTTTAATTAAAGTCAAATAGCAGTAAAATAGATCATCTGATTTTCAATAGAGAAAAAGAAAGATTAGTACAGATACTTTTGAGTTTATCTCTCTAGAAATGACATTCGAATATATTAGAGATTTTTTCTTAATTAGCCTATGTGGAAATTTATATTCCCAATGTTGAACATGAGTTCAATAATGATTTTGATTATAAACTTGATTATGTTTTAATGATTTTACTATTTCTCTATTTCTTTGATATAATGCTTGTCCTTTCCAAAGAAGAGAAAATGTACATTTCAGGTCGTTAAATGATAGAGCATTCGTTAACGAAGCCATAGGTTCAAGCGGAACCAAATTCGGAGCTAAAACGAAGGAGTTATGAGCATTCGAAGATTTACGGGACCAGGATTACAGTCGACCGATCGACTGGACAAAAACGACCGATCGTTTTTGGTCCAATTTCTTCCAGTGAGTCCAGTATAAAAACGACCGATCGTTTTCAGAAAACGACCGATCGTCTGTCTGAAAACGACCGATCGTCTGTAGAAAACGACCGATCGTTTTCTACAGATTTCGAAAACAGCTTTTCAGCAATTTCTGGAAAATAGCTGTTAAAACCTTTCAACGGTCATAACCCAGAAAAACAGACTTTGCTGTTATATAAACCAGCCCAATCATCTCTCCAAAGTCACCAATTACACTATCAATCAATCCTTCAACCTCTCTCATATACAAAAACCCAAAATCACCATTTTGGTGAAATACTTCGGAAAGAGAGAAATTGAAGATAAAGAGATACAAGCTCCAACAAAGATCAAACATCATCGAAACCACATATTAGCTTATTTTAGAAGCAATCGATTGTGGGTGTTGTTTCAATATTCAATAAAATTGTAACGAGTATTTTATAAACTCATTTTTGTGAGCGAGTGATCGGGTAGAGGCTTTGTAAGCGAGTTGCTTAAAAGCTCTAGGTCTTTTCATTCGGGACACTCATAAAGTGTGGGGGAGCTTAATCGGTTGATTAGCTCATTAGGATTGTAATATCCGGGAAAAGAATTTTTAGTGAAATACTCGGTAGTACCGAGGAGAGGACGTAGGCGCGTTTTGCCGAACCTCTATAAATCACGGTGTCATCTTCTTCCCTTAAACCTTTATTTTCCGCAATTATTTATTCTTGCTTGCTTGCGTTTGAATTAATTAACGTTTATTAACGCTTAAGCTTAGAATTGCGTAAGTTGGGGTGTTAGTTGCTTAGAATTTTTAATTAGGCGAAAATCGCCTAGAAACCTTATTCACCCCCCCCCTCTAAGGTTAGCCGCACCGGGGCCAACAATTGGTATCAGAGCCGAGGCTCTTGCATATAGGAATCTACCGATTCTAGAGTTAAGATCCCGATGGCTAATATACTTAATTTCGCATCCGGCATGGCTTCATCACCCAATACACCACCATATTTTGATGGAATAAATTTTTCTTATTGGAAGGATAGGATGAGCATGTTTTTACAAAGCTCTAATGTTAGGCTTTGGATGACCATTAAAGTAGGATATTCCGCACCTACATCCGAAAATAGCGAGAACCCAATCCCCGTAGAGGACCTAGATAACGCTCAACTAGAAGCCTACTCTACAAACGCCAAAGCGATGTATGCTATTGTTTGTGCCGTTTCTCCTAACGAGTACAACAAGATTTCCGCTTGTAAAACCGCTAAGGGTATGTGGGATAAGCTAGTAGTAATGCATGAAGGGACTAACCAAGTTAAGGATTGCAAACTCCAACTATTAGTTCATGACTACGAGCTTTTTAAGATGAGCGAGGGAGAATCTATTTCCGATATGCTTGCTAGATTTACAACTATTACTAATGGATTAACATCTCTTGGTAAGTGTTTGTCTTCTAAGGAAATGGTCTCAAAGGTGATTCGGAGTTTACCGAAAGAATGGGAACCAAAGGTCACCGCAATTCAAGAGGCGCATGACATGAATACCTACTCCCTTGATGCGTTGACGGGCTCTCTCCTCACTCACGAAATCACCCTCAATAGTCACAAGCCAATCTCAAAAAGGAGGGAGATAGCTTTCAAAGGAACAACTTGTGACGAAAGCAATGAGCTATCCAATGACGACGAAAATTCAATGCAAATCATTCGAATTGTCAAGGAAATACTCAAGCTAAAAGACCACCGCAAACATAAAGGTAAATCGTCAAATAATTCAATTTATTCTAACGATTTTGTTTGCTATACATGTGGCAAGGAAGGACACATGGCGAGAGATTGCCTAAAAAATCGCAAGAGCAAAGCCAAGAAGAAGATATTAGATTCAAGCTCTAGCGATAGCTCCGACCAAGATGAAGTCGCGCATCTTGGTTGCTATATGGCCATGGAAGACAACAATGAGCCTAGCCAATCGTCTTCAAGCGAAAGTGACCACTCAAGCGAAAGTGACAACGATGAGGTAAAAGAATTCTCTCATGATGAACTTATTCATATGTGTGGAATTTATTCCGAAAAATTTCCTAAGCTTGTAGAGAAGGTCAAATCTCTTAAAAAGATAAATTCTTCTCTCAATGAAGAAATAAGATCTTTAAAAAGAGATAAAATTGAAAATGAGTCTATTCCAACATCGTCATTTTCTTTAAGTGATATAGATGACGAAAAGGAAGACTTGAAAGAAAAAAACAATGATCTCGTCATTCATAATAAGTCTTTACAAACCGAGATCAATTTTCTTAAAAATGAAGTCTCTAGACTTACTAAAACTCTTTCAAAACCATCTTCTTTAGATTGTGATCTATTAGAAAATTTTGAAGAGTTAAAAGATGCTTTCGATAAAGTTAAAAGCAAAAACAAGGTTTTGAGTTCTCATGCTTTTAGCTTAAATGACAAGGTCAAGGTTTTAGAAACCGAGAATGAATCTTTGAAAACTAAAAACAATGAGCTTGTCATTTCCATTGAAAAACTCGATTTAACAATTTCAAAGTTTTCTAAAGGTAAAACCGTTTTAGATAACATTTTGAGTTGTCAAAAAGATGTTAATGATAAGAGCGGTTTAGGTTTTGATTGCATTGGTTCTACTTCTAACAAACCCCGCTTCGTTAAAGCCTCTAATATTTCTACAACTCCTATTCCACCTAAACAAGAGGTTGTTTTTCCTAAAAGGAGTACTTCCAAGATTTTTCAAAAATCTTTTAATGATAGGAAGGGTATAGGTTTTAAAACCAAAATGGATACTCCGAAAAACCTTCCCAAAACTTCATATAACTCTCGTTATACTAAAAAATCTATGCATTGCATTCATTGTGGTAGAAGTGAGCATAATTCTTCTAAATGCCCAAATCGCTTTCATGTTAGTAGAAGCGATTTGAAATGGGTAGTTAAGACCCGAACCACTAACAATGTCGGACCCAAAAGAAATTGGGTACCAAAGGACAAATCTTGTGTTGTAGGTATCTCCATCCAAAAGGAGAAAATCAACAAATGGTTGGCAACGCCGACAAAAGCCGTGGAAGTCAAGAAGGTCGACTCCACCATCAAGGATGAAGTGCCGTTGATCAACAAAGGTGGAAGGCACACCAACAAGTGGTACCACCTATTAGGAATCGGCAACGCTCAATGCAAATGCCATTAGCGAGCGGACTCGACTCCACATCACATATTCGGTATACTCTAATCTATAATATCTACATATATGTGATTAGTTGGGTCGGGTATATGCATCATATTTACATTTTTCATGTTTTGGTTTTTCTTTAAAAACCCTTCACATAACCCCATAATTCTTTTTATTGATTGCATTTTGATAATGCCAAAGGGGGAGAAAAATGATATATTTGGTGTAATGCGTTTTGTTAAAATGGAGGAGATATTTTTCTTGTATCTTGTAAAATCATCATTAGTTTGTCATAATCAAAATGGGGGAGATTGTTGAACATGAGTTCAATAATGATTTTGATTATAAACTTGATTATGTTTTAATGATTTTACTATTTCTCTATTTCTTTGATATAATGCTTGTCCTTTCCAAAGAAGAGAAAATGTACATTTCAGGTCGTTAAATGATAGAGCATTCGTTAACGAAGCCATAGGTTCAAGCGGAACCAAATTCGGAGCTAAAACGAAGGAGTTATGAGCATTCGAAGATTTACGGGACCAGGATTACAGTCGACCGATCGACTGGACAAAAACGACCGATCGTTTTTGGTCCAATTTCTTCCAGTGAGTCCAGTATAAAAACGACCGATCGTTTTCAGAAAACGACCGATCGTCTGTCTGAAAACGACCGATCGTCTGTAGAAAACGACCGATCGTTTTCTACAGATTTCGAAAACAGCTTTTCAGCAATTTCTGGAAAATAGCTGTTAAAACCTTTCAACGGTCATAACCCAGAAAAACAGACTTTGCTGTTATATAAACCAGCCCAATCATCTCTCCAAAGTCACCAATTACACTATCAATCAATCCTTCAACCTCTCTCATATACAAAAACCCAAAATCACCATTTTGGTGAAATACTTCGGAAAGAGAGAAATTGAAGATAAAGAGATACAAGCTCCAACAAAGATCAAACATCATCGAAACCACATATTAGCTTATTTTAGAAGCAATCGATTGTGGGTGTTGTTTCAATATTCAATAAAATTGTAACGAGTATTTTATAAACTCATTTTTGTGAGCGAGTGATCGGGTAGAGGCTTTGTAAGCGAGTTGCTTAAAAGCTCTAGGTCTTTTCATTCGGGACACTCATAAAGTGTGGGGGAGCTTAATTGGTTGATTAGCTCATTAGGATTGTAATATCCGGGAAAAGAATTTTTAGTGAAATACTCGGTAGTACCGAGGAGAGGACGTAGGCGCGTTTTGCCGAACCTCTATAAATCACGGTGTCATCTTCTTCCCTTAAACCTTTATTTTCCGCAATTATTTATTCTTGCTTGCTTGCGTTTGAATTAATTAACGTTTATTAACGCTTAAGCTTAGAATTGCGTAAGTTGGGGTGTTAGTTGCTTAGAATTTTTAATTAGGCGAAAATCGCCTAGAAACCTTATTCACCCCCCCCTCTAAGGTTAGCCGCACCGGGGCCAACACCCAATTTGGCCTATCTTCCGAAAATTTTACCATTTTTGCCTACATAAAAGGGCAATTTGAAATTGCTCTTTTTAGTATCAAAAAATGTACTTTCAAAGTGCGCTCTTTACTTATCCAGAGTTAAAAATAACACTTTCAAAGTGTGATTTTCTTTCTTTTTTTCACAAAACCAACACCACATACAACTTATTCAAACAACTACAACTCTTCGAACAAATTTATTATCTCAAATAGCTACAACTCTCCGAACGAACATGTCGAAATTAGTAAATTCAAAACTCTATTTTAATTTATTAATTGTCATCTTATACTGATCAATGTCGCTATGTACAATTTTCTGTTATTGGGATGGTGAAATTGTTGAGAATGCGGAGTAAGGTTTATCGTATAGTATTTCTCACAAAAAAAGTGTTTAAGATTAAAAGAAATGCTAAATACGAACAATTATTGGAAAATTTGTTTGAAACAATTAAGATTTCTCCTAATTCCAATCGATTGCAGCTAACTTGTTGTTACCCCTATTCAACCACAAAATACAACTTTTAAATATATATATATGTCATTCTGTATTGAAGACAACGATGCTGCATCAATAATGTTCGAATTTTGAAGTGGATGGAGCAAATATTTTACATTTTATATATTTTACATTTTATATATTTTAATATTTTTTAAATTTATTTATTTATATATATTTTATTTTGATTTTTTATATATATATTTTTGTAGAAAAGTTACACCAAAAGGGAATTAGTTTTTTTTTTTATTTTACTAAAAGGGAATTACACCTAAAAACTATATATATAACTCTAGCATATACTAAATTATGAGCAAAACCGAATTAGCAAAAGTGAAAATAAGATCGATGCTAACTTGATCCAGACATAAATGCATATAATCACTAAAGATATGATTACCTTAATTAATTAACAATGAATATTTGGGAAATTTTTTGATACTAAAAATCACACTTTGAAAGTGGGCTTTTTAGCTCTGAATAAGTATATAGCACAGTTTGAAAGTGTATTTTTTAATACTAAAAAGAGAACTTCTAAAGTGGCCTTTTATGTAGGCCAAAATGGCAAAATTTTCGAAAGATGGGCCAAATTGGGAATATAAATTACCACGCAGACTAATTCAGAAAAAATCTCAATATATTAAGTCAATTCAACCTCCCGAAGATAAATACTGAATAACAGAAATCATACCGAGCATTATATAGTTGAGATTATATTGTAATCAAAATGATCTATAACCGTTAACTGTTTAATAATTAATAAAAGATATTTGTTCCTCTATTTTTTATTATATTTGTCTGTTTGAACAATCACTGTTATAAACACGAATTAACAGTATATGCTTTATCACTTTCTTTACCGATCATGAACTTCCAAAAACATTTCTAATTTCTTTTGACTGCGTGTAACAGTCAAATATTGGACTTTGAATTCCTGAAAATTATTATACTCGTTGCACCAATTGAGTTTAAGTATTTTAATGAAAATTTTGTATGAGTTATCCGTACACTGGTCGCTGGACCCCATTGGTTAAACTAAATTTATATTTTAATCCATCTCCTTTTTAGTCGAAAGCTACGTTCCAAGATAAGGAAATGAAAAAATAATGGGTTTTCCTAGATATTTAACAGTTTATTACTCCCTGAGAGTTCATAGAAATTCTCTAATTTCAAAATTCTAACTGTGGGTTTAGTGGTAGAGCAGGTGCCAAGTTTTTTTTTTTTTTTTTGTAAAATCTTATTAAAGATGATCAAAAACTATTACAATTACCCATTCATAAGACTCAAACCATCCTAGTTGAGAGTGCGGATTTACATATTGTAAGATTAACCGTGTGTAACGATAACGATTTATACAGAATTTATTTTATTAGTGCGTCATGGATGCTTTGAACAGATATGTAGCAGTATCATGACTCAAATACTTTTCAAACATCTCAACAAGTGTCAAACCCGATAAATTGCTACAAAAGAGGCGACATAATCTATATTCCATCCGTTCTCATTTAATTGTCGATTAGGAAACTACGTGCAATTTTGACCGGCCAAGAATTTGTATCAAAATTGTCGGAATAAAAAATTTTAAAAATTGATCATATAGTTCAAATGTTAAATTTTATGAATATATTTAAAAAAAATTCATTTCGACAATTTTGATATAAGTTATAAGCCGGTCAAAATTACACATAGTTTCATAATGGACAATTAAATGAGAACGAAGAGAGTACGAAGAAAGGGACACCGTACACCCATGCTGCTAGTTAGATAGATAGTTTGTTTGCCACAAAATAGCAATTCTAATTTATATTTTTTTTAAAAGAGAAGAGAACGAAATTTTAATTTCTATTTATCTAACCCCAATAAACTCACTTGTAAAGGAAATTGCTTGTCGTTGCAATCATGTGTTTGTATTTTTAACACCAGTACATCACTCAAATATACGAGGATGGATTTTTAAACATCAAAAAATCTTTAAAAACGTACAGATCGTAGATTTAATCTACGGTCTGCAGTGTTTCACTGTAAACCGTAGATTTAATCTACGGTCTGTATCATTTCTGTGTAAATTATACAGTCAGTCCCTACTTTTCAAAAATTACACAGTCAGTTCCTGCGCAAAAATTACACAGCAAGTCCCTGAAAAACAGAAACTTACGTTTTTTTTTAAAAAAAACAATTTTTATACTACATTCTCTCTCTTTCTCTCAAAAACCCTCAATTTTCATCCAAAAAAACCATCCAAATCAATCAACCACAATAACTATCAAATTTCTTAACAAAAAACCCCAAATCATCAATCAAATTTATCCATAATTCAAGATATATCTTTTATTCTCTAATTTATTATTTATTTTGTGTAATTTCAATTTGTAAAATAGAAAAAAATATATAAAATATGCAAATTGATTCTTCACTTAGCTATATATAATTGTTTGTTGTTTGTTTATATTAATTATAGAAATTATAATAATTGTTGATATTTGTCCCATTTTTGCATTATTTATTTTTTTTGTGTAATTTTAATTTGTAAAATAGGAAAAAATATATAAAATATGCAAATCCATAATTCACTTAGCTATATATAATTGTTTGTTGTTTGTTTATATTAATTATAGAAATTATAATAATTGTTGATATTTGTCCCATTTAATAAAAAAATTATGGTTTTTATTGAAATTTGTTTATTTAGATATTTATTACTAATGGTTTGATTATGATGTTACATGTTTATGATGGTTATTTGTTTTGATTGAGAAAAATAAAAATAGTTACGTTTTATTAATATTTACCCGTTTTGAAAATTAGGGGTTTTTATAAAATTATGTTTTTTAATTAGATTGTTGTCCAAATCATCAATAAAAATTGAGGTTGTTGATATTTTATCCGTTTTATAAAAAAATTGAGTTATTATTGTTTAATTATCATTAAATGTGTTTGGTTATGATTAAAAAATTGAGTTATCATTGTTTGGTTATGATTAAAAAATTGAGTTATCATTGTTTGGTTGTAATTGAGTTATCATTGTTTTGATTATTATTAATTGGTTATCATTGAGTTATCATTGTTTGGTTATAATTAATTGGTTATCATTGAGTTATCATTGTTTGGTTATAATTAATTGGTTATCATTGAGTTATCATTGTTTGGTTATCATTAATTGGTTATCATTGAGTTATCATTATTTAGTTATCATTAATTGGTTATCATTGAGTTATCATTGTTTGGTTATCATTAATTGGTTATCATTGTTTAATTAGATAATTAAAATAATTGTTTGGTTATCATTAAATGTGTATGTTTCTTATGTTGTTTTTATTGTTAAAAATAAAAATAGTTAGGATGGCAAAGCCAGGTCCACAGATTAAAGGCAAGTTGGGCATTTTACGACAGACCGGTCATATTTTTAATCAGACTTGGGATGCTGGAAGAGAAGCGGGTAGAGGAGATGCGAATAAGATTAGGGTTTATAATTATAGTTGGCAGATACCGACGCATGACAGAGTAGTTCAAAATATGATTAGGGCTGCTTTTTATGGTATTCACACTATAGGAAATTATACCGTAGACCGAGGCTTGCTTACAGCCTTAGTTGATAGGTGGCGTGATGAGTCGCACACGTTCCATTTTGTCGGTGGAGAGTTGGGGATATCTTTACAGGATGTAGAGATTATGCTTGGTCTCAGGGTGGATGGTCTGCTGTTACCCGATCGGAGCGGAATGATAACAGGGCGAGCAGGTTAGATATGATAGAGAGTTTGTTAGGTGTTAGACCGGCTGACAATCAAGTGGATACAAACTGTTTGATAGTTAGACTTGATTGGATGTTACACACCTTTGGTGAATTACCCCCCAACCCTAGTGAGGAGCGTTTGCTATATCAGTCTAGGGCTGCCATGTTATTATTACTGGGGGCACATGTGTTTTCGGATAAGAGCAGTGATCAGATTTCACTATGGCCTCTGCCGTTTCTGAAGGATTTTGACACATGTGCAGAGTATAGTTGGGGATTAGCTCTTCTGGCCTGGTTAGAGGCTCACTACACCAAAATAGCCTTTACGGAACGGAAAAAAAGTGTTCCTAATATTTTCCGGAACGCTTATAAGGCGTGCTATAAAGTGGTGTGCCAGTAACGTGCCAGATTATTGGAACACCTCACGGCGTTCCAAATGCAGAATTGAAATGCTTTACATGTGTTTCAACATTGGAACACCTAAAAACCATTCCAATAAAAGAGTGTCAAGTTGTTTAAAAACCCATATATTGGAACAGATGTAAGGTGTTCCTGTATTGGAACGCCCGAAACAAGTTTCATTAATAGATGATTAAGACGGAAAAAACATTTTGAAATTGCTCATATTTATCCAAATCTCAACGTTTAACAAACAGTAATTGGATTTCAAATTTTAACATTGCCATAATTAAACCACTAATTTATATACATACTCATTCGTCTTGAAACTGAAATGAACATAAATTGTTTAAACTGCATAAACGAAATCCCCATAACAACAAAAACTTAAAAAAAATGCAAATATCACAATCTTGATGTCATGCTAAAAACCGTCTAACAATTGAAAAAAAAACCGAAACTTGTGTCCAATCAAGCAATCGATGTCACCTTCGCCACATGTCTCAGCCCTGCATATACATATAGCAAATATAAAAATCTTATAGAAGCAACAAAATTTAAAAACTTAAATAAAATTTGGATGGTATGAATCAGAAAATTATTTTAAAATGCTAGTTTATAAAAAAAAAATAGCAGATACCAACACCATACAACTCCTCATACTAGATTCTGCTAGAAATATATTTGATATAGTAATATAAGTATAATTAAAAAAAAATACTTACAAAGTCAATTCTTTTCTTCCACGAAATTGATGTGTGATTTTGGCCAAACAAAATAGTCTCCAAGCCCGACTTCGTTAATTGTCTTTGCATCAGGAGTTGCCTTGTAAAGTTTTGCGGAGTAAATCTTTTTAACAAACATGCTGACCTTCATTTCATACTCCTTTAGACTATAATTGTGACAAGTCCCTTTATGATTTAAATCAGTGACTTCCTCTGCGATTGCAACAACATCATTATCCCAATTAAGCAACTCACACCACCTGAATGGGGTTGGTTCAATGGGTGTCGATTTAGATCTATCTGCTTTGCTCGAGTTTGACTTGCTAGTTTTTTTCATCATATGGGGCAAATCTGTTGATGACTTACTAGCTCCTTGAGGCGTGGGCATATGTGCTATCTCATGTATGGGCATAGTTGCTACCTTAGGTGCAAAAATACGTTTAGATGGCCTGCTTTTCACCTGTGTACGGGTTAAAAATAGTAAGGAACATCAGGATTATTATTCTATCTCATATCATATTATACTGCTATAAAAGTATATAAATTACTTTTCAACATTACAATTACAGTACAACATTTGTAAAAAGTTAAAAAATAGTAGCAATACTTTGACAAAAGAAAAGGCAAGGTGTCAGCTCTTAGCCACACTACAATAAATAATCTATAAAAAACTGATAAACTAGTGCCTTTGATTAAGTAATATCACATGGTGTTAGAAAACTGCATGGAGTACCCTTCAATGGTATTTTGGCTATTCACTATCCACGTTCATATATTTTCTATATATAAAAAACTAACCGCAGAATGAAAAACAAGACTTCTTTTAACAAGAGAGAGAAACGATGACTGTTAGAAACAATTATAAACATTGTATTTTAGTAGTTTATTCATAAACAAGAATATCTAACCCAAACAATTAATGTCTAACCTTACGAGAACCAGAAGCAAGATCCGGTGGTGTATTTATTTTATTTGTCTTTTTCTCCAAACTCTTTTTCTGTTTACTTTCTTCCAAGTTCATAATATGAGAATGAAGAACGGCGTTGTACTTGCTCGTGGAAACAAAACTCCCAACACCTGGCAAACCCTTAGCTTTCTTGCCAAAAACTTGAGTCAATGGATCGTCATCGATCGACAAAGGATGAACACCAATGTTGTTTTCTGCACTTTCTTTATGTTCATCGACTTTTGCTTGAACTTGCTCCTGTAATATTAATCATGATGTCTACATTGATAAAAAAAATTGCAAAGGGTTTATATATACTATAAAAAAGTCATTCGTTTTTCTTTTTAAACAAAAACCTTATCCAAAATTGCAAAGGGTTTATACATACTACAAAAAAATTGCAAAGGGTTTATATATACTATAAAAAAAGTCTGAATAATTAATTATGTAAAACTTTATTCTTAAACTTACTAAAAATGGTTGAGCACCAGGCAGTGGAGTTCGATTCTTTCTTGTATGAGTTTCAATCCACACCTCACTTCGTGACACAACATTACCTCGTTTTTGAACCTAAATAACATAAAATAGTTACTTCAATTATTAGTTTCATGCCATAACACAACTATAGCAGAAATCAGATTAATCGTATTGGAAAAGTACCATGTCATACTCAACCATTGCTGCGCTTTTTCGCCCGCCGGTATGCCCGTACAAACTACATTTTTTACTTTTAACAGCTTTAGCTCTTCGCTCTATTTGTTCGTCACTAGACTCATAGATACAAAATTTCTCCCAATCATCCTTCGCAATCCCCTTAGGAATATTCACCATTTTCGCCTCTAAATTGATATGAACGTCCAAATGACTCTTTCTTAGACTCGACTTTAGTTTTCGGAAAGAACTTGGCATTGATTTTTCAATACTTTCTCTTAGATAACCTGGTACATTAAATTTTTTCTGCACACAAACATAGTATTATTTATATTCTAACAATTACTAAAAACCCTCATTAAAAAAACAATAAGAGTTGATGAGATTTTTTTCTCTTACCACTATTTCATTCCAAACATCATCCTTATGTCTTTGATCTACCTTTAACCAACTAGTATAGCTAATAGGCACATAGGTAGTCACATATTTACCAACTTTAGCCTTAAAGCGAGTTGCATTGGGTCCAACTGCTTCCCCATGACGATTGAACATAACAAAATTTCTATCTGCACGTTGTTCGTTAACCTCGGGTGCCAGGTCATCGTGTTCATCATGTTCCGATAGGTCGCCATCACTAGAAGACATTGCATCTGAAAGGAATTATGATCATATATATCAAGTTAATAATTGTAAAGCATGATGTATAAATAGACTTAAACCAGTAGAAGAATTAAACAGTGACAACAATGTAAGACAAAATAAGTTGAAACAATAAATTATTACCAAAGACAAATAGCAACTCAAATCAAAGTAGACCACCTGCAAATACTTAATCCCAGAACAAGGCCAAGGATAATACAAAATGTGGTGAAAAAACTATCACACAAGTAAAATTATAGCATCTAAAGCCATTAAAAATCATGAAAAATCGGAAAAACAAATTGTATAATGGTGGACAACGTGGTCTTTCCATTAGGACAACCCGCATACAAATGTTGAAATGCCATATCTCTAAATTTCTTGTAATTTTTGCTCTCTTGTATATGGGGTTCAACAACTATATCCTCTCCCACGTCATCTCCAATCACATCATCAAGTGCATTTTCTTTCTCTGTCATATGAATATCATATACATTGTTCATGAGCTCTTCTAGTCTAGGTAAGTTTGATTCTTCAGAGGGTGTTTCATCAATCATATGCCTTACATTTCCTCCTATATCTCTGTTTTTTTCTCCATGATGTGTCCATGCCACATAATTTTCTTGCATACCATGTTGTAGTAAATGAAGGTTAATTACATCTACGTCAATTTGCCTCCTCGAGTTCTCACAGCGGTTACATGGGCATGGAAAATGTGTCCGTCCATTTGAATTTTTATGAACAAATTCAATAAATTGTTGAACACCTATGATATAATCTGGAGTACCCCTTTTGCTCATCCATGATTTGTCCAACGACATTATTATTTATTATTGGGTCTAAAATCTTTATGACAAAAAAAAAACCATTAGAAAAAAAAACAAAGACAAGTGGCTTATTTATACCGTCTAAGGGAATCCAACATAGCTAAGGCTAAACGTGTGCCAATGTAGTTATTCTAGTATTTTTTTCCATCAGATAGTCAGATAATAATCAACACAGTTTTTAAAAAAGGTTACATTTCAAAAAAGTTAGTGACCTCTGTAGTCGATTACCAAATAAGAACTAGAGCTAGCAGCAAAATGAAACTAGATTTATGAAAATAGGTATAAAACCTTAAACACTATTACCTAAATATCATAGCAGAATCTAACAACCTAGAGTTTAAATCATGGGCGTATTTGAGTTTCGTTGCTACGCCATCTTAGGAGCATGCTCGTGTTAAGCTAGAAAGATTTTCAAAATAAAAATAAAGTTAACGAAAGATATGAGGGAAAGGGAGAGTTGATGGTATTAGGAGAAAGAAGGAACTTCTACGAAATTTATATCCAATATGATGTTATTAAAGACATAACAGACTAAAACTATTTGGGGCAAACATTATATTTCATATGCTACCCCGATGTTATAAAAACCAGGCTTAATACTAAAAATGAGCCCAACTATTAAGCACATAATCCATCTTTATATTCAATTACTAGTTGTTGTTCAATTTTAGTATGTGTTCAATCTTATCCCAAAAAGTAAATTCAACTTTTTAACCCTGTTATTATTATACTTCTTCAACTATATCCCAACACTGGAAGCTTGGACAAAGAACAACACTATAACGGACATGAAATAAATAAATAAAACCGGCTAACAGATGAACACTTAAGCACAGTATTATGTCGAACTCGAACTACATATTTAAACTGTAATTAAAATGAATAAATATAGTGGGACTAAAAAATCTAACAATTTGTTATAATAAAATTTGCAAACAAACCAAACACAATCACCCAATTGTAGCACAATATTATTAAAGAAAGAAAACCCTAGAATCCAATCTTATACAAATTTGATAGAAATTGGCTGATACTATGTGTTATTCAACTATAAATGGGGAAATATAAGAAGTATAGATATAAATAGACATAATATAAAAGAATCAAACCGTACTGTGTTAATTAGACAAAGTCAGAAAACTAACCATATAGAATAAACAAGTCTCCGCAGCGTCAATGAACAGATCGCGATGAGGAGGGAGCAGATAGAGGTGGGCTTGTTACCACTTACGTGATTTATGATTGAGATAAGCACGAAGTTAACCTCTAAGAATGTGGGAAAAATACTCTCTCTAATTCGCGCCTGCAATTTTACAGAGTAATAAACACAGAGAAATGTATAATTTGGAAATTTTGATTCATGTGGAACTCTTATGGTAATTAAAACTTACTTTAAAAAAGTGATACTATTCATACACCCATTTGTACTTATATAATTATATTATATAACAAGTTAACTTTAAGGTCTTTATGCCCACACTACCATCGTACATATTCCCCCACAAATCTATATGCACGTATATATATGTATATATATTAAATAATTAATTTGTATTTATATTTTTCACATTATACTCATTCTATTACTTTTTCACTTTTCTTTATTTACCCATTTCATATTTATGTACATAGGTGATTTCAGATTTTAAAATTTGCTCATAACTTAATTAAATTTTGTTCTAAAACAAGTATATATATGAGCCCATTGTTATATTCTGAATTAATAAATGAATAGATACATATACTAATATAGAAAACATGAAAAATAAACATAAATAATTTTATATGGCAGCTATATTCAAACGAGAGACTTATGGTGCATTTTATGTGAAATGTGTAATTTAGGATTAAAAATAATGTCATCATCAGTTTATGGTTCAATTACTAGGAGTACGCTATATATATGTTTTTTTTTCCTAAAAAAGAATGAGAAATCAAGTGTAGAATTTATTAACCGGTAACTTTTTACTAAATGGACATGTGAGTTATACATGTTGGAACATTAGTTGGAACGTTAATAGATGGTCCTAAATAATTACTTAGTTCGAATGTTATTAGATATTCCTAAATAATTACTTTGTTAAAATAAATATGATATTATTTTTTGGAACGTTAGTTGGAACGTTATTAGGTGTTCCTAAATAATTACTTTGTTAAAATAAATATGATATTATTTTTTGGGATGCTTTTTTACAACCGGAACACATTAAATTCGTTCCAATTGCTAGGTACGGCTAGAAAGTGTTCCAAGGTAAAAACTACAAAGTGTTCCAAAATTGATGATTTGGTGTAGTGGCTAATCTATGCAAGTTGGTACGTTGTAAGGCAAATGGAGTAAGCGGGGCGGTGATATTTCTCGATATTGTGGCGATTACCAGACTACTGCCGGTTAGACCATGTGAAAAGCTGCCGGAAGATATCGAGCCACCTGATGGCTGGCCTAGGTTCCCCCTCAGTTACAGGTATGATATTTAGTTTTTGTATTGGATTTGTGTTTTTTTTTTATTGTGTCATCTATCATTTACTTAGCTACCGGTTATATTTATTGTTTATCGGGTTTTGTTTGTATATTACAGATGGAAGATTTGGAGGCAAACTAACCTTAAGCCAATGTCTACGGACATAATGTGGTCCACATACGTGACCAGTTTGACAATATGTCGCCTGAACAGGTAAATTTTAACTTTCTTATTTCCTACATGCAACTTACGTATTATATGTTGTAGCAGAATTTATTACTAGTATTTTTAAACCATTGTTTACATATTCTAATAATAATTTTGCTGATTACAGATAGTGTGGCAACCTTACGGGAATCTCGATGACTATCCGGAATACTGCACGCGGGGCCGTTATATGTGGCATTGTTCTGTGCCTCTCATTTGTAATGAGAAGATTGAGTTCCACCCCGCGGACAGGTTCATGAGACAGTTCGGTTTTGTTCAGCAGGTCCCTACATATATTTGGAAACCCAGACAGGGTCTTGGCAAGGATAGAAGATTTGGGATTGGGCAAAAACGATTGGCCTGCACTTTTTGCAGAGTTTATAACCGTGTGAAATGACCGCCACAACCGGCTTGTTAACGGAGAATTTGGCATGGGGACGTCACCGGATTACATGAGATGGTATAGAGAGAGGACCCGCATCTTTATAAACCCACCTGAACTTGCCCGGCCATCTCACGGTTTCCGGGAGCATACGGGGTTGTTCAATAAAATGGTAACAACTAATTAAAGTTCATTAATATTTGATTGTTATTTTTTTGTTTGTATATTTCAATACTTATAAATCGTTTTTTATTGGGTTTTTTTTCAGAAAGCGATGTTGCGCTGCAATTTCAAATCGTTCAAACGGGCGAAAATGAAAACGGACGTGGACTTACTACGTGCGGAGTTCGCTGAAATGGGAATGAATCCGTATGGGTCAGCTGATGAACAGTCGGATGAGGAGGATGACGATGATGACGACGACGATGATGGTGATGACGACCTACGTTACGACCCAAGAACTTACACTAGGGCTTCAAGTTGTCGGCGTCCCGATGAAAGAGGCAGAGGGAAAGGTGAATCTAGTAGCGGCGGGCGTAGCGGGGGTAGAAAAACGAGTGGAGGTCGACCCCCGACTACAGATCAGGGTCCGGGTCCGAGTTCAAGCGGTCATGGTCGTCATGCTTCTTTTGCTGGGTCGGACTACGTTCAGGATGATGTTCCGTTCGATCATCATAGACAATCATTTGGGTCGTACGACAGTTGGAGTCGAGGATTGGCACTTACATCCCACGAGCGTGCTCCGCATCCAGAATCGCAGCATTGACATAGACGCCGTCCGGAGCTATTAAAATAATTGCACTTCCCCATACTGACACGCGTGTAATTGCCTTTCCCATGAATATTAAAATAATGGCACAAATCCAAGGGTTTCTTTTGAACAGTCGCGTCTCTTTTAATGCACACGCTTCTCCAAACCCTTTTTGGCTAATCGGTTGCGATTCTTCACCTCAAGCCTTTATCAATTTCTCTATAAATACCCCTTTGAAGCTTGTATCTTTCCATAATCTCTTCATACCAGTTTCTTTCTACATACATTTTTATTCTATATATATATTGCGATGACTTCCCCCTTTTCCAATTCCTCCTTGACCTTGCAAGTGGAAGCTTTCAAGGCCTCTTATGGTAATGCCTTGAAGCTTTTGAGAGATGCAGAGGCGGAGTTAGAAACAATGCGTGGTTACCATAAGGAGATGGTGAGAGAGTTGACTTGGTTGAAGGCCGAGTTGGATTACTGCAGGCGTGCTAACCAATCCCTGCTTGATGAGAACACCGTTCTAAGGAGGAATCCCTCGCTCCAAGATGCTGCGAGCCCAGCAGGGCCCTCTCATCATTACCGACCATCTTCCTCCTAACAACCTTTTTCTGCCTTTTTCTCTTGCACTCTTCTTCTTTTCCTCTTTTTCTGTTTTTCTCTTTTTTCTCACATTTTTTCCTTTTTCTCTTTCTTTTCCAATTTTCTTCATTTCTTCATCTTTTCTTATTTCCCTCTCTTTTTCTTCATATTCTTTTCACCACTACGATGTAAAAATCAACCCTGAATTCCTCAGAATTTTTGTTATTTCGTTTGTCTCTTCTTTCTTTTGTTTCTTTTCTTCGTATTTTTCACTTCTTCTTTATGTTCCTCTTCATCTTTTTCTTCTTTCCTTCATGCCTCCTGTTCACTGGGCTTGCCGATATAGTCGATCTTCTTTGTATGATCTTCTGTAATAGATTTTTCTCGGATGTAATAGATTTTCTTTTTGATGTTGTCTTCTGATGTAATAGTTTTTCTTTTTGATGTTGTCCTCTGATGTAATGAACAGCGATGTATCCCATCTTTATTAATGAAAATTATCTTTGCCCCTTTATCTTGCACTTCTTTTTATGTTGCACTTGTGGTTTCTCGTTTTTCTGGAATGTGGACCTTTGAATATCTTGTATCTTTATTTCTTGTTGTACTGTAGCCGTGTGACATCTGAGGCATGGCAGGTTGGTCAAAGATGCATGTTCCCAAGCGTTGTCAGACAAGGCCATACTACCTTGGCTCAATAAATACTCTCATCTTCTCTTTTGCAACTATCTCTTATAAACTTTTATTATTTTCTTCTCTGTCATACCTCAACTCCTTCTGTATCATAACAAATTTCCATAATGTCTGAGCCCGTGGTGAGATATCATGCTCAGATGAAGGACTTAGATATGGAGGTATCTCGGGTCCGCCATAGAATGGCCAATCTTGAGAAGGAGTATGGTGTTTTGTCTTTGAGTTTGTTCGACTCTCATCCCGAGGAGATAATGAAGTGGACCAAAATTTCGGCCTTGAGTCGTCAGCTTGATAATTTGTTGTTGCACAGAAACTACATGGCCAACTCTTGGTACGAGGCCGAGGAGATTTGGGATCATGCTCAGGATGAGTTCGATAACTCCCCTCAAGGCCTAGCTGGTATGACGGTTAGGAATGCTCGGCTTGAGGAGCATATCAGGGTCCTTACTAGGACGAACACCGACCTCTCCAGGGAGAATGAGTGCTTGGTAGTCATGAATGACTCCTACCAAGCTCGGTTAGACTGCTCTGCTCGGGTAGCTTTCTCCCGGTCTGGGCAGTTCGGTTTTCCCACCCATTGATCCTTAATTTGATTGGGCCAGTGTTCTGATGTATTTTCCATTTTGTAATTTGTATTTCGTTTTTCTTTTTCTGTATCTGGGAAGTTGTACCACTTCGTATCTCGTGCCTTCATCCTGTGAACTGTTGCAACGCATCGTACTTTGTGCTTCTTCGTTTCTTGTGCCCTTTGATTCCTTATAAATTCTCCCTATTGTTTGTACTTCGTTACCAATCCTTTCTCTCTCTTGTTTTATAACTTTGTTTCTTCTAATTTGCTTTTATCCAAGATGGCTCCCATCACTAGATCTGCTGCCAAAAAGAAAGCCCTTCTTGAAGAGGAGCCTACTTTTATGCTACCATGTCCCCCTGGTTTCGGGGAAGAGGAATTAACTCCTGTTCAGTTGAAAGAAATTGAGGTGTCATGGCTGAAAGCCAACCTTAAATGTGCTCGGACCGAAGAAAGACGGTTTAAACAGTATTGGGAGGAGGAGAGTGCTGCTCGTTTTAAAGCCGAGCAGAAATGCAAGTCTCAATCTCATGCTTTAAAACAAGTGGAGATTGGTATTTCCCATTTGATTAGGGAAAAAGAGCATCTGGAGGAGCTCTTGGCGAAGAAGGATGCCGACGTGGGGGGTAGTTCCAAGAAGTAGGATGGGTGTTTTTTCTTGTAAACTTTTCTTTTCCCGTTGTACGTGTTTGTTTGTATCCCCCTTCGTGGATGAATAAAACTTCTGCTTTTGGAATTTGATTCTTCCTATATATATATTTTTTTATTTTGCTTTGCCTTCATGTTGAAAACATACGTTGCCTTTCAGTATTGGACACCGAGCAATAGTGCCCCGTGTTATCCCACCGGAGAGCGTTGCTAGTCTGGATGCTTAAGAGCCGTCGAGATAGGAACGGTCTTCGTCTACCTTGTTGGGTGTGTATTGGTTAGCTGTTTGGTGTCGAGGGACTTTATTGGGGTGCATCCTCGGTGGAAATTATTGTGCCATATTGCTTGTATTAATATTGGTAGCGTATGCTGTAAGCTTTTTAGTGGTGGGGTCCACTAGCCGTTTATATAGGTTCAATGATGTGAACTGCATTGGTTAGTGGGCTATGTTTTGACGTGGCCAGAGCTGGAGCATTGAAATTTAAAATATCTGGGGGCGTGTGGACTTTTCTGTGGCTGAAAAGAGGGAAACTCTGTGACACGAAAGGACGGTTAATATTTTATTCACTTTATTGCAGCGTCACTCCCTTATCTTTCCTCAGTAATTCTTTTTGATCTTACTTTGCTCCCATAATTTCCCCACCTTTTTCTCTCTCTAGGGTTTGTGCTACTCGCTAGAAAAAATATCGCCTGTTATCTAATTCGAAGAAAAAAGATCGCCAAGGCCGTACTCCCCCTTCGAAAATGGCTGTAAGTACATTAATGTCTTCGATTTATTTATCCGTATGCCCACATAGGTTTGTATTGATTTGTTGTTGGTGGTGGGCTGCGTATTTTGTATTGGCATTTTGCTATTTTGGAGTTTATGATTAGGCTATATGTGGTTGAGTGGAAATTGCTGGTGTATGTGTTTGTGTATTTTGTATTGAAATTTCGGTGTTGTGTGTGCTGTGTGATGGTTGGTGTGGTGATTTATTTGTGGTACGTCTCACCGTAGGTTTGTGTATAACTGGTTGGCTGTGTTGATATTACAGGATCTTCTCGTCCAATGCCTAGCCCAACTTGGGAGTTTTAATGAAGCAAAATTTAAAGAACAAGCAGGAATACATGCGGACGTGCACATTCGTCCTCCCAGGACCTTGGAAGAGGCTCAGGGGCATGTGGCCGCCAACGAGGTAGCCCTTAGGTCTGCTTCCCTATTGACCGGTGGGGTGAAACTCCCGTTGTCGGACTGGATGGTCTCCTTCTTTGAGGCCTTCCAAATCACTCCCTGCCAGCTTGCGCTGAATACGTTCCGTATACTCAACGGTATCAAGAAGCTGTCTGAGTTGGCAGGCGTGTCAATAGAGTTGAAGGATGTCATGGGCATCTATGGGTTCCAGTTTGAGACGCGGAGCTCATACTTGAAGTCGGTGCGTCAATTCACCCGACTTGTTATTGATTTGCCCGACACGAACAAGGAACATAACCTTGGTCTCGTGATCGTGTATGGGAATTGGTGTCCTGCGGGTCGCCAGATTCCTGCTCCCGCTGAAGCTGCTCCCGAGCTTCTGAACCTCGGTGCTCCCAATCTGGATGCTCTGATAGCTCTTTGGAGTTGGTGGGGACCTGGGTCCACGAAGGAGGCCGAAAGCCGTGCTGCTCTTAAGTTGCTGGGGTATGTGGCCGAGGCTGGGAATAGGTGCGCTAACATGCCGGTGATCCCCAAAGAGACGGTGGCTGTCTTTATCTCGATTGTTAAGCCCCATGTCGTGTCACTGAGTAAGAAGTCTGCTCGGCGACGATCGGCCGAGCCTCGGGAGGGTCCCCCTAAGAAGGCTAGGGTTGCCGAGTCAATGAGTAGTGATGTGGTAACCGACAGGGGTCCAAGTTTGGACATAACACCGGCGGCCGCTGTATCTGACTTCCTCCCCGTGGATCAGACACCTCAACCTGCGCGGAGCTTGGATGGGGGAGTTCAATCTCTCCCTCAGGAGATCCCAATCTTTCCTGTCACTACCGGGGACAAGAGCGCTACCGCCTTGGTAAGTATAAATGTCGATGTCATTTGTAATTTCATTTGCTCTCCTTTATGTGCTATTTGTTCTTCAGTCGTTGACTTCTCTGTTGGCGACATTCGCCTTGGCCCGGTCTATGGGCGTTGTTTTGTTTCAGGGGTCGTTCAGTGACCTTTTTGATTATGTGAACCTGAGCGTGGGCATTGGAGAGAATACGATGACTCTTCCCAATATCTCATCATTGGAAGAGGTGGTGAAGGATAAGGCCCCTGAGACTGGTGCGGTGGACGCGGAATTGCCGACTGCTGAGAAGGATGTCGAGGTCGTATGCAAGGAAATGGGTGTGCCCGATGAAGAGGCGGGTGAGGGGAGCGTTGGAAAGGTAGAGGTGGACCTGGAAGCTATGACCCGTTACATCGATGTATGCAACGGCAATTTGTTGGGGAGCTCCCGAGCATTGAAGATGGGGTGTACGGCCCTTATGCCTCTGGCGTACCAAAATATGCTAGATATAGCTGCCCAGCCTGCTGTGGCGACCATTGACTAGGCCCATGTCGATGCCCTTCGTGTAAGCTCAGTCTGACCGTTAATGAGTATGGTTTCCTTTGTTGGTATCTTATTTGATATGCGTGTAGATATGTCTCGCCACCACTGAGCTGAGAAACCGGTTCAAGGCCTTGGAAGCCGAGAAGGAACAGCTAGCGGCCGAGCACAAGCTTATGGAGGAAAATCTTGGGATCGAGATTGAGAAGAGCACGCATCTGGCTGTGGAAAAAGCTAAGCTGGCTCAGGAGAATACGCAGCTAGTCGATGAAAATAAGGTGGTTGTCGCTGAGAAGGGGGTCGTGGCCGACGAGAAGGCAAGGGTGGAGACTGAAAAGAAGGTGCTGGAGGACCGGGTAGCCACGTTGGAGGCGGGTCGAGCAGATGATCGAGACCAGTTCACTAAGATCGTCAATTTCTATGCCTATAGCTATCATGTACGGGCTTTGAATGTGGCGAGGGTCCCTTTCTCTCATCCGGCCTGGGCTACCTTTGCGTATCCAGCAAGTCGAGTTGCGCCTCCGTTGCCCAAAGACTGGGCTAATATCCAGGATGAGGAGGTGCCACACATGTCGGGGCCATCGTCTTCTCCCGCTCCTCGACCGTATTCGGGGTCAAGCTCTTCAACCCCTCGAGCGGTGACCCCTCAGGGACCTTCCCTTCCTCAGTCTCCTCCCACTCAGGTTGATCCTTGATCTGGCTCCTTTTGTTAACGTGTTTTAGTCGATGTTGGCATTGTTTTTGGTAGTTATATGTAGGCTGTTTGTATAAATCACAACTCTTTTGGGAAAATTAATTATATTTTGCTCTGTCGTCATTTGGTTGTTTTTATCGCTTTCGGTATCGTTCCTTTTCTGGTTAGTAGACTTCGTGTGCTTGAAGTTCGTGACAATCATGTCAGGTGCCGGTTAACCCTCTGGCCATGGTGGTCTGGTCCCGACCAAGTGGCATTGCAGGTGACCGGGTAGGTTCTTCCGAGGAACCTAGTCCTCGTATGGCAGAATTAAATGCTGCACGTTGTGAGAACGACGAGTTGCAATCCCAGATTGGGGACTTATCGGCTCGGCTACACAAGTTGGGAGAGAAGTTCAGCAAGAAGACTGCCTATTCTACTACCAACAAGGGTAAGGCCAAAGAGCTTCTTGGTGCGTTTCGGCACTCCCGGGACGAAGCCCGAGGCCGTGTAACGAGCTTGAACTTGGTGTTGGGGGCCGTTTATGAGGATGTCGACTTGCTACTATTTTTTGTCAAGGCATATTGGGCCCGAGGTCGTGCTCTGGAGGTGTTTGAGCATGCGAAAGGCAGGCGTGGTGTTTCTTGAGCAGAACGTATGGTTCATGCTATGGCTGGGGTAACTGAGACCACGGCAGCCTTGAACCGCTTAGATGCGGCTGTGAAGGATCGCTTGGGAACGCAAATAGTTTCTCTGCGAGATATTCATTTTGTTGACGCTCTAGAGATCTCGTCTTCTGTCGAGGGCTTATCTGACTAAGATCGAGTAGCTTTGCATTGCGTTTCACTTGTATCTTAATTGTCTTTTTTGTCTTTTTTGTCTCTTTTTTGGGCGAATATTCATCTCCTTCCTTTTCCTCTCGTTGTTTTTTTTTTTTTTTATATATATAGGCACATGCTACTTCGTCACACCAGGCTGGTTCTTCGGGCCTTGTTGGGCCGGTGCATGGTCCTACTGGTGCTATCCGGGGCGAGGCCTCATCTGGTGAGGCTAGTGTAGTGTGTGCCGATTGGCGGTATACCGACTTAATGGGCAAAAATGACATACTGCATGGTCGGTGTGCCCGGCTTAGGGCAAAGTTGAAGGCCCAGGCAGCGTCTTTTCGTGAGTACGTTCATCATGCCGAGCATGTGGTTAAAGTTCAGGAGCATCGGTTAAACCGATATTGGCATGTAAAGGAGAAGTTCCTTGGGAAATTAAAGTCTCTAGTATCCCGGGCCAATGTTTTGGTAAAATATGCTCGTGCTGCACGCACTCGGTTTGATGCTTCTGCAGCTATGTACCAAGTTCGTGAGCTAGCCTATGATGATGTTTACCGTAGTGACGCGTCTCAAAGTCATGAAATCGCCAAGGGTGTAGAGTTCTCGGCTCGGCTTGAGGTGGTGAGTATTGTCGGCACCAATACGACCAACTTTGATTCTTTTCTTCCCCATGAGCGGTGGGATGGTGAGGACACCGATGAGGACACAGCGACGGATGATGAAGAGGTCATGCTCGGTCAATTACCGTCGTGCTCCTCCTATAGTAGCTCTTCTTAGTCTCTTTTCTTATTTATTCGTCGTACAATATTGCCTCCGTAACGCGGGCGTAGACTATTTGCTTCATTCCTTTATTCATGTACTGGATCTTTTTATTGCCTTGTTGATATTTCCTTGATTGGATTGTTTTTCCTTTGTTTCCTTTGCTTGGTAATTGGTCGCCTCCGTAATACGGGCTTGAATTATTCTTCTAGTCTCTTTACTTTCTTCGATCCTTGCCTATTGGATCAGTTGGTACCTGCATATGTGCCTCCGGTTTATTGGAGGACTTGAGTATTCCTAGGCATTCTTTTAGACATGCCATGTTGGAAAGTTCATAGTATTCCTAGGCACGTATGCCGTTTGGGAATTTCCTAGTATTCCTGGGCACTTAGCCGTTTGGGAATTTCACAGTATTTCTAGGCACGTCTGCCGTTTGGGAATTTTATAGTATTCCTGGGCACTTAGCCGTTTGGGAATTTCATAGTATTCCTGGGCACTTAGCCGTTTGGGAATTGCATAGTATTCCTGGGCACTTAGCCGTTTGGGAATTCCATAGTATTCCTGGGCACTTAGCCGTTTGGAAATTCCATATCTGCATTTGTTAGACAGTATGACAAACTATTTTATATGTTCGAAAGATAATGTCATTAAGAAGCATAGTTAAGGTGGTACCTGTATTGGTAAGATAGCTCATATGTAATACTTCTTAAGGTTAGCTACATTCCAAGAATTTTTCTCTCCTCTGCTGTTTTCGAAATGAATGCTTTTGATCTTGTAGAATACTGAGCTTTTCCTTTTGACGATTTCGTATGGGCCTTCCCAGGTGGGGCTCAGCTTGCCATGTATCTCGTTTCTAGTATAGACTGTTACTTGCCGTAACACCAGTTCTCCTACCATGAATTCCTTGGTCCCTTTCACCCTCTTGTCGTAGGTTTGCTTAACGCTTTGTTGGTACTTTGCTAGGGTAAGGGCTGCTATCTCTCGTTTCTCATCTAGCATGTCAAGTTCCTCTCTCATTCTTTGTTCATTGTTTTCCTGCTCGACTAAAGTAGTTCGGAGTGTGGGTAGTCTGATTTCTGTTGGTATGATGGTCTCGACGCCGTATGCTAAGCTAAACGGGGTTTCCTTGGTGCCCGCCTTCGGAGTGGTTCGGCATGACCATAAGACGTTGAGTAGCCGCTCGGGCCATCTCCCCTTTGCTTGTTCAAGGGTTGTCTTGATGCCATCTAGTATTGTTCGGTTTGACACTTCAGCTTGTCCGTTGCCCTGTGGGTATGTCGGTGTCGAATAAAACTTCCGGATACCTAGTTCTTCATACCACAGCTGTAGATTGGCATCTTTGAACTGGGTTCCGTTGTCGGCGACAATAGCGTATGGTATACCGAACCTGGTGATGATGTACTCCCAGATGAATTGTTTGACGTTGTTGGCTTTGATTTCTAGGAGGGGTTTAGCTTCAACCCATTTGGTGAAATAATCCGTCGCGACGATCAGATATTCCACGCTGCCAGGTGCTCTTGGAAGTTTGCCTACCAAATCAATTGCCCATTGTGCAAACGGCCACGGAGCTGATACTGGGGTCATCATGGATGATGGGAGCCGAGGTATCTTGGTGAATCGCTAGCACTTGTCGCATCTTTGGACGTAGACGTCGGCGTCTCGCTTGATATAGGGCCACCAATAACCTTGTGTGATAGCCTTGTTGGCGAGGGACCTCCCTTTGATGTGCGTTCCGCAGGGCCGGACGCACAGAAGGTGGGGTCCTCGGTAACTAGACTTGTACAGTTTGTCGTCCTCGGATAGCCAAAACCGAGTGCCCTTTCTTGTGATTTTAAACGCTTTTATCTTGTCTGCAGGGAGCGTCCCGTTTCGCAGATAGTGAATCATGTCGTCCATCCACCCTAGTTCGTATTGTATTGATGTTATTCGGTCTATTCTTCTGTTTATGCTCGGGGTTTCCAGAAGTTCCACTGTGATCAACCGAGTGTTGGTTAACGTCAGCGTCGAAGCTAAGGTTGCTAATGCGTTGGCGTGTGCATTTTCGGTGTGATTAATTCTGATTAGTTCGCACTGTTCGAAAGTGGCCATTAAGCTCTGGACTCTCTCTTGGTAGAGGATCATCTGTTCGTCCTTGGCCTGGTATTCGCCGATGGTCTGGTTGACGATTAGCATGGAGTCGGAATTAGCAATTAAGTGGGAGCATCCGAGGGACCGTGCGATGAGCATGCCGTTTATCATGGCCTAGTACTCGGCCTTATTGTTAGTAGCTCGGAAGCCCAGCTTGATGCTTTTCTCGATGATTGCTCCTTCGCTGGACGTAAGGACGATGCCTGCTCCAGATCCATCTTTGGTGGTTGATCCATCGACATGTATTTTCCAGTGAGACTGGGGAGATATGGCCAATGGCTCATCATAGCCATCGGTGAACTCGACGACGAAATCGGCTAAGACTTGTCCCTTTATGGCATGTCGGGGTGCGAACCCTATATGAAATTGGGATAGCTCGACCCCCCAGGCCGCAACTCTGCCGCTTATGTCCGTCCGTCGAAAAGATTCCTTGATGTGGAATTTTGTGTAGACTTGGACCTGGTGAGCTATGAAGTAGTGCGGCAGCTTTCTGGTTGCGACGACCAGTGCCAAGCATAGCTTTTCCAATGGTAGGTAGCGTGTTTCGGCTTTGACCAGAGTTTTGCTGACAAAGTAAATCGGGAATTGTTCTCGACCTTCTTCTCTTAGGATGACTACGCTCACTGCTGTAGTGGAAACTGCTAGGTAGCATGCCAGAATATCTCATTTGTTTGGCCTTACTAGCAGTGGCAGTGTCCTTAAGTACTCTTTGAGGTTGTTGAATGAAGTCTCACACTTTGGGTCCCACACGAATTTTCTATCCTTCTTGAGCGATTCAAAAAATGGTCGTCCCTTGTCCGCGGATCGACTGATGAACCTGCTAAGAGCGGCCATCATTCCCGTGAGCTCTTGTACCTGCTTCTTATTCTTGGGTGCCGCCAAGTTTCGTAGAGCTGTGATCTGGTCGGGATTAGCCTCTATTCCTCTTCGACTGACCATATGTCCCAAAAAATTTCCTTTGCTGATACCGAACGCACATTTGCTCGCGTTGAGCTTCAGTTTGTGCTCGCCCAGTGTTTGGAAGACGTCCTTAATGTCTTGGAGGTGGGACGCGGCCCTTTCGCTTTTGACGACCATGTCGTCTATGTATACCTCCATCGTCTTCCCTATATGCTTTTGGCAAACATTCGTTATCATCCTTTGATATGTTGCCCCCGCATTGCGTAGGCCGAACGGCATTACCGTGTAGCAATAGTTTCCCAAAGGTGATATAAACGATGTCTTCTCTTGGTCTTCACGGGTGAGGGGGATTTGATGGTACCCCGAGTATGCGTCAAGAAAGGTCATCCTTTCTGCTCCTGCCGTTGCATCCACCAGCTGATCAATCTTGGGAAGGGGGAATGGATCCCTTGGGCAAGCTTTGTTCAGATTGGTGAAGTCTATGCAGACTCTTTCCTTCCCGTTCTTCTTAGGGACGACGACCGGATTGGATAACCATTTTGGGTAGAACACCTCCCTTATAGCCCCGGCTTCTAACAGCTTTCGGACTTCGGCAATTATAGCCGCTCTGTGCTGGATGGATACTTTCCTACTCCTTTGAGCTATTGGCTTATACTCGGCGTTAACACTTAGGTGGTGACATGCTGTTTTAGGGTCTAGGCCAGGCATGTCTTTGGGGCTCCATGCGAATTTTTCAATGTTATCGAAGAGGAACATTTCCAGCTCCTCGGATTCCCCTTTTGGGAGGCTATCACCAATGAGGAAGTAGTGTTCCTTGTTCATATTAGGGATGCTCACCCTCCGGAGCGCCTCTCCCACTTGTTCCTCAACAACCCTCTCAGTTCGGGCTATTTGGTTGAGGAGCTTCTTTGTGCTCGTCGGTTGTTCGACAACTACCAGTTGTCTCTTCAGAGCTGCGGTGATGTCTTCACAGCGTCGTGAATCCTCTTGACATCCTCGGGCGGTCTCTACCTCCCCTCTAGCGTTGGGGTATTTCACCTTCTGGTGGTATGTCGACGGTATGGCCCGCATGGCATGAAGCCACGGTCGGCCCAAGATTGCATTATGGCCTGAATTGTCATTGACCACTAAGAATTCTACAGTGACTGATACGGATCCCGTCGTAACAGTTTGGACGATCTTTCCCAACGGTTTAGTCATTTCAGAAATGAACCCGATTAGTGTGACGTCGGTAGGCCGCAGGTCCTGCATCTTGAGTTCCATCTTGTCAAAGAGCTCTTTGTACATGATATCACAAGAGGCTCCTTGGTCGACAAGCACTCTGCTGACCGTATCGATACCAATCTGGACGCAGAGGTTAATGGCGTCCCCGTGGGGGTATATCACCCCTTCTTCATCGAGATCCGAGAAAGAAATGGGCGAGTGCCGCTGCGTCGTGCACTGCCGCTTAGAAGTTGAGGCTTGTGACGCCTTGGCTACCGGCCCAAAGTGCGCCAGTTGCCGCCGTTGTGATCTTTCCCCTTCAGTGAACTTGGGTCTTGACAGATGCACGACGTTAATTGTCTTGCCTTGTCGGTTGTCGGCTCCATCGATGGCTAGCTATTTTCCTTTGTTCCCGGCGCTCTTGATAAACTTGTTGAGGTATCCTGCGTCACCCCACGTGTTCATCTTCCACCTCAGATTTCGGCAGTGCTCGGTTAGATGGTCGTGATCCTCATGATAGGCGCAGAAGAGCTGGGAGTCTCTTTGATTGGGGGGAGTAGAGAACGGTTGTGGTCGGGAATACCAACTTTCCTTGCATATATCCTTAAGGATATCTTCAGTAGACAGGTTGAAAGTGTATCGCAACTCGACCGGTTCGAAGGTTTTTCGGCCTTCCCTCTCTTAGAACCGACCTTGTTGAAGTGGTTTGGGGGGCGTCGGGTAGGCGATCCGGAGCGGTTTAGGCTCTCTAATCGGCATTGGATATGTAAGCTGAACTGGTTTATGTTCGGGTTCTCGGGGTTGCTCTACTCTGTTATGGACCTCAGAACCTTTGTCCCGTCTGGTCGGTCTGACGGCTTCCCCCTGATTGTTCTTGGCTCTCTTGCGGCCCACTTGTGCTTCTCGGACCGACTCTCTTCTTGGCAGAGTTCGGTTAAGGAGTCACATTTCCTCGTTCTTATCGGTGAGGTGGGTACAATAGGCTAGCAGAGCGTCAGTGGTCGTAAAGATTTTGCCTATGAACTTCCTTCTCGCCCAATAGCCGCCAGGGATGGAGTTGATAAAGTTTTGGATGACTATGTTATTGGCGTACTGCGGAATCTGGTTTTCCATGTCGATGAAACGTATGCAATAATCATTGAGTCGTTCATTCGGCAGCATCGTCATTTTCAGTAGAGTGTCGATGTTGATCTTCTTTTTCCGATGAGCAGCATATCGGGTGGAGTACGCACGGAGAAGCTCCGTCCAGCTTCCTATGGATCCCCGGGGTAGGTTGTGATACCACGACGAAGCCTCTTGGCCCAAGCTGTTTTTGAAAAACTTGCACATCAGTGCAGGGTCATCACTCCACAGTTCCATCCTAGTTTTGTAGTGGCGCAGATGGTCAATTGGACAGCTCTTTCCATCATATAGCCTGAATTCGGGGATGATGAACCCCAAAGGATTGCGGTGCCGAGTGATATGCTCGGTGCATGGAGTTTCTTGGCATACGTCCCAAGCCTGTTGGAACGCCTCATCCGGAGCTCGGTAGGTAGGGTGTTCCCCATGGTGAGGTGGTGGGTAATATCCTACAATGACCCTGTGCTCTGGATATCTACCGTCGTTCGGGTTTCTGTTGGGGATAGGTCCCCTAGGGGCATCTTGGCGATCGACAACCGTCGGGGTCGTCTTTGTGACATGTTCCCCTTGTCGGGGTATCCTGGTATCATGTGTTCAGCCCGCCACTTCCATAGCTGCTCGGTAAGCAGAATCTTCCACTTCGCGTCGGGGGTCTGTATGCAGAATCTTCCACTTTGTGACATGCATGCCGCCAGCTGGGCCTGTAGCTGGGTATTGCGATTTTTAGCGGCCCGTGCCAGTGCGGCCATAGTCCTATCTTGGTGAATAGGGGTTTGTACTTCCACCGTATACGGTGTAATTATTCATGGTGGGAGGGTTGGATATGAGACTATCTGTTCTAGTACGGGGTCCTCGGACATGCCATACTGGTGGGCTTCATTCGTTTGAAAATGAACTCGTTGGGGACTGGAGTTGACCGAGGCTGCTGGCAGAGGGGCCATTGATCTTGGACCCGCGTTGTTGAGGCAGCGGTTATTTGTCGAGGGTGTCCTGGCATGCCTAGTCGCGGACGGCGCTCGTTCTGCCTCAGTGTCTGTAGGGTTTTCGTCGATATGACCATCGACTTGCGGGGGCTGATCGGTTTGTTGTTCTGTTTGGACGTTAAAGATGGTTGGTCGAGATCCGACCTGAAGTGCTTCGTAGCGGTCTCTGATGTTGAGGAGATGCGCTAACACATCTTTGTGGACTGGGATTTCCTGGTTGGTCGATGTGCCTACTTCCTCTGGACGGGTTTCTTCGTTGGTGTTTGTCATTTGTTGCTCGTCTGGTAGAGTGTTGGTGTTCGGTTTCGAAGCTAGTTGCGAACTAGATCGTTCCCAGAGATGGTGCCATTTGATAAAGCCATAACTTTGGTCGGTAGCGTTAGGCTTTTCAACAATAATATAATTGTTGTGATACATTGTATGTGGTTGTCCATATTCATGTATAGGTTACATACATTGTGTATAACCTTTAAGTTTATGACTTATGGCTTTCTAGATTCTCGCATATACATGTATCTTGTTCCACCCCTCCACTATATAAAGGGGTTGAACTCTTCATAGTTAAACACGCATTCATACTTGAATAAGACGACTTTACTCTCTCTCCATACTTGCTATGTCGATACTTTGCTAATAGTTGTCACACAACACGTTATCGGCACTTTGCTTAACGACGGAATAAAAAAATAGCTAGATAGTTTCATTAGAAGTGAGTATACGGATCTATTTCTTCCTCGATGAGTTAGGAAGAGGGTTTATTAGGTTGATAGATCACATATCGATCATCCTTTTTGCATTTCCGAATTAAGGTATACAATTTCTACTTGTAATAAAATGTAGAAATTGCATGATTAATCAAGAATAGAACCGGATATATCATGTTTCAGATTTATATAACATGATGGATGTTTTTTTTGATGAAAAATTGCTATTGGAACCCATGTATGTCACTTATAAAACGAGTTATAACTTGTATAATAAGACATGATAAACTGTCGGACCTAAACTGTCATTTTTAGAACATTGGAGGACTAATCTGTGACTTACCGAAACTTTAGGGTCTCTCTGTAAATCTCCTGAAACTATAGGACCAGCACTGAAATTACCCTTAAAATGCATATAGTTTCCTGTATTTACACTCGTAGTCCCTGTAGTTACTCCTTATACACAGAATAGTATATATGTACGAGTTTACCCATTGTTTAGTCCGAAAATACTTATTTACATGCAAATGATGTAAGATTTAATTGCTACAACTTATAAATTTGTAGAAATCTTGTAGAAAATACCTCTTGCATGATAATATTAATTGTTTGTGTGACATAAACTAAATTTAGCCTCTTAGCATGCCACCATTTATTGCCTATGAATTGATATAACATATGCGATGTATTAATTACCCATAGAAAATGGCAAAAGTCACACTTTAGTGTTGGATTAAATAATAACTCATGTGGTTTAATATTACTACTCCATGTTAGGACTAGTTTACATGAGTATGGCATGCCTTTATGTTACGATATTGTTAAATTCTATTTTATCTTGTCACATAAAAGCTCGTAGACATTTATATGTTACGTGAGCTTATAAATTGCCTCAAATTTGAACATTTTACAATGTATCTCTTTTGAGTAGAAATTTTCCTCAAGCTTAAACATTTAGATGTAGCTTTTGAGTTGAAAATTTGCAAAATCCGGTATATGTATTCACATTTAAGTTGGAATAATTATGAATCATCCCCAAATAGGCTCACCTATTTGGATACGATGTCTAGGAAAGATAAAGGCGGAAGTCGCTCTCCTAATGAGGTCGGTTTTTAAGAGGCATTCGTGCCCACCCCCCTCACCGTCTTTCCTGGTCGTGTTCAAGTAGAGCTACCGAAAGGGGTTGAGTAAATAATAAGTTCCCCAAGTGTGTTTATATAGGTGTATTTTTCGCCGAATTGGTGTCTTTGTATCGACCTGTTATTCGATCAATGAGAACCTATTCACATTAAAAGCAAAACTATTTTTCGAACCTGTCGTTTCGAAATAAAGTTTATGCTTGTGCGAACCATAAACATATAAACCAGTCGTTTTATATGATAAATAATTCAGAACTCCCAACACATGTTGGATGCCATCTATGATGAGAAAAATCGTAAAAACATACTTGCGAAATGACTGTTTAAACGTTAATTCTAATCCGTCACCACATGTTACTCACCCTGATGTGTGAAAATGTGATGCCCAAAATTTTTTTAGATGCCATCTTTGATGAGTAAAACACGAGGTTGTTGTTACTCATAAGATGAAGGATAAGGCGTCGATTTATTATGCCACCACATGTTAGACGCGATGACATCTATGGTGAACTTTTTTTGTCTGAAATTGACAATTAGAGCAAACTTTCACCAAAAACACTAGCTTCGAATACGTATTCCATAAGCAGTATCGTGAATTTATATTCACCATGTTCCTTTATCGCCCATCTGTTATTGGATAAGAAAATTACCCCGGTGAGTAGTTTTAATCCTATTGGGTTAATGGCGAATTGTTTGCCTGATATTAATGCTCTTCGTGTACATTTTTTCCATGAATCAAGAACCGAGACAAGTGTTATTTGTCTCAAACTGTCGCGATCCCGATGAATCGTTTAGCCAAGCGAGATTTTAGACCATCGTCAAAATCGAAAACCTGTGGCTCCAAGACAGTAATTGAAAGGAACAATATGTCCCGTTGTCACAAAATAAGAGATAATGCTCAAGGAGCCAACTCTATGCTATAAAGACAAAGGTCATGCACGGTTACTCCTTAAATAGTTCACAACTATTATAAAGGTGGAAAAACCGATGCTAATGTGGTTAAGGTTAATTGAAAGGAAACTCTTGAGACCCCCGGTTTTGTGGCTCAAATGAGTTTGATACCTTTCTTTATTGATTTTGATAAATCATTGAGCCATTTTTTCGCTCATCTGGATTATGTTTTTCCATTTGGATTATGATTTTTTCATTTGGACATACTTTTGGATTATGGTTTGCATGTTTTCGAAATTTCTCGAAATAATTTAAAGTGTTTTTGAGCAAATTCTTTTGACAAATGTGACCAAACTTTAAATTATGAAATTTTAGGCAATACTTGTGGGGTAGTTGATTTTTTTGGAAATAGTGGGTAACAGCGTACCACATAATTTCACCAACTATTTGCCTAAAAGAGTACTCAGTGACAACGATTCTGGACATGTCATTCCAAATCAAAATCTTTGGTAAAACCAAATTGATTTGTCAAATATGAGGTCTTATACTCATGTAGGTCCTGCCGTATCTTGTTGAGTTATAAAATATTCGAGAAAAACAGTGTTATCTGGTAATAGCTCAAGAAAGAATTAAAATTTCTTTACATAACCTTCACTCAATATGACCAAAAGCGTATTTTAGCGGAGTTCAAATGTCTTTCAAGTGGTAGCTACCATGTTTTTAAAAGCATTGAAGTTGCCTTATCATTTCGCCTAACGTCGATTGATAAGAGGTCTTAGATGCTAAGACATGTTTGTCTATACTATGATTCGCCTGTCGTCGATTGATAAGAGCATTTTGATATTGTGGCATTGACCGGATGAGATATTCCCAGGTCAAAAGACGATGGTTGATTTATAATCACATCGCATTTGGATTCTTTTTGAGGAATAATTTCGTGACTGATCCGAAATTTATGCCACTAATGCTCTCTCTGAAAGAGTATGTGTACAGGTCACAAAATAGACTCGTAGAGTTCTTGTAAAGAATTGAATGAGTTATTGTGGGCTTATCCAACCATAAGACGGACCATAAATATAAATGGTTATGGTTGATGCATCGACAATATGGTCACATTTTACTGTTGTCCACATAAATGCAGCACTTCCTACACTCTTAGCCTTATCATTAAGGTGATGGCTCATGATCCGGATTATCCTGAAAAGTCTAGTCGACTTGATAATACCGAAGAGTAAGAATCGAAATTTCGATTTGAATTACTTGAGTTTGGAAATTGAACATCCTGTCGATTATGTTCAGACCCATATGGACTCACGGAAAGTTTGATGATGCGACTGCAAATGATTGCACGCACATCTTGGTCTTGCGCACCAAGATTTATATTTCCGTGTGGGGTTATGCTATTTTGCTGCATTGGTCCGTCATGAGGCCCATAGACACTCAAACACCATATGCGTACCAGCTGGTTACTGGTTATGAGCCAAAAGTCTCATATTAACGCGTGTTTAGAGTGATTAATTAATATTTTGATTGAGCCGCTATAGTGTTCAAAATATGGACCTCTGAAAGGGACATAAGTCAATTATGAATCCCATGCCTATTATTTGATAGAGTAACCTTGGCAAGCGATCTCTTTACCGCATGATATGCGAAAGTGACATCGCTAAGACTGTTCTCCCTGTCGTTAGGGGGAGATTTGCACGTTACCGTTGATAAGGAACGATGTGAAGTAACGTGGCATAACCCACTCGGTCTTAGCTTGATCCCAAAATTACACTTAGTGATAAGTAAGTGCATAAACTCCCTCAAGTCTAACTAAATGTCAAACGCATTTAATGACTTTTTGAAATGTCACGAGATCATTTATACCTGCTGCAAAATGCTTGCAAGGATAGACGTCCTTGTCGGACGCCGTGTTCCAGTCGTAACACGTTGCTTTGGCCAAACCCGTCAAACAAAGGACGCTGCCGTCGGCCGTCAGTCTGTCATCCTTCCCAAGATACAAGGAAGTTGACCGGTTCTTAATTCGTTCAACCCCAGAGGTGGTGAACTGAAACTCGTCTGTCGCACGAGATTATAAAGGATCAAGGAGATGTGTGATTTCCTCCTCATCCTAAGAATCTCGAAATATCTGTCAATCATGATATCTTAGATGATATTGAAGCGAAACGAGACTGTCATTGATTACTTGTTCATATATTCAGCGACGACTGATAATATAAGCAAATTATGACAGAGAACCATGTACCGTTGCTTGAAGTCAACGTAGAATAGACTGGACTAATGGAAACTTGCAATCCAAGTAGACTCCTTAGCGAAAGTGTGTTCGGACTTGTAGCTCCAACACCACCAATGTTAAACGAGTTCGTTTATTTGGTTATTCGTAAGGAAAAGTGATGAGAATAATGAGATTGTAGAATGCTCGCCTAGTAGCACAAGGCTTCTTTCACATCTTGGAATTAATTACGAGATGGTTGATTTCCTCGTAATGGACGTTATAACGGTTCCCTACTTTATCAGTTTAGTAGTTTCCCAAAAACTGATTATGCAGCATATGATTGTGGTCACTGTTTTATCTCTATGAGAATTTAGACAAAGAGATATAGATGAAGGTCACTGTGTGACTTCATAATGCTTGAATCAAGTAGTTCCTGATCACGGAACACGATCTCAATTAAATGAGACGTTCACTATATGGATTAATATAATCCGAGCGGATGTGGTATACCCGTCTAAGTGAGTACTTAATCAGCTTGGGATACTTAAACAAGTATTATGCCCTTGCGTGTTTTTATTATGCGATCCACTTTTGGATTTGCCTTCGAGATGAAGGATCTTGGGAAGAAACGGTAGTGACTCGGCCTGATGATCGAGTCCCGTAAAGATTGAATCTAAGTCCATGATTCAGACAACACCCATAAGGTGTTATGACGTTTTAGTCATCATGACTCTAAGTCGCTAGATTCTCCCATGATCATTTGATCACTAGACATTGATATAGACCCAATCCGTCCCTGATGAGACGATGAAGAGATATTGAACCATGATGTTCATATCTAAGTACAATAAGCGCATCATTGTACTTGGTCTAATGTGCTAGAACGAACATCTCGTCTGCTGTGAATGGTATAGCTCGACACAGCATCGCGCTAACACGCTGCCATCGAAATGGCATAAAAGACATTTTCCCATTACCTTAAGGTAACTCTGGATGAGGGCTTGTCTTATCCCATTTTGCATCATCGAGTGTACCTACCCCCTTCGGTACTCGAATTAACGCAACCCTTTTTCGGTTATACCGATGTTGGTTACTTATCAGACCCGCACAAGGGACGTTCTCAATCTGGTTATGTCTTTACCATTGGGAACACGGCGATATCATGGAGGTCTCGTAAACAGACCTTGATGGCTACTTCAACGAACCACTCTGAGCTACTCGCGCTTTTATGAGGCGACTATAGAGTGTGTATGGCTTCGAGCAGTTATTGGCCATATTAGAAGTACATGTGATCTAACTTACGATCTTGATGAACCAGTTGTCATTTATGAGGACAACACCGCTGTTATTGATCAAGCGAAACATGGTTACATCAAAGGTGATGCCAATAAGCATATCTCGTCAAAGTTGTTCTTTACACATGAACAACAAGCGCTTCAAAGGATTGAAGTGAAGCATATTGGATCCGAGAACAATCATGCAAACTTGTTCACCAAGTCACTGCCAAAATATTCATTACAAAAACATGTTAGAGCGATCGGACTTAGGAAGCTCTTCGAGCTTTCCTAAACGACATGTTTCCATGCACCCTGTTGTGTGCAAGTGAGGGGGAGCATCCTGATGTATGCTTATCACCCTGTTGTGTGTATCCTCACATATGCTTAGCACCCTGTTGCGTGCAAGTGAGAAAGAGCATCCTGACGTATGATTAGTTCTCACTAGTTATTATTTCCGCACCCAGTTGTGTGCATGTGAGGGGGAGCATGAATGGTTGCATGTGTACTCTTTTTGTCCTTAGTTCAAGGGTTTGTCCCACAGGGTTTACCTTGACAAGTTTTTTAGCGAGACACATTTCTAATCCCGTTCTCACTTATGATTGCCGAAATCAGGGGACGTATCCAGTTGTATACTTCTATAACCATCGTGCACTCTTTTGTCCTTCGATTAGAGTTTTGTCCCACAGGGTTTTCTCTAACAAGGTTTTAATGAGGCACACTGTGTATGGTTATTTCTCCCGTTTTTACTGACAGTTATGCACTCTATTGTCCTTCGACCAAGTTTTTTCCCACTAGGTTTTCTTGGCAAGGTTTTGATGAGGCACATATTTTCTAGTCAGTTCATTCACGCACTCAATGGCGTTTCGGCCCACTCCATTTGGCAACACCTTTTTTTTTCCTATGATCCGGTTTTTGTCCCACATCGGGTTTTCCGGGCTTGAGGTTTTATGTGTTGCCAATAGCGAATGCGACTCACCAACTCATCAGAGTCTATGAAGACGAGGAAGCTTGCAGTAAGTTTTGACACCCAAGGGGGAGTGTTGTGATACATTGTATCTGGTTGTCCATATTCATGTATAGGTTACATACATTGTGTATAACCTTTAAGTTTATGACTTATGGCTTTCTAGATTCTCGCATATACATGTATCTTGTTCCACCCCTCCACTATATAAAGGGGTTGAACTCTTCATAGTTAAACACGCATTCATACTTGAATAAGACGACTTTACTCTCTCTCCATACATATCTTGCTATGTCGATACTTTGCTAATAGTTGTCACACAACAATAATATGTAAAAATAGAATAAATAATAAACCTTTCTTTAATCTTTATTTAGCTCGGTGGTATAATTGCTCGGAATACAGTTTTCTATTTGTATCTATGCTTGGTATTACAACTTGCTCTGATAATCTTGATATTTCTTCGATCTCGGTGTTCAGTCTGGTATCTTGCTCGGTAATCTTGATCTTTCGTTGATCTCGGTGTTCGGTCTGGTATCTTGCTCGGTCTACCTTTTAGTGTGGTGGGTTCTGACAAGTTTTTCTATTTTCTCTCCTTCTCTCTATATCTTTTAGATAGATTTTCTGGTCCTTCTTTTAGGGGGGATAGTTGGCTATTTATAGACAATTATGTCTCATGGGATGCTGACAAATGTCGTTATCTCAAGGACCAACTCATGGGCTTTTCCATGGTGGATCTTTATTATTGGGCTGGACCCTTATAAATAATGGCATGTTAGGAAAGCTCTATTTAAACCATGGGTTTTTGGGTTTTAGCTTTGGATACCCTCAAATAATGGGTGGGTCGATTCGTACCCAAATAGATATATTCGGGTCCAATTTTTATGTTCTATCACAAATAATGTCCAATAGGTACAAAAAAAAATAAAAAATCAATAAAAATAAAAAAAAACGAAAAAAAAAAATCACAAAAAAATTCACATAAAATTATAAAAAATGAAAAAATTTACAAAACATTATAAAAATATAAAAAATATAAAAAAAAAAATCACAAAAAATTATAAAAAATGAAAAAATCACAAAATTTTAAAAAAATTACAAAAAAATTATAAAAGATGAAAAAAATGATAAAAATCACAAAAAAAATTATTAAAAAAATGAAAAAAAATACAAAATTCACAAAATTATAGAAAAAATGAAAAAAATCACAAAAAAATCACTTTTATTGAACTTTATGCACTTTCGACTGTACTAGATGCACTTTCGACTGAACCAGATGCACTTTTAGCTAAAATATATGCACTTTCGGTATAAAAAGTGTTATATTGACAAAAAAAATTATATATTTTTTTGTAATTTTTTACAAGCTTGTGATTTTTTGAATTTTTTGAATTTTTTATAATTTTTTATAATTTTTTATAATTTTTTAATAATTTTTGGTGATTTTTTATAATTTTTGGTGATTTTTTATAATTTTTTATAATTTTTTTGATTTTTTGTATTTTTTGTTATTTTTATAATTTTTTATGATTTTTTTGTGATTTTTTAAATAATTTTTTTGTTTTTTTTTTATATTTTTTGTGATTTTTTTCATTTTTATAATCTTTATGTGTGTTTTCGTAGTATATGAATTATTTTGGTATTAAAGTCATTTCGAACTTATACATATCAAACGCAGACAAAATTTATAAAAATCAAAAGCACTTTTCCACCAGACGCTAATTTTTTCTAAAATACTTTTTATATAAGTCACTTTTCAACAGCACTTTTTCAGACAGCACTTTTTAAGGAAGCACTTGATTTCCAAACAGCACCTAGTATATTTGAGAAAAGTGGTATTTTTTCTAAGTTTCCATTCATTTTATCATCCTGTACCACAAATTGAAATAATACTTTTAGATGTGCTTAAAAACTAAAATAGTTTACCCTCACAAACGATTAATGACACAGCTAGCCAAACTGGAGGACGATCGTTTGCATAGTGAGGGACATCCCAAACAATTATTTCGAGGCAACTCAACTGAAATTACATGAGTGAAAAATAAATACTCAAAATTACAGGACTGAAATATAATTAACAAAAAGTATATGGCTGAAAAATATTTAACCGAAACTATGGAAATTATGTAATTAACCAAAATATGGGACTCAAATGAAATTACATGTAACTAGAGGACTGGGACATAATAGCTACAAAGTTGGTGATAAAAATGCAAATGCTGAAATTAAATGGGGGTGGCAACCACAATTTAACCATCTCCCATTAAGCTCAGCTTGCCTACCAACTATTGAGTTGACTGGTGCGCGCGTTATAGCTCAAATGAAACAACTATTGAGTTGACTGGTAGAACATTTTGTGGATTTGTAATCTATTCATAGTGTGTGATGCTTTCTGAATATGAACAAGTTCATGTATGAATATGCAGAGGCGGATATGATGTAATATAAAAATAAATTTTTTTTCCAATATTCAATGTATTATAAAATAAATATGAAATTAATACAAATAATATTGGACAATAAAATAAGTTTTTATGTAATTTTGTTTGAAAAAATACAATGAGTATTTAGAAAATTTGGTAATTTCAAAGTAAAAATCAGGAAATTTTAGAAAAAAAAAGCTAACATGATTTGATCTTCTAACCTTCCACTACCTTATGCTCCAATTTTACCATTACAACAGCAACTATTTTGTTTAATTAGAGGGACCATCAATGTATATATCTTAGAATTTTTTTAATTACATGTATAAAAAAAAATTAAAAATCGTCGCCGGATGGACACGACCACCCATATCCTCTTGGGTCCGCCCCCTGGATATGCCACGATGCAAGACCATATATGGATTCACAGTGTGTGTATATTTGGTCAAGCCAAAAGTCACTCGTTCATCAAAAGGGTATTTTTACTTTTTAAAACTCATGTGCCCGAAACCAAGTCCAAACTCGTTTCCAAGCTCGAATCCAAAAGTCAAGCCCGAGTTGGTGCCCCAAGTATGCATATATATCTCCATGATACTTTGATACCAAAACGAATAACAACTACATGATGGGTTTAGGCCATGTGAGTATATGGTTTTGAAGCTCGCCCTACTTGCGTACTTTTCAACGTATGTATCACGTCTGCTATTATTAAGTTTTATTTTGGATGATCCGTTAAAGTAACACTTGATATACCACTTAAAACTAATACTTTAGGAATGAGTAATGATAGCAAAACAAATTCATAACAAATAATACAAAATTAAATTTTGTCAATATTAATACAAATTTACTAACCATGTTATGTATTCCAAGGAATGATACCAAAACAGATTCAAACCAGTTCATAACAAATGATACAAATTTGATTAGAATATTAATGCAAATTTAAAAAATGAAGCAACTGGCTTCAATGAAGCTGGTGAAGAAGACGATACTCTCTCTCCTCACTTCTCTCTCATCATCATCATCATCTTCTTCACCAACCACACCTCTCAAATCCCTTCTCTCTTCGTCCCAAACCCTACCTCCGTTCCGCCGCTCCTTCCGCTCCTTTTCCTCGGCGGCGACGGCGGATCACACGTGCCACTGGATCAACGGCACGTGCAAAGACGGATTAGATGCCGAGGATACGGTTGTTAACGGTGGTGTTGTTGAGGAGGAGAGTGATACCAAGGCTGCTATTCCTGTTAGGGCCTTTTTCTTCACCACCAGGTTTTATTTAACTCTTTTTTCTTTTTCTTTTTCTTTTTAATTTTTTTGTCGTGATTACTGTTTTTGTATTGTTTGTTCGGTTTAGGGTTTATGCAGCTAGGGGTTTATCAAGGTTTAGTATAACACTAATTTTGATAATTGGGGTGCTGAAGCGCTAATTTTGGTAAATGAGGAGCCGATACGCTAATTTTGGTATATTACACTATTCCTGTTAGGGCCTTTCTCTTCACCACTAGGTTTTTCACCTCTTTTATTTTTATTTGTTTTTTAATGTTTTATTGTAAGTAGTGTTTTTGTATTGTTTGTTCGTATGTTCGATTTAGGGTTTATCAAGGTCGAGTAGGTTTATCAAGGTTTAGTGTTAACTATAACCATGGACGGAATGCTAATTCAAGTAAAAAAAATTTCAATTTTTATATATGATTATTGTTTTTGTATTGTTTGTTTGTATGTTCGATTCAGGGATTATGAAGGTATAGTATAGCTAGGGGTTCATAAAGGTTTAGTATTTTTAAATTACCCTGGACAGAACCTGTTACTTTAAATGCGAGGGGCAAAACGCTAATTTTGGTAAATGGGGTGCTCAGACGCTAATTTTGGTATATTACGCTATTCCTGTTAGGGCCTTTTTCCTGTTAGGGCCTTTTTCCTGTTAGGGCCATTTTCTTCCCCACCAGGTTTTAACTTTTTATTTATCTTATTATTAATGTTTTTTTATGACTAGTGTTTTTGTATTGTTTGTTTATATGTTTAATTTAGAGTTTATGAAAGTCTCACCTAGCTAGGGGTTTATTAAGCTTTAGTGTATTTAGTTATTAATGTAATAGCTTATAAAAAAAAGTTATTAATGTAATATGCTTTTGTTTTTTTTACTTTTTAATTTTGATGTTTTGTTATAATTAGTGTTAATATTGTTTGTTTATATCTTCGATTTAGGGTTTTTGAAGGTCTAGTATAGCTAGGGTTTTTTTGAGGTTTAATATACTTAACGATTGCCTTGGACGGAACGCTAATTCTGGTAGATGAGGGGTCTGAAACGCTAATTTTAGTAAATGAGGGGGCTGAAATGCTAATTTTGGTAAATGAGGAGGTAATACGCTAATTTTGGTAAATAATGGACAGAAACGCTAATTTTGGTATATTACGCTATTCCTGTTAGGGCCTTTTTCTTCAACACAATGTTTATTTTTTATTTTATTTTTTTATGTTTTGTTGTAATTATTTTTTTTGTATTGTTTGTTCGTATGATCGATTTGGTGTTTATGCAGCTAGGGGTTTATCAAGGTTTAGTGTATTTAACTATTACCTTAAATGGGAGGCGCTAAAACGGTATTTTTGGCAAATGAGACGCTGAAACGCTAGTTTTTCAAGAATATAATCAAAATGCTTAGAAAATATTTACCACTAGGCTTCTTTTAATTACTACTTATTTTTATTTTTGATGTTTTGTTATAATTAGTGTTTTTGTATTGTTTGTTTATATGTTCGATTTAGAGTTTATGAAGGTCTGCTATAGCAAGGGGTTTATCAAGGTTTAGTATACTTAACTAATACCATAGACGAAACGAGAGGGGCTGAAACGCCAATTTTGGTAATTGGAGGTAGAAATGCTAATTTTGGTTATTGGAGGTTCAAATGCTAATTTTGGAAATTAGGAGGCTGAAATGCTAATTTTTGAAGATTTCAATCAAAATACATCGAAAAAATGCACCACCAGTTTTTTTTTTTTATATTTTGGTTTTAACGTTTTGTCATAAATAGTGTTTCTATTGTTAGTTAATATGTTCAATTTCGGGGTTTTGGAGGTTTAGTACAACTAGTGGTTTATCAAGAGTTTAGTATATTTAGCTATTAAGGTCATACAATTTTTTTTTTTATCTTATTTTTATTGTTTGTTATAATTAGTGTTGGTACTGTTTGTTCATATGCTTGATTTAGGGTTTATCAAGGTTTTGTTTTCTTAGCTATTAAAGTATTGTGTGTTGTCAGAGTTTTTTTCTTCACTACCAGGTTTCATTTTTAGATTCTGTATATGGTTCCAGTTCACCCCTCAAAGATTGCCAATTTCAGCTCAGTCTTCACAGCATATTTATTGTTGTTGCCGATGTCACCATAATTTTTCTTCTTTTCCTAAGTGATTTCGACTAATCTATTCCGAGATACAAAGTAGCTTGTGGGATCATGAGAACATAGAACATGAGGAAGTTCTGTATAGGAAGAGACAATCGAGGATTAAAATTAATTTAAGTTTGTATTTAAAATTTAGACGGAAATATCTGAACATGGCTTTTACCCTAATAATAATAAAAAAAAATGAAGCTAATCAGTGTTTACAATTAACACAACAAATTTGTGTTCGCGAATCCGTAAAGAAGCACAGTGAATTAAGCTACCTATTTGTATCCCCTTCCGTTGTCCCATTTTTTTTGCAACACAAGGCTGGTTTCAAAGTTCTGGGGGCAACAAGTGTTTACACATAACGAGGCTCGTAAAACAAAGTAACAATGCAAGACAAATTTTGCACAAATTCTAATGAGCTACTATATGAACATTTGATTCGTATAGCACGTCTAATATTGTTTTTTCCCATTATTAAAAGAGTGAATATACATACATATCTATCGGTTTATTTTAGCTTGATGGTATTTCAGCTGGGACCAATTTTACGCCACATGTGATATTTGTTAAAGCTAGCAAGGATATTTGCTCAAAGATCATGAAAACGTCTCAAATTGTATTTCTTTTCTCAAAACCAGTCTATCATTGGAAATATAACCTGTTCCTGTTAGGACTTATTTCTTCTCTACCGTGTTTATGTTTACGTGTTTTTAGGTCGCTATTGCGAATTGTCCTACTGTTCTGTTATGTCTTGTGCTACACCTACCTATTAGAAAGTGGCTTGTGTTATCATCTGACTAGGCTATCTCAATTGTGTCAGTATTTGAAGTCAAACAATTATAAAAGTCGCCAGCAGGTTTAGAGACAGGGAAAGGCATTTTCACAATTCCTTTCATTTTGTTTTTGGTTTTTAATCTATGACATACATTGTAAGTATTATATGAAAGCTGAAGTAACTAGTATGCATGTAAAATCTATTGACTTGTAATTGTTAAACATTTCAACCATGATTACAACAACAGGATAGAATTTACTACTTGTATGTTTCAAACCTTGCCAAGGAAGGCATGTTTCCTGATTTAGAAGGATATATATATATGTTACATATATGTCACGAACTGAAATTCAGGAAGCTTTATTTTATTCTCATTTTCCAACAATATAAAGAGAGTCATTTACCACTCAGGTATTGTAAAATCCTTTTCTAAATTCTATATCTATGAGAGAACAAAATTGTAGATCAAAACCCTTGTTAGAACTTTTTTCCAGAAGTTCAAAGCCGTTTGTTGTTTGCTTTCCTTTTCCATTTAGAATAATAGTGAATCACTATCTTCTCCCTTTTAGTTTTGAAGACAATTGTGCCTTAGCAGTATGATTTTGCATAATGGAAGTTGGTTAATTTGTGCGTGTGCAGTGTGGATTTGAGAGCGTTGGTGGAACAAAATAAGCCTAATTTCATCCCTTCCACTTCTCGCATGAACAACTATATTCTATTGAAGTTTGGCAATGTGAAACCTGAGCCCAATGTAAGCCTTGATAAGTGATTTGAACTTTCTTCGTGAATGAGTACTGTTATTTTCTTTCTAAACTAGCACTGCTTCCATTTATTTTAGGGTATGGGTGCCAATTTAAGTGGAAGCAACTCTTGTTATATGATAGTTTTTCAATATGGTTCGATTGTTCTCTTTAATGCTCCGAGTCATGAAGTTGACGGATACCTCAAAGTTGTGGAGAAACATGCTTCCGGATCGCTTCCGGAGATGAGAAAGGATGGTAAGCTCAGAATTACACACACAAACACATATATACATATATCGGTTCTATTGTAGAGCAGTAGAAGTATTGTGTACCAAGGCCTTTATACTTAAACCTCCCTATGCCCATAGTAAAATTTAGTTATTATTTTAAGTAAGTTATAAGCAACATTTATGAGCAGTTAACCTTAGTATGTCTTGATATTTATGTTTTGCCTGAAGGCTTAACGAAACAGCTACAAGCAGTTTATTCGGGGAAGCACGTCAATAGTACCCTTACTTTGAATCAAATTTTTATTTGATCCACATAGTTTTAGCTAAAACACAAATGGTCTTCATACTTTAGGTATAATTTTCAACTAGTTCACATAGTTTCAATAAACACTATTTTTTCCCTAATTTGAGTAAGTTTCACTATTATTCCCATATAACAAATTGTCATACAAGTGGTCCCATGTATTATTTGTCCTTGGAGGAAGTGATCACCAGTTTGTAACGTTGATGGTCCCCAATCTATGGCGACCACCATTGTTGTATTTGAAACTATAGGGACCACTGGTGTAACTAATCCAGTCTAACAGTGTTAGAATTGCAACTGTGTTTTTCAATTTTAATTATCCCCCAAGGAGACTACAGCTGTGATTCACCAAATTTAAGAATACATAATTATTCAAATGTCAAAACGACCTATAGTTTATGCTTGAACGTGTAGAGTACGAGGTGATAGAGAAGCCAACATTGGACACATGGATGAGAGGTGGATTGGATCACATAATGTTGCAATATCTGAGTATTGATGGGATCCGTACCATTGGTAGTGTTCTTGGTCAAAGTATTGCTCTTGATTACTATGTACGCCAGGTATGTATCGTGTTAGATAAGTTGGATTCTTAGAATTCGTGTTTGAAAACTGTTACAAGTTATTTAGCTATTTACCACGTTGCTGCGTATATTTTGTAGGTGGATGGAATGGTTGCAGAGTTTACTGATATTAACCGTGGCATGGAGAATACAGGAACTTTTACTATGGATAAAAAAAAGCTTTTCCAGTTAGTGGGGAAGGCAAATTCCAACCTTGCTGATGTTATTCTGAAACTTGGGCTTTTTGAAAGGTAATTTCCCTGCTACAGGTGTTGTGAGTAAATAACTTCTTTATCTCTCTCTCTTTTCCTGGAGTTAATTGTTGCCTTGTTTAGATTTTATTTTTTTGCGCTGTGAAGATCTTCTGCACTCCTTCAGGTCTTCAGTGAGGCAAATGATATTCATGTTTTGGTCAACACAATTTAGTATGATGTAGACCACTGTCATGATTGATTTAACTTTTCTGAGTGAAAAGTACTAGAGGAAAGTTAACAAACAGAGAAAGGAAGTTGTTTGTCTTGTTCAGCAACAAAAGTTCAAAAGCAAAATATATCGTTTTGAATGATACATTCAACATGGGATAACAAAAGCCATAATACATTTTGGGTAGTAAAGTAACAATTTTAGTATGTACAAATAGTGAAGTATTTTCAACTGGGAACCTTTTTTCTACCTCTTAAGAGGATTTATTATCATTTATTGGCATCAAGTTATGTTATTGCGACATGTGATGCCTGATGCGACTTTATAACTTTTGTTTGGTTAAAACTTTGTTTACTGTCCTTTATTATACTCTAAATCTTCATCAAAAAAAAAAGAAGGGAAAAGGGTAGAGAGGAATTTGTTACAGATATAAGCACTTTACTTGTAGGCAATATTCTTATATCGCCTGTGTTGTCAGGACTTGATGCACGTCCTTGAGCCATTGTTACTGTATTTACGTTTCCATATTCACGTGGCTCATATGGCTTGTATTCGTTCTTCATTGTGCAGGTCCGACATAGCTTGGAAGGATGCTAAATATGCTCAAATATGGGAGTATCTTAGAGATGAATTCGAATTAACTCAGAGATTTGCAAGCCTTGATTTCAAATTGAAGTTTGTGGAGGTATTCCCTGGTTAAGTTATAAGGACTAAAGCCATTTTTAAATCACAGGTCATGAAGATCTATTCTTTTAACCTTCTCCAAATTTATATACGACTTTGAGATCTGTTTTCTCTCTCTCTCTCTCTCTCTCTCTCTCTCTCTATATATATATATATATATATGTATATATGCATGTCTCACCCATAAAATACTTTATTTTGCAGCACAATATTCATTTTCTCCAAGAGATTCTTCAGAACAGGAAGTCAACTTCTCTCGAGTGGCTGATCATTATACTGATAACAGTCGAAATATTGATATCTCTATATGGTCTCGCCCACAAGTCCTTAAAGATTTAGCTCATCTGTTATCCCTCTCGACTTTAAGAAACAGCCCTAGGATATCTTTGGAAGAATGTTCACCGTACATATATATTTGGTTTAGGATTTTGGTGCAAAATGCAAACTGCTGTAAATTTGGGTTTTTATTTTATTTTATCACGAAAACCTGAATTGTTGAACTTCAAAAGCAATGTATGATTTTTGTTTGTTTCACTTTCGTCCATTGAATAATGTACCGATGGTATCGTAGATATAGTTTTTACCAGCATGTGGAATAATGTACCGATGGTATTGTCGATATAGTTTTTACCAGCAAACCACATGCTTGATTGTGTGTGAAACCAAATCCATTTCTTATAGCAAAATCAAAGTAAACCCAGGTAGGAATCTACCATTTTGGATAATGAATTATCATTCTATTATAATAGCCAACTAAGAGAAATGAGCCTGTTCAATTTTGTTCAATTTTTTTAAAAATACCCTCACTGTGTTTTAATAGTTACCAATATACCTAATTTAATTAATTAACAAATTGACTCACTATATTTTACTAATTACGTATGTAGTCTAAATTAATTAACAATTCGTTTTAACCTGCGTAACTACAATAAATAATACTAAATCTGAATATTATGTTCAAAATAAAATATATTACGAGATTTATGTCATTACGCGAGTCACACGCAACGCGTGGGTAACTTTTACTAGCATTACTATATGGCCTGCACAGGTGCGGATCCAGGATTTTAGATTCGGGGGCACAATTTTTTATAATAATAACGGTGACTAGTGTCGAAAAATTTATAAGTTCACGTAAAGTTAGAATGATGTGTTATAATATTTGAACAAGTAAGTTCGGATAGACTCTTTAAAATCAATATATATATATATATATGCATACAATATTTGTATATAAATTAGAAGAATCGATTTGGTTTGATTTAAATTGAAAACAAAGCAAATGTAATTCGTTTACGTAACTAGTTTCTCCAAAAAATAAACCAATTAATAATTCATTCGATGTTTGTTGTTCGGTTTGTCCAGTTTGATCGATTTGCTTACAAACAAAATAGACATAATGAACATTGATTGTTATAAAAGTATAATAATAGAAAGTAAAAAAACAAAACAAAGTATAAAATTTTATCATACTCTAGAATAAATAAATTAATTTATGTAGGAAAAACCTTCAAGTATGTTATATGGTGCACCATCACATTCACTTTTAATAAACAAATTAATTTATTATGAAAAAACATTCGATAACTTTGATACTAGATGAATTTATTCTCTTGTGTTTTTGTTTATGATACTAGTATTGTTGTAAATTTGTATGGAAATTCTTGTTTAGAATACGAGTATTGTTGTAATCTTGTAGAAAATAAATACATTTTACCAAATGAATAAAAGTTAATTAAAAATATAGTATATGTATAAAAAAAATAGATATTATAGATTAATATAAATTTTAAATGTAATTTCATAATTATATTGGATGAAAATTTGGGAATATGAAACCCTGAGTGTCGGTATGTGCATCCGCCTCTGGAGTGCACAAGAATGATTGGGATAGGCTTGGACTTTGCCCCGTTAATAGTAGGGGTCAGGTCTGGCAGCCATTAATCAAAATTTTCATTTTAATCCTTATTGTTGCACCATGGAAAATTATCTGCTCTCCGAGTATCTACCTTTATTCTCTTTGATTTGTTTTTCTTTTTGAGTAATTTAACTTTTGTTAGTGTAATGATCAAAAAGTCATAATACAAAAAAGTACCAAAAAGTAATTTTTGTGTGTGCATCTTCTGTCTTTTCCAAAGCTCCTCTCTCTCTCTCTCTCTCACCCCCATAACCCATTCTCTCTCTAACCCACCACCGTCAGACCTCTGCCCCTCTTCATGATTTGATTTTGGAAAAAGGAAAAATACCGAGCCAAAAACCCGTCCATATAGCTCAAATGATTTTCAAAAAGTACATCTATAAAATAGACCAGATGAGAAAACAATTTTGTTGCCAAGTCAAGGAAGCGGAAGTGTGAAACAATAAGAAATATGGAAATGGAAAAAGCAAGCTAAAATTTAAAAAGAAGCAGTAAATGCCGACACGGTTAAAAATTTAGAATAAAACATATAGAAAACGTTTTATAAAACTCTCCAGGTTTTATGAATTTCATAATTTAAATGTGAAGAAATGGTAAATTTTTTATACTTACATATATAGCTGATTATTTGAGTAATAAGATATAATTTATCAGCAACTTGATTTAATCATAATCTAAATGCAACCCTTTTTCTCTCTAAGAAATAGCATCTTACAAGTTTATAAAATGTTTTATTTAAGTTTTCACGAAGCATTATTCAAGATTAAAAAGGTTTCACTTAAGTTTCCGAAACGTTTCAAATACATTTCTATTGAAATTTTAAAATAGTACCGTACGGTCGGTCTCCGAACACGTTTCAGGGAACGCAAAAGCTCCCTAAATAAAGTTTCCTGGAAACTATCACTCTGAATTTCCTTTGCATTCTTAATATAGTGATACATTGACATTTACGACGAATTCAAAAGTTATGAAACTTCAATCATTGTGCGAAAACAAAAGGAGGAAAATAAAAATAAACAGTCTGCTTTACAAATTCCAAAATTGGAACTTGCATTGTACAAAACTGCAAAAAACACATACATTAATTACATACTTTTCATATCTTAGAATATACACCAAGAAACACCGTCTATCATCGTCCTTGTATTTCCTGAATTTTGTTTCTGCATCATCTCCTGTCGTTCTTCAGTAGAAACTCAAGTTATTGTCTCTCTTTCTCTATCATATTCAAACATTTGGTCAGTAACAACAGCTGTTCCTGCCTGGTATGCATCCGTCTCTCTCTCCAAACTTTCTTGTCACTCGTATGCAATACCAGCCTGCCCAGCATGCAGCTCCCACAAGAGGTGGAACATTCTTACCGCAGTATCAGCAGTGGATGCAGCGGAACAATGCCAAGGTGCAAATTGTGGTGCTCCATCTTATTGCATCACCTGAAGCACTTAAGAAAAAGTATTTAAGGAGTTGGAAGCTAAATGTAGCAACAATAGCAGATGAGTCAGATAACTCCATCGAGGAATAGCAATTTTAACTTCGGTTTATGAGGGGATATGTAATTCTGTTTTGTTGTTTTTGTGGTTTGCGGCAATTACATGCCATGACTTATAATTTTTTTGGATGTTTTAACACCTTTCTGACTTAGTTAATTTGGAAGGAATTGTTTTATATACTTTTGTTGATAAATTTACGGTTTTGGATAAAATCTAAAACCACCCCATACTAGTTTTTATTGATTTTTCACTCCCTTTAGTTCTTAAATCGAAAAAGCCAATTCATTTGGGATCCTGCAGATTCACTCTTTTTCATATTCAAAGATCAGCAATTTGTCTCTTTATTTTCACATTAAGAATTATTTGCAGATGAAGAAGATATCAAACGGGCTTCTTACTGCCCAAACAGATTCTCCTACATTTATATATAAAGGTTGGTTTATCAAGAATACTCAAGAAAAGCAATTTGAATTGTTGATTAATCGCCAGAGATGGCTTAGAAACAACAGTTTATTATCTAATGGATCTTTCTGTTTTTTTTTTCCGGTAAGTTGGATTGTTCTAATACTCTATCCAAGAGTTATCAGTATTTATCAAATCCCTTCCTATCTAATGGAATGTTATTGGATCAAATGACAATGACATTGTTGAGAAAAAGAAGGATTTTCCCGGATGAAATGGATATTGGATTTATGTAAGAGGAGAAAGATTTTCCATTTCTTAGCCGGAAATATATGTAGCCATGAAAGAAGGATTAAGTGGAACAGAGTTGACTCGTCATGGAAACTCTTTTTCCTTCTATAAGTTGGACCTTATTTGGAAGACTTCAGTGCCTTAATGGGATTAAAGGAAGTGATGTGTTATGAGGGAGTCACTAAAAGGATGGATCAAAAACATTCTTGAATGAGGTATTCATCTTCACTCTTCAGAGAGGGATGAATTGAAAAAGAAATTAAAAAAACCCTAAGATAATGAACGAGGTATCACACTAACAATACTATAGTACGGAACTTGTTTATTCGGAGAGAGAGTCTAGAAAAAAAGTTTCAGGGAGTAGACCTCTCTTTATTAGAATTGCAGAAGAGTTGGCAGAATTGTTTATCTTTTCCACCAAAAGATGGTTGTCACAAATTGTTTGTACTTTGGCTGTTATCAAAAGCTGATTTGGTTTTTATCTTCCAGCATACGACATCATCAGGAACGCCATTGATGAATATCTTCAAATTGCTTCATCAATTTTCATGAAGTACTTTCTCTTCCATAATCATGATTCAAGTCTTTAATTTGAGCTGCTGAGATTCCTATATTTATTTTTTAATTTAGACTATCAGATTTTTTTTGCTTCCCCTAGTGGAGTATTTTTTTTGGGAAAGAGCATCCAACCTGGATAGAAAAAATTCTGACCTTGCAGTAAAAGATATCACGAAAATAAACATGGTTCCAAAGAACGAACAAAAATTCTGGTAGCTGGTAATAGTTACTTATCAACCACGTCTAGTAACTGCATTCCCTAATTGCTAGAGTATGAAGTGGCTGAGTTCATTGGGATTCTTAAGTTCATGGACAATTATATAGAACCACAAATACCTAAATATGCAACTTTGTAATTTGCAAACATACCTTGTGGCTTGGTATGTCTCCTTATGCCCATATGCATATTGTCTCCACCTAGAAACGAATTTCACCATCCAGTTAGACAAATTTGAAAAATATATTCAACAAGTTAACAGCTATACAACTAAATAATTAAGCAACTATACATTCATCACTGAAAGTAAAATTGCTTATTTTTGTTTGTATCAGTAAAATTCAGATGCAACCCAAACGAAAGCTGATAGTATGCACTACATATGATAGCAGTAGTGAAGCAATATATGTAAAAAAATGTGGTATTGTAAAAGAAACTAGATTTAAGGTCACAAAGAACTGGGCAACCGTAACATCAACAATTTAACTGAAAGTAGGAAAGTACAAACAAAAACAGATATGGGGCCTGAAAACCTGACACAAATCTCTGATTTGTGAGTCATAGACGGATTCTCTCATTATATAATTGGATCCTGCTTCTGTTGCAGAGTGAGAAACTGGCATCTTCAACCCCCTTTGGCGTTTAGGAATAGCAGAAGTTTGGTCTTTTGGTCTGTTTCCAGATTCACCATCTGTAACCAAATAATAAAATGTGTTCTTTCAGTTAATAAGACGACAAGGAAAAGATGTGTTCTTTTAGTTAATACCTTTATTTCATTTTATGGACTCTAATCACATCGTATTCCATATCATGAAATGGACCTATATAAGGTATGGGAGGGACTTTCAAGTTCTTTTCGACCACAGTACTCGCTACATTATGTAGCATACGAGTAACATCATGTACAAATCTTACAATTTCTAACGAACAGAAGGGCCCCATAAACATATAATATAAAGATCCATACAACATTTAGGACCGAGGAAGGCTCTAATCACTACTAGAATGGAGCCCCCTCACATCATAGCTCCCAACTGACCGATCCTTTTTTAAATAGATTGGATAGTTTCAGATTTGATATGGTACTTTACATTCCAACAGTCACGCCATATATAAGATCTAGTTTTTGTTATTTCTTATGTTCAAACTGGTTTTTGATCCGACAAATAGGACCTAAAAGGCTAAAAATGAATAAAGTCCCGGGTTTGAGCCAACTAGGCAGAAGGAGACCTGATTTAGGCGTAGGCCAAGGCCCCTTTCCGGGAAGGCCTGAGTCATCAGTGAGATACCAATGTAGAAGAGCTAGAATTCTACCATTGTGCCAGAACCTAGGCCAAGGGACATTTTCAGGTAGAAATTTCTATGGGGCATATGCCTGTTAAAAGGTAACATAGTTGTGCTTGTTTTTTGATGGGTTTGTCAGTTTGTGATAGCCTGATAGGATAAGCAAGTACTGCTAATCAAAGATATAAGACTAATGGAAGCTAATCAGAACTAATTAGGCCTATGTTACTTTGCATTATGAGCTTCAACAATGAATGCCACGTATCATTGGTAAAGAATATAATTGGGCCTCTTTCTCTCTCTTTCTAATTTGTCTTCGCTCTAAGTGGTAAGGAGTACATTTATCTAAACTTTTCTATGATCAGGAAAGAAAATAGCTAAAGTTTAGTAGAAATATTGCATATTTGTCACTCAACATGGTGTTTTGAATAAGTATGAAGAAACAACTTACCAGAAACCTTTGAAAGTAGCCATATCTAGGGTAAGTAGGTCCTATTGAGGTATGTGTGGACGACCTGTAGAGTTCCAAATTATTCCACAACTTAATGAAGGGGGAGGCACATTCTTACCAGTTTCAAGTAAATGAGAATGATTAGAATAGGAGGTACGACTAAATGGACTGTAACCTCATGGGTTTCTTGAAAACAATCATGAAAAAGCTGATGCAAACCATATGATTTTAGTTACCAGATACAAAGAGGCAGCTTCAAAAGATGTTGACTGTGTACTTGGTCCCTAATTATATTACTATTATTTAGCGGCTAATTTAGGCACTGTCTCTAAATTCCGGTCTTTAATTTTCTTATTTCTTGCAGTGAATCATGATTTAATTTTTTAATTTGGCTGCAGCTCGATTCCTATATTTAATTTTGGATTTAAACTATTAGATTTTCTATTTAAAATGGATCCTTCAGGGTGGGGGCTGTTAGGTCTAATGGGTCAGCCATTAAAATCCTGATGCTATTTTTCGTTATGAGATTCAACGATTAGACATGATATGATTAATCTCAACACACAAGCAATACACGCACAAAGGAAAAAAGCTTATGAGAAAATTCAGTGTTCAACTATTACCTGGATACAGATGGAATACATGAAATGGTATGAGCAACGATCAAGTTACTACCTCGTAAGGTCGTGAATCTTTTGTCACCTGCACGAAGAAAATGAACGTATAGATTCAAAGTTAAATTTTGAAATATGACTTCTCTTAAGATTCCTTGAGTTGAAAATATTTTCATTGCCAAGTTTCAATACTTTTCCATTTTTGACAGAAACCATCAAATATAACTCAGACCCAACATTCCATTTAAATGATATCCAATTTTTAAACTAACAAATCACGTGGAATCTTATATTAATCTGTGTCCATCGTTGATCGATTGATAAAAAGTGGAGTATAAAAGCCAAAGTTGGAAAGCTAGATAGAATAGGTTGTTTATTAATTTCGAAATCAAAAGACAGTTTTCGTCTTTTGGATCATACTTAACAACATCAAACAATTTATATTTTGACAAAGAAATATGATAACCTACAAAACTTCCACCAGTGAATTGATTCAAACGTATAGATAAAAGCTATTATTACGATCGATGCCAAGTCTTTATTAAGTTTAGAGCTACTAAATATATAATGTAACATTCCATTCTTGGAATCCTTTATGGTGTCCCAGTTTCATGAAATCTTATAATTAATTGTATCCAGATTTTATTTGTAAACTCTGTGACTGAGACATCAAGAAAACTGATTAAAGTGAAAGCATAATACAGATCACTATATTTATAACAGAAAAGGAGATAAGATAACGAAAAATCAACCTGGTGGAGCAAGATTGTGAAGGGATTGAGGAGAAATTGTTGCAAAAAAAGCTGAAGCGGCGGCCGCAGAGATTAAGATAATTTGTTTTGACATTGTGATTACTCAAAGAGAGAAACCTAAGGGCAAATTAATACTAGTTAAAGAACAAATTACGCATGCTAAATCAGGTCGAAGAGCTATATAACCCTTCGTTTTTTGCGTCCTTGGACTGAGTTTATAGAGTTGGGCTTACTCGTTCTTACCCTAGGGGATGATTTGTTATGTTTTTGTGGGTGACAATTGGGCCTAAATATTTTCTTTATTGAACCTTTTTAGTTCTTGTTGAAGAAATTTTGACTAAATGATACTAAATGGAAGTGGTGTCGGCTTGAGATATTGATGCTGATTTCCTGCAGTTAAGTTTGTAATCAAAGTTGGTATACGTGACTGCTTATAGAATGTGTCTAAATATTGAATTATATAAGTACTTTGCAGAACATATAACCTGGTGGAATTAGATTGATTATCTTCCTCTAGCTTTTATAAAAATTTAAGTTCCTTGAGATCTTTGAGATACGTCTTTGGTCCCTTTCACAAGCTTTAGAATTCACCATTGCATGATTGTTTTGATTCTTCTGATTTTTGTTTGTACAAGTACCAAGTAACTTCTAGACTTATAGTTTCCTTGGCATTGTTTGTGTAGAAATATCATATATCTAACCAATCATCGTGCCCGTAATTCGCCTTGCCTTGCTAGTACTTTCGAGCGAATGATTTTTGAAGCTCTTTTACCATATGACTGATAGATAACTTGCATAGTTGCATTTGCTTCGATGCAAAGTAGTTTGCTATGTCCTCAGAGTGGTTATTCTGATATCTTTGTCACTGAATTCTAATATTCATGCTTCTTCATTAATAAGTAGTACTCTTACTTATTATTGATTGAACATTTGTCTGTTTCTAGTTCCTTTTTTGGCAGGCACAATTTCATAACATTTTTTTAACTTTCGAAGGATGTTCATGACTGATAGAACATAAAAATTAGACCCGAATATTCTATTCGGGTAATAATCAACCCACTTTATAAATGGGTATCCAACGCTTAAATGGGTCATCTTATGCTTTTAATAGGAAATAAGGTATTACTATCAAAAGCCCAAGCCCACTCAAATGGGGACCCATGTCCGAAAAACCCCTGGGATGAAGACATTTGTCAACATCTTAGAAGGCATAGTTGCCTATAAATAGCCAATTACCCCTCCTAGAAATGGACCAGAAAATCTATCCAAAAAATATAGAGAGAAGTTGATAAAAGAGAGAAACAAGTCAAGGCATATCACGCCAAGAAATAAACCGAGCAGAGACAAAGCCGAGCACCGAATAAAAGGGGAAAAAGACCAAGAGAAGAGAATAAATAGTTAAGTCGAGCACAATTGTAAAACAGAGATACTAATCCGAGCAAATGTAATAGTCCGAATAAGGATAATAATCCGAGCAATAATAAAAATCAGGAAGTGTCATTATTTACAGTTGATTTACTATTATATTATTGTTGAAAAGCCTAACACGACCGACCAAAGTTATGGCTTTATCAATGACTTAAGATCATTTTTTTGAAACCTATTCCCTCCTTGAATATGGCAGTATCAATCATTCCAAAATTTGGTGGTAGCGGCGTAATGTTTTCCAAAGAAGCATAAAAATACCATCACCTACGAAAAAGTCTTCAAGCTAAGCATCAATATAATCGTCAGTCATCATTATCAACATTGTTTTCAGCTAACGGAATTTGGTATGCCTTGAGAGAGAGCCCTCTCATTATCAAGAACTAGCTTCAGAGATAATATATCATGAAAGAAACATATTGCGAGTGTAACAGACTCGGTCCTAATTCATTTAAGTCTTGTAAAGTTGAGTTTTTCTGTCAAGGATCGACTTTTGGAAATTGAACAAGTTACACACCTAAGCCAAACCCTCATTCATCATGATTCAATATAAGTAACATTAAGAGTTTTTCCAAAATTTGGAAATAGTCTGACTCTTTTCTAATTCTTTTCTATTCTGGGTAAACAGATATAAAAGTCTAGATGATCAAAATTACGCTAGTCCTTGAAAACAAAGAAAGTGCACGAGAATCATTTTTGACACATTGATATAAGGTCGCAATCAATAATTTGGAACTACAATAATTTAGAACGGTAATTGCGTCGAGCTCTTAATATTCAAAGGAAAAAACACTTCAAAGTAAGACACTAACCATAAAAGTGAAAGGGAAAAATACAAGAGAAAAAACTTTATTGTTTATTTCAACGGAACTTTGAGAAACCTTTATCCACAACACCATTATTTGCAAGAAAGACTTAAAAGTTAAAAGTAAGACACAGTTAACCACTAAAATGAAACAGGGAAAAAAAAAACTGAGCTATTTCATTCAGAATAAAAATGAGAAACCATCTCCGAGAACTTGCCCCATACTGCACTCTTGTATGACTTTATCTTCTGTTAGCTCAATTTACCTGCTTTTTTAAGGCTATGCTTACATCTCTTTCTCATTATCTTGCTGGTCTGTTGTACTCTTGTCTAGTCCTGGTCAGAGAAAGCCATAACTGAAAGGGTCACAACTTCCTCAGAAAGTTTTAAGATCTCCCGTGGCGTTGGTGAACATGCTCGCAGGGGCAGCCCGACTCTAAGAACTGCACAAGGCTCCAAGTCTTTGGTTGCTCAAAATATTATTATCAAGCAAAAAAGTAAAAACATTTCTCTGTGTAATAGTTAGTGTTATCAAAGATTAAGAGAATTTGTAGTTCTTTTTTTTTGGGACAAAGATACAGGGATAATTTGTTAACCAGAGACCTAAACTAATATTTTTATGGGTTGAACTTATTGGGTGTTGCCCGTATTTTTAATTTTTTTGCCCAAGGCCTAAGCCTTACTGGCCTTAGGCTTGGGCCGCCACTGCATGCTCGCACACGAGTTTTTTTACGTGCCCGATTTGTGTTAACAACAGTTCACATGCAATTTTAAGGAATGTTATCGTGTAGGAGGGTCTACACAAGCATTGGAAGAAGTTGAAGCAGATCAGAGGACTATTTTCTGGACTTCGAGAAAGCAAGAACAAAGCAAAGTTCATGATAAACTACGGTTTTTATCCCATTCCGAATCCCCAGTTTCCCACAACACACAGTCTGGTTTCAAAGTTCTGAGGGCAACAAGTGTTTACAGATAATGGGGCTCGTGAAGTTAAAAAAAAAATGCAACACAAATGTTGCAAGAAGTTTAATGAACCAATAGGCTACATGAACATTTGATTTGTATATCGCGACTAATATTGTATAAAGAGAGTGAACATATACATAGGTATATATCTATTTCGTTTTAGCATGATGGTAGTCCAGCTGGGATCAGTTTTACTCCACATGTGAGATTTGTTAAAGCTAGCTAGAATATTTGCTCAAAGATCATGGCTTGATCCCAGCAAGGACCTTGTACTATTTGCCTTCTATCTGCAAGAAGTGCAATCAACAATGCCGGGTCATTTGCTGTTTTGTGCACTAAATTGACCTTAAATTGTTATTTTGTGTCAGTATGCTTATTGTAAAGTTCCATTATACTTGTAAACTTAACATTTGAAAAGGGAGATTAAGTCACTTTTGTACCCTGTGTTTGTAACAAAAATGCAATTACTATCCCATATTTTTCAAAACTTGATTTAGTACACCAAGTTTGTAAAATTGACTTGATTTAGTACACCAAGTTTGTAAAATTGACTTGATTTAGTGACCTGATCGTAAATTTTAACCAAAAGCACGCCTGATTAGTCATTTAAATGTTAAAAAACAATTTTGTCCTTATTTTTTTAAGGGAAATTTTTAACCTTTTAATGTAATAAAACAAAACATAAACATTTTATTTATATGTATATAATCTATATATGTATGTATTAATCGTATTAGGGTTTGGAATGTGGCGGCTGAGCGAGCAGCAGCGGCGACGGTGGGAATAGGCGGTGATGGATATGTTAGAGGTGTGGATGTATACATATGTGTATGCATCTATATTTATGGGTGTATGTATGTATAAAATATGTATATATATATGTATGTAAGTATGCATCTATATATATATATATATGGCGACGGGGGTGGGTGAACGGACGGCGAACGTGGGTGGTTGAGGGTGCGACATCAGCAGAGGTGGGTGGATGAGGAGGTGGCGGGTATATATATATGCATCTTATATTTGTATATATATGTATGTATATCTGTGTAAATAAATCGTTTTCTAAACAAAAGAATCTATTCGTATGTATATATATGTATGTATATTTATATATAAAGGGTTTGGTGGCGGTGACATGTGGGTGGAGGGGTGGCGGCGGCAGTTGTGGGTGGTGGTATATTTTTCTTTTTTTAACCCTAGTTTCAATTGTGAAAAAATTATGTTGTTAATGAGTAGTTAATTGGGTAATAATTTTGTATTGTTTACGTTGAGTGTTAAAGACAGTTTTACCCATAAAATACAGTCACGTGATACAACACGTGACTGTCTCTAACGTTTATTTTGATCTGAATCGTGAACATATTACTAAATTAAGTCAATTGTACTATCTTAGGATACTAAATCAAGTTTTTAAAAGCATTGGGTAGTAATTACATTTTTGTAACAAACACAAAGTGTAAAATTGATTTAATCTAATGACTCTTTAAACTTTATGTTAAAATTTAGATATTATGTACAAAAGATAAAAAAGCCAAGACCCAACCCACATCTTCATCCCCTCTAGTGGCCAATAATATGTTAAAATTTTCCAATATCTCAAGAACAGTCCTCCAGTAATGAGACGTCAGAGAACTGTGGTTTTGTACATTATAACACCAACAATAGTGCTACCATCATCATCAACAACAACAGCAACCCCTCCACATCGGGTTTGGTAACTGTGGACCATGAAAATATGCGCCTTAATTTATGGTATTTTATAATTATTTAGATTCACTGTTTTTTTTTCTAACTCACTATTTACGTTTTTGGTCTTGAATTTCGTGTTTTGCGCTTTTGGTCCACTATAGCGTGATTTTAGCGCAATTCCAACCAAATAGTGGTTTTTCGTTGCGTTTTTTTCCCAAAAGAGCGCTATTTCGCGTTATATAGCGCGATTTTTAAAACATTGTTGAATATCATAATAAATAAATTAGAAGAATTGAACCACAAACACAGATGCAAAAAATATTTACTTGATCCCATTTGTTTTGAATCTAAAACCGGAATACATGTTTTAGAAACAAAACCAACATAGAGCAATACCCACTATGGTTAGCTGCTCTTTCTTCAATAAATTGAAGTCTTTACCAACAAAACCATCAAATTTTCATCTTAATCTAGTAAAAACTCATGTTCAGAGACCAACTGCCTTAGCGACCTAAAGAGAGGTTTACCCAAGGGCTCATTCGTTCAAAAACCATTTCATAGATACATACGAGTTTTATTGCCATTGGCTTCTTTGTTTTACCTTCCATGCTTCCATCTACATTAATTCTACACTGATTGCCCAACAGAGATTACTTCAAGGATAAGGCCACAAAGGTCTTGTTTGGCTGCAACTTACAGCTTTTACATATTTTGATAAGTATCTATTATAACAAAAGTACCATAAAGCCTTAAGGTTAGTCAACCAAAAGAAATACATTTTTTTTTAGCTAAACTTACCAAACAGCAACCAAACAAGGCCCTATACCACTAAATTAATCATGCTTTGATAGTTACTGAAACCGAGGACACTTGATTTTTTTAATTTCCCATTTTCTTCTGTGCTAATCTTCGTCTTGACTTGAGTCTGGATGGAGGGTTTTTAGCAAGTGGAGTTGAAGTTTTTTTTTTTTTTGAAATGATGGAGTTGAAGTTTGGATTGGTTTACTTATGTATTTTTTTCTTCTTCTGATAAGCTGGATTTGTATTGGCTTAATTTAGCGGTTTTACTTTCGGTGTAGCTTGTGTTAACGGGTGTGGCGCAACCTGCTTGTAGGTTATAGCCAGATTAGTTTACCTTTATCCCTAATCAATCAGTCTGTCACGTTTATCGGTCATTTAAATGGCGGTTTGTGACATGTTCTCTGTTGGGTCCTCAACCTCTTTTATTATATATGATATCCTATAAATAAATAAAAAAATCTTCGTCTTGGTCTTACATCTCCGATCCTGTTCAAAACTACTTTTTTTTCTTTTCATGCATTGAAATTTTATCAATTTTTCTTCGCTTCACTGTATTCATATCCATCATGGACCCCGCCTCATCTCTATCTCTATCTCTCCTCATCGCGTTCAACGCGTTTCCCTCTCACTCTTTGACTTCTCAAATGCCTGCTGAGCCGCAATGACAGCATGCTTTTGAAGAAAGGGTCCCACCCAAAGTTTGTTTGATCAGACGGATGCAAACAGTTGAACCTGCACCCTTTAGTATTTTTTCTTAGAAAATGGTTTCACTGGGTGTGAGTTTCCGAAACATGGGACGGGTATTCGAAAAAGTAACCGGTGTTTTTATTTAAAAAATGGTTTTATTGTGAGTGTTTTTTTGCAAAAAACGACAGGTATATAAAAGCATAGTTGGGCATGTTACACTCGGTAAAAGTAGATTTGGTGGAGATACATACGTAAGTATTCGTGTTGTAACCGACATTGGTCACAAACGGTTCAAAATGTAGGTGTAATAGAGTAATTTTTTCTGATTTGATGAAGCTGTATTAGCATTCTACTAGTCGTAGTTTTTCTCTTAGCGGGGTTTCCTTTTTGAGCTTTCCTTATTTTTCGGTTTAACGACTTTTTCGATATTCCTTTTCTAGTCATAAACTGATCTTTGAAACTTATCGGATAATAAGTTCCAATCCTCCGAAATAGGGTTAGAAGCTCCATCGGCACCTATGGACTTCTTTTTATCCGGGTGGACAATAAGAGCTAGCTTTTGATATTGATTTTTTATCGTGTCTTCATATGAGTTTGGATTCACGTCGAGAAACTTATGCCAATCGATCTCCCCGTTTACTGTGTTCTCTGAGGATACGTACACATTTAGTGTCGAAAGCATATGTTGTTTTCCATTGAGAACCGGGTATGGCGATTGGGATTTTAGGGCAATTTTTTGCAATCCAAGGTAGTCCTTTGCTTCAAACTTCTTCTCGGCTATTTCGTCAGCTCTATTAACTTTGTATTTGTTACATTCCAATAAGAAGTTTGAAGCAAAAGACTATCTTGGATCACAAAAAATTGCCTTAAAAGCCCAATCGCTACACCCGGGTCTTAATGGAATTCAACATATGTGTTCGACACTAAACATGTACATATCATCAAAGAACACAGTAAACGAGGAGACCGATTGGTATAAGGAACTCAACGTGAATCTAAACTCAGATGAAGACACGATGAAAAAACAATATCGAAAGCTAGCTCTTATTCTCCACCCGGATAAAAATAAGTCCATAGGTGCCGACGGGGCTTTTAAGCTTATTTCAAAGGTTTGGAACTTATTATCCGACAAGTTTCAAAGATCGGTTTATGACCAGAAAGAGAATATCAAAAAAGTCGTTAAACCGAAAAATAGTATGAAGAATCCTACGACGGAAGCTCAAAAAGGAAAACCGCTAAGAGAAAAAGTACTAGTAAGGATGCTAATACATTTTCATCGAATCAGAAAAATTACTTAGTTACCCATACATTTTGGACCGTTTGTGACCGGTGAACTTACTTATCTATCTCCACCGAAATCTTTTTTTACCGAGTGTAACATGACCTACTATGATTTTGAATACACACCCCTTTTTCTACAAAAAACACTCATGATGGAACCATTTTTTGAAGAAAAACACCGGATACTCTTTTGAATACCCGTCCCATGTTTCCCACCCAGTGGAACCATTTCATGAGGAAAAATATCGAAGAGCGCAAGTTCAGCTGTTCACATCCGTCTAATCAAACAAACTTTGGGTGAGACCTTTTTTTTGAAAATCAAGTTGCCACTGCGGCTCAACATGCTTTTTGAGAAGTCAAAGAGGGAGAGGGAGAACGCGTTGAACACGATGAGGAGAGATAGAGATGCGGATTTAGAAAGTGAAGTGGGGTCCACGATGGATACAAATGCAGCGAAGCGAAGAAAAATTGAGGAAATTTCAATGCGCGAAAAGAAAAAGAGTAGTTTCGAACATGACAAGAGAGGTAAGACGAAGATTACTGCAGCAGAAAATGGGAAATTAAAACAATCCAGTGTCCTCGGTTTCAATAACTATCAGACGAAGTATGATTGGTTTAGTGGTATAGGGCCTTGTTTGGTTGCTATTTGGTAAGGTTTTGCTAAAAAATTGTATTTTTTTTTGGTTGACTGACCTTAAGCATTTGTTGAAGAACATAGAGCCATTGTGTACTTTGTAATAGTCAAGATGAGGATTTGGACCACTTTTTTCTCAATTGCTCTATAACTAACAAATTTATCAAGAAAGTTCTAATCAGAACTGGCTTTAGGGTGACTTCTAATACGTGACATGATTGGATTCAGTGGTGTTATACATCTCTTAAAGGTGACACTTTATCAACAAAACTAGGTAAAATTATCATCACTGCTGCAGTCTCATTTGGAAAGAGAGGAATGACATATAACATGGTAAGAAAGGGCCAGATACAAACAACATGCTAAATTACTTAAACTTTATGGTTAAATCCGAACTCCAAAATGTGTAAATTACCTATGAATAATAGGAATTTATACATAGGTAGGTGTTGTGATTTAGCCTAAATCATGTACTAATATTTTATCTGAGATGATACAGATCCATTAGAGCATTCACTTACAAGTCATATCCTACTATCATTTACAACATCAAGGGAGTCTATCATTGATTCAGAACAAAAGACTCGACAACAAAAGACAACCAAAAGATGGCAATGGAAGCAACTGAGAATACAAAATCACTACAAGAAAATAATAGGATAGCAACAAGTGCTATGTTACTATACGGCTTGTTGTAGAAAATTTAGCAATACTATAGTAACAGTTATCAACAATTAACAAAAATTTCTGTTGCTATACTGTTGCTAAATTTTTACAACAAGCCGTATAGTATCAGACCACTCGTTGCTAAATTGTTGCTATCTGCGTATTTTTTTTTAGTGAATGTCCATCTTTCTTTCAACAAATGTTTAAAGTTCTTCTTTCCAATCCTCCTCCTCCTCCTCCTTGTTGACACAACTACCCTCCCCACTTCAAAGCAAGCCACTGTCTGAGATGGCTCTATGTTAGGCACCCCCAATGCTAACACAGTGGACCCTTCATCAATCTGCTTCTCCCTCTCAAGCCGAGTTATCCTCCTTTTCAATTCTTCATTTTCTTAAGTCAAGGTCTGAGTCAATGTCCCTAGCCTTTAATGCTCCAGTAACTCCATCTCAAGCCATCCATTTGAAAGCAGTGAATTATTCTACAAGCTATCATAACTCTCTCTCAATTGATCCAAATCATGATTCATGAGATATCCTAGATAATAGGCCTCTCAATTCACTCTCTTCATGCCAAACTTGGTAATTTCAAGCCACCTAGTATAATTAGGGATGACAGAACTCTGGGTTTTGACCCGACCCAACCCGATCCGGTGCGGGTTGGATAAAAGTGTAAGTTTATTTGGGTCGGGTTGGATTTGGTCACTTTGCACTTTTGTGCAAATTAGAAATATACTGAATAATAAAACACAACCCAACACACACATGACACATCCTCTCTCTCTCTAACATACACAGATACATATATAGATACATTGTATAAAACGTATGTGACTAGTGATGAAAAGATGAGAGCAAACTAATTATCAACAATAAAATATTCAAAAAGGACTCATTCACCAAATTAATTAGTCATCCCTACTCTTGTGTACTAGCTTTCTATATATATATATATATATATATATATATATGGGAGAGGATCTATAGACACATAAAAAAAACACATTATCTTTACATATATATATATATATATATATGGGAGAGGATCTATAGACACATAAAAAAAACACATTATCTTTACATATCAATCACAACCCTCCATTTACTTATTTTTAATGGTCAAAATTAGTTCATCTAATAACAAGAATAAACACATAATGTTAACCATTAAAAATTAGTAAATGGAAGGTTGTGATTGATGTGTAAAGATAATGTGTTTTTTTATGTGTGTATGGATCCTTCCCTATATATATATATATATATATATATATATATATATATATATATATATATATATATATATATATATATATATTATTTAGCTTGTTATTTTTTTTTTTTTGTCAGTTTTTTTCCTTTTATTTTTTTGGGTATTGTTGTAAAAAATAATTTAGATTATTATAAATTTTTACCGGGTAAATATGAAAAATTTGAAAAAATAAGATTTTTAGGCTTTTTTAATCTACTTAAATGGTTATTGTTAGATGCTTAATAATGGGTTGTGCTTATTTGGCTTATCAAAAAAATAAAAAAATAAAAAAGGGTTGTGCTTATTTTTAGCTTTTTTATCACCGGACCTGTACTTTTTTTTGTATAATATTTGTTTATTGGGTTATTGCTAGGTGAACAATGTCACGGTTTGAACAAATTGATGATAACAGTTTCTCGAGTCTTGCTCTTACTATTAATTCACCTCGTACAAATAAAAAGAAAAATTCAAGATTGTGGTCCAAAGTCTGGTTAGATTTTAAGAGAGAAGAAGTAAGTAAGGACATTTGTTGGCACATTGTAATATTTGTAAGAAGAAATTAACCGCGAAGTACATGGGAGGGACGAGTCATTTGAAAAGTCATGCTAATAGGTGTAAGAAAAAACAAAAAGAAATAAACAATGGAAAGGAAACAGAATTTGAAGAAGTACCGAAATACGAATTTAGCCAGGTTAAATCGCGAAAAGATTTAGCTTCTATAATCATTTTACACGACTATCCCCTTTCGATAGTCGATCATGTAGGTTTCAGAATGTTTGCTGGAGGGCTTCAACCATATTTTAATATTGTGTCTAGGAACACGATAAAAAAAGATATTATAAAGGTTTATGACGTGGAAAGGAAGAAAACGTATAAATTGTTCGAAAGTGTTCGTAGACTATCAATTACCTTTGACATGTGGTCCCCCAAGCCAACAAAGAAAGGTTTTATGGCAATTACGGCCCATTTCATTGACATAAATGGCGTTTGCAAAATCGACTTCTTACATTTGTCTATGTGGGAATTCCACATAACAAACAAATGTTATCGAATGTTGTGATCGAAACCATAGATTTTGGAATATCGATCGTAAGATCTCAGCAATTACAGTTGATAATGCTACAACAAATGATGCTATGATACTGTTGATTTCGACTGAGCTACCCAGGGATTCGTTTTTAATGGACGGGAAATTATTACACGTTCGTTGTTGTGCACATGTACTAAATCTTATTGTTAAGGAAGGTTTAGCAGCTGTTGGGAATAAAGTTGAAAAAAATAGAGTTAGGTGTGTTTTTTGGACTGTGACACAATCTAGAAGAGAGAAATTTGAGGCCGCCGCGGCTCAGCTGCATATTCCTTATATGAGGGGGCTCGAACTTGATGTTAAAACGCGGTGGAATTTGACCTATTATATGCTTTCTAGGGCTTTGCTCTACACAGATGTATTCAGGAAAGCTAAGAAAAAAGATAAAAGTTATGATAGTTTGCCATCTAGTGATGATTGGATTTTTGCTGAGGAAATATGTGCGAGACTTAAATTTTTTGCGGATGCGACTGTAATCTTCTTTGGTACTAGTTACCCCACTGCTAATTTATTTTTAAAAAAATGTGTGAGATAAAAATAGAATTGGATAAATGGCTTTTTAGTTCAAATGAAATAGTTGTAGCAATGGATTTTAAAATAATAGAGAAATATAACAAGTATTGGTCTGGTTGCCGCTTGACAATGAGTATGGCTTCTATTTTAGATCCAAGGTTTAAATTAAAACTTGTTGAGTTTTATTTCAATAAGTTGTATGGAGTTGGAGTGACAAGTAAACATGAAGTCGAGAGGATTCAAGAATCTGTTTATGCATTGTTTAATGATTACAAATCGAAATTTGATGCTGTTAATAATGATGTTACATCGTCTTTGGGAAATTATAACATGGATGTGGATGAGGAAGATAATTTGAGTGGTTTTGATGTGTTCGTAAATGAGACTACTACAAGCTCGGAATCCGAATTAGATGTGTATTTGAGAGAGAAATTAGTTTCTAGAAAAGGAAAATTCGATATTCTTAATTGGTGGCAATCGCAAAAGGGTTTTCTTATTTTGCAGATGATCGTAAAAGATATTCTCGCTATACAAGTATCTACCGTTGCTTCCGAATCTACTTTTAGTACGGGTGGTAGATTGATTTCTCCTCATCGGAGTAGACTACATCCGACTACATTGAAAGCTTTGATGTGTGCCCAAAATTGGCTATGAGGAGAGTTAAAAGGTAAAAGAAATCATTTTCATTTCGAACAATTAATTATCTACTGTTAGTTATATTTTTGTCTAAAAATTTGTAGTTGTGATTTCCATTTTATTGGACGTACTTAAGTTACTTAACCTAGTAGATACATTTACATTTTACTGAACCTACTTAAGTTTGTAGTTGGGATTTCCATTTTATTGTTAGTTATATTTTTGTATAAAAGTTTGGAGTTGATTTTCTTATAAAAGTTGTCTACTTTTCGTATCGAATGTTGGTTTACATTAGTTACTTTTCTTTTTTCAGATTCCGATTCCGATTCCAGCCTAGATGCGAGTTGTCTCCCGAAAGTTAACGATGAAGAAGAGGAGCCTATTGACGAAATGGAAGCGGGAAGTAGTGGAACAAATGATCATGTGATGATTTAGTCTTTCACAAAGAATTTCAGGATTTGAAGATGCTTAATGTAGTTGATGAGCTTTCAGTTAAAGGTTATTTTTACGACTTTGTTTTGGAATTGAGATTTACTTATTATGCAGATTTTGTTGTTACTATTTGTTCTGATTTGACGATTTTATGCCTAGTGTCCTGTTGATTAGTCATTTGTGTTCACTAAGTTTCAGAATCTGACAATAATACATGATATTTTAGCAGTGTTACAGCCATGCTATTAATTTTTACCATAATAATGGTTTTTAACCAAATTTTATCCCTATAGCGTGTATAAAAACAGAGAATAATAAGAAAAAGAAAAAAATTCCTGGTCAAACGGGTCGGGTCGGGTTATGTGTGGATTGATGCGCGGATCGGGTCGGGTTTTAAGAAACCCGGCCCAATTGTATAATCATACATTTTTTTGTGGCTTGGTACTTTGATGGTCTGGCTACGCTTAATTTATAGACTCCATAGAAGCAGTCGTCCAAGTTTTTTCTTTTAATTAATGGTCTTTATTATCAATAATGGAAAATAAAAAAGTGGATAAAAACCCAACAAAGTCAAACTAAAGAGTACAAACCGAAGATAAACAAATTACAAAAAGCTTAGAGTAAAAAGGAAAACTTCAATCCACAAAGTCCAAGCTTTTGTTACAAGTGACACTCTTTCAATAATCTCTGCAGTGATGTTACTCATGTAAGAGTTAATCACAGTTTTTTGGTCACATAGACAAGCCTAGGGGTCAATTTTACCCGATTCGGTCCGATTCAACGGTTTTTTGGGTATTCGGATAATGATTTTAGCGGTTCTCTCATCATCTACGGGTCGGGTGTATATAACTTTTTTTACTTATTTTACCCGACCCATACTCGTATTTGTAATTCAGTCTATCTTTCTTAATAATTTAGGGAAATGATTAACAATAAAATGGGTAATTAAGAAAATAAAAAATGGAACAATTAGTTTGTAATGTTTAAGTGATTGTGTAATGTTTACGTGATTTAGTAATCAACCAAACACATTGTGACCAATATGAAGCAAAAAAAATTGATAGTTACTCATTACTTTGTTTATTTTTAATAAGTAAGTTAAGAAATAACTTGGAAAAATATATTCATTATCAATATGTAAAAATACAATTTATAAAAGAACATCTAGAAAAATAGAATAAATTTTATGAATTTTGGTTATTTTGGGTAAATAACCGCACCGATAAATGGTAAAACTTGAAATCACAATAAAAATTAACAACTATTTTTTTATATTAAATGATGGGGAAAACCCATATTTTTATATTATTAATGATAAAGATATAAAAATATGGAGAAAAAATCCTACAAGACATAAAAGAAAAAAAAAATGTAAATGAACATCAACTAATGAAAAATAAAATAAGTATAAAAATATCGTAAAAACTAATTGTTCAATGTTAAATCATCAACTGTGTCTTCGCACATATTTAAAAACGTTTCATATTTCTTTACTCGTCGTTGTATGAGTTCTTATTGTATTGTTTCTCGTGCATTTATTCAATTTTTGTTACACATACATAATATGTATATATATTTTTAAAATATGAGTATATATTGCAGTTCTGTAATTCGGGTATGCATGTCGGGTTTACGGGTCGGGTCAACGGTATAGAGTTGAGAAACATATCCGCCCCAAGAACCAGCGGGATCGGGTTGGGTAGACCAAAAAACGGTTCTGTAACAGGTCGGTTTTTACGATTTTTAGATATTTTTGTTGTGGTTTTTGGGTATCGGGTGTTTTTGATCTCACCCCTAAACTTACCCCTTCATATTCTCAAGCTGTATAAATAATTACTTTTCACTTTTTGCGCATACTTTTTCAAAGATTTTTATCATTGGAGACGTGTGGCTAGTCCAACCGATTCTATGGTGAACATTTGATAAAAGTTTTTAACTAAGCTTTTATTTGTAATTATTGAAACAATCTCTGCAGTGAGTTAGCAAGATGTACTAACCAAGTTTTCTAGTTCTGTTTTAATGATAACATGTTAACTTACAAAAGAAAAAAATGGTTGGTTTCAAAAAAATAAAAAAATATTAATAAAAAAAACTAAACCAAGGGGTGGTGTAGGACGGCCTTTGGTCAGCCCTTGAAAAAGAAGATTAACGAGTCCCTATGATCTTCCCCCTAAATAGGTTTGTTTTATCGCTTTGATGTTTTATCATTGTAATAACTTATGCTTGCAAATCTTGTTTACCTCAAAAGAAGTAGACTGATCAAAACAATGCAAAGAACAAACATACAAAGGAACAAGATTTATGAAATCGTCGTTCAATCCTTACCAGGATTATTGATGTGCGTGGATCGGTTGCATGAAATGAGATTAACAATGATCATGTTTCTATTCTGCAAGATTGTAAATCTTCTGGGGACCTACATGAAAATAAAGGCAAAATTATGAGTAGAAATGTCGAATTATGCCTTTTGTATCAAGGATTTTTTGAATTGAGCTTATTTCTATATGGATCGGTTCCGTCACCTTTCCATTTCTGAAAGGAGTCATCTTATACTATAAATCAACCTAATTGTTATTAAAAACATAATGTTGGATTTATGCACCAGTTAATGATAAAAATAAGTGCGTATAAAAGGTAGACTTAGAATGTGAGGTAGGAAATTAATATTGTATTAGTTTCCAGATCGACAGTCGAATGGTTAAATATTCCTTATGATTAAAGAAATTGACATTATGATTAAAGAAATTTATTGATATCCGAAACTCGAACTAATGAAATGATTAATACTTGTGTATAAGAGCTATTACTATTGTGTTCGAGTTGTATAACATCACGAAATGGAAAATTAATTTCTGAAAATTATGAGATTGCGATGGTAACCCCTGATCGTAACTATGTTCCGCCGTTGGGATCCTGATGGTGTCGCATTTCCATTTACTTATCATTTTCATAAAATCTAAAATTATAATTTTTTATTCACATGTTTAACTTATATTTTTGTGAGAAAGATGTAAGTAAACCGATTACCATGAAAACACAGAGAGATAAGATTTTATATATAATGGAAAAGGTAAAAAGAGAATGATATCTAATAGGAGGATCAACACAGCCTATTATCCTAATATAGTGATTAATATATATATATATATTTCCATACACTATTTCGCTATATAGTTGGTACAGCGCTTTTTGCGCTTATATCATGATTTCCGTGCTATTTATGCTAAAAAAACATGATTTTCAGGACTTGTAATGTAATTTTTATTTTATAACTTAAGCGTAGAGCTTATTTCTAAATGGGCCAGTTTAAATAACTTTTCCATTTCGTGGAAGGATTAAATTTGTATAACTCGACCCAATATTGTCATATTGATATCTAGTTCTTCTCCAAACAAATCATGTGCAATAGATGGTATACCCAAAGTTAATCAATTGATTAAAGAAATCGGCAAGTGAAATCAAAGTTAAAATACGTATAGATTGTAATATTAATTTCCAATTTGATATGGTAGTTTCAGATCAGACTACATATCTTTGAAGTACATGCAGCAATTTACGGTATGACAAAGAAGTCTAATATCGTACAAAGTCATTAAGAAAATATGTCATTCATTTCTTGAATTGAAGGTATTTAAGCAGAATACGAAGATATAACGTTCATTTCTTGGAAAATTATGATTGTATATCTTGAGATTCTATGTAAATCTCATGAGGAACACATTACAAAAACCAAACACAGTGAAAACATCTTATTCATATGAATCATATCATTAGATTCTATACTCGAAAAGGTAAAAAAGAGAAAGACAATGTACCACGAAGATCAAGAGTGTGAATCAATTGAAGAAGAAATATGGCGAAGAAGTTAATGGCGCCGTGACGATGAATATGATCTGTTTTGGCATTTGGAGAGACTCAATTGAGAATACCTAGAGCATATGTATTTATATTAGTTGAAAAGGAAATCGTTACGTGTGGAAATAAGGTCAAAATCGTATCCCTTTATCCGTTTCATTCTTGGGCCGATTTTATGGAGTTGGACTTATTCGGTCTTCGGCCCGGATTTGTTAGGGTTTTGTGACAATAATTGGCCCTCAAATTTTTCTACACATGAACTTTTTGATTTGATTCTTTCAAAAGTTCTCCTAAATGATACTAAATGGACGTGCATGCCTACAGATATTGAGAATTGATCGATAGCAACTGGATATCTAATTGTTTATGGAATGTTTCCATAGATCTTAATGATACATAAATTTGAAGGCATATCTGGTGATATTAAATCGTATTCGTCTACCATTAAAAACATATTTGCACTCTTTGAGATCAATTATTGGTGTCTTCCTGACATCTTAAGGTTATATGAAATTATGAATGATTAGGACCTAAAATGCTATGCAAGTTGACTTCAATATTCTCAAGTGTTGTGATATGAGTATCTCTAACATATATATTGTATTAATGAGTGAGGTTTACTAAAAAAAAAGTGGATAGTACTGTTTCTGGTAAAAATCTAGTGTGTTTTTTGACTTTTTTCATCCACTATGACAATAGTTGGAGCAGTTGCATCTAGTTACAGAAAAATCCCTAACAAAACTTTTCTGAAATCCCTAGTGGAAAAATTATTGTTTGTTGACAATCCCCCAGTTTTGTTGCCCCTTAGAGGATTTATTTGGACTTTGTAACTTTGCTTTGGTTTGGTTAAATACTTTGTTTACTAACCTTTATCAATAATCATGCTCTAAATTTCCAACAACAAAAAGAGGGAAAAGGGCAGAGAGTAAAGGTATTCTCAGTATATTTTACTAGGGAATAAAGTTCATCAAATATGTGGTTGACATGAAAAGGTATAATGACCATTCTCTAGAATTGTGTTGAATGGGAACTACTTGGGAAGAAAGTAGTAAAGGATTTTGTTTAATATACGCAATCATTTATATGACATACCCTCCCAACTTATGAAGCAGCTCTGGTAAGTGTTACTCATGTGCACCAACAACTAATTAATTTCTTTGTATAGTTGAAATGTTTGTACTAATCTATGTGTCCACAAGTTATACATCCCAAGTAAAAGAAATATTTTGGACACAAATAACAACCGTTTCTCAACATAGATACACATGAAACAAGAAAATCGATCATAGAAACAATCAAAATATCGCAGGCGACTGATTCAACAATAATAATAAAAACGAGTTTATTGGCTTAGATTGTTGGTCATTTATATTCAGAAGAAGAAAAAAACACTCAAATATGAGTTGGTTGATTAGATATAGTACTACATATATAACATTAGAAAAACAAATTAACACCAATCAAGAGCTCAACTTTTATGTTCTTATTATAATTAATAATTAATTAGCTTATAACTTTTACGTTCTTATAGTAATTAACCCTTACGTGGTAATCAGGCAACTAACTTTGACCAGATAATCATCTATTTCTTGTGGACAGCTTACGTCCTATAGTTCACGATTAATACGATGAAAAATGCACCTCCTTTCGGTTTCCCAGCCCCTTTTCTGTCCTTACTTCTTAGCACATGATAGTTTCAATGCTAGCCGGGTAGACGGAAACGTCCTCCTGCCCAGCACAACCAGCTTACAAAAAACAAGAAGTCAACAAAATTTAGATATATTATTATTACCTACCGAAAGAAACATTTTTTCGAGCTAAAATAATTAATTTAACATTTTTTGATGTATTAGGCTATTAGCCCACTCCAACTATCTCTAGGTATATATGGAATGAAATAATGTTACACAATAAAACAATTTCATTATTACAATCCAGGCTAAGATAAAACACCAAACTAGTACCCCTAAATAACATCATCTACTAACAAAAAAATTCCCACATGGACTAGTTCTAAAAGAAACACGTATTCTAGTCCAAAAAGGAGAATAAAGAAAGTCTCATCTTGCCAAGTCCAAATAGAACTTTACCCCTTACGAAAAGTTCCAAAGGAAAATAAAAAGTAATACTAGTCATACCGCCGGCCGTGTTTGGCCCACACTGTCACCACTTGTACCGGGCTCCAAGCACTTGAATGACGGCAACTTAACAGCCGTTTTCCCCCTCCCCACAGACCCTTCTCCGAAAGAAAACGGCATGGTAATCATCCAACGATCGGACTTGACCTCCCGGTCCAACCTCTTATACGACCTGGCTCCCCTACTGCTGCCCTCCCCACCCCTCCGACTTCTTCTTGAGCTCCCTTCCGTGGTTTGGTTGAACGTCGCGGTCCTGATTAAGGCCCGGGTCATCACCTCCTTACGTACGTGCTCGGGGAAACGAAGAGTAAACCGGTCAGTATTTTCCCCTGACCGGACCAGTGAGTGTCCGGTCGAGTGGGACCTAGGAAACTTTCCATATATTCTTTGTTCACAAGTCTGTGCTTGTGGGACGTGAACTGACTTTCCCAAGAAGCCAATCCGCCTGCTAATGCTTCCTTCACGAGGAGGCACAAAGTCAGACTCAGACTCAACAGGGTCAATTACAATACCACGGATGGAGATACTCTCTAAAGCCGGTTGTGCTGGTGGTAGTTGATTAGGAAGGGGGTTTTCGGTGGAACTAAAAGGGAGGAGGTTGGCGCGACATACGGGGCAAGTGACGTGGGACTGAAGCCAGGCGTCAATGCACTCGGGGTGGAAAACATGGTCGCAGTCAGGAAGAAGCCTTAGGGTTTCGTCATCCTCAAACTCGTTCAAGCATATGGCGCACTCTAGGGCGTTTTTACCGATCTTGAGTTCTTTGACTTCGTAGTAGTGGAAGACAGGGAAGGAGGCGACGGTTGCAGCATCAAGACCTGGGCTGCGACTGCGAAGGGAGGCTGCAGCGGCAAGGAGCTGGTTGGCAGAGGAGCCGGAGCAGAGGCGGAGGTAGAGGGAGAAGAAGCCGATGAAGAAGATCATAGCAAGGACCATCACAACGATGGTGGGGATAGAGGGGTGGAAGGTGTACAGTGGTGGTGTTGGTGGTGGTTGGGTTTGGGCTGCGACGGCGGAGAAGAGGATGAGGAGTGAGAGGATTGTGAACGTCATTATTGTAGTAGGGTTTTGGTGCTTATCAGATATTTGTTTATATATATATATTAGTGTATATATATTTGTGTGTGTTTATGTAATATAAAAGGGAAATTAGGGGGAAAGTGCTGGGAACCTGGGAAAGAATATTGTGGGATGGACTTTGGAAACATGTATTTAAGATTTTTATTCTACACAAAAACATTCTACTTTTATTTGTTTTAAGTTTTAGCATACTTGGATTGGTGTCCACATAAGTCCTACCATCCACGTACGTCTCGTAATAATAAAAGTCTATTTAAGTTTTGATTCCGTTCCAAGATATTATTTGAGTTATCTTTTTAACCATTATTTTTGTTATATTCTTATTAGTTACTTATTTGGAATCAACAAACATTTAACATGGTCATGAGCGTTTTTATACATGGATATTTAAAGTTTTGGGCTAATACTGGTATCAACTTCATAACTAGTTAAAAATTAAATTATCGTCCATTTTATAGAGAGAATATTTCTTCATCGTATAACTAGTGATTTAATAGAGAAAAAAATTGTAAAAAAGAAGAAGAAATTTTGAGGTGAGAATATAAAAGACTCGTTGAAAAAACTGTCTACTAATAACTAACTCATAACTTGTCATTGGCACTGAATAATGAATAAGAACGCAATTTAAATAGCAAATCAATGGCCCTATTGACCGGTTGGCTCCCTGACAATGACCTAAACCCATTTAAAATAAGCGATAAAGTAATAATAAAATAGCTAATAATCCGGTCTTTATCAAATTAATTTGTGGGAGAGTATCCCAGTATCCCTAATAATTGTTTTAATTTTAACATATTAATTTTGACACATAATTATTTAATTACATGTTAAATGATACTTACGTAACTTAAATTTAACATTCACATTAGTGTATTAATTTAACAAAGTTATATAAATTTAATTAAATTTAATTATTAATTGAAATTTCATTCATAACCATTTTGTAAACTCCCACAAAATAGGAACTAGAATAGTAGTAGTTGAAATAAAATTCATGTTAAAATTAATGGTATTTTGTCACGTCATCAACTAATAACATTAAAAACATTGTTATATTTAACAATTTTTTTAACATTTATAAAGATAACATATGATTTAACATAATTAATTAAGATAAAAAAATGTATTATTAACTAATTATTTTAATTAATAATAAATATAATGGAGGTTATCACGTGACTACACTAATCAACGACTATTTCAATGAAACGAAAAACTATCAAATACCCTCTTCTCTTTTTTTGGGCTGAAGTACAGTCATGTAGTCCTCATAGTTTCGACCAATGTGGTTATCGTTATTTACAATATGGTTTTTTAAATTTGTCCTTTAAATTGAAGAAGAATAGAGATTATATATTAACCGAAAATCACTACACATATCGATTATAAAATAGTCTTTAGTGTAAATTAACCATAAGTGCTACACTGGAACTAGCTACTAGCTAGAATATATGTATACAACGATACTTGAAATTCATGTTTAACATCTTTTCATATTAACATCAAATTCATATTACAAGGCTATATTTTGTATATTTCCGATCGATCATGCATGCATTGAATAGCATAAACTGTTCAATTGCGAAACATTGTTTTAGCCTCTCATGTCTCTAACTAATGTACTTAAAATTGTGTTAAGTCTTCGCTTTGTTAGTACTTTTCTATTTATATTTTCGGTAGAACTGCTTTTTTTGGATTTTGTGTTGGCTTTTTAGACCATGACTGGTAGATGCATTGCATGCATGGTTAGTTACGACTAACTTCCGCGTCATTATGTCCCGTTGTCAGTTGTCAATTTGCATAGATTGTTCCAATTAGCATGAGAAGTGAGAACATCAATGTGGAAGATCCAGATTCCTATTTGCCGCCACAGCTACGAGCATTTTCTCATCCTTGCATAAAACTATAAAAGCATTATATATGTTTTATGATTTATTTTTGTTAGAGAGAGCACTTATATAAATAATTCGATTAGAATAGTCCAAATCCCATTGACCGGACACAAGAGTAACTATAATATATCTTTGTCCCCGTCGCCCTTAAGTCCAAACACCAAGTTATTATCAGCAAGTAATTTAAATATGTGGAGCAATGTAGTTGTAATAAAAATAAATGAGCTACTTGAAGTGTGTTGAAACTATTGTGACCATATATGTAATTAATCATTTCATGAATAACCCACATGGACACCTGGGTCTTAACAATGACTGCACAAACAGTTTTTTTTTTCTTTTTTGTAATTGACGCTCATAAAGTACTAACAAAGCGAAGACTTGACACAATTTCAAGTACATTAATTAAAGACATGATATCACCGCTCTCCTGATAAAGACATTAGCTATAGATAGTTAGCATTCAACTTGATATCACGGCTTATCTCCTGGCCAAAAGAAAAAATTACGGGTTGTTTTACTCTGGTTCTCAAAGGCTATTTGACACAAATTGTGGTGCTTGTTTGGACACACAGATCGTCCTATTTCTGGTTTCATATTTTTCTTACGGAACCTTCAGTTTTCAGAAAACAGAAACGAACTACTTTTTCCCAAGTTCTGCATAAGCAGAACTTAGAGATTTAACTTCTACTGTGTGTGAGGTTCAGTGGTTACATTACTGGTAAGATGTTTCAATCCGGTAGACCTCATACTCTTTTTCCATTATTTCTAAAGAACTGATGCAATGTACAAGATTCATTTGATCATTCAATTCTCTTTCAAGATTTTATAATAGATTATTGATCCATCATAGAATTCTAGTACATAGGATACAGTTCTAAATAATATTGAAGGATAAGTTAAAACTCTATCATGAAACAAACCTTGCTGGTTATAGCTTATACCTTATAATTAGAACCGACGACGAAGTAGAAAATGAACATGTGAGTGTCAATCTGCTGTACAAATAAGCACAAACAACCAGAAAGGTGAATTTTGAGTTTTTCAAGCTCAACCAATTGCATGTTGAGTTGTGGAGACAAATGAGCTTTGGCCATGTTTTCTAATTATCCCACATCACTAAGAATTGTAATATGACCCACTAAGGGTTCTATTTATATGACCCAATATCTTGTATTTTAATTACACATATACAAACACCTCTAAATTATAAAGAGAGAGTTCTATTTGCGAGAGAACCATAACTTTGTGATCTAGCTAGATTACCCCGGAGACGTAGCCAATTTGGGTGAACTCTGTTATCAAAGAGTGTGTGCTCGGTTTAGTATTTCTGTATTTCATTGATTCGCCTGTATCGACCCTAACAAGTGGTATCAGAGCTCGGAAGATCGATGGCGAAAGAAGACAGAACCGCACACGGGATCGAGAAATTCGACGGGAAGGACTTCGCATTCTGGAGAATGCAGATAGAGGACTACCTCTACGGGAGGAAGATGCATCAGCCACTTCTCCTTGAGAAAAGGCCGACCACGATCACCGAGGAGGCGTGGAAACTCTTAGACCGTCAAGTGTTGGGAGTGATCCGCCTAACACTATCTAGGAGTGTCGCACATAACGTCGCAAGAGAGACGACGACGATGGGGATGATGAAGGTCCTCACCGACATGTATGAGAAACCATCCGCGAACAACAAGGTACATCTCATGCGTAAGTTGTTCAACCTACGCATGGCTGAGGGGACACCTGTCGCGAGTCACGTGAACAAGTTCATCGACACCGTAAATCAGTTGGATGCGGTGGAGATAACTTTTGAAGACGAAGTGAGAGCCCTTATACTGCTAGCATCTCTACCGAACAGTTGGGAATTCATGCGAGCTGCTGTGAGCAACTCAATTGGAAAGGAGAAACTGACTTACAACGGCATCCGAGATCAAATACTCGCTGATAAACTCAGGAGATTAAATATGGGTGAATGCTCAAATGATGGAGCAGCCTTGAACATGGGTTCAAGAGACCGGGGTAAAGCCAGGGTATGGGACGTTAGAGGACGTTCGCAATCCCGAGGTGGAATATGGCTAAGCCGAGGAGGCAAAGATAGCGACCGAAGTAAGAAGAATCTTCGGTGCTATAACTGCCAGGGTATGGGGCACTTCAGTCATGAGTGCAAGCAGCCGAAGAAGAGTACCAGCCGTGATCACGTGGCTAATATTGCGAGCGACGAGGATTCGGATGACTGTCTAATGCTTGCCGTGCAGAGAGATATAGATTCGTGGATTCTAGACTCTAGGGCATCATTTCACACGACCGCTCAGAAGGATTTATTCGAAAATTACACTGCGGGTAATTTCGGTAAAGTGTATCTAGCCCGTCCGACGGAGAAGCGTTGGATGTTGTTGGAATGGGCGATGTGAAGATTCGCATTCCAAACGGATCGGTATGGAAGCTAACGAAAGTGAGGCATGTCCCGAGGTTGACCAAGAATCTGATTTCAGTAGGTCAACTCGATGCCGAAAGGCACTCCATTTCGTTTAGCTGTGGAGCTTGAAAGTTTCACGAGGAGCTATGGTGATAGCCCGAGGGAGCAAGGTCGGTACGCTGTACATGACGACCGATGAGGAGTGTACAGTGGTGGCAGCTGTGTCGCAAGACTGCTCGGAACTGTGGCATCGACGGTTGGGTCACATGAGTGAGAAGGGGATGAAGGTGTTAGCGAAGGACAGCAAACTTCTAGGCTTGAAGTCTGTCAAGCTCGACATGTGCGAAGGTTGCATCTTCGGGAAGCAGAAGAAAGTGAGCTTCCGAAAAGGTGGAAAAGCTCCCAAGGAGGAGAAACTAGCACTAGTCCACTCAGACGTATGGGGACCATCTCCAGTAACCTCACTAGGAGGATCTCAGTACTATGTGACCTTCATCGATGATTCGACGAGGAAAACATGGGTCTACTTCTTGAAACACAAGTCTGAGGTGTTTAAGAAATTCCAAGAATGGAAGGCCATGGTCGAACTAGAGACCGGGAATAAACTCAAGTGTTTGAGGTCCGACAACGGCGGAGAGTACATTGATGCAAAGTTCGTAGAGTTCTGTGCTCAGAAAGGCATTCGAATGGAGAAGACCATCCGAAGAACGCCACAGCAGAATGGCATGGCCGAGCGAATGAACCGAACAATCAATGAGCGTGCTAGGAGTATGAGACTGCAAAGTGGGTTGCCCAAAGCCTTGTGCGCACATGCAGTAAGCACGGCGGTTTACCTCATTAACCGCGGACCCTTAGTGCCAATAGAGAGGAGAATTCCCGAAGAAGAGTGGATAGGAAAGCCTATCTCTTATGAACACTTACGAGTGTTCGGTTGTCTGTCATATATCCATGTCGACATAAATGATCGTACCAAACTTGACTCGAAATCCAAAGTGTGTTACTTTGTGGGGTACGGTGGAGCTGAGTTCGGATATCGCTTCTGGGATGGTCAAGCAAAGAAAATCATTCGCAGTAAGGATGTCATCTTCAACGAAGGCATTTTGTACAAAGATCGACAAAATGCAGTGGTGGAAGAAGATGCGCTCCCGTCCGAGGAAAGTGGTATGGTCGACATGAATGTGTTTCCAAGAGAGTTGGAAAATGACACTGAAGATGAGCCAATGGTGCTCGACAACCCTCCAGCAGATGCTGAAGAGGACGAGGAGCTGCCCCAAACTCCCCGACCTGAGTTGGGCCGAGGTCATCGCGAGAGGAGACCTCCTGCCCGATACTCACCTTCCCTGGATTACATATTGCTCAGTGATGCAGGCGAACCCGAAAGTAGAGAATAAGCTCTGGAGCTAAAAGACTCGAGCAAGTGGGAGCTCGCGATGAAGGATGAGATGAAGTCACTTGAGAAGAATGTGACTTGGCAGTTAGCCGAACTGCCCAAGGGGAAAAGGGCACTGAGAAACAAATGGGTGTTCCGACTAAAGGAGGAACAAGATGGCTCGAAACGGTATAAGGCACGATTAGTAGTCAAAGGATTCCAGCAAAAGGCAGGAATTAACTACACCGAGATCTTTTCACCAGTCGTAAAGATGACGACTATTCGGCTATTGTTGAGCATTGTTGTAAATGCGAATCTTCATCTTGAGCAGTTAGATGTGAAAACTGCCTTTCTCCATGGAGATCTCGATGAAGAAATTTACATGCTCCAACCTGAAGGGTTTGCCGAAAAGGGAAAAGAGAAACTGGTCTGCAAACTGAGGAAGAGCTTGTACGGGCTAAAACAAGCACCACGACAGTGGTATAAGAAGTTTGACAGTTTCATGGTAGATACCGGGTTCGAAAGAAGTGATAGTGATCACTGCTGTTTCGTGAAGAGATTCGCGAACTCTTCGTACGTCATACTACTTTTGTATGTAGATGACATGTTGCTCGCCGGGTCGAGCCTTGTTGAGATTAACAAGGTGAAGCAACAGTTGGCGAAACAGTTCGAGATGAAAGATTTGGGTGTCGCAAATCAGATCCTCGGTATGAGTATATCCCGAGGAAGGGATGGGTCCCTGTTTCTGTCGCAAGCCGAGTATGTGAAGAAAGTGTTGGCACGGTTTAGCATGAGTGATGCCAAAGCTGTAGGCTCACCGCTAGCAGCACACTTTAGCTTGTCGAAGAAACAATCACTCTCAGACGAGGAAGGAAAGGATCGTATGTCGAACATACCCTACGCTTCAGCAATTGGTAGCTTGATGTACGCTATGGTGTGTACAAGACCGGACATTGTCCATGCAGTGGGAGTTGTCAGTCGTTACATGAGTAACCCAGGAAAGCACCATTGGGAAGCTGTGAAGTGGATATTGAGATATCTCTCGGGTACCGTGAGTTTGGTATTATGTTTCCGAAAAACCTCGGAAGGCCTGCACGGCTATGTGGATGCTGACATGGCTGGTGATCTGGACAGCCGAAAGAGCACAACGGGATGTGTTTGTACCTACGGTGGTACTGTTGTGAGTTGGACATCTAAGATGCAAAAGATTGTTGCATTGTCGACCACAGAGGCTGAGTACGTCGCGATGACGGAAGCAAGCAAAGAGATGATTTGGTTGCAAGGTTTCTTAAAGGAGCTCGGTCAGAAAACCGACAAGGGAGTTCTGCACTGTGATAGTCAAAGTGCAGTTCAGCTAGCTAAGAATCCTGTATTCCATTCACGCACAAAGCACATACAGATTCGTTACCATTTTATCCGGGCTGTTCTGGAAGATGGAATCTTCGCGCTAGAAAAGATTGAGGGCGCTAAGAACCCCGCCGATATGCTAACGAAGATTGTTACAATCGACAAACTGAGGCTGTGTGCAACCTCAGTAGGACTCCGAGCATGAGACTCAGGGTCGCCGCTACACTAGAAGAATGAGTAACTCGCCGATGACGGCAGAGTATCAATTACTATACAACGATACCGATGGGAGCATTCTGCTCGGAGGAGCACAGTGAGTTCGGTGGTCGGGGATAATCAAAATTCTTTTGAAGCACTCGACATTTGACTCCAAGTGGGAGATTGTTGAGTTGCGGAGCCAAATGAGATTTGGCCATGTTTTCTAATTATCACACATCACTAAGAATTGTAATATGACCCACTAAGGGTTCTATTTATATGCCCCAATATCTTGTATTTTAATTACACTTACACAAACACCTCTAAATTATAAAGAGAGAGTTCTATTTGCGAGAGAACCATAGCTTTGTGATCTAGCTAGATTACGATTGTAATCCTCTTAATAATATTAAGTGCCACGTGTAGCGGCCCGGAGACGTAGCCAATTTGGGTGAACTCTGTTATCAAAGAGTGTGTGCTCGGTTTAGTATTTTTGTCTTTCATTGATTCGCCTGTATCGACCCTAACATTGCAGCCTACGGAATAAAATTTCTTTGAATAAAGGTTCCCAAAAGAGTTAAGGCTATCTTGATGCAAACTTAAGGTACTATTTAATTATGCTTATTTTTCTTCATTTTTGTATTTGTTTGCATGATGTATTTAAAAATTGCATGAAAATACGTAGTTTGAAAAGAAGTTGATCTTACGATGCCAAAACCTCCGAGGGTGAAACTAGGCTCCGTCATGGTATATTCAGTGCAGTACTTAGCAACGAAAACTTTGACATGGGGAAAAAATACGGCGAATACACAAATATAGCGCTAGACGAATACGGCGATGCCATGAAATGATGGTGAGAGAAAAGAGAGGAGAGAGATTAGAGTCTGACTTACACGAAGTAGGAACCCATTAAAGTCTTGACTTATACAAAGATATTATGAAGCAAATATATACTAGTAGTAACTTACATCTAGTTTCACTAGTTCAAAACACTGTTTTGAAAAGCGCGTTTCGTAGTGAAAAAACTCGATTCAAAGCTTTAAAAAAACTTAAAAAACTCGTTTATCCGCTTTTTACGCTTTTAGCATATCTTTTACAAAAACGTTTTAGCTAAGATTTAGCTTTTTAAAACACTAGTTCAAACTATACATAATACTTACACCCATGTAGTATGAAGCAAGTAATAATTGGTAATGCGATGTTCTAGTTGTTACAATATTCCTTGATGAAGAAACTAAGCATGTCTTAGAACCATCAGGACTACATAAACATGGTAATGTTGGTAATCGTTACATCCATAACGTTTCCATAAATATAGAAAGATGATATTTAATTGAGTTTGGCTGTGAATCAGAATTTACCAGTTAGACCACACAATTACCTATGCGGTAGCGTTGCACTGGAGTTCTGTATTACCAATTAGGATTTACAATGGAACAGTGAAGTACAATAAAAATAAGAAGTCGCTTTCTAGAGGAGATACTAGCACTCATTTGATTATTTCATGGTGAGGAATAAGTGTGATTTGTGTAAAACAAAACTTACAGCTTATGGGCACGAAATGAAATTTGATAAAATTTTCCTTTAAAGAACATTTACAAGTTGTTTAAATAAAATTAAGAGATGGTAAAACATATTCTATTATTAAATCTTGTACAACTGTGAGAATACAATCGCCAAAAAGCTGCAATATAGATGCTCTTTATAATAAAATTCATATAATTATGTCGGTATTAAGGGAAAGCTACTACTCAATACAAGTTCATTCTACTTATTTTAAAAAATAAATAAATAAAAAACAATTTCCAAAATTTCTTATCTTCCTTCATTTAGTCATGATCAGGCCAATTGTTCTACAAATGGGACACAAGTTCTTGAGCATAAGCCATTGTTTGATACAAGCAGTGTGGAATTGACGGCCACACTCCAATGCTCCTATATTTTCTCCAAAGTTGTATTCCTCCTAAAATAATATGAAGTAATTAAGCTCGCGACAGTTCTTCGGTATACCATCTTAGCTTCCTGGTGTTGCTATTAGAATAAAAACCGGTACACCATAGGTTGACCCAACCCTGTCCTCTACATTATTAAAAGCATTCTTCTTCTTGGATTATAACCATATTTTGACAGATTGAGAAAAAAATTGAGGTAACTTAATATTAATAAGGCTGTAGCTAAGTTATGGTGGAAATTCGGAAGCTAGACAAATATATGTGAAGTAGCTTGAAGCAAGAACACGAAGCTCTAGAGCAAAAGCCGAGCTGAAGAGGAATAGCCATACAAACCCTCTCCTTTTTTTCAGGATATAAATTCTTAGCCATTATATTCCTTTTTTTTTTTACTTGACTAATTTTGATTGTTTATAAAAGATGGATTAGTTCAAGTAAACTGGTGCGACTTTGTTATCACTGATCGAAAACGAGTGCACTTTTTTGTCGAGTGTGCTTATTCTCAAAAGATTTGGTGAGCCCTTCTTTCGAAACCGAGGGATATAGTGACACATAATGTCCCATGCATGGAGTTTTGGATGAGATGGGCTATTTCCATTATACAAGAAAACAGTTTCGAACTCGATGGTTGGTATATTTATAGCATCCGTCGTTGATTGCATTCAGCGATAATGGAATGGTAGAATTTATTGGCGTACTGATACATTATTACGGAAGAGCACCATGTTAGCGTCTACTTCACCTTTCAATCCCAATATTTAATAAGTTTATACTACCACCAGTTTCATATCGGAGATGAAGGGTTCATGAAGCAAAAGTGTTTTCAGAACTTTAACTCTTGAAATACAACTTGATCCTGAACATTGTCATTTTTCGTTAAAATATTTATACTTAAATTAATGTGATCAATAAGCTAATAGTTAGCAAGTTTCCACTTTCCACATGATGAGACACGACGTATAGGAACAAGTTTTTCAGAGTTTCATTCCGATCAATTACTTATAAAATTTTGCAAAAATAACAACAACAAAAAAACAGAAGACAAAAACTGCCATTTGTTTGTCTTCAATCCTACTTCGGCCCTTGACTGTCTCACTTAGTCATTTGAACTTCCAATGAAACATTTTTGTGCTTCAATACTTTAGAGATTTCACGGTTGGTTTAGATAATGTGCGTTTTAACCTTTTTCAACTTAAAACTAATTTAAATTAAAGCAAACCAACAAGAAGAAAAATATCTGACAAACACAACAAAGTTCAACCTCTTTCTGTGTACTCCTTGGGACGAAGATATATTTCTGTTTTTTCAAGCCATTCTGTATCGTTTGTCGGCTTAACCCAACGCTGACGTTGCCAATACGCTCTTCCAAAGCCAACAGCTCCTATAGATCAATAGAAAAATAAATTTTAACGATGACTCTCATTTCGCTTCCAAAAAGAAGAAGAATGGATTGGTTTGATATCATTCTTACCTCATAAGACATGTTATCGATGTTAAGCCTCATATCCCTGTGTTGATCGTGAATATTGGTCATTTCCTAAAGTATAAAATGATCGAGGATTACAAAATCCTTCGTATATGTTGAATATATAAGATATATTGCTAATAAGAGGACTACCTGTTTCACACAAATTTTCACCAAGTGCTGAAGACAGGAAAAATGAATGCGAAGCAAAGTAAACTTTATTTATCAATTAATTTGCAGGTACAATCTCTGATAATTTCTAAAAGAAAATATATAAATCAAAGTCCTTTGATTCTCCTCTTCGAACAATTTGTAATGGCTCGAAATGCTGTTGTAGACTCTTTGATGAATTTTGTTGAATTTGCTGAACTTGAGTAGAATTCTTCAGATTTGATGAAGAACTTTGTAGTTTTGTTGATTTCGTTGATGATCTTGACGCTCTCCAGATTTGGTGAAGAACTTGGAGATTTTGATCTAGAGAAACGTGTTTTTGCATTTGTGTTGTCGTTCCTGAATGCCGGTTTGTTGTAGATTTCTTGGGTGGAGTTCTTCAGATTTGTTGAAGAACTTTGAAGACTTTGATTTGCAGAAACGTCTTGTTTATTGCTTGTAGTCGTTCCTGAAGATCGAAGGCAGATTTGTTGTAGGAGTTCTTCAGATTTGGGGAAGAACTTGAAGATTTTGATCCGTAGAAACACCTTGTTTGCTGCTTTTAGACGTTCTTGAAGATCGAATGCCAAGTTTATTGCAGACTTTGAAGGCATTTGTTGAGGCCGAAGTGTGCAGAGCTTCTTTATATTTGGTGAAGAACTTTGAAGATTTTGATTTGCAGAAACGTCTTGCTTATTGCTTGTAGTCGTTCCTGAAGATCGAAGGCAGATTTGTTGTAGAAGTTCTTTAGATTTGGGGAAGAACTTGAAGACTTTAATTTGCAGAAACGTCTTGCTTATTGTTTGTAGTCGTTCCTGAAGATCAAAAGCAGATTTGTTGTAGCAGTTCTTCAAATTTGGGGAAGAACTTGAAGACTTTGATTTGCAGAAACGTCTTGCTTGCTGCTTTTAGACGTTCTTGAAGATCGAATGCCAAGTTTATTGCAGATTTGTTGCAGACTTTGAAGGCGTTCGTTGAGGCCGGAGTGTGCAGAGCTTCCCAACTTGTTGATCTCCTGACGTTTGTGGAGGAGCGGAGCTGATTTTCTGGGGCCGTGGAGGAGCGGAGCTGATTGCCTGGCATCTGTGAAGGAGCTTCTATCTCTCTAGTCTTGAAGACTTTTTGATGTGTGAATTATGGCACCCCCACCCCTCTATTTATAGCTTTTGGGGTGGACTTTTAATTTAATTGCAAGGCCACCTCCTCAAGTTTGGGCCCATTATCATATATGATCAACACTTGTCATTTGATTTAAATTTAGTATTTGTGTTTTGAAAACATTTTAATGAGTTCTATAATTTTAAGAAACTCTTTGTTTGCACCATACTAAATGAGTTTTAGCAAAATAAATACTTTTATTTATTTTAATTTACTATCTTAATTTTATGTGATAATAAATTATAATTTCTTTTCTTTTAAATTACTAATAACTTCTTTTTTATTTAAATATAGAATTAGTAATAATTTTTAATTTTGCTTAAAAAGACACGTGGCCTATTTTTAAAGGCCGTAAATTTTACGTGTCAACAAATGCCCCCTCGAGACTTGTTTAGTTGCATTCTTTTTGTAAAATGAACGAGTCTCGAATTTTTTTGGAAAGGAGCCAAATATTTTTAAAAAAAAATAAAAAATTTGAAAGATAATTTGCAGTCTTTTAGAGCTTTCATTAAACTTGTGGGGTATTTTTTTGTTATTGTTGTCATGACTGAACTTGAAATAAATCTCAAGATGCCTATGTACCCGCGAAGGATCAAGCCAAACGTAGTTCATTTTTTTTTTGGATTTTCTAATATTTTATATTTTTTTTTGGATTTTTTGTTGTTGTTGTTGTTGGTATGACTGAACTTGAAGCAAGTCTCAAGATGCCTACGTACCCGTGAAGGATCAAGTCAAACGTAGTTCATTTTTGTTGCCTCAATATTTATACTCATTCGGGCGACGAGTAATCATGCACTTTATACTCTTGCGTCAAGGAGTGTATTCGCTTCTTTTTCAGGGGTAGTAACGTTTCAAGAACTCTTCGTGGTTTGAGTCGCTCTTCATATCATCTTTGTTTGTATCTGAGTTGTCACTTGCAGTGTCTTCTTCTTTACTTTCGACCTTTGGACTTGGTTGAATCGACAAATCTTCATCGTCGTATGTTGAAATGTTAAACTCCATGTCATGAGCTTGACTTGCTAATTCTCCGAAGGTGTTTGGCTTGATTCCCTGAAGGATGTATCTCAAACCCCAATGCATGCCTTGGATACAAATTTCGATCTCGGACGACTCACACAACCTATCTTTGCAGTTTAGACTCAATCCCCTCCATCTGTTGATGTAATCGGTGACGGGCTCATGATTGCATTGGCGAGTGTTGGTTAGTTCGATCATACTCACTGTGCGACGGGTGTTGTAGAAGCGATTGAAAAATTCATTCTCGAGTTGTTCCCAGCTGTCAATTGATCCAGATGCTAAATCGCAGTACCAATCAAACGCATTGTCCTTCAATGTTCGGACGAATTGCTTTACGATGAGGTCTCCTTCTGTTCCAGCATTGCTGCACGTTTCTACGAAATGAGCTACATGTTGCTTTGGATTTCCTTTACCATCGAATTGCTGAAATCTTGGGGGTTGATATCCTGCAGGCATTTTCTAGCGCTCTATCCTCCTGCTGTAAGGCTTAACATAGCTTAATGAGGAATGTGTCACTTCTTCGTAGCATCCCTTAACAGTGCCAAGTATGAAATCCTTCAGCTGATCAACAAGAATTGAACCATCAGGAAGAACCTCTATGTTTTTCCTCTTCCCTTTGTCTTTGCTCGAAGATCCTTCGACTTCGAATGGTTTCTCTTCATTTACAACGGTTTCACTAGTCTGTACCAGGAATTCCACCTTATTCATTAACATTGCAAATTGGGTATCTCGCTCTGTTGTTGCCTTCATGAGACCTTCTAGAGTTTTTGTTAGGATGGAAACTTGTTCTTCCAATGCCAATGTATTTGTAGTCATGGCTGGCATAATAGTTGAGTCAGAAGATCACGGGCTATTAAGTGGAGACTCCGAGTCTGAAGCAGTGACCCCATCTTTTTCATCGCCCTCTTGTTCACCTTTGCCTAGTTCATATATGAATTTCGCAGCAGATTTTCCATCACGAGTGAGAGCCTCTTGAGGTCGTATGCGTAGATACTCTGTTGAGTTTAAGTTGCCCCCAAGTTCGATTCCTTCTGCGTGAGTTGGAGTTTCTATTGGTTGATCTAATGCTTGAGCATCGGAAGACTTGTTGCTTCGAGTTCTGGTGTAAACATTTGAAATCGTCCTCTTCTCGCCGAGTAAGGAAGAATCTTCAATTACTTTTGAGGAGTCTTTCTTTGGAGCCATCAAATTGTTGATGAACTTGATTTGATGAAGAGAAAAGATGAAAGGCAGAGAAGTCCCACCGGGTATGCCAAAATTTGTTTCACACAAATTTTCACCAAGTGCTGAAGACAGGAAAAATGAATGCGAAGCAAAGTAAACTTTATTTATCAATTAATTTGCAGGTACAATCTCTGATAATTTCTAAAAGAAAATATAGAAATGAAAGTCCTTTGATTCTCCTCTTCGAACAATTTGTAATGGCTCGAAATGCTGTTGTAGACTCTTTGATGAATTTTGTTGAATTTGCTGAACTTGAGTAGAATTCTTCAGATTTGATGAAAAACTTTGTAGTTTTGTTGATTTCGTTGATGATCTTGACGCTCTTCAGATTTGGTGAAGAACTTGGAGATTTTGATATAGAGAAACGTGTTTTTGCCTTTGTGTAGTCGTTCCTGAATGCCGGTTTGTTGTAGATTTCCTGGGTGGAGTTCTTCGGATTTGTTGAAGAACTTTGAAGACTTTGATTTGCAGAAACGTCTTGTTTATTGCTTGTAGTCGTTCCTGAAGATCGAAGGCAGATTTGTTGTAGGAGTTCTTCAGATTTGGGGAAGAACTTGAAGATTTTGATCCGTAGAAACACCTTGCTTGCTGCTTTTAGACGTTCTTGAAGATCGAATGCCAAGTTTATTGCAGATTTATTGCAGACTTTGAAGGCATTCGTTGAGGCCGGAGTGTGCAGAGCTTCTTTATATTTGGTGAAGAACTTTGAAGATTTTGATTTGCAGAAACGTCTTGCTTATTACTTGTAGTCGTTCCTGAAGATCGAAGGCAGATTTGTTGTAGAAGTTCTTTAGATTTGGGGAAAAACTTGAAGATTTTGATTTGCAGAAACGTCTTGCTTATTGCTTGTAGTCGTTCCCGAAGATCGAAGGCAGATTTGTTATAGAAGTTCTTTAGATTTGGGGAAGAACTTGAAGACTTTGATTTGCAGAAACGTCTTGCTTATTGCTTGTAGTCGTTCCTGAAGATCGAAGACAAATTTGTTGTAGCAGTTCTTCAAATTTGGGGAAGAACTTGAAGACTTTGATTTGCAGAAACGTCTTCCTTGCTGCTTTTAGACGTTCTTGAAGATCGAATGTCAAGTTTATTGCAGATTTGTTGCAGACTTTGAAGGCGTTCGTTGAGGCCGGAGTGTGCAGAGCTTCCCAACTTGTTGATCTCCTGACGTTTGTGGAGGAGCGGAGCTGATTTCCTGGGGGCCGTGGAGGAGCGGAGCTGATTGTCTGGCGTCTGTGGAGGAGCTTCTCTCTCTCTAATCTTCAAGATTTTTTGATGTGTGAATTATGGTACCACCACCCCTCTATTTATAGCTTTTGGGGTGGACTTTTAATTTAAGTGCAAGACCACCTTCTCAAGTTTGGGCTCATTATCATATATGATCAACACTTGTCATTTGATTTAAATTTACTATTTGTGTTTTGAAAACATTTTAATGAGTTCTATAATTTTAAGAAACTCTTTGTTTGCTCCATACTAAATGAGTTTTAGCAAAATAAATATTTTTATTTATTTTAATTTACTATCTTAATTTTATGTGATAATAAATTATAATTTTTTTTCTTTTAAATTACTAATAACTTCTTTTTTATTTAAATATAGAATTAGTAATAATTTTTAATTTTGCTTAAAAACACGTGGCCTATTTTTAAAGGCAGTAAATTTTACGTGTCAACACTACCGATTTAGTTTAAGTTCATATTGGATCATGAAAGCCCAACATATATCAGTTTGTTGCTTAAAAACCATATATATCAAAGTGATATCCGCCTATTGGTGTAAGGAATTTGTTTCACACGATCCAAAGGGTAGTTTGAGAAATCAGCTCCCTCATGTTGTTAATTTAGATTGCATGAACTTAATTAATTTATGATTATGTTTTGAAGGAACAATTCACCGCACAAGATTTGTAGCGATAACTCGCTAACAATCACCATGGAATCATTTCGGATATGTAATTGCAATGTTTACACAAGCTGCAATTAGAATAGGTTTGCAGCATCGATCATACAATAAAACCCGGTTTTTTTGTCCTTTATACAAAAAAAGTGATTGGAATAGAAAGAGACAAAAACAAACCAAAAACTGAAAATGACAACATATAGATTAGATATGTTGTTATATACTCCCATATATTATGAGTTGCGTTTCGTCAATCATTTTTTCTCCCACATTTTTATTTTCCTTATTCATAAATAAATAAATAAAAGTTGGTTTACCCGACAATTAATGTAGTATAGAGGTTTAAGAAACGCAAACCTGGATGTAAACGCAGAGTTTGATAAACCCATAAACAAAACAAAATGATACTATAATTGACCAAAAAACTATCTATGTTATGAGCGTATTACTGATACTTCTTCAATAATCTTGTTTGAGATAACCACTCCATAAAATACGAATAGATATACTTTGATATGGTTGGTCTAATTTGATGACAGAACGATTTCCATCTTATCAAATGGTAAATTAAAATGTTACAATTAGAAAAAAAGATAACAAAACTTGCTAGGTTTATTTAAAAACCTCCGATAGTTTTGCCAAAATATTTTTATATCGACAATCACATGCGAGTAAATAATATATTTATATTTATTTCTAGTAATTAATAAATAAGTACGAAATTTGTACTTGAATATGAGAAATATACTTGACTAGTATACTGTCATGATTAATAACGAAAATTAACTCTAGGACTGTTTTTAATACAGCACTCAAAATTCACATTTACACGATATTTCTAGCTACATAAACTGCAACCTGAACTTTTTTATCAGTTGGGCGAGCTAGGAATATCATGTGTTCAAATTTATATCTATTCTAAATAAACTTAAAAAAATACTGTCATTTTAAACAAAAAAAACACATAAATATGAAAATGAACGACAAATGGATATGTCCATTTTCGTGACACTATACATTGGCTATTGTGTTTTGAAAAACTTGATCCCTTTATTTTTCGACGAACTCAAAGTTCATGTAGCGTCCAATCGGCAGAGCATAAGTTGTTCTCTTTGGATCGATTGGACGAGCATAAGTTGTTCTCTTTGGATCATTAGGCTCATCTTTGCTGTCTTCTTCCATTTGCTCTGAAATTTCTAAAATTAGTGAATGATGATGTTATAAACGTGTTATTTGTCTTCTAGAAGAAACATAAATGATCAATTTCATCATATGATATTTCGTGAAAGACTAGAAAAAAATATTCACAGCTATACATATATGCTTATTTTTCAAGGGGGCGGAACCAGTAACACATGTGTGGTGTTGCCAAAAGTAATAAAAACGCATAATATTTTCCAAATAAAAACACGAAAAAGCCGGATTTTTTAAAAAACTTTTTTTACCATCTTTTCTTCATTTTTGTAACTTGATTTATTGATTAAAATGTATTTGATTTATATATTTTTCATTTTCGCTCAATTTTGACTTTCTTTTTAAACTCCCAAAAAAACCCACAACAGTAATGTCACGTGCAGTCATGTGTCGAAAATTTCAGCATTTCAAAATTGACTAAAAAATAAATAAAATAGAAACCAAAAGATACAAAAGTTAAATTTAAAAAATTAATGTATAACAAATAAAAAGATTAATACACGAAGGTAAAAAAAAAAGCGCTAAAAAATCAAATATATATTAAATAATAGATATATACGAATAATTAAATATTTATTAAACAATTTCAGTACAGTCACTTCAATTAAAATACAAATCACTAAAAATTATTTTATAAATTTTGTTTGCGCTCACCACTATTGTAATTATTATTTTTGTTTATTTTTTTTAAAACGTGTATTACGTGTCAATATGATAATAATCACTTTCATATGTTAATTTTTTTTAAGTATTATTTATATATCATCATCACATACAAAATTATAGTATGTTATTGCACTAACAATATATAATTTTAGAAAAAGTTGTCAAAAAAAAATATTTAAGCAGTTGTATATATATAAATTATTATGAAAAACATTAATAAAAAAAATTATTTTTTAAAATTATAGGGTTGTGTCGTCTCTTTTTCACATTAAATCGTCATGAATTTATATGTTAGTTATGTATATAAATGGGCTTGTTTTTTCCCCATATACTAATAAAAACAAAAAAAGTGAAAAACTGTTAATCTTCATTAAGCTTTTCAGTTTTCACCATTTGTTATGGGGTACGTATGAGTAAACATTCAGTTTTTTCCACTATCTTCTAGTGGTCAGGTCACCGATAACTTAATAATAAAATTGTGAACCCTAGCCAGTGAGCAAAAGTGATTGGTCCAAATGTTTGGTATCGAATTAAATCATGTTCATTATCAGAATTCGAATATTGACGTCTGCGAAGCAGATTTACCTCCAAACGAGACTTATTAATTATTAAAAAAAAAAAAAAAAACCCAGCTAGTGATGACCATTTAAATTTAAAATACTGAATTGGTATCAGCATGGTCCATTTTTTTTTTTTGGAATGGACCAGGTTTTTTCGATAAGTATATATATACATGTATTCGATAATTTTGAAAATATAAAAGCTAGAATAATTAAGAAATGAAACAATCAAGTATCAAAATTTATATAAATAATGTTTGTTTAATATACCAATCATAATTTATAGATCATATACATAAAAAAAATATTCTTAAGAGTCCAATATCAACATTCAACAATGAAGTGATAATCAATTTGGTGATTGATTTAAACTCACCTTCATGGATATTGATCCCCGCTGCAATCAATTTTCTCCTGTAAAAATAACACTAGGACATTACAATAGGTAATATCAATTATATATGTTACCATATTGTCAGACATATATATTAGGACGTGTCAGACAAGTGACTTATTTTTGTTCAATGGTTCTATTTTATGTTAAGAAGATGGTGTTAATACTTCAAGCTTACATAATCTTCTCTTTGCTCATCCCCAAATTTGATATATTCGTGGCCGACTTCCTTCGGTGACCGGAATTCCTGATTTGTCTGCAAAATCATTTGTATATATCATTATATGCTCAAAATAAACCACGGTTGCAACTTTAGTAAAATTACATGGTCCGGTACAGAAAGCTTGAAACCGGTAGTAACAGTAGAAGAAATTTATAGCTCTTTAGTTATCGACATGTAATGTTTGTTATAAAAACTTATATTTTTATTATGTCAATGTAATCACTTTATGATCTTTAATTAATGTATTATGTGATTTTGGACTTTTCAATAAGAAAATCATATTTCATCATATGTCATGTATCCGCAACATGAGTTTATTGTACATATATAACGTGCTTCCTTTCATATAGTAGTATTTGCAAAAGCAAACATTTTAATCCTGGAATTCGTCCAACATTTTATGGGTAAGTAATGCATGAAACAATACAAGCAGGCATATAAAATATTTAACAATTTAACAAATTATACCTTGTTTTTTCTTCGATTGCTGTAGCGTACCCTAGTTTCTTCAATATATCCTTTCTTTCTGTCCACCATTGTTAAGGGGCGTGGCTAACTTATTCAGAAGACCAATTGGTTAAGAATTGATGTTTTCATTCATTCACAAGATGTGGTCATAAAAATAACTGTAACATAGAGCTAGCTAGGATGAAATTATTATGTCCTAATTAACATTAGCGGAAACTATTCGCGTGCGCGAACAACTTGCTTTTTTCTCTAATTAAAATACACTATAGTGATGGCTACCTACACAAGGTACACTGAAATAAACTTAAGATAGCAAGAGATATTGTATAGTTATTACAGGGCTCTATTGTATTTCACTAAATTAGCAACAAAAATAGCTACAAAAAATGGATCGTTGTTAATTTAGCTAGTCACATAACAAATCCTTCTATCCTAACGTTGTAGTAGATACACCAACCAGTTTATCACACATGGATCTTGGTATGAAGATTATTGGCATATTGTTTTCTAATCTAAAATAAAATCACATTGCAAGTCAAACAATCGATGCCTTACCTCACCTTGCAGTTCCATTAGTTCCCTATACTTTCGCTTCATAGCCTGGTTCAAGTTGTTACGAGTAAAAAACTAATAATTAGTTCGTTTACTGACAATTAAATAAAATTTGAATAAACTGCTGAGCATTATATAAAATTAGACAAATATTTACACTTGGAGAGTGCTGCCTCATTTTCTAAAAAGAAAGAAATTCAAAAAAATTAACTTTATCGGTAATGAGATATATAAAGTTTCATTGCGCATCAAACATCACCTTCACGGCTGCCAATCAGCATTAAATCACGCTCCCAAAAAAGAAAAAAATATATGAAAAAGCTCCACAACACCAATTCATAGGCAACAGTATAAGCTTCCACTAATACACAGTACTGAATGAAAAAGAATTTTTTTTATTCAAAATCAAAATATTTAAAATTAAGTCATCGCTTAACCATATATGCTTGCTCATGTTGTTTTTACGACTTTAGAAGCTAAGCTGGAAATGGCCTATTCAAATTAAATAATGCTTAACAAAAAAGCTTCCTTGTTTACGGGGGGAAAACTTAATACGTTTTTTACACTTGTAGTGAAGTTCTTTCAAATTTTCTCTAGCTAGCTATGCTTTCGCGTTTTATAATATTGGTTTTATACCTTTCCTTGGAATGCGATTTTACAGAATTCTCATAACTTACATAAATTAGAATGGTGGTCGTGGGAACCTTTTAGAAAAATATATTTCATTAAATTCAAAACTAAAGAAACTAACCTATATACTCATGAGATGTTGACATACATCTGTAACTATTACTCGCACAACATATATGTATGTTTAAGAGAAAATGGGTCCGACTATTTACCTTCTTATTATCCATCGGAATTATGTTTCCGGTTCCCGGTACACAATAAGACACCGGAAGGGTGTGATAAAGCTCAAAAACCTTCTCTTTCGGTCTGTTTTTGGCTTTCACTTTCTTACTACCATCCACTTGGCTTTTCATACCCTTCAAAGAACGTAAACATACATACATCTTAGAAATTTGAAACGCATGTTAGAGTTTTGGATTAAATTGATAATTTTAAACAAACCATGTATTTGGTTATTTGGTGGTTTATACCATAGTAATATATATTATGCTCCTTTTTTAGCTTCTATATAGTTCATTTATCCCACATTGGAGAAAATTGTATAATAGGCTCGCTCCTCTTTAGGGGAGGATCCAGAATTTTGATTCAGCGGAGGCACGATTAATACGAAAGTTGATAAAATACTCAATTGTTAAAAAATGAGCGTAAGGAAGCAAATAATTTTTGTGTGGCAGTTAAGTAAAAATGAAACTTACAAGTATGGAACTATATATATATAATTGAACATTGATTGTTTCCGGCAAAAAATTATTCTATTGAGATTGTATTTCTCTAAACACGTTCTTGAATAAACGAAAATATGCTAATATCATAACTAGTTTTTGGGTTTAAGGAAAAAATTCTTAGTCAATAAAGTAATGAATAAGAAAAAATGCTTATTGATAGCCTTGTTTCTTAAAACGGAAATCAAATAGTAATAAATCAAATTATTAACAACTTTAATGTGACTAATAGACAAACAAATAAATCTTTTCAAGGTGCTAAATGTAGTGATTTATACGACAAAGAATGAGAATAAAAGTATAAATTAAATTAATAATACTTATAATAATTATGATTGTATAAAAAGGTAAAGTGTGATTAAGTGTAAAAAAAAGACATATGTAGCTGATGAGTTTTGAACCCTGGTCAATTAGTAACAATAAGAAGATCTTAATCAATCCAAATTCGGGAAAGAGGGGTGTGTGTGTGTGTGTGCATTGGTCCCACTGTGGCTCCGTCACTGCTCCTCTTGAAGTCTATAAATAGTTTGTTATTACATTTGTATTTGACACCCAATAAATAAAAGAGAGAGGTTTGAGAGATAGAGATCTAGTTGTTTGTTTTGGGAGTAAGTTTGTTATCTTAGGTCTAATTTGTTAATTAGTAATTTATTTGATATTGTGATGATAATTTTGTTGGATGGAATAAAAGATTGTTACGTTTGATTGAATTTTTATTTTGTTTATTTCATACTTTATTTTGATGTTGTCGCTTCCTCACAACAACAAATAATGGTACTTTTATTTTTTAATATGCTTTTAAGTTAATTAATCTGTGGTAAGTAACAAGTATTTATTTCAATCAGTGTCAAATCTCCAGCACCTTAGTACATATTGAAAACATTCACTCTTATACATTTATTGGACAAGAAAACCCCCTTATTTTATAATTATTTTCAAAAAAAAAAATGTCGTGGGTAACGTGGAAGATAAAAAGGGTGATTGATAGCTTAAATTTAAGCCTTACCGATTTTCTAAAAATAATGAAACTTTAATTGACGTATCCAGATAGGAAGTAAAAACTTATGAGAATTCGAATATAAGTGTAGTGTGCGTACTTAATTTAGACTCGATAAATTAGACTATGGAGAGATATTTAAATTATTGGTCTAGTATGAAGTGTCTAAAAGTTAAAAAAATTGGTGGAAATATAGGGGAGACATATATCTTGAGACTTAGAAACAAGATTCGCGTTGTTTGGATGAACACTTGATATATGAATTTTTTAAGTCAACAATGTGAATTTAGTTTTTTTCTGCTTGGACGTCTACACTGCTGTATTAAAAAATAAATATTCGCCATATCAAACGACTTCGTATTTGTATGAAATTTGGTGTGTTGGAAGAAGATTCTTTTACAATCGTTTTGATGCAAAAATCACAGAATTTGGGGCCAGTATAAACTAAGTTATGAAATTTCAAAGTTCATGAACTGTGCTGTCCAAACTGAACAAACCTGCTTAGTATGAGTGAAACCAATTTCTCATCGAGTAAAGTGTTCAAATTTTCTGAAACTTGGTGAAAATATACATGGGGCAGTTGCACAGATTTTGACACTAAATTCACAATTTTTGATTTACGATTTGTAGTTTATAATTTTTCGAAAATGACTCGTTTTTTCTGTCTACATGATTGTGATAATTTGGCTTATGAGGTTGACTTGAGTATGGATAGGGAACCGTATTCTAATAATTTTTGCTTAATTATTCGATTTTCTTTATTGCTTCTTTTAAAAATCTTACAGCTTTTCAAGATTCATTGAGAATTTATTTTATGGTTCGAATGTTACAAAACGTGTGCAATTTCAAGAATTGTGTGATGTTTTCCAAGAGATTGATATATAGTTGAGAACCCTTTTATATTATTGTGCGATGATGACATTTATGGGGTATCTCAATCTTTCGATAAGACACCGAATACGTATGTCGATCCGTTTTGGGATGTCATTTTTCAACGAAGTACTAAGATGGTGGATATTCTGAGTGGACTTGAGTGCGGATTTTACTTTTTATGCTTGTATTTTCACATGTGATTTGGGTTGGTTGGGCTCGAGTTGTTTTGTTTGTTGGTGGTTCTAGCTTTTGGTTTTCTTTTAGGGGTGGCCGATTAGAAAGAATGACTAAAATCCGCAAAGATGCTTTATTGTCAGGTTGGTGAAGTTTAAGTGGGATCTCTATAGATGGGTCGAAAAAATTAAGAGGGTTGAGAGTATTTTTGATGGATTGATTTTGGTACTAAATCGCCTAGTTTTTGTATCGATTCGTATTGGGAATTTTTTCAGTGTGACGATTTGCATGCATTTGATGATCGAGGTAAGTATCTGAAGGAAATGTCTTGTATCGATGGTGCCTTAATTGCGTATAGTTGTTATGATGAGGTCCCACATGATATATTTCGAGAAGATATTTGGTTCTTTCGGAATTGTTGGTTTAGCCGGGTGTCAGATATCCGAAAGAGACAATCATTTAGAGGGTTGGATGAGCTTGATCAGGTTTTCACTTGGTCGTTAAAGGGACTGTTTGAGACGCTTGAGAAGCGTGTTCGGGCCGGGGAAGGCAAGATGCACATGTGATATGATTAGTCCGAAATCGAACTTGAGAGCAATCTTGGGGCTAATATTGTTCTTAAGTGGGATGGAATGGTATGAATGGCTTTTGTTGGTTTTTATATTGTTTAGTTGGATTATTTTGTTACTTAATTATTCGCACTATTGATACTTTTGATAACAATTTGTAGAGAGTTTCCACTCTCTTATTATGTTTATTGAGTTTAGTATAAATGGTGCAACCTTATTAAATTTTGATTACTAAATATTTTTTGAAGAAAAAGAAAAGAAGAGTGTATATTTGTATATGATGCGTGTATATGATCTTGATCGGGTTAGATGAGCTTGATAGGGCTTTCACTTGATCGTTGTAGGGACAGTTTGAGAGGCTGGAGTAGCGTGTTCGAGCCACATAAGGCAAAATGCACATGTGGTATGATTCATCCGAAAACGAACTTGAGAGCAATATTGAGGCCAATGTCGTTATTAAGTGTGATGAAATGATATGAACGGCTTTTATTGGTGTTTATATTGTTTAGCTAGACTATTTTGTTATTTAATTATTTCGCCCTATTGGTACTTTTGATAACTATTTGGGGAGAGCTTTCACTCTCTTATTATGTTTATTGAGTTTAGTAAAAAGAGTGCAACCATATTAAATTTTGATACTAAATAATTTTTGAAGAAAAAGAAAAGAACAGTGTATATTTGTATATGATGCGTGTATATGGTCTTGAAACATGAAGCTTGTAAATAAGATGATGAGATCCAATAATTGGAATGAGAAAACTTGCAGTCTTTGAGTGAGCCGAATGATAAAGCCAACCTCAAACACAAGTACAGAACATGCACAAAAAGGAAGAAAGCATCTGAAATTTTGCCAAAATACAGTCCTTACCTGGATAAGAAAAATGGCCA